>JADWPR010000005.1:363574-1085078 GCA_016109585.1 Phialophora expanda | reverse complement strand
GACACACATACACACATACACACATACACACATACACACATACACACATACACACATACACACATACACACATACACAGATCCGATCACGCGAGAGCCATGGCGCGGAGGAGCCGGCTCTGTCTAATATCCCACCACTCTTTGAAATTGCCGTCGCCCGAGAATGGGGTGTCCACGACGAAACAGTCGCTCCAACTGTCTCCCCCCGCCGCGGTGGCCGTGCCCTGGACGGGGACGTCCAGCCTGCCTGATGAATCCATGTAGAAGAGCCGGATCGGGCGTGTTTCGTCGAGGACGTGCACCACGATCGTCACGGCCGCGAACATCAACAGCGCGATGAAGGCCAGGACCGTCATGCCGATGGCCCGGCCCGGCAGTTTGTGGTTCTTGACCTTTTCCGGGAGGGAGAGGCTGGCGTACTCGCGATCGCGCCGGTGCGTCTTCGCGTCCTTCAGCGTCAGGGCGTGCAAGAGCTGGGATGGGTGCTTGACCGCGTCGGGGATCCAGCGGGAGGCGAAGACGAGGACGATCAGGCCGTACAGCAGGCCGACGCTGCCGACGACGATCTCCGCCAGCACCATGTAGGTCATCAGGTTGGGGTCGAGGTCTTTGTCGCTCTTGTCGGACAGGAGGCACGACCTCGGGTATGTCATCGTGTTGTT
The DNA here is from genome assembly GCA_016109585.1 of Phialophora expanda. Lineage (NCBI taxonomy): Eukaryota > Fungi > Ascomycota > Eurotiomycetes > Chaetothyriales > Herpotrichiellaceae > Phialophora > Phialophora expanda. The sequence goes on along the minus strand of JADWPR010000005.1, from coordinate 1,084,417 downwards.
GGGGCCGTAAGGGTCGAGAGAGGCGTCGCAGCCGACTTGGACCAAGGTGGGGAGATTGTCGCCGAACTTGGAGCACGAGTTCATGTTCCGGCCGGTCTTGAAGCCCAATAGGCAGGGGCAGTTGCCGCCCTGGACCGTGAATTCTTGGTACGACGTCTCCTTGTGCTTGACGAAGGAGAGCAGTGCGAGGACGATGCACGCATAGATGACGCACAGGTCGACGATGATGAGCAGATACAGGATGCGCGGCATGGCGCGGCTGCCCAGGTACGTTTGGACCGAGGTGAACATGATGACCACGCTGATCACGCCGGGGTATGTGTGGCGTGCGTCGCCTCTTGTGATCTGTATCAGAATCACCACCAACGCGATCGCACGGATGGTCGACCATCCTATGCCGATGATCGACGTTGCCAGCGCAAACCTCCCGAGGCCGCCGTATCGGTTGCTTTCGCCGTATGAGGAGAAACTGGCCACACTGGCGTCGCTCGGATTCCGCTGATGTAGCGGGTAGTAGGCTTTGGGGTCGGGTGGGAAGGGGGACACCCATCCGTTGTCGATATTAGTCCCGCGTTGGTGCTTCGGTTCCCAGGACTTGTATGAGGCTTGGACTCCCAGGAAACCGAGGATGATGGACAGCGTGACGCTCGCTAGCACCCATGGCCACGGCGTCGGTCGGTGAACCCAGTCTGCGTACAGGCTCGAGACGTGGGCTGGGTCGAGGTAGCCGTGCAGAAGGGATGAAGAACTGTCGAGGGTGCTGGACATCTTGCTCGATGTCTGGAGATGCGGGATGAGATATGTCCACTTCAGCCTTAGATTGCTTTCGTGTGCCAGACTATCGCTCAGTAACTGCCTGCCAGCACCAGCGGCGTGAGCGTCGACTCTAGATATATTGATCTTTCATGTCGGTCAGGCTGCGAGCCGCCATAAATGACATCTGATCCCTCAAGGTCGGAGGGGGGCCAAAGCACAAATGAGATTAACTCCGTGTATGCCTCGCTCAAGCGCCACTGTCGTAGGGCTGTGCTGTCCTGGCCGGACTTTGCTGGGCCTGGTCCTCTGACAGAACAGGCGGGATCGCTGCATTGATCTATCCGTCCTTGAACCAGTCGCAGTCTGGCCCTGAACAGAAGCTATTCGCGACTTCGTCGAAAGCCACGAGTCTCCCCGCTTGGAAGCCAGACCGTCGTTCGCAGTCACACACATACCTGAAAAGAAAGATGCGATACGAATTCCTTCGCGCGTTAGTACCAGTCCTACCGACGGACATTTTCCACGGCCAATGAGGCGGGGGAAAGACTGTCCAGCCCGATCCGTGTATGCAGCCACTTCCGACTGGAGCTGAAAACTTAGGGAGTTTTGGCTTCCATTAGCGATGGTTTGACTCACGCTGTTGGTTAGACCTGCATGAGTCAAGCGAGACAGGTTTGATAGATTTGACCGGCGGGCAGAAAATCTCGGCCGTTGGCAGAGGAGATGGAGATAGCATTCCTCACCTGGAGAAAACACATTCTATCGTCTACGCATCGTTCCTATCAGGGAGAGGATCGCGAGGGAACATGACATGACTCATCAAGGGAGTAGACGCATCATATGGTCCTTTGCTGGTCATTGGAGACAAGACGTGGACGTCATCTCGAATTCGCGAATGTTGCTGAGGTGCTGCTGAGGGCGTGCTGGGCGTGCATGAGTGATCCACAGTAGCAGTCTTACGGCAGACCAAACGGCTTCGAGCTGCATTCAATTTTCTTTCAACAATACAGCGTCACCTGGAGAGCAAGGCCAAGGGGGAGTCTCAATCCGTGATGTGGTAAGATCTGAAAAGGTTCAGGCCCGGAATGGCTATTATAGTATCTTGAGTAGTGAGTCTGACAAGGCACTCCATGGTGGCTATGGCCTGCTGAAGGTGGCCAGTCATTACAGCCGTCTGGGGGGAGATTGAGAAAGGAAGTGAGTAGACAATACAGGCTACCTGGCCGTCGCAAACCTCGAAAGAACGAGGTTAGACCTCGGTAGCTGCCCTTGACTCGAGAACATCTACAGACTGTGCGGTCAAAGATATCGTCCTGCTTAGTCACCATTAAAGGTCCACCATTTCCCCCGAGCGCCGATGTTCGCGCCGAGTCGCACGCAGTGCTTCGGTTATTCGCGGGTAACCCCAGTCTCACTTGGGTTCATATAGTACTTGAGGAGGTACTCCGAATTCTGTAAAATCTTGCACGAATGTAGCCGAGCAAGAGGACTCCTCGGAAATCACAATGAAGGCGGTACCTTCACCGCAGGCACTGCGCTTCTTGCAGCATCTGGCGCAGGGCCGAAGTCCTGCAGCACGACCTCGAACATATCCCCCCTTCCTTCGCATGATCAGGCACTTCCATGCCACGACGAGGTTGGACAGGATAGAAACACATACACTGTCGGATATTGGAGAAGGGGTGAAAGAGGTGCAGATCATCCAATGGTTCGTGGAAGAGGGAGCTCCAATCGAAGAATGGAATCCTCTCTGTGAAGTCCAGAGCGACAAGGCCTCGGTCGAGATCACATCGAAGTACAGCGGTATCATAAAGAAGATTCACTTCCCTCAGGACGCTGTCGTACAAGTTGGGGATGGCATGGTCGATATCGAGGTGGAAGGCGATGCAGAAGCACAAGAGTCGGCCGAGCAAGAAACACAGCAGGATCCGGGCAGGACTGCTGATGAAGAACAAGCCCTTGAGGGCGACAGAGGCGGCGCCGCTACGCATGAGCCAACGTCGCCACCTGAAAAGCCCAAAATAACAAGCAAGCACGCCTCTCTTGCTACCCCCGCAGTTAGAGGCTTGCTGAAGGAGCATGGTATCGCGATCGAAGACATCACTGGAACTGGCAAGGAGGGCCGAGTCATGAAGGAAGACGTATATAAATATCTCAACCAGCGTCCCGCGCAACCATCGAAGACAGCAACAGCACCCTCTAAACCAGATATCGACGCAAAGCAACAAGAAATAGCACAAAGGTTGACACCAGTTCAATCTGCCATGTTCAAGAGCATGACCGGATCGTTGTCAATACCACACTTCCTCTACTCCGACATGGTCGATATTACCAGCCTTGCTTCCATGCGGACGCGGCTGAATGCTGCCAGGAATCCCGAGACCACGCCAAAGTACTCATACTTGCCGTTCATTGTCAAAGCCGTCTCTCTGGCCTTGAACAAATATCCTCTCCTCAACGCTCGACTGGACCTGGCTGCCGACCCGACGAAACCGCAGCTGATGATGCGTTCTGTACACAATATTGGTATAGCCATGGACACGCCAAACGGGCTAATCGTGCCTGTTGTCAAAGCTGTGAATGCTCGATCCATCACGTCCGTTGCACAAGAGATACAACGCCTGGCACAGCTCGGGCAAGCGGGGAAGCTAAGCAACAGCGACCTAACCGGCGGTACGATCACAGTCAGCAATATCGGGAACATTGGCGGCGAAGTTGTGGCGCCAGTCATTGTGGAAGGTCAGCTGGCAATCTTGGGCGTGGGCAAAATCAAGACCATCCCCGTCTTCGCTGAGGACGGCGTGACTATCCGCCCTGCGCAGAGTGTGAACCTAAGCTGGAGCGCTGACCATAGAGTCGTCGACGGAGCTACCATGGCCAGGATGGCGCAGGTTGTGCAAAAGTACCTCGAAGAGCCGGGCACCATGATTGTCGATATGAGCTAATCGAAGTGCCCATGTGACTTCCATTACAATGAACATTGCATCAACAACAGCCGAACGACCCACAGTCTATATCCAAGGGTTCTCTCTCTCTGTGTCTATGTTAATTACCTATCAATTTCGCATTCATGCCCACGATGCATCGCACAATATCCCAATCTCCGCCCAAACCGACCCAGTCGGTCACCACGATCCCGGTGCTCCAATCGCCATCCTTCACTTTGCCGTGCTCGCCTATCATATGTCTCTGACACAAATGGGCAACAATCGCCGGGTTGACTTCAGCGGCAATCTTTTCAGGCCAACAGCCGACGTTCCAAAAATTGCTCGCGCTCAAAAAATTCACATACAAGGGGAACTTCTTGCTCCCGACGTTCTGGCCCCTGAAGGCGCAACATCCACTTCGCTCGAGGTGCTCTTGGGCGTAGGCGATCTTCTTCTCGATCGACGGCTTCTCCATGACTTGGTAGAAGTCCTGCACGCAGATGTCGCCCGAGGGGCACAGCGAGCCGGGCGTGCCGCCCGACGTGTTGTCTTCCCAGACGTGGCCGTCAATGCCCCAGCCTTTGCCGTTCCATTCGTGCTTCAGGGGTTCTTCGAGCAAGAACCTGCGCAGGAGGACGATCCTGCCGCGCGCCTCGCCCAGCGTCGGCACGCGTGGCTCGGTGAACCATTGTTGTGGGTTCGTGTAGTTGTTCTTCAGGATGCGGGATAACTGCTCGTCCGTGCCTTTGCCCGTGCCTTCCCGCTTCAGAGACAGAACCAGGGTTTCGCTGGGGTGATCCTTGAGGAACTGGACAATGTCGTTGTACAGATCCCGGAAGTATTTGTTGCCGGTGAGGGAGATGGGGAAGACGGCGTGCACGAGCACGAGCTTGTCGGACTGTGGGTTGTAGGGCTCCGGAACCTGCACGCGGATATCGAAGAAGCGGACGCCATTCTTCAGTTGCTCCTTCGGGGACACGGCTTGACAGCGCACGGACGGCGGTGCTTGGTGATGGGTTGGCGAGTTATGAGTGCCTGGGATCGAGAGGAGGCCGAGCGGCGTCTGGTCGGGGATATCCTTCATCCACGAGTCCAGGTGCGACGTGTTGTACAGGGCCACGAACGAGGAATTCGGTAGATAGATACCAGTGAAGCGCAGCTTCGGATTAGGCGCGAGCGCGACCAGCGAGGCCGTCTCCTCGGTAGGTACCGGGCAGTACATCTGGTGCTTTCCTCCCAAGTCCGTCTGGAATGTCAGTCTGAGCCGCTCGTTGGGCTTGTTGACGATGGCCTTGATGTCTGTAGGCACAACGGTAAACGGCGGCAGTTTGATCGAAACCTCCCTGGTCGCAAAGGGTTTGGCGTCCGCGTGTATCTGAGGTACCGCTTTGCGGGTGGTCGTGTTCGTAAGGCCTAGACCATTTGTAATGTTCGCCAATGAGGTCGTCACGTTCTGCATCTGGAAGCCTTCATCTGGAGGCGGGTCGAAATGCTCGACCAGCACGAGGGTCAGCGGATTGTTGCTGATGTTGCGGATCGTGACAGGAGGCGCCATGGTGGGTGGTGGTCGAGGTGTGCGAAAGGTGAAGGGAAGGAAACTCATCCCCTCAGGCTGGAACGTCCAGCCGGGTTCAATAAGAAGGGCGTCAAGATCTATCAGCTATGGAGCTTCGAGCTAGTGCTGCACCTCTCAGCTGGCGACGCTCTTCCGAGCACGACGGGGTTCAGCTTGGAAAGGTCCCTGGCGATGCAGATTCGGCGGCGAGGGGTAGCGGGGCAGTTGCTTCTGTGGCGGCCCGCCAATCGCGTCAGTTGGCGGGCGCCGGGGCTGGATCGAGATTCTCGCCCAGGAGCACCAAGATTCGAGGGTGACGACGACTGGAGAGTCGGTGAACGAAGGCAGATGTTCCATGGGGCTCCTGGGCGAGACGGTAGAAGGAGTTTTCTCAAGCTAGACTATCTGTCATTATACTGTGAACTCGTACACGGCGTGCCTCTTCTCCGTGTGCCTTGTCTTCCGCAGAGGCTATGGAATGACCTTCGCTGCCTTCATTCTGTCAAAGGCGATGTGGTAGCCCTTGATCGTATCAATGGTCTCCGTGAATCCGACTGCCCTGGCCGCACTCATGTCAAATTGCCGGTCAAAGAAAGCTTTATCCATGAGGATGTCCAGGAAGGGCCAGAAATAAGCCTCCGGTCGACTTGGTTTCAACCCTTCTCTCTCGACCAACTTGCTCCACACGTCAAGGTGTTTTGTGACGAAATCAGCGGGCGGTTCGAATGTGCCTTGCGGACCAACTCCTTCAAGACCAAAGTAGGCACAAATTCCCGCCCATTTGTCTGCCCAGGTCATCACGTCGCCGTTCACGATGTTGAAAGCCTTCCCAGAACCGCATTTCTCAGGGTTCAAAGCCGCGAAGATCTCCATCTTTGCCGCCATGTCTTGGAACGTGTCTGTGTGTTTGTGGCGGTAGCCATGCTCGGCGCCAGGGTACGGGACTTTGGCGCCAACCCCGTTGACCTCACGGTACAAGGCCAGATAGAAAGCTAACCCCTGCGCGAGATTCATGACGTTGGTACCCGGTACAAACCCTACCATAGCGTCGGGTCGGATCTCGGTAAACGTCCACGAAGCGCCCTTTGAGAGAGCTTCGAGCACATCATATTGCGAGTAGTAGAAAATATCATCCGCAATGGGCTTCGAGACTCGCGGGTACGACTCTTTTAGCGGGGCGATGATCTCAACGGCATCGGGGCGTTCTGTACATTGTTAGTCTGGTTCTCAGGAGGGTCTCATGGGCATACCTAGTCCATAGGCCTTTCCTCCGGTCTGCAAGATGAAACTCTTGATGTTTGGAGAGACATTCTGCATAGCCTCCACTGCGGTCTTGATGAGAGTGGTGTTGACTTCCTTCAGTGTTTTGTGGTCTTTGCCAGGATCCAGGTAGACGAATAAGAAGACGTGCGTAACGGTCTCGATGCCGTTGACCTTTTGCTTCAGCGCACTGATAACAGTGTCAACCGGCCCAGTAAGATCAATGCCACTTGCCAGCTGAAGACGCGGATCGTCGGGCCATTGAGTGTCTGCGAGGGACAAGGGACGATTGGACAAGGCGGTCACTTGGTTGAAAGATGTGGGAGTAGGATAGTTCAAAGCCTCTTTGACGAGCGCCCATCCTGATATTCCGGACGCTCCAAAGACGAGGGCGTGATTGTTTGTCGACATGTTGCTGGTATCTGCTTCTTGGACGATTCAATGTCTGAACAGAGAGGCAACCCATGGCAACCACCCATCCTTACTTATACTCCCTGCTCTCAATAGAATCTCCAGGAATCGTTTGGCGAATATCAGCCTATGTCACTCACCCAGCCGAGGCGGTTGGAAACACCAAATTGTAAACATTGAACCGGTCCGATATACTGCGCGAGGGTACACGGAACAATATTCGGGCAGGATAGCCATATGGGAGAATACCCATGATCAGACAATGTCGCTTGAAGGAATCCGTGTACACACCGGTTTTGCATGGGAGAAAGTATAGACGCCAGCAGCTCAGTTGTACGATCACTATGACCAGACCCAAAGCGTACAGATTGGTAAGAGGCCCGAGGTACCTCGTACGCTAAGATCCGATTAGGACTTCCCAGAGCCTGCCATCCGCCCCCTGCTTTGCGGCTAACATTCGGCCGAAGCGGACGAACAATATGATGGAGAGTCCTTTTGATGTTCAGTACGACGGAGACAGGCTGGAAGCTCGGCGGAAGCTCAACACAACGAAAAGTGACATAATCAACAGCTGGTTCGCAGGGGCCCAGTGGGAATCAGTGGCTGAGCAAACATGCTCCAGAGCAAAAAGCTGTGATTACATACACATCCGTACGGAGTAAGCCCGCCGGAGCAACCCAGAGGCCGTTCCCGAAACTCGTTTGGGAAGTTTACACGTGAAGGACGTTTGCCAAGCCAAGGTTTTTGTACTATTATAAGTTTTTGCACACCAATTAACTTCAAAATCAGCACACAGGTGCTTTGAAGCAACGTGGCGCAGCGGAAGCGCGCCGGGCTCATAGGCCGCCGCGGGCGGGCCACGTGACCCGGAGGACCTTGGATCGAAGTGAGTATAAGTCACCCCGGCTGAGGATAATAAATTAACTGTGAAAAGACCAAGCGTTGCTATCAAATATCTTTTTGACATTGTCGAACAATGTAAAATATTTTTTATTTCCCTATCGGGAAAGACAGGCGGGTGAGGTGGGGTGAAATGTCTTGGCATCACCTCACTGGAACTGACTGCAGTCGCTTCACTGGAACTGGTAATAATGACTGCAGTCGCTTCACTGAAACTGGCAATAATGACTGCAGGCCGCCTCATCTGGACTTCTATCAATCTCGCCCCTTTACGGACACAACTTGACGATCCGTATCTGCTAGGATGGAAGGCGTACGCAGATTCATACATACCGAGGGCCTAGAAATGAGCGGGTAGAGAGACCTTGTGTTTGCGGCCTAACACACTGCAAAAGCTCTCCGCAACGTTCAGTTTGTGTCGACGAGCAAAGCCACCAATGTGTTTGGTAGGATGGGGGACGGGTAACCCCCCCAGCAACTGCGAAACCCATATAGACCAAGAGGTTCAAAGGTTCGATGAGATCTTCGATAACTGGCGAGCTTGAGCACAGCGCAATTTGGACTCAACATTGCTCCCTCAATTGCCCTGTGAGGCACGTTGCTCAATCACGAATCCTTACAACCTGATAACTCATGACCGCGAGCTATGCATGGGTATGAGTAATCTCAAATGTTACCATGCTTAGCTCGGTCAAGCCTTTTAGTCATGTGGTGTATTCAACCTTTTTGCGCGTCATTGTAGCCCATGAGTTTTTGAACTTTCACCAATGCTGTAAATCTATCAGCTGCTGCATTCACCACGGTGCGGCTGCACAGTTGCCTAAGCGACAAAGAAAATCGCCTAGCTGGCAGATAATAGCTTTCGACCCCTGTTATCGTATGTTTACCCAGCTATGGTGTGTTATTAGTCGGGACTGACGCGCGACGGCGTGTCCTGCTCTTCAGACGGATCGACTGGACGTCGCCACTAAGCTTCTTTTGGCCATGGGTGAGCTGTCCCAATAACTTTTCTCATCTCCAAATTTGTATTCTGCCTCACCTCACTTTGCTGTTCCCTGCAAAAGCGAGCCCGCCAAACAAAACCTTTTCCGCAATCCTACGTGCAGACAAAACTTTGATTCGATAATGCCTCTCGCGCCGTCGGAGCGATTATCTCGACCGATTAGGATTTGCCCGAATGGCTGATGCTCGACGCACCAGACACCACACACACGAAACAAATGCACTCAGCTATGGACATCTTGGCACTGCCACTTATGATGAGCACAGCCATGACTGGACGTTCTTGCGACAGCTGCAGGGTGAAAGAGATCCCACTAAGGACGAGCAGGACGTAATCCAGCATGGCTTGCCCCATTTTCAACTTGTCGACGAAAGGACTTTGGATTGTCAGGCGGAAATTCCGAATGGGAACAGTCCAGACGGACAGAGCTTGACGAATGGTGGAGGGTCTCAAAACACTTTTCTCAAGAAAATAGCAGATGCCGCCATTGCCTTGACAGATTTTCCAACTTCGACATCCATTTCGGAGGTACAAGAAGATAATGCGAACGAGAAAGTCTCATTGGCGAGTGCTCTAGCTTTAGGGCACGCTCGACCTCCACTTGATTCTGGCCTGGGCAACAATGATCCAACTACTCTCATTGTCGCAGTTGCGGCTGAATCACACAGACAGACCCTTCACCTGCTCGGGTTCGAGGCATGCCAGGTTGCAGTTCGCAACGAGGCGGGCCTGCGGGATTTGTGCACGCTCCCTTCTGTTACGAAGCGGGTAGTTGGCCACTGGTGCGAGTCGGCCGATCGGATACTTCAAGTATCTTCTGCGAATCAAGCAAAGGGTACACAGTTTCTCGTTGTCAAGCCAAGTGGAACGACGATTCTACGTCCTATGTCAGCTGACCCGGCACGAGACCTCTTGGCTTCGGAGTCTACGGTAATTTCTGCAGATATCTTCCTTGATGCTTGTCCAGTTGTCACCATACCGACATCCAGGACAGGAGGGAGTCCCCATGTTCATGCCGCATTTAATCCTCGAGATGAGAACTTGGTGGCGATTGTTGACTCATCCGGCCGGTGGAGCGTCTGGAAGCTCACAGGCAGGAGAGCAGGATCTGCCCGTATACTCTACGAGGCCCATCTGCAAAGCTCGAATAATCTGATCACCACCGGCCAAGAGTCTCCTTTTACTACAGACACATTGCACAGAGACGGATGGCATCAAGTCTGTTGGTTCATCGGCCCGGCAGGTAGTCGAGAACGTCTTCTAGTCTGCAGTCGGCGTATGGCTGCAGTTTTTGACCAAGGAGGGCAGTCTTTGGGTCAAATAGACATGCGTCTGGGACCGATGTCTGATCGAAACATGATCCTTGACGTCAAGAACAGCCAGCGTCGAGGAGATCACCTATTTGTGTTGACTACCTCCCGTCTGATGATTTTCAGTTCGACTAAGGGTACCTGGAAAGAGAGGGATCCAGTCGAGGCACTAGAGTTGGCGTGTTCCTGGAATCACTTCCGAGATCGAGCCGATCCACGTCTGCGAATGAGTATCGTCGAATTTTCGAGAGGTATGTGCACTCGACTGCGAGCAAATTTGAGACTGACTTTCAATGTCAGATTCTGTGGTATTGGTATACTCCTCAAGCAGCCAGATCGCCGTCATATACCGCTTCGGGTACGAGTCCTTGAACTCAAATGTTATCTCTCTTCACGATCCTTCAACCTTTCAGTTGCCCCATCAGCTTGCGAAACGAATCAAGGATGTCTGCGACATCGCCCTATGCCCAGTGGACTTCTCTGTCCAAAATCAACCTTCCAACGCAGTTGGCTACAGTCTCGTCAAGCTCATCGCCTGCACCAATAACGGAGAAATAATTGAAGCGATTTACAAGCATGGCCTATCACAGTTTAGTGATGCCCAAGAACCGCCCAGAAGTCTTCCGGTTCTGGCACTCCACCGAACGTCTGCTTCAACTCAACGAAGCTCCAAATACGTCACGACGAGTGATCTGGATGATTTCATTGTTGCAGATGTTACAGAAGCCGGTCCGGCCACTGTACCGGCAGAAACTGTGCAAAAAGCTGCAAATGATCTCAGCTCTATTACAATACATTTTCGGAATTGGCAGCGTCTTTTGGATCATCTAGTGATCAACGACAGAAAGAATGAAGATTTGCCCTTTGGAACCTGTCTGCAGCGAGCTATCGAACTATTCGAACAACTGCAGGGCGAGTATGATGCAACCTGCGTTCGCCTAATTGCGGACCTCGTTGACCGTTGCCAAGTACTGGATGTGGAAGAAGGCTCTCAACACATGGAGAGCTGGCTTGATATGCTTTTGCTGCGTGACGACCTAGCCACCGGGTCTGTCGCTTTTCCTGCCCTCCCGGATAAATCCCATTATCACTTGATCTGTTACTACAACGACTTGATCAATACCTACGTCGAATCACTGCCCGATAAACTCACAGATCGCCATCGCGTGAACCGGGAGAGGTTGGTCCGTCAGGTTATTGGCCCAGCGATCTTTGGGACCATTTTGCTGAAGACCAGGCGGCCTATCGAACCCGTAGAGTCTCCACAACCTGGATCAACATCTATGGCTCAAGCAGCACGAACATATCCGTCACCGGCGCTTGATTCGGACGATCAAGAGCAGTCACAGAGCTCGGCGCCTGAAACTTCTGTACCCAACAGGGAGCCAGCAGTTGAACGTCTACAGCAATATACCACATTCACACGTCAGGTACCGCCCCTGTTACTCGACCGTAATACTGGCCTCTCAGCTGTATTGGACCATCTTCCAGTATCAATCGAAGAAGACCCTGCCGACTACTCCTACCAACAGACGAATCAAAGACTCAAACTGGTACTAGAGCAACTTGCCTCCGAATCGCTAGATCCGAAGCAGAGGGATAAAGCACTCAAATCTGCAGCCCGGCTTCGGCGGAAGATGGAAAAAAAACTTTTAATGAGTCAAGAAGTAATGCTGCAACGGACATTGCTGCCCAGCATTCGCACTGGGACAGAGTTGTCTAATCTGCCGGAAAGAGAGGTGCAGAGCAGTCAAGCTGCTGCACCCGGCTTGGGTCATTTCTCCAGTCAAGAACCGAACACCGTGCCAGCCTTGACCATGACACAGCCTGAGAGGGGAGCCTTCGGCACCAGGCAAGCAACGAAGAAAGGCAAGAAAAGACGTGCAGGCTTTTAGCTGGGGGTGGCCGCGCCAAGCGTTCCCCGGATTTTGGATAGTCCATTCTCCGAGCACCTCCCGCGCCCCCGAGCGCTGAGTGGGCCGCACTTGCCGTCAGGAGTGCGGAGAAGCTGACAGGGCGCTATGGGCGCTGAGTGGGGGAAGGTGAGGTGCCTGTCGCGTGAGGACTGTCCTGTGATGTACCCAGTAGATCTTGCTCAGCTTCGTGTCAGTTGACTCGGATGAACTGGGTTGCCTTGTACCTCTCCTGTTGCATGCGGCATCTACCCCTCAGTTGACTTCACTCGTCCACCTCTCTCCTCTTGACTCTTCTCTCACTCCCACCTTCCTTTATCCCACTATTCTACCGCACTGTCTCGAAAGTCTCTTGCAGACGACCTCACCCTCCATCAGGCAACTGATCCCATCGCCTCAGCTATTGGTCCCTGGTAAGTCTCACTCCAACCTCACATTCGGCCGCATGCCTCCTACCTCACATTGCTCACCATTCCACCATTCTAACCCTGCTCCTACTTAGACTCCGCATTCTCTTCCACAACCTCAACCGGCTACTGTCAACATGTCCGCGGACACATCAGATCTGACAAAGGTCGATTCTGCCATTGCCGGCGTCGATACAGCCACCGCCAAGGATGGAGCCAAGGAGACCAAGCGAAGAACAACATCAAGTGCTCCTGGTGTGATGAACATCAATGACCTTGGTACGCCGGATGAGCTACAAGCTCGTCACACTAGCTAACGCACAGGAAAGAGAAAGAAGGAACAAAGATCGCCGTCTCACCCGACACACAGAAGACCGGATGGTATGGTCTCACTTGACTCTTACCTCGGCGCAACCAAGCTCACTGACCGAATCCAGGAAACTCAATACGTCGCCTTCCACAATCGAAGATGCCTCAATCCTGAAGAAGCCACTTACAACTCCACCTGTCAAGAAGATTGACCTTCACTTCCCGCTGGGCCTCGAGGTCACTGCACGGAACTTGAAAGGTGTAACGATAAAAGATGCTCTGGACGCCATTCACAAGCAATTCAAAAAGAAGGTGAGAATATTCCGACATACTTATTCTGGACTGCCGAGACTAATGTAATAACATGTAGGCTGACGACGAGCTGGAAGAACCCTACCTGAAAGGCTTCGAATGGGATCCCGAGGAGTCGTGGACAAGACTCAAGGTCCACACTCAGAAAGAAGGTCTCCCAGCCGGCGGCAAGAAGTCCAAGAAGAAGGGTGGTGACGAGTGAACTTCCTGGCTGATCACTCGCTGTATACAACAGTCCGCTCCTGGCTGAGCCAAAAGACCAACTCTCGACACTCCTACAAAACAAAAGATCGGACTCGATCACACATGCTATCACAGACAAATATTCAGCTTGGCGTGCATGGCAGGGTGCTTTGCGGGCGCATACTTACACACTCTGGTGGTGCTTGCTCAACAATAAGTTGACAGATGACCAAAGGGCTTTGGGCGTGCTAGCTTACACCAGCAATGATATGACCTCGAACTGGATTTTGTTGAAATCACCTTGACAAGCCATCAATCGTAGGAATATGCACACGTGATGCTCAATGAGTTCGCCTTAGTTTCCTATCCAGCAGATGCCACTGGATCTCATCAAACCCCGTCAACACCAAAGTGAGGCATTTCCCATGGTGGCCGGGGTCAGGCGGTGTAACGTGATTGCTGACTCCTATGAAACGGCTTGCATGCGAGCACCAGTGTCGATCCCCATGGTGATGAAGAATTGTCTCCTGGCTTCGCCCTCGCACTGTGCCTAGACCAGCTGAATCCTCCTAGGGATTCTTCACTTTATCTCTGAGAACCCGTGATAACCTCGTGGTGGCCGGCAAAGGAAAGATCTCAAAAGATGGGATCAATGTCGGGGTCAGAGTTGAAAGGCACGAATACCACGAGCATCCCAATCATCGACCTCTCACCCTTTACATCACCGCCGTCATCATCACCACCCTCAGATGCATCCTCCGCCGCCCGCCTAAAGGCAGCTCGAGACCTTGTCCGTGCCTGTCGAGAGGTAGGTTTCGTGTACATCGAAAACCACGGTGTCCCGCAAGATGAGCTCGACAAAGCATTCGCCATGTCCAATCAGTTCTACGACTTGCCCACGGCGGAGAAGATGAAGGCGCCGCATCCGCCGGGCTGGGCAGTGCACAGAGGCTACTCGTGGCCTGGGCTGGAGAAGGTCTCCGGGGCGCTATCCGAGAAGAATGACGAAGAGTGGGTGATGAAATTGCGAGAGGTGCAGGATTACAAGGTCCGTCCGCCTCTCCCCATGCTTTGCGGCTCCTTTATGACAATACTGGCGCAAAGGACCGTTCTCCTCTTCCATTGCGGGCCCTTATTGACGTATTTCACTTCGCAGGAGAGCTACGAGGTCGGCTCAGAAGACAACCCGGACCAACCCAACGTGTGGCCGCCGGCCGAGGTCCTGCCTTCATGGCGCCCCTTCATGACCTCCTTTTACTGGACGTGCTTCGCGGCGGCCAAGCACATCCTCCGCGCGCTGGCCCTGGGCATCGGGCTCCCGGGCGAGAATGACCTGTTGGCCTACCATTCCGGACACTACAACCAGCTCCGTCTGCTTCACTACCCGCCTTTGCCGGCCGAGGCGGTCGAAGGCGGCAAGTTCGCGCGCATGCCCGCCCACACGGACTGGAGTACCATGACGATGTTGTTCCAGGACGACTGCGGCGGCTTGCAGGTCGAGTCTCCGACCCGGCCGGGCGAATTCATCGATGTTGCCCCGATTCCGGGCACGTGCGTGGTGAACGTGGGCGATCTGCTCGCGCGCTGGAGCAACGACTACCTCAAGTCGACGTCGCATCGCGTGCAGTTGCCGCCCCGGCAGGATCGGTATACCGGGGACGAGAGGCTGACGAGGGCGAGGTATTCGATCCCGTACTTCGTGTCGACGGACCCCGACACCGTGATTGAGTGCTTCTCCGGGGAGGGGAGGTTCGAGGGAGGAGAGAAGGCCAAGTACAAGCCCATCACGCAGCGGGAGTATGCGGCTATGAGGGCGAGGATGCAGTATTGAGAGACACGACAGGAGGGATTGAGGCCAATCCTCTCCTCATGCATGCATGTATGCAAGCAGGCACGCATGGCCGCGGGCTGGTCCTAGCTACAGTACTTAGAGCTTACTGAACTCGAGACATCATGCGCGCCATCTTGTCGCCGTGCACTCGGTAGACCTCGTCAATCTCACCCTTGTATAATTCTGCTGCCTCCCTACGTCTGACGCTGCCCTTGGCCGTCCTCGGTAGCGGGTTTCCCCTCGTGGCGAAAATGACATGTGTCTTTGCGATCTGTGCAATCACTGGTGCCTCGAGATTGACCTCATCGACCAGAACGTCGAGCCGGCTCCTCATCTTGGACACGCCCCGCCCGTTCTCCATGTCCGCCAGGCCTTCGTCGGTCAGCTCAATCAGAAGAATTGCCTGGTGATGGCCGTCTCCCCACATCACGACCTCTTGGATTGCATTGTGGCTTTGTTGGATTTTGGCCTCAATCCCGGCAGGATGGAACTTGATGCCATGGACAAACAGGATGAGGTCATCAGTGCGCCCTGTAAATTTCCATGTGTTCGGACGCACTGGATGTGGTGCGAACAGGTCGCCGGTTGCGTACTCGTCGATGTCTGGGAAGGTCTGGAAGATAGCCTGGCGAGATGCCAGTGCTGGATCCTTGCGGCGGACGAAGATCGGCTCGTAGAACGTCGAGCGCGGTGTCTGCGGTCCATGCTCGCCACTCGCTGCTGCCGACAATAGGCCGCCGCCACCCTCCACGGGACGCCATTCTAAGCCCATATGACAGGCGTCGATGGACAAATATTCGATGTAGTCTGGGTCCATACCGAGATGGTAAAGAGCCCACATGCCACTCTCGGTGGCACCGAAGAATTGGACAAACTTGGTGTGCGGGAGATTTTCAATTAGGGTCGTCGCTGCTCGAGGCGACAGTACGCCTGCAAGATGAAAGTTAGCTGGGGCCAAGCCGGGACAGCATGGAGGGCTCGCTCTGCGACAACACCTACCACCGCCATAGGTGATTGCGGACAACTTCCCGAGCCTCGTCATGTCGTCCTGCGACGAAGCGTATTTCTCGAGCAACGCGGGCGAACAGAACGTGCAGTCTCCATTCCCATACTCAATGGCATCCAGGAGGTCCGACGCGGTCATACTCCGATCTGCAGGGCCGAATACATATGTGCTCTTGCCGAAGACGGTGAGACACATCAGGATGACCGCGCTGATGACATGGAAAGGAGCGAATGGGACGATCAATCTGCCAGCACATTCGGCGACGGGGCTGATCCGGCGGAAGCCAGGACCACCGCAGTCGCATTCTTCGGGCAGCTGGCAGAGCCAGTCATTTGCCGCTATCTGCCCATGGGTGATGCGTATGGGTTTCGGAAGGCCTGTCGTACCCGAGCTGTGCAGGATCAAGAAAGTGTCGTTGGCAACTTCTTCGAAAGTCTTCCCCATGAGGTATGCTTCTACAGGAGCAGGATCCAGGAGTTCGTCCAGCTCGGGGCAGAGACCATGCTGCATGGCCGGCCGAGCCTGCAGTATGTCCGACACGTCGACTCCCTTCGCAGACAGAAATGCCCCGCAGTTACATTGTTCCAGGAGGTTGAGATGCGCGGAGAGGCTGTTGACATGAGACGAAAACAGGATCTGTTCACGAGGACTGTTCATTAGTGGAGCTTCAGCCCTCGTGTTTTCGTGGGATTGACACGTCAACAGCAGTACATAAATTCAATGGACGCACCTGATAGCTTGCTTTGGCGGCCGCCATGGACAGGATGTGATATCTCATGTCGGATTTGCCGATGTAGGCGACTGGTTGGGACCGGGTTGACCGTCCAAGCATGGTTTCCAGGAACCATGCAGAGCGATTGATAGCATTGGCCAAAATGCGGAACGTGAAATCTCTGTATCCATCTGATAAGTTCGATGACACAGGAATCGAGGCCCACACCCTGTCTGGGTCGTCTTCCGCAATCTCATCTATCATGACTGGGAGGAGACGGCGGCCGGGGGCCGACGTAGCGTGCGAGACGGGAGTCATGCTGTTTGTGATATTGCTGGTTTCAACAGGCAAGACTGGCAAGACACGTCACGAGGAAGAGGCAGGTAAAGGCCTAAGTCGACAGGTCTCGAAGTCAAGCATTCCTGGTGTTGATAGCTGTGAGCGAGACTGATTATACGGTCGGCAACACTCCCGTGGCCAGCTCAATCACGGCAGACCATGCTTGACTAGCTTATTGTCAGCTCGCTCTGTACCAAATAGATGGGATATTCCGCAACCCGGGGAAGAAGGATCCTGATGGAGAGCACAGGATGAGCTTATTGATCCTCGTGGTGTTCGGGTAGCAGCTCCCCTTCCACCCCTTGGGGTTCGGGCCACCAGCCCGCGAGGAAGGCCGTTGAGAAAGATTGCTCCTGTACGAGGCGAGGCGTTCGTCTTTTCCAATCTTCTTCCACTCGTCTTCTCCATGTGTTCGCTGCCAAGCCTCGTGTTCAACATTGCACGGATATCTGTCCATGTACAAAGGTCCCCTGCAGATATGATGTATGCAGGCCGCACTGCTCGCGGCCTCTTGGATCCCCGCCTAAATGCAGGGAACCTTTGTCTGAATGGGCGCCCGAGGCTTCGCTAGAGCAAGCCGCAGCGCCTGGCTCTCCCTCTCGCCCCCCGCCCCGTCTCTCGATTTCCACATTCGTGCTTTGTGCGGGTGAAAAGGCATGGCCATGAACTCGGGCTATTGGAGCGATGACTGTAGTGTCAGGGTGCCCGAGTATGGCGACAACGTCTGAGAAGATCCAGATGCAACCGCGCACCGGTGCTGGGTGGCCAACAACACTTGACTATAGAACGCCTTGTAGTTGAATGCCTCACTTATATCAGTTGATATATCTGCAATGGTAGGCGCAGGAAACCTTGCCCGTCGCTTAACGCTCGGCGGTTGCCTTGTTATTCTCAATCTGCTTTAGCGGTCGCCGCCTTGGAACGACAAGATGCGGGATAAAACCCTCGACTGTGACCTTACTCCCGAGTCCGCACCCACGCCAGATTCTGTCGCCGATGAGCTGGATGCCCTGCGCCTGACGATTAACATGCAAGGACTGGAGATTGACAATGAAGCACGCCCTCACTATCCTCAAGAGGAGCAAGACTGGGACAAGGTGAAAGACGTTATCATCCGCTTATACCAGGACGAGGGCATGACCCTGGTTGAAGTGCAGCGCTACTTGCTCAAGCACCACAATTTCAAAGCGACGTATGATCTTATGATCCCAAAACTGCGCTCCGGCCAAGTCACTGATCCATCTGCAGGACCAAACAATGGAAATCGAGAATTACACGCTGGGGCCTCAGCAAGAACAACAGGCAGCACGAGGCAGAGGCTATCTTACTTAAGAAGCAGGCACGGCAAGCCCAAGGCAAAGAAACGAAGTTCTCCGTTCGCGGCCGCAACGTCGACATTGCACGCATCCAGAGATATGCCAAACGCAAGAAACTGGATTTGAACCGCATAGACGGCACTTCATCTCCCATTGTCAGAGCCCTGCAGACGATCCGTTGGCGGACGCCCTCGCCTGAGCCGGGCCTCCTCAACGATGCGTCAAGGCACCCAATGCAGCTTTTTGGCAGCATCGCCGCATTTGTGGACGGTACGCTGGGAGAAGGCCATCCCTTGGCGGCGCAGATCTGGAGAAACACCCCTTTCAATGCCGACAAAGCACGAGCGCCTTTCATGTCGTCGATTCATAATGCACAGCATTTCCAAGACCTGCAGCGGTACGACCTTGCTTTCTTGTTCTGGCGCCGCGCTTTCCGAGCCCTCGAAGGCGTGATTCAGACCTGGAACCGAGCGACAATTACGTACCTGTTGCGCCGCATGCGTGTTTTGGAATGGAAGGACAATGCTGGCGTTCTGAGAAGCTTCCGGGCGTACGTCAACCAATATGCCGCGGTGGCCTTTTCGAAACAGGACCCGCGCTTCACGTTGACCAAAGCGCTGGCAGAAACCGACACAACATCGCTGAACATCGCCAATTGCGTCCTTGACCAGCTTGCGACCCAAGGCGGCGAGTGGCAGGACTTAGCCTTCGAAGAACGTACTTTCGTCGATGCCTTGGAACTCGAACACGACGCCAATCGTCCTGTCGATGAATTTGTCGCCGGGATCGAAGAGGCAGATCGACGATTCGGCTACCACGATAGTCGGACCTGCAGATGCGTTCTCGATCGTACCCGTGTTCTCTCTAAGCGTGGCTATCACGATCGAGCCGAGCGATTCGCCCTTGGAATGCTCCAGCGCGCCAACGGGCTCTCAGATCCGGGCGCCAGACACTGCTACCGCTTCTACGGCTTCTTTTGGATGGCGGTTTCACAGCACGCATTGGGGAAACATGATGAAGCCGAGTACAATGCTCTCGAGGCTTTGCGAAGTAACGAGGAGTTTGCAAAGATCAGCAACACGCAAGCTTCGGCGAGCGAGTATTTCTGGGAGCTGCTCGAGCTGCTAAAGAAGCTCGCGGAACAGGATGGCAATGAGCACAAGGAAGCTATCTGGAAAGACAGGCTACAGGAGGTCGAGGATGAGGTGGTCGCTGAGGACAAGCAAGCAAATCCCTATTTCTATCCCAAGTAGCAACATTACGCATCACAGTCATATTTGGTCTGAGCGCCTGAGCTGAACTCGTTCGAGGGCCCCTACGGAGTATTGGCACCCAATTGGGCACCCATCGGTAGTGATTGGGCGTGCGGCTCAATCCATGAGGTCAGCCCCCGTCCAGATTTCGGCGCTACTGTCGGCCTGACTAAATTCTCAGCACAACGCAGATCATTCAAACCTCATCTCCCGGATCTTGATTTTGCTGCGGTGCAATGTACTTGTATTGCATCGATGCTGAGAAGACTCCCCAAGCACGCCGCGCTGTGACTTTATTGGGTGCCTTCATGACCCGTTCTGGTCTTTAATGCTATTCGATGGGCGGTGAATCTCGTCCATCGGCCTTCCCTTCCTTACGAGTACAAGCTAGTAAAGCCCTGATCGGAGCTCCGTGATACCCCAGACTTGACGGCTCCGCCGGGGAAACCAAACGGTGGCGAACATACGCGTCCCAGGCACTGCGAGATTCTGAGAGAGGGGAAGCTCAGATCATAAAGCCACCCGTCATCCTCTCGTTTCAGTCTGCTTGCAGAGTTCGCGCCACCTGTTCCCCATTGTTGCCGTTTGTCCTCTGTCCTGCTATGATGCTGTGGCTAACACCAGCACTGCTGACTTCGGGCCTCCTGGCCTTAGGTGCAGCCTCGCCGACTGTGTTGGCGAGTGTGGAGAGACGACAAGGTGCAGATGCTCTCTCTGCATTCATCACGCAAGAGCAGGCCATCTCGATCCAAGGTGTTTTGTCCAATATTGGCGGCCTGAATTCCAGCTTGGTGAATGGTGCCAGTCCCGGTGCCGTCGTGGCGTCCCCCTCAACAGTCAATCCAGATTACTTCTACACATGGACTCGAGATTCAGCCTTGACATATACCATGCTCATTGATGAGCTAATCTTCGGCAACCTGACATTGCGGAAGACCATTGAGGACTACACCACTGCTCAAGCGGTCTTGCAGACTGTTACCAACCCGTCTGGGTCGCTGTGGCCGGCTGGAGACGGCCTCGGAGAACCCAAGTTCTACACAAATCTGACCAGATACGATGGGACATGGGGACGACCACAACGCGACGGACCGGCGTTGAGAGCCATCGCCTTCATGACACTCGCGCCTGTTCTTTTCCAATTGAATGAAACAGACCTGTACAAACAGATATACTGGCCCCTTGTTCTTAACGACTTGAGATATGTTGGCCAATATTGGAATCAAGTAAGGAATGAACCATCCTGTTCGTCCGGGTTTCAGCTTCTGAGTTGAGCACCGAGCTGACGATCCACAATATTTTTAGACTGGCTACGATTTGTGGGAAGAAGTCCATGGGTCGTCTTTCTTTACTGTCGCGAACCAACATAAGGCCCTCGTCCAGGGCGCCCTCCTTGCCCAACAGCTCAACACGACCTGTGGGCCATGTGCCCAAGCACCACAACTGCTTTGCTTCTTGCAAAACAACTTCTGGAATGCTTCAGGCGGTTACCTTACAGCCAACATCAATGCGAATCAAGTGGTGCGCAGTGGGATCAACTCGGACCCAATACTAGCCAGTATTTCGATCTTTGATGCGAATGCTACGTGCAACGCCGGAGGTAAGCAAAGAACAATTCACAGCCATCCCCAACTTGGTTGCTTGGTAGCCCTTTACCTGACAGACTCGTCTAGACTTTCAACCATGCAACTCCAGAGTGCTTGCGACGCACAAGGCCTTGGTCGACAGCTTCAGGACCCTCTATCCAATCAACAACAACGCGTCCGCCCCGAACGCCGTCCTGGTCGGCAGATACCCCGAGGACACGTACTACGGGGGCAACCCCTGGCCGCTGTGCACGTTTGCCGCAGCGGAGGTGCTCTACGATGCCGTCCACCAGATCAACCGCACCGGGACATTGACCGTTGACAACGACAGCCTCGCCTTCTTCCAGGACATATCCCCGAACATAACAGCAGGAAACTACACTGGCGCCGCGCTGACCGGCATACTGGCCAACATGACGACATATGCAGATGGCTTTGTCTCGGCGGTGCAGCATTTCCTGCCCCCTAACGGCAGTATCTCGGAGCAGTTCAACCGCACGACCGGCGAATCGACCTCTGCGTCCAAATTGACGTGGTCTTTCGCTTCCTTTGTCACCATGGCTCGCCGTCGAGCAGGACAATATCCCAACTCGTGGGGTGCGTGGCATCCGTTGGCCAACACGAACTTGACTGCCGGGCAATGTCGCGCGACTAGTTTCAACGCCACGGGAGCTTACACGCCGGCCCTCGCGGCTGGGGCTCCTAATATCACGAAGGACTGCTCCTCTGAGGTCATCTTCAGCGTCAATGCTTCGACGCAATTCGGACAGAATGTGTACATTCTCGGCAATGTCACGAAACTCGGCGGAGCGGTGAATGACGCGGACAACATCATCTTGCCGCTCAATACGGGGAATATCACATCGGCCTTGCCGCAGTGGTATGTTGATATCTGGCTCCGTGCTGGCCAGACAGTGGGATATCAGTACGTTTTGCAGAATGGGAGTGATTGGGTCTTTGAACGAGGACCTGTGAGGACAGTGAAGGTCCCTCAGTGCGGAAGCGGGAGGCCCGTGAGGACGAGCGATTCTTTCAGGTTTCCATCTTCTTAGGTGGGAGAGCACGAGCATGACGGTGACCACGTAGTCTTGTAGAGAAACGAAAACGGTGAGATGCAGGTGGATCTGTACACAGTCTGGCAGAATTGGGGCGCCACATCGAAGGTGTTCTACGTGCCTATCCGTGAAGAGCTCTGACTCTGCGAGAAGTGAAAGTAGTCATGAGGCGCAGCATTGGTGATGTCTGTATTCATGGATTTATTATGCATGCATCGACCAGAGGTATGCTGGTGCGATGGTGAAGTAGCGAAGCATCTTGACCGCCAGTCGAACGGACCTGGGCTCAGATGGGGAACTTAATGAAGGATTTCGAAAGGGCAACGTGCCCGACCGTGGTGATTTTAAATTAGCTGTCTCCAACATGAAAACATGAAGGTGGAAGGGGTGTTCAGTGGCTGGTAGAAGCAGAGCACATATTCTCAGGTCGATCGAAAACGCTGGAGGCGAGGCTGGCCCAGAAGTGGTGTCCATTCAGGTGAAAGACAGATGACAGAGACTTGAGAAACCAAGATGGGCAACCCCGGTCTTTGGTCATTCATCTTTGATGCTGGTGCGGAAGCAGTGAGTTGAAAAGAAGAGCACAAAGCAAAGGTTTGAGGTTGGTATTGGAAAGCCGCTAGCCCCTCAGTGCAAGTAGAATCTTACTTCACCTGCTTGGTGGGCAGCAACCCCGGGGGCTTTTTTTTCTTTGTGGCACATTCAGCAAACCTGAGCCAAACATCTCTTGTTCTTCCCCTCTTTGTTGGCGTTTGTGGTATGTAGCGCAGCGGTGAATGACACAAGTGAAGTGCCGGGGGGCAACATGCGATCGCTGTGCTGCCTTTGAGCGACTTTTAGAATTTAATTCCGAACCACCAAGGCTCACTTCTCCTTCACCACCACCACACTTCGACCCTTATTCTACCGCCTCAGCCAGCCATCGTGCTACCCATCATCCTCTCTCCCACGGTGCACTTCTTGTCGGTTCGCTATTCATCAAGAGATCCGTCCTGCTTCGGTAACAAGGTTCGTTGCCCGCTCGACTTTCACTTGCCGTTGTCATTTCTAAAGTGCGACGCCCACTAACTCCGACGCGCTCTTTTCCAGCCTTACGCCACTTGATTCCCCTCGAAAGACCCTCAACCGCCACCTTTGTCTCTACCAAAATGTCAGACGCAGGCCAAGGCTCGCCGAACGGCGCAGGTGGTGACGCGGCACAAACCGCAGCCGGCAACGAACATCTCAACATCAAAGTGACGGACGGCAACAACGAGGTGTTTTTCAAGATCAAGAGGAGCACAAGGCTGGAGAAACTCATGAAGGCATTCTGCGAGAGGCAAGGGAAGGACCCAAAAACGGCCAGGTTTCTATTCGAAGGCCAGAAGGTACAGACAGGCGACACACCAGAATCGGTGAGTGATTTTCCTTGTCTATGAGTCAAAAGGACGGCCATGATGCTGACAGATTCCAATAGCTCGAGATGCAAGATGGCGACTCTATCGAGGTCCATCAGGAACAGATTGGCGGTTCGGCCTGACGAAATCGAGCACGGGATGGGATGGCTTTTTGTTTGTATTTTTCGGGGGAACTGATGAGGATATGCTGGAGACAAGAGACCGTGACCGTAACCGTAACAGGAGCGCGATCGGGGCCGGACGCAGAGGACGCGGGCCACATGTGTTCGACGCGAAGAGAATACCTTTTATCAGGACGACATGAGGGTGCTTCCTCGATTGAGCATTTTGCAATGGCATTTGTCTCACGCGGAGAGATTACTGTACCAAGGCGTCTATTGGGCGCGAATAGCTGGCATTAGCTCAAGACTCGGTGTGCAACAGGATCTTGATTCCCTTGCAGTTTCCTCCCCCGCCCTCGCATGCTATCCTCCTCGCATCTTCGAATCCATGGCATATGCATGTTGGGGCTGAGGACGTACAAGCCCTTCCCAGTCCACCCAGCGAAGGACCCACCACTAGTGCGGGACGAGGCTAGTTCGGGCCTTCCACCACGACTCAGTTCAATAAC
Source organism: Phialophora expanda (assembly GCA_016109585.1). Taxonomy (NCBI): domain Eukaryota; kingdom Fungi; phylum Ascomycota; class Eurotiomycetes; order Chaetothyriales; family Herpotrichiellaceae; genus Phialophora; species Phialophora expanda. The sequence goes on along the minus strand of JADWPR010000005.1, from coordinate 1,060,066 downwards.
GCCTGAACCTGCCGTCACTGTCAAGTCATTGTGAGATCCCAGGGGTCGACTCAACGGGCCCGACGGTCGCTGAAGGAGCGCGGCTCTCATGTCGGGCTACCTTTCTCGCACGCGTCTCTCTTGTCTGGGCTCCTCTATCCCGATCGGCCGGGTGCGTGCCAAACACCTGGATGGATCCGACTCGGAAGAGGAGAAGAACATGGTGAAGAAGATGATGGAGGAGGTCGTGACCAACGAAGACCATATAATCAATCTCCTCTGGCCCTTATAATCGGTCACCCCTAGGCGACTACCATGCTCACTGGGAGTGAGAGAGTAGTATAATTAGTGTCCGAGCTCTTATATCCCAGATCCCAGCTTGTATAACCACGAAGACATGCCGAGCCCGCCCTGCCCTAACTTGCCTAGCCTTACGTCGCCCTGACTTACGTCGCCTTGCCTCGGGAGATTGAATATATGTAACTCTGGGGGTGCTGCCACCGGAGTAATAGAGAAACATGGCATAGCACCATCAACTCGATATTGTTTTGCCATGATCGTGACCTAACCGTGACTATTGACCGCACGCTTGGTCAACTGGGTGGAGGGAGATCGCAGGTGAACTGCAAGAATTGCTAGCGTGAGCTCAATTCCTATCTGAAACTATGCTGCCCTCTCGCCTGCATGACAATGTGCAACGCTTCGCTTGGATTTGCAATAAGCAACATAAGAGATCTGTTCTCCTCGGGGGTAAGTGCTTCCAACAAAACCAATCAATGGCCTCGTCTCTCCTAGTGGGCATAGTATGTGGCCATGCTGTGACTCCTTCACTCCACCTACACTAACACTGGAGAAACCAACTGCTTCGCTCAGACACGGGTGCACATCTAAGCTTCCTCTTCAAGGGGAGCTTCTTCCTCACCATACTCCTCCTCCCCTTCGGAGATGCTCGCATCCTGGTATTGCTGGTATTCGGAGACAAGATCATTCATGTTCGACTCAGCCTCAGTGAACTCCATCTCATCCATACCCTCACCAGTGTACCAATGCAAGAAAGCCTTTCGTCTGAACATGGCGGTGAACTGGTCACCAACACGCTTGAAGAGCTCTTGGATAGATGTAGAGTTGCCAACGAAAGTGGACGACATCTTCAGGCCACGGGGAGGAATGGAGCACAGAGCGGTCTGGACGTTGTTGGGGATCCACTCGACGAAGTAAGAGTTGTTCTTGTTCTGCACATTTCGCATCTGGTCCTCGACTTCTTTCATGCTCACCTTGCCCCGGAAGATGGCTGAGCAAGTGAGGTATCGGCCGTTTCGGAAGTCAGACGCGGCCATCATGTTCTTAGGGTCGAACATCTGTTGTGTGAGCTCGGGGACGGTAACGGCGCGGAAGGAGTGAGCCCCACGGCTGGTGAGAGGCGCGAAGCCAACCATGAAGAAGTGCAGACGAGGGAAGGGAACCATGTTGACTGCGAGCTTTCGAAGATCGGAGTTGAGTTGACCCGGGAATCGCAGGCAAGTGGTGACACCAGACATAACTGCGGAGACAAGGTGGTTGAGATCACCATACGAGGGATTCGACAGCTTGAGTGTGCGCATGCAGATGTCATAGAGAGCCTGACTATGTCAGTACAAGTCAGGCGAGAGTGTGACAGATCATACCTCGTTGTCAATGCAGAAGGTCTCGTCGGAGTTCTCGACTAGCTGATGAACGGAAAGGGTGGCATTGTATGGTTCAACGACAGTATCGGACACCTTGGGGGATGGGACGACGGAGAACGTTGCCATCATCCGGTCGGGGAACTCCTCGCGGATTTTCGAGATCAACAACGTACCCATACCGGCACCGGTACCACCACCAAGCGAGTGAGTGATCTGGAAACCTTGGAGGCAGTCACAGCTTTCGGCTTCACGCCGGACGACATCGAGGACCTGGTCAACGAGCTCAGCGCCCTCAGTGTAGTGGCCCTTGGCCCAGTTGTTTCCTGCAATGATGTGTTACTTGTGTGTTCTTTTCAATGGTTCTCAACGTGTTTCTCTTACCAGCACCGCTCTGGCCGAAGACGAAATTGTCGGGACGGAAGAGCTGACCGAAGGGGCCGGCTCGAACGGCGTCCATGGTACCAGGCTCAAGATCGACGAGGACAGCACGGGGGACATATTTGTTGCCAGATGCCTAGACAACGTTAATCGATCGATCGATGGAGCCGAAAGGAGGTCGAGGTACCTCATTGAAGTAGACATTCATACGCTCAAGCTGAAGGTCAGATGTGCCATTGTAGCTGGTGTTCGAGTCAGTTTGATGGTCCATGACACTAGAAGGTTCGTACATACACTCCAGAGCCGTCAAGGCCGTGTTCGCCAGAGATGATCTGCCTATCGAGGTGTTAGGATTGAGTGGGTCACGCGTCTCGGGTGTGTGCGTACCAGAAGGCAGCACCGATTTGGTTGCCCTGAGATTTTGTCAGTTTCGAAGAATGAAGAGGTCATCGGGCGAAGAAACTTACGCATTGGCCGGTCTGAAGGTGAACCTGTTTGTGATAGACATGTCAGTTTGTTGCTTGCTCAATGGTGGGGTCGGGGCAAGGGGTGCGCAGGCCATCGACGCGTATTGGACTCACAATTTCACGCATGTTGACTGAGTGACGACTGGATTGAGATCAAGATAATACGTTCGCAGAGTGAGGAAGATGAGGCGAAGCTGCACCAAAGAAGAGATCTCCAGGAGACAGGGCGGTGATGAGGTGTCGTTGTGGTTAGGGACAGAGACTTGAGAAATCCGCCGTCAACAAACTTGAAGGTTTGGGCAGTGGAAGGGGACCGCCAAGCAGCTAACGATCATATCGGCGCAAATCAGCGGTGTAGAAGCCGCTAAGTACACAATGTCACGCTTTCCCTCTTTGGGCGCCGCGGCAACACAAGCGACGCGTGAAGACGAGAGTCGCACCACAACAAGGCGAAGTTGAACGGATATTCATTATGCTGTGAGTTTATTGGTGCTTTTGTCTACGATGAATCCACCCTTGTTCATCACTATGTCCGCGCCATAGATATGTTGGGTATCATTCAAAGGAATCCCCGCGCGTGTCCAGTCTACAACTCGTTGGAAGGGTATTCAACCTTTGTTGTTGGTAGCGTCTCCTCTTTCATCGACCTCATGCTAACAAACCGCGACAAGATGGCTGCTGATCCAGCTTTGTCATTTGTACCTGAAGCTCGTGCACCTCCGAACGGTTGTTGTCCGACCACGGCACCTGTTCTCATTGTTAGCCAACAAGCTGATTACCACTTGGACATGGGGCACTTACCTGTACTCTTGCAATTGATATAGTAGTTGCCGGCCGCGTTTCTTAGCGCTTCCTCGGCGTATCTGATGGCAGCGCGATCCTGGGCAAACACGGCTCCAGTCAAGCCATACTCCGACGTGCTGTCAACCAGCTCACAGGCCTTCTCGAATCCATCCGGCGCTGAGTCGTCGTAGACATACACCGTCAAGATCGGTCCAAAGAACTCGGTCTTGAGGTTTCGGTGGCCCGGCTCCTTCGCCACATAGATCGTAGGGTGAATGTACCAACCTTCCGCACTGTCGTACTTGCCACCGGTAACGAGTTCCAGGGAGCTGTCGTCCTTGGCCGCGTCAATAACACCTGCAAGCTTCTTGAAGCTCGCTTCGTGGATCACCGGGCCAATAAAGTTATCGAATTCCTCCGGTGGCCCTACCTTCAGCTTCTCCGTGGCCTCGACAAGCTTGTTCTTGAACTCGGGCCAGATCGAGGAAGGCACATATAACCGTGAGGTGGCACTGCATTTCTGACCTTGGTATTCGAATGCTCCTCGAACGGTCTGCACGACGGCATTGGTGATGTCCGCACTCTTGTGCACCAGATGGAAGTTCTTCCCCCCAGTCTCGCCAACAATCCTGGGATAGCCCCTGTACCGCCCCTCGGCGATTCCTTGGCCGATCTGACCATAGAGTTTCCGGAAGACAGCTGTAGAGCCCGTGTAGTGCAGAGCGGCGAAATGTTTGTGGTTGAGAACAGCCTTGGTTACCTCCTCGGCATCACCTGGTACGAATTGAATCACACCTGCGGGCAAACCAGCCTCAGTCAGGATTTGGTGCACCAGGTAGTTCGATGCGATGGCTGAAGGACTCGGCTTCCAGATGACCACGTTACCCATCAGAGCCGGAGCACCAGGCAGGTTGCCTCCGATCGCGGTGAAATTGAATGGCGAGATGGCATAGACAAAGCCTTCTAGTGGTCGGTATTCAACCCTGTTCCACACACCGGGGGAATTGTAGGGCGGCTGCTGTGCATACAGCTCCTCCGCGTATCGGACATTGAATCTCAGAAAGTCGATTAACTCGGCGGCCGCATCGATCTCTGCCTGCCATGCATTCTTCCCTTGTCCCAGCATTGTTGCCGCCATGAGCTCGTATCTATACTTCGTGCTGATCAAATCTGCCGCCTTGAGAAAGATGGCGGCTCGGTCGGCGAAGGGGAGAGATTCCCAACCTGGCTTGGCGGCAAGCGCAGCATCGATGGCGTTCTTGACATCTGTTGCTGAGGCGTTGGAGTATTTGGCGAGGGGCGTTGCGTGGGAGGACGGGTTGTTCTGAGTGAGCACAGAGGAGGTCTTGATGGCCTGTCCTGAGACCACGACGGGGATATCGAGGGGGGCCTTTTCTCGCAAAGCTCTCACAGCTGCTTCCAAGCCTTCTCTTGACTTTCCACCTTTCTCATAGTGCTGGTTCGGCTCGTTGGTGATGTTGGGTAACCGGAATGCGGCGAGGGTCGACATTCTGAAGGGAGTCGAATGGAAACAGCGGACAGATCGTGTTGAATTGAGAACGCGAGTAAGGGAAGAAGCAGGTTGAGTAGTTGACAACAGCTTTCCGCATGAAGCAGACATTTTCGATGAGGAGGCAATGACCACTCAACACGATTTGCCTCCTCCCCTCCTTCTCTCACAGTCCACAAGACACGCCCCACGTCGATCTTTATGTTATGAGATCGCCTGCTGGCTATCCGCGGTTTGAGGCGGGGCGCGCCTAAGTCCAAGTTCGTAGGCATGGAGATGCCCGCCAGGGGAAGGATAGGCGCTGCTCAGTGGTTCTCTATTGGTGGGAGATGCCACGGAGTGCGCAAACCGGAAGACACCCCTTAGGTAGCCTTGCATGTTCTCACAGACAAAAGTCACAGGGCGGAGAGGTTTGACGGATCAATTAGTTTTATTGTTGTCTTCTAGTTGAGCGGAAAAACACGCTTTGTGAAGGCACTGGCCATCCTCAAGGTTGACGGCGGACTGCAAATGGACAGCCACTTGTCCTCTCCCTCGTCAGCTTCTCCTTCATCGCGTCCATCTCCTTCTGGCCCTTACCCACAAAGACAGATGGTCCTACATTCTTCACCTCAAAGCCTTCTGGATACGTCTCTGGGTCTCCTGGACGAGATATCCCAAGCAACAGACCAAGCAGTGCGCCGGGTCCCCATCGATTCCAGAATGTCGGCTTGACATAGACCGGGGCGGTGTCCCAGACGAGATAGTATCTCCTGCCCTTCGCATCGGGCTCCTTGGTGAGCATCTCCTTCGCCATGAACTTTGGTCTAGGCAAGGACAGATACCTCAGGTACAGCCGTCTCAGCTTCATGAAGCCATCGAAGAATGATGAATATGATGCCGGTGCCTTCTCGAACATGATGGCTTCCCTCAGACGGTCGTCCAATGGCGCACTGACAACTTTGGTAAGAACGCCCCTCATGAACGCTGGATACTGGCTGATCAGCAGCTGCCGAGTCTGCACTGCTGTGTCGTAGTTCTTCTTGTTCGGGATCATACACCTCTTCTCGTAATCTTTGGCCCAGGAGTCCAGCTCGTGATAGAACTGTAAGCCATCTTTCCATCCGGTCGAATATGACGGCAGCTTCTCGAAAGAGATATCCATGCCATCGCCCATGGCTTTATGGAAGACACCCATAGCGCAGATCTCCAACTCAGTCAGTTGTCTCCACTCGTACTTGTTGATCCACTCTACAGGCTGGTTGAGAAATAGTGAAAGCGTATACAGCATGTCGTCGTTGCTGATTTTACCCTGCCTAATGTAGTGGCCGTGCAAGTAATTCAACCGGGCATATGCCTCGAGGCACCTGTCGCTGTTGGGCTCGGCGCCATACATATCCGCCAACAATACTCCAGTGTCCGCGTACCGCTTGGGTACATTCTTTTCGGTGGACAGTTGAGTTGTTTTGACAAGTAGGTCGCTGATGGTCGGGATGCCATATGTGCGAAACAGGGCAAACTGTAACCCCTTCTCGAACAGGGCTGGGAATTCTGTGTCGCTGACAACTTCGATGATATCGTGGGCCTCCTTGACCGTCATGCCCTCATATGATGGCCGCTCTAGGGTGCCATATTTGTACTTCGCCTGCATTGATTTCAGCTTGCGAAAGCGCAGTACTGAGCAGAGAAATGGGTACGCGACGACTGCAGGGAGTAGATAGTATGACCAAAGCGATGAGAGGCCCGAAAGATTCTGGGGAGAAACAGATGCAAGCTTCGAGAACGACTCGTTGGAAAATGTCGCCATGTTGCCGAATTGACGCGCTCGTGCAACCGAAGCGTCTATTCCAGAATGAATCACAGTACGATCGTCACAATTGGAGCTGGGAAGGCTCGACAGGATAGAGACGAATAATGTACTGGAGTGAAGCAGGAGACTGTTGGACAACTGGTGAGTCGTGTCGGGCGAGAGGTGTCAGCAATTTATCTGGTCTGGACAACCTCGCTTAACAATTCTGGAGTTCCATAGCAAGAGCGGCGCCGGGAGCCCTGTAGCCGCCAAGGGCTCCTCAGGCTCCCCGGCCAGTTTTAGGCATCAATGTCTCTGAAAGGCAAGTGACGAACGACCGAACTGGGTGCACCTCGTGGCCACTCATTGATGAATTGATTATATTCATACGTTCCATCCTGCGCACTCATTGGCAAAGGTCCCTGGAGCATCTTCTGCAATATGCCACCTACTGTCTGCCTGTCTTTCATGCTTGCAATGCCAGCCAAGCACGGGATGCGAAATCGTGCTGACACTCTGTGAACCGCTCCATAGGGTAGGCTGGGCTGAGCGCTGAGCACGATGGTCTCGCAAATCAGGATCCAACCGACTCTTGCCTCACCAACTCACCCATTCCTTCTCAGGCTCTTGGATGTCTGAATCGACACGCGCGACTCACAGCCGAGTCAGCGCATCGATGTCGGACACGTGTGATGATTGTAGAATGCGGCTAGACAGCCGGCATTACCCATCCCATGATCCAGAATATCAACTGTCTCTCCGCTTCAGATATTCGGCCCAGCGAGGGTGGATGGGGGCGATTGATGCATCCGAGATGCCATATTTCTCGAGAAGCGAATAGCAGCCGCTCTTCATATCTGCTCTCAATCAGCTTCCTCTTTTGGGTATGCTCCCTCGTGCAATGCATCCTCTTGGGTATACCTCACGGTTACATACACACAAAAGTCATCCGACGTGCATCTCGCTAATTGCAGGACTATGTACGGAGTAGGTCTTTCGCCCCAATCACCCAGACTCCAAGCGACGTTCAGAACCTCCATGCACCCAAATCATGTGCCAGTAGCGCCTGCCAGACACATGTCTTCTCTTCGCCAGTATGTATAATCTGAATCCTACTCCATCTTTGCTGTTCCGTTTGCCAGTGCAATTGCGCGGGCAGCCGCTTCGTCAAAGGAATCTATGATCAGGTTGTTAGTCTGTGCAGTCAAGATTCTTCCGTATGCACTCACCATATGCGTCGAGCTTGAGACCGCTTTCGCGAATGAGCTTTTGACCCTCAGCCTCGCGGGTACCTCGAATCCGAACCACCACAGGTACCTGCAGATCGAGGTCTTTGAAGGCCAGCAGGATTCCGCGCGCAATCATGTCGCCCAGAGTCAGCCCGCCGAAGATATTGACAAAGATGCACTTCACTCGAGGATCTGATGTCACAATCCTGAAGCCAGCCTTGATGGTTTCAGAAGTGGCTTTCCCACCGGTGTCCATAAAATTGGCAGGGTGCCCACCACGAGCGACTAATGCGTCGACGGTGTTCATGGCCAACCCAGCTCCGTTGACGATTGTACCTAGAGTCCCTTCTCCCGCTAGCTTGACGTATATCATGCCTTCCTTCTCCGCTTCGACTTCCTCGCGGACCTCGCTTTTGATGTCTCTCAGAGCATGGACCTCAGCTTGGCGACCCGAACTCCGGAAAGCGGCGTCATCGAAGCCGAATTTGGCCTTCTGCACCTGCAAACCTCCCTTGTCGTCAATTACGATCTGGGTCTGAACAACAAATGCTTCTTTGGACATGAAGATGTCGACCAACTCGGCGATCAGTCTGCGCAATGCGTATTGACCCGGGCCAGACACGCCCAGGTGCGCCGAAACTGTTTCAAGCATGGAATCTGAGACCGCCTCATCCGAGCCATAGGCGAAGGGGAATTTCCTGGACTTTGCGAAGGCCTCTTCGGGATAGGTTGTGGGTGAAGCGATAATGCAAGGTTGCCGCGACTCTCGGTCAATGGAGATGGCGACGAACTTCTCGGGAAGTCCTGTAGGATTTTCAACCGTCGGAATGCCTCTCTCTTTCAGCATGTCGAAAGCTTGCGAGGCTTTGACGTAAAGAGTTCGCTTCTGTGATGGACTTGCTTCTCGTGCCTGGGGTCTTGGTCGTGTCCGCATTGTATGAAAACCCCTCCTTTGTGAAGCACCTGAACCGGGGGGCGTTTGTGGGATCGACGTTCCTCTCTCAGCCAGTAATCTCTTCATGCCTTCGCCGAGTTTCTCTGGGTGATCCACAACTGTAACACCGGCATCTTCCAGGATTCGGATCTTCTGGGCTGCAGTTGCTTCTCCAGGGGCTGCCCACGCCCCAGCATGGCCCATGATACGGCCAGGTGGCGCTTCGATACCCCCTATCACAGACATGAAAGGCTTCGGGTTTGCTGTCCGCCTATTGTAATCTTTGATCCACTCTGCCGCCCTCAACTCTGCGCTGCCGCCGACCTCGCCTATCATTATGATACCTTCGGTGTCCTCGTCCTCTACCAATACTTGGAAAGCTTCGGTGAATGTTGTCCCTGCAAGAATATCGCCCCCCATGCTGATCCCGTATGTCTGGCCCAGTCCTGCTCGTGTCGTAGAAGCGACCGCTTCGTAGCTCAATGTGCCGGATTTCGCAATGATACCAACTTTGCCTTCGGTGAAGAATGGCAAAGGCTGGAAGCCTAGCCGACATCGGCCATGCACGTTGATAATGCCTGGACAGTTTGCGCCAACCAGCCTTGTCTTCGACTGAGTGCGGAGCATTTGATGGATTCTCAAAATATCGTGGACCGGTATGTGTTCGGCGACGGCGACAATCAGCGGAATTTCGTTCTCGATGGCTTCCTCCATAGCGCTAACGGTGCCGTTGCCCGGGACGTAGATGGCGCTTGCATCAGGCTTGAGCTTCTCCACAGCTGCTCTGACACTGGGCAGCACAGGTAAACCCAGATGCTCTCCCTCTACTCCAGGCTTCACCCCACCAACAATCTTGGTTCCAAACTCCAGCGATTCCTTCGCGTTCATTGTCGCTTGGCGCCCGGTAAACCCTTGATACAGCACGCGAGTATGTTTGCCGATTTTGAGGTTGTTGATGGTGTCTGCGTAGCCCCGCCGACGGGTGGAGGATGAAAATGGAGCAACATTGCCACATGTGCCATACCTATACAGGATAGGTAGCGAAGCTTTCTGGGATCTCAAACCCCGTGGTAGGATGATTCTGGTCATCTTGCCAACTCACCCCGATGGTTGACAAATAAGACGGCGGCACGCGATACACAACGATCGAACTTGCGGGCTCGGAAAGCATCAAACAAGTTGCACAAAGGCCGCGATAAGACTGGACGTGAAGCAGTGAGACAACTATGTGGTCTGAGGGGAATATATACAAAGCTTGGGTGGGAGGGTCTAATTGTATGCTCGGTACGATAATCCTTGCAATCGGGTAATGGCCGTGGTTCAAATGAGCAACTCCCGAGGTCGGAGAAACGCCATTGATGAGGAGGTTGGTTTATCGAGACGCATGTCATGACGTGGGGTGCCTTGACATTGGCGCTTTCCGAGACGCTAGAGGGTTTTCGAGACGAAGGTACTCGGAGGTTGCGAGATCGGACGAGATGGAGTCGCTGCTAGGCCGAGGAATTATCGAAGCTGTGGGGACGATGAGCCGGAAGAAAATCAAGGAGATGAAGTACTTACACAGTGACAACGCCCACCCTCCCTTCATTCTGTGTACTCGTAGAAGTCAAATCTGACAAAGTGCAGAACCTTGTCGGATGGAGTCCTGTCCAGTCTTTGCTGCTCGGGCTCGATTGCACCTTTCATGCCCTGCAGCAGGCGATTGAATGCGGGGTGATTCGCAGGGTTGCAGGCACCAAACTTTAACCGGAGCGTTTTCTGTGGTGAGGCCCAACTGGCACATGCCGCTTAAAGGAACCTGCACCTGCCATTCGTCATCCCGCCCGTCAAGCCCGTTCTTCTCACGCGAGGTGTCTCCAGGGTTGGAGCTGCTTGCGGCATGGTTCTTCAGGAGCACTGATCATCTCATGACATCGCTGCATGATGATCGATCTTTCGTTCCGGACTCTGCTTCAAACCTCGACATCGTGATCTCTTTCGCCGGTGGTGTGTAGGAATTCCTCGAAATCTCACTGTCCTCGGCATGTCCGCCAAAGCATCAATGGAGTCCAAGTTGTCGAGCTTACACATAGATCTCCCTTCTAGCTCGAAAGCTATCCCTTCCAAAAAGAAGGAAAAGGTGATAGACTCGTGGGAGGACGACGACCCTGACGAGAGCTCGGATACGCCAACACCCGTTGACGAAGCGCCACCTTCGATGAAGGCTGTCAAGTCCTCGGATCCTACATTAGGACCACCTCCTCCAACTCCTATCTCACCAGGTGGACAGTACATCGATTGGTCCCCTGCCCAAGTTCTTGGAGGGGGCCGTCCGAGCGCGCGACCATACACTCCTCCCGCGCCGTCTACTCCGCTGTCGGATTCCGATAGAGATCGAAAGAGACCAGAGAAGACCACGGCTACCGCAAGTCGAATGATCGCTGCTGGTTTGGGCATGAAGGCCCAAAAGAAAACAGAGGAACAAAGGCAGTACGATCGAGCTGTAAGGGAGCAAGAGATGAGACGAAGAAATCGAGAGAAGGAAGAAAGGGAGCGTGAAAAGGAAGCTGATGAGAAGATCAAGTCTGCAGTCTGGGATGGTTGACCTGATCCTTGCGTCAAGTGTGCTGCGACAGCACGATAAAGACCGCCAGGTCGACAAGTTTCTTGAAACGCGGGGCATTCCAGTGGTGGAGGTCTGATGACTGCTTTGGGCGCCTGAGAGGAGCAGGTGGATGGACAGTTTTCCAGGCGAGAGCTGGGGAGGCAATAAAGAGTGAAGAAGTGTCGAAAATCAAGCCCAACAAGTTGCAGGGTGAATATTGCACCTCTCGCCGTCGTAAAACTCGAGGGCGCCACCACAGAGTGGCTCACATGGTACCTGCAATAAAAGAGGTACAAGCAATGCGAATATTTTCGGTCCAGGTCTCAGTGGTCTGTACGAGAACCGTTCAAGTAAACAGCTATGCATTTAACCCTGGATCGCTGATCTCGAGATGAAGTGACAGGTTCTGGCGTGGGCGGTGATACAAGATCCAAGCACAGCAGCTATGACGCAGTGCAGTACAATGCCTGAACACCGACAAATTAAAGTAGTTGTTTCAATCAACCAACCTGACTTCGAAAGTTATCTGGGTCTCGCTCTAATACCATTCGCAGCGTGCATTCCGGTCGACTACTTTGCGTGTATTACATTCGAACGGAGACATAATGGTGGGCTCTATTCTGGCCTGAATACACCTCAGTTGTTACGCATGCTCATTATGGCCAAAGGGCAAATTAGAAGACGATTTGAAAACAGATCCTCCATGCCACCCTAGGGCAGTGAGTAGACGTGTCCACCGATCCAAGGGAAGTTGAAGCTGATGTATTCATTGCCAAGTGTGCCATCCAAGGTTGGTGAGAGCGTCCAAGTCATTGAACTGCTCGCGGTTGACGCCTTCGTCCAGATTGCCTGCAAAAGCACAACTACAAGGAAGAAAAGTGCCAGTCAGCGGTCGACGCCTTGTACGAATGCTGCAATGCCTTCTACAAAGACAAGGGGGATGACGCCAGCACCACATCGTGTCCCAAACCGAAGTTACTGAGGCTGAAGATGCAGCAGCGAGGACAAAATTGACATGCTCAAGAAAAAGCTTGTACATAGCATCCACTCAAGCATATCCGGGTTCAAGACATTCAAATCATGTGAAGAATGTAGCAAATCGATTTTTTCTACCTGAACCATCGTCCCTTTTGCGAGGTCTGGTCAGCTGAACAGCGAATGCCAAAATAACGCTCTGAGGCGGTCGTGAGCACGCAAGAGACCCCGTAGGATCTGAACAAACATTGAAGAAGTAATCGTCTGTTCCGAGACTCTAATGACCACCTGTATGACATTGGAGAGAAAAGAAAAGAGAAGCCGAGAGAATGTGAGCAGTTGAGAGTTGAAAGAATTTTGAAATTTTCTTCACTGCAGCAATGCTCCTCCGTAACATCGCGTCGCGTGTGAAAGCAAGGCAGTACCAGAAAAGTCATGGTCATTTTTGAACTGAATCATCCAGCAGGAAGGGTAGAACAACTATGGCGCCCGTTACGCGATCTTCCATTTATGGAAGACAGTCTCAAGTAAGTCCATAACGATGCTGTACCTGGAACACTGCTGATTCAATGGATAGCTGGACAACAACCGCAGCCAGGAAGAGTCGCACTCGCCTGACGACGAACACGAGGATCAGGAAATGGCTGATGAGGACGATGGAGAGTCCCTTCACGAAGGTGCGACTGAGAGCAACGAATTTCCTTACACTTTACAGGACGAGATGGGTCTCGGGCGACAGGCAGAATCAAGCATGCTGATCGACACAACAGATGCGCAGTCTCCCTTTCGATCTTCTGCGCAAGAGATGCTTCGTCCTCTACAAGACACCGCCGAACGAGTAAGCCGACAGGTCGAGGAGTTTGCGAAAGTTTTGGATAGATTCGTCTCCAATCGAGAACCCACGGACAACTCTCTCTGGGACGACGCATTGGTATTGTTGGAACGCTACAGCAAGATTGCCGACATACGCAAAGCCAAAACACCCGCCGGGGAGGAACAAGGCGCATTGGACAAGTTGCAGCTCGAATCTGATCTATGGATTCTGGCTAGGAACCTGCTGTACACCAATTCTCCTCGCAACCTTAACGACGTGCAGATTGCCCAAGAATCGAGACTGGCTGGCTTGCATCGTTATTCTAGCAACACCGAGCTCTGGACTGCCTTTCTGGACTCAGATGCTGTCGCCCAGGAGTACGAGAATATCCTGTCGTGGCTGCAGGAAAGAGCAGCAGCCACATCACCTCCTATTGAAGAGCTCACACACAGCCTGATGGACAAGTCATCACGGGGCGACGGCATTTGGAGCTCTGGACCGATCTTCACTCAGTCAAAGATCAAGCAGCAGAAGCGCACCCGAGTATGGTCGTTGCCATTAGAGCCATCAAATCCAGGTTTGAACCGAACACACGTCCGTGAAAGCGACCAGACGCGGCTTGTTACGCAGCTCGACCCCGATGCCCGCACCAGGGAGTCGGCAGTTTTTGAAGACGAAGATGAATACTATGACCAGGCAACCTGGCAAACGTACTGGGAGATGCTGCGCCGAGGACAGAGCAATACCGACATTCAGTCGTGGTTCGCAGAGCGGAAGATGTTGTGGAAATATGCAGCTCTTTGTGGATGTGGTACTCCCACCAAGCAGATGATCGACTCACCATGGGTGCGTATCTTGAACTTTGCTAAAAACTCGGAATGGTTGGGGCGCTGCCGCATGCTGGCCCAGAACCCTGCGATTGAAGATCACTACCAGAGAGCCGTCTATGGAGTGCTGTGTGGCGATTTCGGCGCCTCCAAGTCTGCAAGCAAGACTATTGAAGACCACCTGTTCTCCATCTTCAATTCTCTCCTGATCCAGAGATATCAGCACTATCTCCAAGCTTTCAGGACCAGACCTGCGGGATCAACCATCCCTGGATATCGGCCCGCACCACCCTCGACCGAGAAGATCCGACAATATTTGACCGTCGTCCAGTCGGACCCGTCAATCAAGGAAGAAGTCCATCTCCCACACAAATTGATCGAGTTGGCCTTGGTGTCAAAAGACTTCGACAACCTTTTCGTTGCAATGGGCAGGGCTGCAGCCCATGTCGCGTACGCCACCGGCCAAGGATCGCAGCTTATGAAAAAGAGCGAAGGCGAAGTGAATGAACTTGCTTCGCTGAACGCGCAGGACCAAGACTCCGTGCGAGTGGTTGCGCACCTGCAGCTCTTGCTACGGTCCCTGGGTATGCTGGACTCGGCGTATGCCGAAAACGAATATGAACTGGAGAATAATATCGCAGCCTACGTTGGGTTGCTGGAAAACTTGGGAAGATGGCTACTAATTCCGCTTTATGCTTCCAAGTTGTCCAAGAAGAGAAGCTACCACGTCCTGGGGGCCATCCTGATCAACGTGACGGACCGTCGTGAGCGAGACTTGCAAGTCAAGCTCATGAAACAGTACGACATCAATGTCTCCGAAGTCGCTTACGGTATCTTCTCGCTGGCCAACTTTGCAGACCTGCAAAAACTTCGCCATTATAAACACGGTCCAATATCTGCCAAGATCACGATGATGGGAGGCACGGGCAAAACCGCACAACACAAAGTTCGTCCGGGCCTGATGAGTGGCGATGTTCCTGAAGCCGAATTAAAGGCAATCAGAAGCGTCGAATGGATCCGGTATGTTGATGCCGAGAACTGGGGATTGGCTTCTTGGTCCGTCGGCGTGCTGTACAAGGTCTTCCTGCTCGAAGGGAAATTTGTCGCCCTCCGCCAGCTGCTTGAGCGAGTTGGGCTGTCTGGGATGTCACTAGCGGCTGTAGGAATGAACCTACATTTTGCTGACGCGGATCCGCCCACCGGCATCATCGAGAGTGATGTCGACGAGATGGACGAAGATCACGTCAAGCCTATGGGCAGCCCGAGTCGCAAACGGAAAGCAGCAGGCGCCGATTCTGCCGCGAGGAAAGCCAAGACGGATCGTCAGACCTTGGCACTGCAGTGCTTAATATGGAAGCAGCTGGAGCAGCTCGTGGCTGCCATTGATGCTTTGGACATATTCCAGGATGTGGCGGACGCTCTCGAACAGTGAGTATCCCTGTCTGTCATTCCCCTACAGTGAACTAACTGCACCCGAATTAGAAACAAAAACAACCCGTCAGTAGCACGCAATTACCGGCGAGACCTCAAGCGAGCTCTTGATGAGGTTCGACAAACTATGGTTCCAATCCTTGATAACGACTTCCTCTCCCGGCCAGATGATGAAAATGAAGCAATTGTCCTCGATGATATCCGCAATCATTACATTCCCGAAGTCGTGCTGGCATACAACAGTGCCCTGTGGTTTGCAGGCCACTACGTCTCTCGTACTTGGCTAGTCGAATGCATGACGCTCGCGCAGGTCGTCGCCGAAATCCCTATGTTGACCGCGGCTTTTGTTGCGAGTGGAAGAATGAAGGAATTAGTTAGGGCGTTTGCGGTCGACAGCCAAGCGCTTTTGCAGGCGACCGAGCAAAGTGGTGCAAGTGGTGGTACCGGGACGAGTGCCAACCGGACAAAGAAGATCCGGACGGAGAAAGGAAATGCGGATATTTGGAAAGTCAGCTGGAAGGAAGACTACAAGCCGTTGGATCTGGAGGCGATCGACTGATGCCAAAGAACTCGAGTCCAGTCCCTCACGCTTTACACAGCCAGGACTGCAGAGTTTTGAGGAGGGTCATGATTGTGCCGGATCTCAGACTTGCTGAATGTGACATAACTACACCTTCACGTCAATGAGCAAGAGCTCTGAAACGAGGAGGCATAATTCCGTGCTCTTAAATTCCATCCCTTCGGTCGCTACTCTGATGAGCGCAACATGACCAGAAACCGTCCGACTCGAAGGGTAGCGGAGGCCTTGAGTGAGTAGGTCTGTACAAGGCGGGAGAAGCGAGCTGGACGACAGCCAATCCTGAAACGCCGCCACTTAACGCGCCACGCGCCGATTCATTCAGAGCACCAAAACACGCGACAGCTTCATATACTCCAACAATACTCTGTACGTACCTGAATCTCTTGACCTCTCTCCTCGGACTCCGCGCTTTCTCTCCACCTTCACAGTAGATATCGTACCACTGCTTCCAGGGCAAAGAACCCTTTGTCCGACCAGCCCACGAGCAAGCCATGCCCGCCAACGTCGGTTCAGCCAGCGCGCCCATCGCCATCCGGAGTTCTTCTCCCCTGCACGGCGAGGACGCCGATGAAGACGCCTCCGAAGTTGGTTCTGAGGCGTCCTCGTCCCGCTCCCGCTCCGGCTCCGAGGCCAGCAGCGCTGCTACATTTGGACCACCCCCAACACACACCCTCGAAGAGGCAATCACGTCGGCGACGCTCGGTCGCCTTAGGACCGTTCTCCTGAAAATGTGCCGCCAGGACCCCACGTGCGCGGCGCTGGCGAGCAAGGAACTCCTCGTCGAGGCGAAGACGCGCGGACGGGAAGGAGGCGACGCGAGCTCGACCACGAAGCGACACCGCAAGGCGTACGAGGTATGTAGGCAGTGCGATGTCGAGTATGACGTCGAGGAGAACGAGGTGAGGGGCAAGGCCCAGGGCTTGTGCAAGTATCATCCTGGTATGTGTTATGCTTACGTCTTGAGGAAGCGTCAATTATGTTTGAGCCTCTTTTTAGTTGGAGGGGGGGTTTAGGTGGCCTCCCAAACACCCTCCCATCTCCATGCTTGCCTTCACGTTTCGTCCACATTGAACTGACATCGGGATATTCTATTGTTCCTAGGCGAAAAGGAGCTCGAAAGCGAAGCTGATTTCTGGGCCGATCACGACGAAGACTGCCACGGCGATATGGAGAGTTTCATCGATGATCCAGCCTTTGCGGACGGGTTCGTCTGGACGTGTTGCCAAATGGTAGGGAGTGCCCCGCCGTGCAGGACGACCAAGCATCGGCCTGTTGTCAAAGGGAATAAGCGCGCGAGATGGGACTGAGGTTGACTTGCGTGCATGTTCCTGTGCAAGGGAGTATACGTGGTGCTGGTGTAATATTAGTGTAGTGTAGTGTAGTGTATTATGTGTAGTATACCTAGTGTAGTGCAATAGTGCAGCGATCAGAGCCGGCAGGTATTTGATTTTAGACTGACCGGAAGACCTATAGAGCCCTGCTGCTGCAGGTATTGGCGTTATGGTGCCGACGCTTTTATGACTCTGTCGTAGCCATCACCGGTTACTGGTTACTGGTTGGTGTCGCTTTTAAGTCAATCTATGTAGTCGTACAAAGTAGTGGTTCCGTTAGGAAGAGGCGAGGTCGATCAGCTTAGTTGTATGGCCGTGTTCATTTGGCACGAAAAGAAAGAAGACTACCTTGCTTGTGTATATCGCATCGTCGAATGGACCTGGGTATGTCGTAGTACGCGCCACAACTTACCTTCAATTCTCCGACAGGGACTACTTAACGTCTTTATGCACGTTTGGTCGGTCACGACACTGGCTCCTTCAACCCTGGTTACTCCGTCGTAAGTCTATGCTTGAGACTGAAATAGCCAACCGTGGTCCAGTGCGGATAAGGGTTTGAATTTGGTCGGGTTACAAGTTCATCACTCGTCCTCTCTTCTCCAGAATCATCTGCGTCGTGCACTGCCGCCGTCCAAGATCGCGGCTGCGATGATGGCCTTGACTGTAGTAGCCATGACACTGTCGGTCATATGCGCGGTTCCAGGATTGAGCACGACACAATCTTACCAATGGAAGCATTCGACGAAGTAATACTGCTTGAAATAGGAACATATACCAGCCCCAGCATGGAGGAAGGGACACAAAAGGTGGAAACGACGAAGGGCCCATGGGATGGTAGACTATGAAAGAAGGTGTAAAGCCGCATCATCATACAGAGGAGAGCCTGTGAGGCTGGGTTATACAAATACGATAGATGACGTAGTGAGTGGGATACGTCGCAGACACCATTGTCATAGTAATTTACTGTTGTGCTTGTAGTGGACGAGTACAGCGGCAGCTTGACAAGTTACCGATCCGTCTTGTTCGAAAACAGCGCGGGGTTCATGGTAAGCCTCCGCGGAAGCAGCAGACTTATGAAACGTTGAAACTTGGGTGGAACTCGCGCAAAAGTCTGCCTCGAATGTGCCTCGTGCGCAAGCGAAAGACGGGATGTCAACAAGGTGACCAACCAATGTGCAGGCACGTTCGATGACATGATTGAAGGACTGCCCGACCTCACGAATAGTGTGATGCAGGTGCTGTCATTTGCTAACAAGGACCAGAGCGAATGAGGAAGTACTCCTGTCTAATGAGACACGGCGCCTTGGGAATGAGCATCGGCTTCAATAGCCATCTTCCCTGGTTTTCCCTGGAGGGGACTCGAGACATCGAGCGGTGTTGTGGCGTCCCGCAACGAGTTGAGCGAAATCAAGTGCAGGGCGGACGGATTCTGCGGAGAGTCTGTTTAGTCATGCGACGGCACTGGGCGGAAACGCTGCAGAGTGTTTGGCTCTGGGAGGTCAGCCCTGGCATTGACGAGGCGGCAGGGCCCGTGATGTCAGCCAGAGCGTGAACAACAGTTAAACTATGGCACTTCTGTGTGAAATGTATAAGATCAAACCATTGCGCAGGTTGCCATGGAGCTCTTTCAAGGCGAAGCACTTTCCTGGAGCTTCTTACTATCTTGAGCACCTCACTACTATACGCGGCCCCGTCAGCCATCCAATATCATATCCACCCCAAAGCTACTCTACAGCACAGCCTTGTCATCCGCGCGAGCTTCGCAGACATTCCGATAATCACGATAAGCTCTAGAAGGCGCCAAGCCGAATCGCCTGTCGACCGGATGGCTGATAGCGTGAAGGACTACGGCTTGACGGCGTTACCAGCCGATCAGTCGCAAGACAGGCCAAGAACGACCAGTCCTCAGCCCATGGACATGTCATCGCTTCAGCCTCCTCAGACACCGCTCGCCGAACGCGTAACCGCGTATGTGAAATCCAAGCTTGACTCGGACACTTACCGTCACAGCTTGCGGGTGTACACCTGGGGCTTAGCGATCTCCAGGCAGTGTTTTCCCGAGTTTGAACTCACGCCAGGCTCGAAACTTGAGGAGACGTGGTACCTGACCGCCATGCTGCACGACATTGGCACCTGTGACGAATTCATTGCGAGGACCCATCTCAGTTACGAATTTTTCGCTGGTCTTCACGCGTTTGATCTCTTGCAAAATCCGTGGGTGACGGGAGGCGAGGGCATCGCGCCGCGGGTACAGGCCGAGAGCGTGGTGGAAGCCATCATAAGGCACCAAGATGTTCAGGATAAAGGCAACGTCACCCTCGTAACCCGCTTGATTCACTGGGGTACTCTCTTGGACAACATTGGTGCTGTGAAGGAGTTAGTGCACCCGGAGACCATCGAGAATGTGGTGCGGGAATATCCTCGGCCGGGATGGAGTGGCTGCTTCAAAGGGACAGTCGAAAAGGAGAAGACACTGAAACCTTACGCGATGGTGTCCCGCATCGAGGGCTTCGAGAAGGTCATCGAGAAGAATGGCGCCCCAGGTGGGCTGATGGCCAAGTATGATTGAGGATGATTATGAGCTGATACGCTCTTTGCCATCATCGGGTCAGAGCCGCCTGGGCGAAATAACGAAGGAGACCTTTTTGTCCCGCTTCACAGATGGAAACATCGCATTCATCTAACTGAGAATGGCGTGACCTCTGGTCTCATGATTCGTTGGCGACGACTTGTGTTCTCAGGTGAAGCTGGAGGCTATTTAGCCAGTCATTGCCTTAGTCGGTACATGTCGCAAGCTCATAGGATAGGCGGAGGCGGACGCAGACACGTGATTCTACGTTGAGCTGGCGGTCTTGCCTTCGGAGTTACAGCATTGGTACTACGTACCACTGGGTTATTTAAGTCTCTCACCTATGCCCAGAGCGACGGCACTGCCTGGGCGTTACAGCCAAGGAGCGTTGTTTGATCAACAAAAATGTTTGCCAATGTACGTAAAAGCAGGTGGCTTCCCAGGACAAGAACCACGTGTCGGCGGTTGAAGCAAGGCCAAGCGTTGACTTGGAACTCGGCATCGGCATCTTCGTTGATCTTGTTTCGTCGACTGGGTAGAACTTCTATCAGGTCATTGGGGAAAGAACACTATATTGCCACCGTGACCATAGCCACCCCTAGATGTTCCGGATACGCACCACCGAGGAAGGCCGTGAGAGATCATTTTCCGCTTGTGGATGCATCAGGATCTGGTGTCGGAGTCTTGGGACTTCTATCGTGGTAAGACGCTGGGGCAAATAATTTGACGGAATTTGACATGAGAGTGGACGTACGATTGCTCCTTGAGTGTCAGCTAGCATAGCCTGGTATTAGAAGGAATCACTCATCTCGTTCCGGGAAGCAGCATGCCCAGGCTGTTCGGTGACAAGGGAGGCTGCCTGACACGGATGGAGAAGTCTTAGCACGGTGGCAGTGCAAAAGTTGACCACCGTTTCGGGCCAAGCGATTGGAGGAGCAGCGCTCTTCTTGCAGCAGAGGCGCGCCGATGAAAGCGGGGACGCCTGCAGATGCGAGGTTTTTCTCTGCTGGATGTCAGATGCTTTTTGCCGCCGTTCCAAGGAGCATGCGGAGTTGTAGCTCGAAGGCAGAGTTGTCCAGGTGCCAGACGAGTATTTCAATTTGATGCATGTGGTTGTGATGAAAGGATCAGGTACATCAGATCGGCCATTGAAGAGTCCGATGGCAGTGAGGCAGCGCCCAGCAGCCAGTCAGAGGCGTTGGACGGTGAGGATTTTAACTAAAAAGAGCCTAGCCGCCCAGAGAGCCCGCATTTAAAGGAGATTTAGGCTTGGGTTGGGCTGGCGGGGGCCTGTAAGCGGCCTGGTTTCGAGATGCATTCCCAAGTCACTCAAAGTTGCTGGTCGACACACTCACAGCACTGCACGCATTCTTTTTACCTGGACCATTCGGTAGCCTTGACATCTCTCCGAGAGCAAATGGCCTGGCAGTCCCTTTCCTTTGTACATACCTCTTCTAACTTCACCGTTAGTCATTCTTCTTTTGTCTGAACCTTCCTGTTTAATTGCAAGGCGAAATCCGAGCCCGAAGATCATCCCTTTGTTGTACATTATTGCAGATGCGCTTTGGAGCCAACCCAACGCATGAGATTATTCCCTTCGCAGACACGGTCCCGGAAACCTCTCGTACGAGCCGAATCGTTTCCAAGATCGTCTTCGGGAGCCAAAAGTAAATAAATCAGTGGGCGCCAACGGATATCTGTGTGTACGGCCTCAATCACACCGCGTTTGTCTGGCTGCGAGGCACTTCTGACAGCGTCATCATACCAGTCTGTTTGGGATAATACCAGCAGCAAACTTAATATCACCATCTACTTCTTCTGCCGATCGACCATTTCCTCACCCGAACCTTTATGATACGTCTTGAAACCGCCTTTGGAAAGTCGCCCTACGAAAGAGCGGCTGAAGAGACCGGCCAGCACAACCTGACCCGGCCATGTCTTCGCCAGCAGTCGGCGGCACAGACGATGCAGGAACAGATTCGCCGAAAGCAACTCAGCAAAGACCACGCGCGCCCACGATCAGTATAGACGATTCCGCCGTTAATTCCCCTCAGACCTCCGAAGAGCCTTCCAGCGCTGTTTCTGACAAGCCAGCACCGTTGCCTCGAATACAGACGTCAGGTCTCGATTCTGGCCCTACGTTGTCCTCTCCTTTCTCCGTATCGCCGACAGACGTTCGCCCATCCTCCGACGCAGGGAACCGCGAGTCGCGCCCGACCTCCCCACATAACGTGTCCTCTCCGAGAGGTCAGTTCCTCGATGGCGCCGCCCACAACTTCCTTGCCGTCCCCGGCTCAAGGCCCAGGGCCACATCGATGGAATCCCAGAATTCGGCGTCCACGTCAGAGTTTGGAGGCGAAACACAGATAGCATCGACGCTTTCCGCTACGGATGACGTGCGGAAAAACTCCTTCAACAATAATGATGATGTGATCAACGATGCGGATGCACTGACACCGGACCCCGGCACAGAGCCGGATTTCAAGGTCGAGAACAACCCCTTCGCATTTACCCCTGGTCAACTGAATAAGATGATCAACCCCAAGAATCTGGCTGCTTTTCGTGCTCTGGGGGGTCTTGCGGGCCTGGAGAAAGGTCTCCGGACAAATCGACACAGCGGCTTGAGTGTCGACGAAGTTGGCTTGGAAGGCACAGTGGACTTCCGAGAAGCTGTCCAGGCTGGCGCCGAAGCGGAGGAACATTTTGGGGCTGTCAAGCGAACTACCACTGGCATGTCATTGACAGCAGCTGTGAAGACTTCAGACAACTCGTTTGCCGATCGCAAGCGTGTCTTCAAGGATAATCGTCTGCCCGAGAAGAAGGCTAAGACTTTCTGGCAACTTGCGTGGATCGCTTACAACGACAAAGTCCTGATCCTCCTTTCCGTGGCGGCCGTCATTTCGCTCGCGCTTGGGATATACCAGACCGTCAACCCTGCGCCGTCCGAAGCCCATGAAGCCAAAGTCCAATGGGTTGAGGGTGTGGCGATCATGGTGGCAATATTTGTGGTGACTTTTGTGGGAGCGCTCAATGACTACCAGAAGGAGCGTCAGTTCGTCAAATTGAACCGTAAGAAGGAAGAACGCTTTGTCAAGGTGATACGCTCCGGGAAGTCTCAGGAAATCTCGGTCTATGATATCTTGGTTGGAGATGTGATGCATCTCGAGCCGGGAGACTTGATTCCTGTGGATGGTGTCTTTATCGATGGCCACAACGTGCGATGTGACGAGTCTTCTGCCACTGGAGAATCTGATATCATTCGGAAGACGCCCGCTGACGACGTTTATCACGCAATCGAGAACCATCAAAGCCTGAAGAAGATGGATCCATTCATCCTGTCCGGCGGTAAGGTCTCCGAGGGCGTCGGCACCTTCCTGGTCACTGCGACTGGTGTCAATTCGAGCTACGGCAAAACTTTGATGTCGCTACAGGATGAAGGTCAGACTACTCCACTACAGATGAAGCTGAATGTTCTTGCCGAGTATATCGCCAAACTTGGATTGGCTGCTGGTCTACTCTTGTTTGTGGTCCTCTTTATCAAATTCTTGGCCGAGCTCAAGAACATCGAAGGGGGCTCGCAGACCAAAGGTCAACGCTTCCTCCAAATCTTCATCGTTGCGGTCACCATCATCGTGGTTGCGGTTCCCGAGGGTCTGCCGCTGGCTGTCACGCTAGCCCTTGCTTTTGCCACTACCCGGATGCTGAAGGACAACAATCTCGTGCGTCTCTTGCGGGCCTGCGAAACTATGGGCAATGCAACCACTGTATGCTCTGACAAAACTGGGACACTGACGCAGAACAAAATGACGGTTGTAGCGGGCACGCTGTCTACTGCTTCTAGATTCGGCGACAAACAGCAGCCGATCAACTCGACAGCTGCGTCGGATGCCAAAATCTCGGGCCCTGCCGAAATCTCCAATGATGTCTCTGCTGCCGAGTTCTATGCAACGCTCTCCCAGGACACCAAGTCACTGCTCAAGGATTCGATCATTCTCAACTCCACCGCGTTCGAAGGAGACGAGGATGGCAAACAGGTCTTTATCGGGTCCAAGACCGAGACGGCTCTCCTCCAATTTGTTGTCGATCATCTCCCGGTAGCGTCGATCGGCGAAGAGCGAGCAAATGCTGACATCGCGCAAATGGTTCCCTTTGACTCCGGCCGCAAGTGTATGGCTGTGGTTATCAAGTTGGCTAATGGGAAATACCGCATGCTCGTCAAGGGAGCCTCGGAAATCCTGATATCGAAATGTACCAGAATTGTTAACGACCCAACAAAGGAGTTGGTAGACTCACCCATAACGTCGGACCAGGTGGAGACTCTCAACGGCATAGTAAGCAATTATGCGTCTCGCTCTCTACGTACTATTGCCTTGCTTTACCGAGATTTCAACGAATGGCCACCACGGGGAGCAGCTCTTGCAGAAGATAAGAGACAGGCGGACTTCGACAAGATCTTCAAGGATATGGTCTTCCTTGGCGTGGTGGGGATCCAAGATCCGCTGCGCCCGGGTGTCGAGAAAGCAGTTCGAGACTGTCAAATGGCTGGCGTTTTTGTCCGAATGGTTACCGGAGACAACATTATGACGGCGAAGGCCATTGCTACCGAGTGTGGAATCTTCACGGCTGGCGGCATTGCCATGGAAGGTCCAGTCTTCCGGAAATTGAGTTCCAAGCAGCTGACGCAGGTGATTCCGCGCCTGCAGGTGCTTGCCAGATCAAGTCCGGACGACAAAAAGCTTCTCGTGGGCCACCTCAAGAAGCTAGGAGAAACTGTTGCCGTTACGGGTGATGGGACGAATGATGCACCCGCCCTCAAAACAGCAGACGTCGGCTTCTCCATGGGTATTGCAGGTACTGAAGTCGCCAAAGAAGCATCGGCCATCATTCTGATGGACGATAACTTTGCCTCGATCGTCAAAGCTATCTCCTGGGGCAGGACAGTCAATGACGCTGTCAAGAAGTTCTTACAAGTAAGGCCCACAACACCGTCTGATTACCTGTCAAATCTAATGCAATGTACAGTTCCAGATTACGGTCAACATCACTGCAGTTTTCCTCACATTTATCTCCGCCGTTGCCAACGATGAGGAGAACTCGGTATTGACTGCTGTACAACTTCTATGGGTCAACTTGATCATGGATACTTTCGCCGCTCTAGCACTCGCCACCGATCCTCCTTCAGCTTCTATACTGAAGAGACGGCCGGAACCAAAATCGGCCCCGCTGATTACAATCACTATGTGGAAGATGATCATCGGGCAGTCGATATACCAGCTCGTGGTGACGCTTGTCCTGTACTTTGCCGGCAACAGTATTCTGTCTTATCAAACTGCAGGCGAGAAAGATCGGCTTCACAGCACGATCTTCAACACGTTCGTTTGGATGCAGATTTTCAACCAGTACAATTCCCGACGGTTGGACAACAAATTCAACATCTTCGAAGGTGTGTTGCGCAACTACTGGTTTATCGGAATCCAGTTCCTCATCGTCGGAGGGCAGATCTTGATCATGTTCATCGGAGGACAGGCCTTCTCAATCAACCGCATCAACGGGGCGCAGTGGGGATATTCCCTTGTGCTAGGCGCGCTCTCAGTGCCTGTGGCGGTCATAATACGATTGATACCCGACGAATTGTTTGCAAGGTTGATACCACCTATGCCTAGAAGAAAGAAGCGTGGTCCGGAATTTGTGCTCGAGGACGACGAGAAAGTGCAATGGAACCCAGCGCTAGAAGACATTCGAGAAGAGCTGCAATTCCTGAAGAGGATCCGAGGCGGACGCATCTCGGAGCTGACATACAAGCTGCAACATCCGAAAGACGCGTTTCGTCCACGGTCCCGAAGCCCATCGCGGTCCCGCTCGAATAGCGAATTGCCGCAGACCCCAGATGGCGAACCAGTTGTGGTGGATACATTGACAGGATCGCCGTCTACTCCGGAGAGAGCCAAGCGGCGCGCGAGATCAAGCTCGAACTCGGTCTTCGGTCCGGCTACAGCTATGGCAGGCATCATTGCAGGCAGCGTTGCTGGAGGATGGTCCCCCATTGAAAGACGACCAGAAGAACAAGAAACAGTACGGTTCACGCGAGCTCGATCACACTCGGGTGTTGAGGGAACAGCCGGGATGGAAATCCATCCTGCAACGCCAGCAGAAGACCCTGTCTTTGCTCGAACAGCTCCCAAATCCGGAGTTCCTCCTAGCCAGGATCCTGAACTCGCGCCTCACTTCGAACACGCGCCACCTCACAGTCCTTCAGCGCGATCAAGAGGTTCACATTCACGAAGTCCCTCCTCTACCGTTTGAGCGCAATGATACATTCCATGACAAAGTAAGCAATATATGGCTGTCTTCAGCGAATTTTCAGTGGGCAAAGATCCGGCTGCTGTCCTCGTAGCAATAGCTCTCCATATTTGTATTGTTTCCAGACAGCATGGCCGCCAATGCTGACGGGAACTGTGGAGCTCGCCAGTCCAGGAGTCGCTCATTACGGATTTCCTCGCTATGCCACACCGTCGCTCTGATCAGGCAAAATCGGCGAAGATCTTTGGTGCTCGAGGCTGAGTGGGATGAGGGGCCTTTCCCAAATACAGGTTGCATTGTACAGGCACGCGATGCGGGTCGCCTGGTCGGCCGGAAAGGCGGGCTGCAAATTCAAACGGGCGACGGAGAATACGCATTGGCTCAGAAAGGACATACGGGATACGGGATACGGGAGCCTCAGAGCAGACAATGTCAAGGCAGGAATGAATCACGGAGCATCTTGTCTTCTCCGCACAAGCACTGCTCGCCGTGCGTTGACGTAGCAAGTAACAATAATAGGATATGCTGAGAACCAACAACGCAGCAATGAGCACACTTCGGCTCTCCTAGAGTGGCACCCACATGGTGTTCCAGGGGCTGATCAGGGGAGTTCTTTGCGCCCGAGGCTAGCCCGTGAGGCTGTGAGCCGAGGTCCGCACAGGGGCCAATCGCGGCCGCCAACTGCCGCTGAAGATTCACGTCCGGGCCCATAATTTCTGCGCTTCATAATCGACCATACCTCATCGCTGCATTGTTGAGGCCGAGTTTCGCACTTCGCTACGTCGTATCCGGCCGGCCTTCTGGCGGCGCGGATATCTAAGCCTTTGAACATCATGGCTTCATCAGGGCGGTCAACAGTACCTAAAATCCTCTCCTTCGCCGCTCGACCAAGCCTTCCTTTGAATCGGAGAGCGACCACCGTTCCTGTTGCCGACTCCGCTTCTTACTCCGTCGCATCTACATTTTTGCGATCTTCTCTCGCTCACAGGCCGATTCACACGGCCACTGGCTCTTTCTCGCTGTCGGCGGCATCAACTGCTCGAGGGAAGGCCGCGGAACATTCAAGAATCCTAGGCAGAGCTGGGTTGAGTCCGTATTCTACAGGTGAGTCGAGTTCAAGGCAGCGGGTCCAACCGGGGACTGACGTGATCTCTCAGTCGTCGTGCACAACAGGGGACAAGCACGAGTACGTCGGACGATCAGCTTCCTCGTCATCAGCACGCTCTCCTTTGCCGTCGGCACCTACTTGGCGATCAACTACTCCTCCCCTGTCCTCCACCCTCTCATAATGGGGTCAGTACCTTCGGACGCCGAGACTCTCGCTCTCTACATGCCCGAGAACGACGTGGCACGGGAAATCGACGAACACATCAGGAATTGTGCTCTGGCCCGGTCGTTACGGTCGAATCCTGACTTCGTCGAGTCGAGACCGCACCTCAAAATCCCCGATGAAGTGAGACAGCACAATCTGACAGCGGGCACGTTGTCCGGTCCTGGCATGATTGTGGTGCCGCCATACTATTTCAACGAGAAGGGCGGGAAATCCATGGTCCAGATATTCTACGTCGGCGCCGATGTCTCAGGGCATCCGGGAATTGTGCACGGCGGCTTCTTGGCTACAATGCTTGACGAGGGCCTTGCGCGGTGCGCATTCCCTGCCATGCCGAACAAGGTTGGCGTGACAGCCAATCTAAATATCAATTACCTGAAGCCCACAATGGCAGGGCAGTTTTTGGTTCTGCGAGCAAAAACGACGAAAGTTGAGGGCCGCAAGGCGTGGGCTGAGGGCTGGATTGAGAGTTTGGAGGTTTCTGAGGGAGAGGAGCCCGTGAAATTGGTGGAGGCTAGCGCTTTGTTTGTTGAGCCGAAACATGCTCAGGTACGTCTCGAAGCCTTGTTGGAGCATCAAATTAACAACTGACACTACATTGCAGGTATTGAAATCACTTTATAGGGTGGCGTCATAAGAACCCGCCTGTCCCATTCTATGCTTCGTCGTTTTAGTGAGCGTTTGGTCAGAATTTCGCGAGAGGTGTTCACAAAGATTATAGACTTTGCATGGCGGAGTACCCAACGGCATTTCGATATAGAGGGGTGGTCGACTGCGAGATACCCCCCTTGGACGATCCGGGATCGGTGTCTGTGTGACATGGTTTCTGTCAACAAGGCTGCGGCGAAATAACTGCAAATACGTATGTCTTGTGCGGAAACAAAGGTTGACCTCTGAGTGCAGGATGTGCGTATTCTAATCGATTTATGTGCCTACCAAAAGATCAAGTGTCCACGCCATCTTGCCACCGACGCTCCGGGGTGCTGAAATGCCTTAGGCACTGTCGTGATTCAATGGCTTCATGTCGCAAAGCCTCGCAAGTCGGGTTGGTAACTAGCGAGCCGGCATGTTGCCACTCCGGTCTCGACGCTGAACAGGCTTCGAGCAAGGCCCACACGGTGTTTAGTGTTTCAAATCTCCCCGAGTCGAGAGTGAGAACCCTGCTCTCAGTTGCCGTATGGGGCACTCACCAGCAACGTCGATGCGGCTTGGCGCAAGGTCCGCTGGAGTGTCGATGTCAGGTTACTATTGCACCATTTCTATTCGTCCACATTCAATATCAGACTCGAAGGGTGGAAATGCGCAGACCCCACCGCTTGCGGGCCACTGACGGCATTTACAGCTTGCAGGTTTCGGTGGCATGATCAGTCGCATGAAAGAAAACAGCTGCAGTGATTACCCCAGCGAACTCGTGTTCGATTCCGCGCTTGCCGCTGATTACCCCGTGTCCAGGCTTGCTGGAAGGGCATATGACCATAAGAACATTGGAGAGCCTCAGTCTCGCCGTGTCAGTCCGTGTCATGGTACCCAGAAATGTGTCTCTGTACGAGTAGGTGTCGAGGCTCAGTTCGCTGCGGTTGGTTGGCTCAGCCGGTGTTTCTCGAAGCCTCCACGAGTACTTGTTACCAGGAATAACGATGGGGCTCAGGATCCTCAAGCCGCCTCGAGAAGCGAATCACATTGCGGCCAAAGCCTATTGTGTCGTCAATGCGTCGATACCGAGGGATTCGACTCCAGACCCTGCAAAGACTCCCAATGGAAAATGACTTGCTGGCGTGTCTTCGCTGAGCCTTGCCCGAACTGCATGGTCCGTCTTCGCTGGAGCTAGCTGGATTCGGCAATGTCGAGGATCGGCTCCAACCCAAAACTGCCGCTCTCAGCCAATGGTAAGCGTTGTAATAAATCCATCTGTGCCTAGACGCCGATTTCCGGCGGGGGCTTATGCCCTAGACAGATTCTGGACATGCAGAGCGAGGGGAAAGTACCTGCCTTTGGGGACATGTTTATGAGGGGCACCTCTTCACTTCCAACTGACCCGCGTCCCTCATGGCTTTTTATAAGCCGCGGGGTAGTTTTCTTGTCTGTCGTCTTCTCTCTTGCCCTCCTTCACCTCACTCTCTTCGAGCTTTTTCATCGTCCCTCCAGAAAAGAAGCGCAGACATGTCTTCAGGTCCGGCTCAGTGCCCCATGCGGGAGTCCAACATCGGTGGCGGTGGTACTCGCAACCGTGACTGGTGGCCCAACGACTTGAAAACAAACATCCTCCGACAACACACTCCTGTCACCAACCCGCTGGGCAAGGACTTCGACTATGCCGCAGCCTTCAAGAGCTTGGACTACGAGGGTCTCAAGAAAGACCTCCACAAGTTGATGACCGACTCGCAGGACTGGTGGCCCGCCGACTTTGGTCACTATGGTGGTCTCTTCGTCCGAATGGCCTGGCACAGTGCTGGCACATACCGTGTCTCGGACGGCCGTGGCGGCGGTGGACAAGGTCAACAGCGTTTCGCCCCTCTCAACAGCTGGCCCGACAATGTCAGCTTGGACAAGGCCCGCCGCCTGCTGTGGCCCATCAAGCAGAAGTATGGCAACAAGATCTCCTGGGCCGATCTGCTACTCCTCACCGGTAACGTCGCCCTCGAGTCCATGGGCGTCAAGACCTTCGGCTTCGCTGGTGGCCGACCTGACACCTGGGAGGCTGACGAGTCTGTCTACTGGGGTGGCGAGACCACGTGGCTGGGCAACGACGTCCGTTACTCACATGGTCACAGGGGTATTGAAGGCAAAGGCGTGGTTGATTCCGACGAGCACAAGAAAGACCACAAGGATATCCATACTCGAGATCTCGAGGAACCGCTGGCAGCCGCCCATATGGGTTTGATCTACGTGAACCCAGAAGGACCCGACGGCATCCCCGATCCTGTCGCCTCAGGCAGAGATATCCGTACCACCTTCGGACGCATGGCCATGAATGATGAGGAGACTGTTGCCTTGATTGCCGGTGGTCACGCTTTCGGCAAGACCCACGGTGCTGGCCCGTCTGAGAACGTCGGCAAGGAACCAGCAGACGCTCCTCTCGAGCTTCAAGGTCTCGGCTGGCAAAACAAGTTTGGCCGTGGCAATGGTCCTGACACCATCACCAGTGGCTTGGAAGTCATCTGGACCTCGACTCCCACCAAGTGGAGCAATCACTACCTCGAATACCTGTTCAAGTACGAATGGGAGCTCACAAAGAGCCCTGCCGGCGCCAACCAGTGGGTTGCTAAGACGAATGACGAGTTCATCCCTGATGCCTACGACCCCAACAAGAAGCACAAGCCTAGGATGCTGACATCCGACCTTGCTCTTCGCTTCGACCCGGTCTACGAGAAGATCTCGCGGCGCTTCCTCGAACATCCAGAAGAGCTCCACGACGCTTTCTCGCGTGCCTGGTTCAAGCTTTTGCACCGTGATATGGGCCCTCGATCTCGCTGGCTCGGTCCCGAAATTCCATCCGAGGTGTTGATCTGGGAAGACCCTCTTCCCCCTCGCTCCGGTCCCATCATCGACGACAAGGATATCGCCGATCTGAAGCAAAAGATCCTGGCGGCCGGCATTCCATCTCAAGAACTCATCACCACCGCGTGGGCCTCGGCTTCTACATTCCGTGGCAGTGACAAGCGTGGCGGCGCCAACGGCGCTCGCATTCGTCTCGAACCCCAGAAGAATTGGCGAATCAACAATCCCCAGAAGCTGGCTCAGATTCTGGGCGCCTTGGAGAAGGTCCAGTCAGAGTTCAACAGCTCCGCAAGTGGCGGCAAGAACGTGTCGCTTGCAGATCTGATCGTGCTGGCGGGCACCGCTGCTGTCGAAAAGGCGGCCGGCATCCCCGTCGCATTCACACCTGGCCGCACCGATGCCACGCAAGAGCAGACCGACGCCCCGACATTTGAACACTTGGAGCCCGTTGTCGATAGTTTCCGCAACTACGGCAAGGGCACATCTCGTGTCCGATCGGAACAATTCCTCATCGACAAGGCTCAATTGCTCAACCTCTCGGTGCCTGAGATGGTTGTGCTGGTCGGTGGTCTCCGCGTGCTCAATACCAACTGGGATGGCTCTTCACACGGCGTCTTCACGAAGAGCCCTGGCCAGCTGACCAACGACTTCTTCGTCAATCTCCTCGACATGAGCACGGCCTGGAAAGCAGTCAGCAGTGACCAGGAACTGTACGAGGGCACCGACCGGAAGTCTGGTGCAAAGAAATGGACTGCTACTCGTCACGACCTCGTTCTCGGATCTCACGCTGAGTTGCGCGCCGTTGCCGAGGTCTATGCTGAGTCCGGCAACGAGGAGAAGTTTAAGAAGGACTTTGCCGCTGCCTGGACCAAGGTGATGGATTTGGACCGATTTGATGTTGCCTCTGCTCAAGACCCGGCCAAGGCTCGTCTGTAGAGGGTGACGGCAGATGAATTTGAACATGATATCCCATAAAAAATGTACCCGCTAGTCGCCCTCGTCGTGGGGAGGTTTTGAAGGCGGTGCCGCAAGCTGCGTGGTTGAGCCAATTCCATTGATTGCAACCAACAAACACTACATAGCAATTAAGAGATTCATCTCTGGTCTAGAAGCATGCACTGCTCTGTCCTGTTTCTCCTGCCCGATATGAACTTTAGTCCCCAGTCTACGTGGTCAAGCTCTATACATAAGCCATCCTTTCTCACTTGAACGTAGCTGAGGCTGCAAGTTTCCAGTAGTTGCAAAGCTGTGGTCTATATCATTGTAGACCAACATACGAGATTCGGCTTAGACAGCTCAGAACCCTAGGCCCTAGACCGTAACCAACGTCTGCGACTGTAACACGGAGGTTAGGAGAGGGTAAGTCGTATCCCGTGGGTGATCTGTTGAGAGTGAGTGACGGGCGAGGTGGCGGTAAGGCTCCCGCGAACGAGAATGACGCAGGTCGCAGTTCGAGGCACAAGCTCGAGCTCCAGCTTTCACCTCCAACTAAATTGTTTACCCGGACGGCTGCATGTACCTCGATACCTTCCAACGTAACTTGCGTGTCCTGCGTTAGGAAGCTTCAGATCGGGGGTCTCGTTGTCTCGTCTATGCTCTCGCATCCTCCGCCTTCGTTCGTTCCCAACCTCCGTCTTTCCCATTGACCTCGCCCATCCTCTCCCAACCCACAATGTCTACCAAGTACCTCTTCGTGTCGGTCCCGTCGAGCATCACGCCTTCGGGCCACAAAGATGACGCCCTCGCCGCATTAGAGAAAGCCGCGAACCCTGCCAACGGCACGGTGCTCCCGCTCGCGGTCCCCGAGTTCAAGGTCGGAACCCTAGATGCTTTACTACAGCAGTCCGACGAGCTGGCGAAGCTGGCAGGGGTGTGTCACAGCGTGGTGAGCAAGGTGGGGGAAACATTGAAGAACGTGCTAGACGGGGATGAGACGAAGATTGCCATGCATAAGACTGTCAACGATAGTACGTTTTCTCGGCACCATGTGGCTGTTGATAGCAAAGCGGGAGGGAGGACGCCATGCTGACCGGCGGTGCCATCGCGATAGAACCGCTCGAACAGTATCTCCGCACCTTCTCATGGAACAAAGTCAAATACCGCGCCGATAGACCTATAGCCGAGCTGATTGATCTACTACAAAAGGTATGCCTTTGCCCGAAGCAGCACACATACGCTGGCCCTGGGCAAGGTGGGATGAGTTACTGACTCGGGCGCGCGTGCGAACAGGAGGCCAATTCGATAGACAACGACGTCCGCTCCAAATACAACCAGTACAACTCGCTGCGCACGCAGCTCCAGACCCTCATCCGCCGGCAGCAGGGCAACCTGTCGACGAAGTCCCTCGTCTCGGTCGTCCAGCCCTCGATCCTGGTCCAGAACCAACACTCGGAGCACCTGGAGACGCACCTCGTGGCCGTCCCCAACGGCAATGTCAAGGAGTTCATGCGCAGTTACGAAACGCTGGCGCCGATGGTGGTGCCTCGCTCGGCACAGTTCGTAGCCCAAGACGACGAGTATAGCTTGTACGCGGTGACGACGTTTAAGAAACACTCGGCCGAGTTCGTCCACAAGGTGCGCGAGAGGAAGTGGGTGCCCCGGGACTATAAATTCAAGGAAGGCGGCAAGGAGGAGGAGGAAAGAGAGCTGAAGAAGACCGAGGCCGACGAGAAGAGGGTTTGGGGCGAGGCCTTGAGACTGGGCCGCACGGGCTGGTCCGAGGCCGTCATGTGTCTGGTCCATGTGATCGTGTTGAGGGTGTTTGTCGAGACGGTGTTGCGGTATGGCTTGCCGCTGGATTTCGTGGGCGTTTTAATCAAGGTAAGTCCTAGCCCATGGAGAGAGTGTGTTTGTCCACGCTGTACGGAATGCTAACGGACTCAAACTGTCTAGACGGATAGCAAGCGCGAGAAGAATGTCCGCAAGGGTCTAGACAACGAGTACTCATACCTGGCAGGCAATGCACTCGGGCGAGATAAGAAGGGCAGAGTGGTGAAGGATGAGGGCATGGGCCAGCAAGATATGGTCGCCGGCGGGCCTGACCAAGGAGAGTACTCTCCCTATGTGTGTTATGACATTGATGTGGATTGAGGTTGAGGTTGAGTCAGGTCTGACGGGGCAAGAGGGAAGGGCAGGAGGATGCCAAGGGCCCAAGGGAGAGAAAACAGAAGTGAAGGTCGGATTTAACTACCTGCTGGACGAGAAAGTCGCAATTAGAGCCCGGAGCATAAAGCGGCGATCCATGCTGTGCGGTGCTGTGCTATATCACCACAGCCTACGTACCCAACCCATCACGAGTGTCAGTCCGGTATAGTAATCCGTAAGCATTCCTCTCTCTGGAAGCGCACATTGCCCCTGCAGGGTAGGTATTCGGCGTCGGATATCACATCCCACAGGGGGCGAGCTGGGACATGGACGTGAGCAACCAACTACAGTAACTGGGTCCCTCATGCACAAGCACACGCTCCTCTCCACCAGCCTGTTTCTTTTCGTTCTTCTCTCTCGTTTTTCGGGAAGGGGCCGGCCTTGGATGAACAGACCGAGACTGGTCCAAGATCCGTTCCTATGCGGGTATGCTTGCTGTTTTTCACGGCTCTCGCGACAACAACGCGGTGTAAATGAAACGGGACTTGCACAGTTCTCCTGTGTAAGGCGTGGCCGTGTCGTCATAGTAACTTACACTCGTTTCGTTGTTTGGTTCGCTGCTTGCTGCCTGTTGTTCTCCTTGTCGATTGGTCGTCCCTCGGTCGTAGACAGACAGACGGTCCACTCGGGTCGACCCTAACCCTTGTCGCGGTCTACATATGCCATGGCCGAACAGCCGTGTGACAGGCCCCCACGGCGCGTGCGCGTGTGCATCTATCACTGAGCTTGGTGTTGGTGTTGAAGCTGAGCCTGGCGTTGCCCGTCGTACAGCCCCGAGTAATACCCCGCCCAGTAGTACGCCATCTTGATGTTCTCGAGTGTTTGGTCCTGTGCGGGTGGTGGTGGTGACGGATCAAGTGGACCTTTATTTTCTTCCACGCGCGCACAAAAGTCAGCACGTGGTAATGTAGCATGTAGAGAGGAGGGGTGATGGCATTTATGCATAGATGATGCAAGATCGAATAAACCAAGTGGAAATGGAGAGGGGGGAGGTTCCTGACCTTGTTCAGTGTGTGCATTAGCTGTCGGATCCAAGTCCACAGTACCAGGTGGTGGTGGTAGGCTTGGACCTATCATCGGGGCAGCGACGCCACCAACACCAAGACCTGCGACAGAGGGCGCTGGACGTGCGTCTACGGCATCGACATCGACGTCAGCGTCATCCGCTTCCTCGACGACCTCACCCTCCTCGGCCTCGTCGTCTCCGTCTCCATCTCCAGCTCGGGCCTCGACCTCACCAACCGCATCGACACGGCCATTTCTCATGTCCGTGCCCGCGTCCGCCGCCACCGTAGGGGCGTCGCCTTTGGATTGACCGGCCTTCGGTCGTGGCGCGCGGATCTGCGGCTGATTGTCGCCGCCACCGTCGTCGTCGTCCAGTTCACTGGCCTCCGCTCGCCGGAGAATCTCCTCGACGTCTTCCCCCCGAGCGTGGATGCTGTGGTAGTACTCGTACTCGGCGAGGGCGTCGTTCCAGGAGCGGATGAGTGCCGAGTCGTCCCAGATTTCGGCCTGGCTTAGCGGGCGCGTGTCGGTGGCGGCGGCAGTGGCTCTGGCTGTGTGTTTGGTCTTTTGTCTCTTTTTCTTGGATTGCATCGCTGGTGGTTGCGGGTTGAGCTGAGTGCAGTTGATCCAGATCTATGCCTAGCCGCCGGACGGAGTGGTAGTTATTGAAATGATGCTTCGTGTTCTTATCACTGTGCTCTGCTCTTTCTGGTTGTGGGAAGTTTTATGTCTGGAGACGATCTCTCAGCCTTGCAGTCGTAGTAGCTGGGTCAACACGTCAAGAACGTGGTTCCTGCTCCGGTCGAGTATAAATGCCGTGAGGCGACTTTCATTTGGGATTATTTATCGCTGGACTGACTATTGTTTACGGAACTGCCAGAGTGCGCGACTGGCCGAGTCAACAAGTCACCGTGGCGCCAGCCGTGTCTATTGCCCGTTCTGTGTGATCTCCTGAGACGCTACACACAGCCTCATGGCAACGAATCCCGACTATTACCTCTCCCGCGCATGGTCCCTTCTCGACAGTGTCTATCTCTGGGCCACCTTGCTTGTGCTGGTGCCATTTATCTTTGTCGACATGGCCATCCCTTCGGAGTGGAAGCGGCGCGGACGTACCCTGGGAACGCGTCCGTGGGATGATGTCCCAACTCGTTACCTTTGTCGCCCGGCTCGAACTGTTGCGTCGGATCAGGTCAGGTCAGACTGAATCCCGGACGGTGACCAGTGTGAACATCAGCATCAGCCCTCTGGCGCGGCAACACTCGATTTCGGCCCGCATCCTCTCAGCAAGCCACGACTACGACTGCGTACGTGACTGATATCAATAACGGTACCACATTTCGAGGCTTGCAAGACCACGGTCGACTGGCAGGTGAAGGCTTCTTAAAATCATCTCGTGCGACCACTTAAAGCCAAGGGCTATCATGTAATTAATTGAGGGTCAATTAAACAACTAAATGGGGTATCTATATCCAAGAAGAAAAATGTTTCAAAATGCTGCTCGTCTCACTGATCATGAAACAGCCCAGCTGCTGAGCCTCCTCGCTTCAAGTACACGGTTTGCCTGAATGAATAGTCATAGTCGTACAGGGTGAAACAAATGGTACCATCTTCAGCTTAGCTCGGCCTCGCCCAGAAAAGAACGATTTCACCGTCGACAAAGTTTCGAGTCGCTCCAAATGCCCAGCAACAGGTTCAATAGAAGCAAGGTGACGCTGAAAGTGGTGAGATAGGAAGACAATGGGTGTGAAGCGAGTGGTGATGCTGGTTGTTGAGAGCCGAAACCAAATGCAATGCTCGCTTGCTCGTGTGAATGCTGTCAAAAAATAGGATTCCGTTCCAAATGCTCGGAAGATGCCCAGACCAGCAGACATCATTCCTCGAGGTTGTTCAGTCCTGGCAATCCAGGACTGGGAGGTGTGGTGCTCAAAAGAGACCACCGAGGAAACTTCTCCTCTTGCTGTCGTTTCGGCCGCCCAACGCAGGGCGGCCATCCCAGGTCTTGACGGGGGCTTCGTCGTAGCCGTAGCCCCGATCATCGGTGTGGTCACGCTCCCTTCGTCGTCGTCGCTCTCTTCGGTCGCGCTCGTCACTGCCGCCACTGGCCGACTTGCCCTCTCCGCGACGCGAGCTCTTTCTCCGCGCACGGTAGTCTTCGATCTCGGCTTCAGTCATGCCCGCATACTTGTCGCGGTGACGACTGCTGCGTTTGTGCTCCTCGTCGTCTCCTGCGGCTCGCGGTCTTTCCCCGCTTGGGTCGAGTACCGTACCCTCGACGGGCGGAATCTCCGGGGGCTCGTCCGCTTGAGAGTTGACCCATGAGCTGGTCTTGTTGGCTGGTGGTGCGATTCCTCGGCCGCTCCCACTCCGCGACTCGTGATATTCTTCGACAAGTGCGCTGGACTTCTTGCGGCTTGACCTGTATGGGTCGTCCTTGGTCTTCCGACCCTCCTTTCGTCTTCTCCGTTCGTCTTCGTCCGCATAATACGACTTGCGACGATCTTCTTTGACAGCCTCAGGGCTGACACCTTGTTCAGCCTCCAGTTGAGCGCGTAATCGTCTCCGTTCTTCTCGCTTTCGGTCCGCCTCTGCCTGGGCTTCTGCCTCCTCTTGTGCAATACGCGCTTCCCGCGCGGCGCGTCTGGCTCTCTTTTCTTCTCGTCGTCTTTCCTCTTCCAACTGCTCTCGCTTCTCACGCTCGCGGGCTTGCCGTTGGCGGGCTTCGAGATCCGCCTTCTCGCGTTCCCTTCTCTCTTTGCGCCTGAGGTTCCGCTCTACTCGGTCCGCTTCCTCTGCCTGATCACGAGCATCGCGTCTCGCTCTCCGCTCCGCACGCCGAGCTGCGATATCGGCGTCCGTCTCTGCAGGAGCATCGGTGGTGAGCTCCTCGCCGTCCACAGCGCGAGATCTCCTGATGGACTTGTTCTTCGTCCGTATGGGAAGATCTTCAGCGTCGGTAAGAGTGTGGCTCCTCGAACGTTCGACTGCAGGTCGCGGTGCACCGAAGAGGGCACCGAAGAACCCGGTCGATTTCTTGGAGGCGGTATTGCTCCGCCTCAACGCAGGCGGATGATCCACAAAGGCCATATCGTCCGGGCCGCTCGTGACCAATGGATCGGCCTGTGTTGGGCTCTCGACCATCACCACATCATCATCGTGGGAGAAATTCTTGCTGTGCGACTTGATCTGTGAATGGAAAATCCTTCCGTCAGCATGGACCTCTTTGGCGAAATCGGGCGACCACGATGGGCGCGTAAGCCGACCATGGAGCTGCGAGGAGGACTGGCGACTTACCTCTTTCTTTGCTTTACCGGGTTGGGACTTCGACTTTGCGGCCCCGGTTACGAACCCCGGGTTGTCGTTGGTGTGGATCATCACCATGTCATCATCGTCAATGGGGTATGGATCGGGGATAGCTGGTAGGGAGGTGTTAGCGATACGCGCGTCGGGCGGCGATATGACTCCACACTTACCGGAAGGGTTCTTCTTGACTGACGGACGACGCTCGATCCTGCTAGACCTCATGCCCATGATCTTGGCTGCCTTGTCGGTTATCGGAAGCTCGTCTTCAGGAGGGGACGAAAAACCGTCAACCGACTGACGCCTCGACGATGGTCTGGAGCTTGCTGCGCTACTGGGCCTCCGACTTATACTTGTCTTTGAACGCGCCATAGCAGAGGGCGGCGGCCCACCGAACATGAAGTTGGAGAAAGAAGGACCGCGGGTTGTCTTCGGTCTTTCAGCTTTCTTGGTCTTTGTGTCCTTGTCGGAGCCTGAGGATTTGGACAGCTTTTCAGCTTCCTTTCTGTCCTCTTGCTCCTTCTCCTTGGGAGTCCGGGTGGACTTCGACCGCGCAAGTCCCGAAGGCGATTTCTCCTTCTTCGGTGGTGGCGGCGGCATCTCCTCGTCCTTGGGCTTTTCTTTGGCCGATTTCTTTGGCGGGGGTGCTGCACCCCAGAATCCCCAAGAAGCGGTCGCGGATCGCTCAACCCTGGGCCGTTCCTTCTTCGTCGCTTTTTTGTCTTCTGGCGGCGGCGTCGCTCCCTTGGCAGTGACCGGGGCTTCCTCGACAAGATCGAGATCCTGGACGGCTGATTCCTTGGGAGTGGTTGTCTTGGACTTCGTACCTTTCTTCTCGACAGTCTTGGCTTTCGCTTTGGGCTTCTCAGGCGACGAGGGATCGGCTGGTGGATTGAAGTAGAGGTCGTCGTCAATGTCGTCGTCAAACGCGCCGGGGAAACTGCCAGGAACCGAGTCTTTGGACTTCTTTCCTTCGGCAATGGGAGACGCGTCTGTGGCGGGCGGCTTCGTGGTCTTGCTGGAAGCTGCCTTCGTCTTGACGCCGGCTGCCTTGTCGACTCGCTTCTTTTCCTCTTTGGGCGAAGGGGCGTCGTCTAGCGGAGGCAAATCCTTAGTCAGCCCTGCGTCGGCCGTCTTCGACTTCTTTCCGCCCTCTTCCTTCTTGCCTTCCAACGCTTTAATGCGGTCCGCGACCGAGGACGAGATCTTGGTCTTTGTAGAGGTCGCAGTGGCCGTCATCGCCTTCGCAACCTTGGATGAGGAGGAGGTCGGCTTCTCAAAGTCGAATCCAGAGTCCAGGTCAGCTAGTGCATCGCCCTCATTGGCCCAGTCATGTTTAGCAATTTCCTTTTTCGAGGCTGAGTCCTTCTTGACAGCTGTCTTTTTGCCGCTCGACGCGTTACCCCAGGATCCGAAATAGTCGTCTTCGCCCTTGTCCTCGGCCGGTTCCTCCTTGTGGGATGGCGTCTTCGTCAATTTCGACCCTTTGGCCGACTTGGATGCAGGTGTGGGCGCATCAAGAAAATCCATGAGCTCGTCTGCATCTTTCCCTTTGCTGGCTTTCGCTTCAGCCTTGGAAGATTTGGCCCCCTTCTTCTTGGAGCTTTTAGCTGCCGCCGCTTCTTCGGCCACGCGTGCTGCCTCAGCCTCGGCCTCTTCTGCCAGACGCGCCTCCTCAGCCTTGGCCTCTTCAGCCTCGCGAGCTCGCCACTCCTCTTCTTCCTTTCTCGCCTGTTCCTCAGCTTCCTTCTTGGCCTTGGCCTCCCTTTCTTTCTTGGTCAACTTAGTCGTGGTGGACGTACCAAAGCCCCACATGCTCTTGGTGACGGCGGCCGGAGTCTCATCTGGCAATGGTTCCTCGAAGGAGGCAATTCCACCAAAGTCATCCAGGTCCTTGGTCTTCTTCGACTTCTCCTTTCCGCTTGATGTCTTGGAGACGGCGCTTTTCTTTGATGATGCTTTGCTTTTCACCGTGGTAAGATCTGCCCAGGTGTCTCCCGCGACATCTTCCTCTAGCGTTTCAACTGGTCGGGGTTCAGGAGTGAGACCCTGAGCTGGCGGGCTGGGAGCAGGAGGGGGAAGATCGTCCTTTGCTTTGGACTTCTTGCTGGCCTTTTGGTCTTTGGCTCCCCAAGAACCCCAGATATCATCCTCGACAGTCGTTTCGACCTTCTCAACTGGCTTGGGCTCGTCGAAATCGCCAAAACCTTTCTTCTTGGAATCTTTTGAGGTCTTCTTCTTGTCTTTTGCGGACGTGCCCCAAGAGCTCCAGATGTCGTCCTTCTTTTCTTCCACAGGCTCTGGCTCAACGGAGACCTCAGGCTCAGGCTCGGCAATCACGGCTGCTTGCCCCTTTTTCTTAGCTTCTTTCTCCTTTTTCTTCTTCTCTTTTGCTGAGAGGCCGAAGAAGCCGTCATCCTCTTTGACCTCCGCGACTGGCTCAGGCTCTGGCGCAGGAGGAGGTGGAACAGGTTCGTCATCGAAGTCCAGGAAGCCTTTCTTCTTTGAGTCTTTCTTTTTCTTCTTGTCGGCGGAAGTGACAGTTCCCCATGTGCCCCAGGTGTCATTGTCCTTGACCTCGGTTTCTTGGGGTTCACCCACCACTGGCTCATCGATAGGATCGAGGAATGCGCTCTTCTTCGCGTCCTTGTCCTTCTTTTTCTTGTCCTTTGACGAAAAGCCAAAACTTCCCCAGGTATCGTCCTGCGGGGGTTCCGACACGGGAGGTGGAGGTGGCGCTGGTGGCTCTTCCACGGGGTCCTGAACGCCTTTCTTCTTCGATTTCTTCTTCTCTTTCGTAGAGAAGCCCCAGCCATCTTCCACTTGCTCTTTCACAGCAGGCTCCGGTTCAGGCGGTGGTGGCGGAGGTTCATCGTCGAAATCCATGAAACTCTTCTTCTTGTTCTTCTTGTCTTTCGTAGATGTCCCCCATCCTCCAAATCCCCATGTGGTATCGTCTTTGGCTTCTGGCTCTGGTTCCGGTTCTAGTACCGGCTCCGGTGCCGGTGCCGGTTCTGGCATTGGAGGCTCTTCGCCTGGGAGGAGTAAGCCCTTCCTCTTGGCCTCTTTTTCTTTCTTTTTCCGGTCCTTGGCGGACAAGTTTTCCCAGCCGGTAGTGTCAGCGTAGAGTTCTTTTGCCGGTTCAGGTTCAGGTTCAGGTTCGACCTCAAGAACTGGATCTGGAATCGAAGGCTCAGGAGTTGCCAATTTGCCCTTCTTTCCTTTCTTGTCCTTTTTGCCAGTTGTGCTCCATATGTCATCCACCTCGACTGGAACCTCGGGGGCGGGTGGAGGTGGAGGTGGCTCTTCTTCAATGATGGCACCCTTTTTACCCTTTTTCTCCTTCTTCCCCTTTGTCGTTGTTTCATCCACCGCAGGTGGCTCATTCTTGGTGTCAGCAGCAGCACTCAAGTCCACGGATGCAGACAAATCTTCGATCCCAGACTTCTTGGTTTTCTTGTCCTTCTTCTTCCCTCCCCACGCTGCAGACATCCAGTCATCGCCATCCCCAGCTGCAAGATCTGGCTCAGGTGCGGGAGGGGCGGCTAGAAGGTCATCATCATCATTGAAGTCGCTGAACATGCTTTTCTTGGTCTTCTTGTCCTTCTTGCCCGTTCCGAAGCCCCAGTCGAAGCTGTTGTCCACCGTCGCATCGTCAACAACTGCATCCTTGGTCTCAACAACGGGCTCCTCGGTGATACCTTTCTTCCCCTTCTTTTTGTCTTTCTTGCCTGTCGAGTAACCCCAATCGTCTCCTGCGGCGACTGGCTCCGGTTCTACAGGAGCAGGTGGCGGGGGCGGG
The DNA here is from genome assembly GCA_016109585.1 of Phialophora expanda. Taxonomy (NCBI): domain Eukaryota; kingdom Fungi; phylum Ascomycota; class Eurotiomycetes; order Chaetothyriales; family Herpotrichiellaceae; genus Phialophora; species Phialophora expanda. Next base: position 1,017,864 of record JADWPR010000005.1, on the reverse strand, counting down.
GGTTCGGGATCTTCGTCCCAGGAAAAGCCCTTTTTCTTCTTGTCTTTCTTCGATGTCGACGTCGCCCATGCACCCAAGAGATCGTCGTCTTTCGATCCGGGGTCAACCGCCGTGGCCTGTTCGTCCGATTTAGCGTCCTTCTTCTTCTTGTCCTTTTTGTTGACAGTGGAGAAACCCCAGGCATCGTCTGTGGGTTTGTTATCACCAACATCGCCGTCGAGGCCGAAACTTTTATCTCCGGCATCCAAATCGCCAAAATCAAATCCATAGGATGTCGTGGTCTTTTTCTTCGACTTGTTGCCAAGGGACCAAGGATTGTTGTCCCCGAGGCCTGCCGACTCTTCCTTTTTGTCGGCATCCTTCTTAGAAGCCTTGTCGTTGGCTTTCGTGGCTCCATTGTCGAGGGACCCAAAGTCCCATGTTTTACCCCACGCACCAAAGCCTCCAGTATCCTTCTTTGTGTCCATGCCGCCGAAGCTAAAATCCAGCTTTGGGGCAGTGTCATCGAGGCTGATGTCCTGAAATGTGGCCGCCGGAGGAGGATCAGGCACAGATGGGGCTGGATCGTCGGCGCCCTGAGTAGTTAGTATATCGTGCAACCGGCTTCTGAGTTACTCGAGAACATACCTTTTTGCCCTTCTTCTTTTTGTCCTTCTTGGTCGTGAAGCCTGTTGTCCAGTCATCTTCCGCAGCAGCATTGTTGACGTCGTCGGCCCAGCTGAGTGACTGAGCAGCAGCCTGCTCCTCCTCTTGTCTCTTCCGTTCCTCCTCCTCCTGCCTCTTCTGCTCCTCCTCCTCCTGCCTCTTCCTCTCCTCCTCTTCTTGCTTCTTCTTACTCTTCTTTTTATTTTTCTTGCCCCCACCCATATCCCATTCGTCTTCGTCGCCCCCGCCTCCCCCCCCGTCATTGTGGTCATCCCCACCACCTCCGCCGTCGCCTCCGGCGCCACCTCCCTGGTCACCGCCACCGTCTCCAGCACCGTCTCCACCATCACCGGCGACACCGCCATTGCCGTCGTTGTCTGATTCGAGCCATTTCGCCTGCTGTTGGGCCTTCGCGGCCTTCTTCGCGGCCTTCTTGCCTCTAGTCTGTATGCCGGTTGTATCTCCAAAATTTATGCTGAAGTCCATCGTTGCGGCCGTGTTCTCGGACCTCGTAACGGTGGATACAGGCCGGAGTTGCTCCCAAGTGGCGCCGAGCTGGGCGTACGCAAGAGGTTCAGACAAATCTTGTGACGTGAGCGGGTCTTCGGTGGGTGGTAACGGCGGGCAGCTTCCATAAGGCTGGGGGATGTCTGAAAGCTCTTGCAACAAGGCTGCGACCAGCGCAGCTGCTTCTATATATGCATCGTAGTCGGGGGTTTTATGCTATGGTCTGCGTTAGGCGAGGTCCCCAGGGCGAGGGAGGAAGTAAGAAAAGAAGCGGGATCTCGAGGTAGAAGGATTAAAGGCAAGCCTCGACGATTCGCGTTAGGATGGGAGGATGTCTTGCATACCCGTTGTGCTGGCTTGTAGTGCTCGAGCATGGCGGTGTGCATGCCATAGCGCCAATCGGCATTTCGTAGTGTTGGAGAAATAAATGCAGCCTCCCCCATCTTGTAAAATCGCGAGCATTCCGCCTCAGCCCTTGCCATCTTGCAACAGTTCGGGATCCTTGGTGGAAATAACGCGTTTTCGCTGCCGACGGGCGTCGTGGCGACTAGAGCCGCCATGCTGGGTCTGTAGCTGGGCGAGGACTGGAGACAGGTCGGAGTGAGAAAGCATTTGCTGCGGTGGTGACGACGACGACGGGCGCGCAAATCGACGGGTTAAAGAAAAGAGGTGAGTGAGACTGAGCCTACAGAGCCTCTTGGGTCAGCGATAGAGAACTGAGAGCAACGGTGGTCGAGCTGGGTTGGTGCAGCAAAAGGAGGTCACAAGGTGTTTGGGTTGCTCATTGGTGTGCGAAAGCGAAACAGTCGCCAATTGGCAACAGCAAAATCCCGAGGGAGGGCAGGGCCAGTGGTGTGTGCCCCCCTTGCAGTCACGCTTTGCAGATCCCAGCGGTTCAGCGACTCGCCTGGCCAGAACGAGTCAAGGGTCAAGCCAAACAAGCCACCCCTTTCTCGGTATCTCAGTAGCTGCCAGTTATCGGCCGCGCTATCGATACACACAACCTGCCAGCAAGAGAAAAGGAGAAATGAGGTCATTCATATATTCACGCAGTGGCCGAGTACGACCAAGTCCGACAACGCTGAAAATTTCAGTGCCCAAAGAACCACATCAATTGCATCGCCAAAATATGGGCGGTGTTGACGTGCAGCGCGACGCAGCGAATGACGCGCCGGGCCAGCGTCGGTGGTCATGCAGGCAAGCACTTGATGTGGCGACGAATCGCTCACCGCCTCAATCGCGAGGTCCTCCCTAGGCAAATAGGAAAAGAGCAGATGGCAAGCTTGCCGGTGATGGGCTGGAATGCCCAGGACCAGCAGAATGGCAGGACCTCAGCGAGCCCATCTGGGTGGTTAGGTGGGTGGGCGACGTGCCCGTTAGTGACGTGAACCAAACACGACACGGCCCCGTCCCGAGCGATGGCTACTGGCGTGGGAGATTTGTTGCTTAAACCGCTCGTTAAAGGGCAGCAATTGGCTCTTTCAGAAGGAGAAGCGGACGGACCCACATAGCTCGTGAGAGGGCCCCCCCGATGTCATCCGAGGACGTGTACGGCGAACCCTCATGTCGTTCATGGGCGCTCGTGCCTCAGTGCCAATTGCTACATAGGATGCCGTGGATGCAAGATGAAAGCCTCCCAAGGATAGCGCTCAGGTCAAGTATGTATGGGACGACTGGAGCCATAGGTGCAACGCCTTGACCAGTCGCCCGCACAATGTTATGTGACTGGTCAACCGCTATTTGGCATCGTCGGCTGTAAATGCTGAGTGGGCAGGGACAATGCAGGGAAATGCAAACCCATCGCAGTTCATCGGTTGGGCAGAACCACCCCATTTTTTCGCTGCAGCCGTTCGGCGATGCCATATGCATAATCAGACACCGGGCACCATCCTCTTTTGGAAGTCATAATCCATGAAGTACCAAGTGAGGGAGATGACCCATACGCAGCATATCGCGTGTAATATAGACCACGTCGGACCTGACGAATTCGCCGACAACAACAGTTGGCGGCACCTGGGATATGCGTAACAGGTCATCCGCAAGAAGAACTGATTTTGAATCGAGGGGCATCAAACCTCGATCGATCGACCCAGAAAGGACGCTTGTCATCCTGCTCGTCTACGACAGTCCTGCTCTCAATCATCTTCATCGGAACTGTAGGCAGCCAGGCCGAGTCCGGCAGATTTCTGGTGGGACTGAACTTTGCTAGGCACAGCTTCGACATTGTTGTCTCTTCCTTGGTGGGGTGATTCGGACCTCGCTGGAAATCTTGCATCGGACGATCTCAGCGCAGATTTATCGTCATCAGCAGTGGACAGTTTTCTCAGCTTAATATCACCATTAGGCTCGCCGTCCCTTTCTCGCCGTCGTTTCTTCTTCTTCGTTGCCCACAAGCTTCCATCCGGAGAAGCACCAGGCCCTCCATCGTGAGTGCCTTCAATCTGTGCTTGCTCAGCAGCGGCGCGCTGTTTCCGAAATAGCTCAAGTTGTTCGGCTGTCTCTTGCTTGACCGCGTCTTCCTTTGCTCTGCTGGTCTCCAGGATAGAATCCAGAAACTCGACCTCGTCTTCATCGAGCGCACGAAACTGGTTCTTCAGTCGAGCCGCTTCTTCAAAAGCGTCCTGTTTTGCGGCTAAGGGGGCGATAGCACTATCGCGTCAGAAGGCAAGGACTGCGTCGAAAGCTCATCTCTTAACATCTTGCCTACCTTTGTTCGCTTGCAGAACCTCGTAGAGACTCTTCCCCCCTTCTTGCTTACCCTCCTCGGCTGCCTTGGGTTTTCTCGAGGACTCGACTTCTTGCTGCGCCTTCAGCCAGCCATCATCGGCTGGAGGTCGCGTGTCGGCATCAGTCCCAGCCGAGACAAACCGGGACATAGGGGAGGAGTTAAAATGAGATCAGTGGGTGAATTGGTCTCGCTGATGGGTTAAATTGTTTGTCTCGGGATTAAATTTTTGTATTAGGCAAAGAGAGTGGGCGCTCGTGGCAACGACTAACGTACAAGTGAGAGGGCTGCAGGCTTGGTTCGTGGTATGGAAGAAGCTGATGGCCATACCGCCAGGGTTCGGCAACTCGTTATTATTCGGCCGGGCAACCCACCTTAGAGCGACCTTGATTGAGCTGCGGTGGTTGTGCTTCGGAGACCCCGCAATTCAGACCTACGTTACTTGTGAAAAGCCCAGCAACGTTGCGGCGGTTCACACAGTATGCCTTCATTGGATGTTTCCCTGTTGTTCCTGGCACTTACAGACGTACCGAAGCTTCCATGTGGTAGCTTCCGTTTCGCTTGCAGCCCATGGCCGAGCCTCAACCGCCGGCATGTGTACCGTCTTCCGTGCTGGAAGAGGAGACTCAGGCGCATTCGGATGTCGATGGCAATTATTTTCATTTATCCCCTTTTGACCCAGTCAATCCTTTCAGCCTAAATCACGGCGACAGATCTAGAAAATCCCCAGTCTTCCAGGCCCTGCGTCAAGCGTAAGACGGTCCATTACCCGCCAATTAAGCCTCGGGTGAATAGCTGGAACCACTGATCGGGCGTGCATGAATGTCTCCCGCTCGTGCCCCTCGTGGACATTGCGTAGTTGCAGTTGCATCCAAGTTGTAAGAATCATTTGCCCCACCATCCGTCGCCATGCAAACAGTCCACCGGGATATAACTCCAAGTATATCATCCAAATGATCCGCGATGGAAATTTTTGCCTTTCTGCTTTCCCTTTCGCATGTCATACCTTCGCCTTTCCCTATCCGCCTATAAAGGATTCAAGTTGTGCTCCCCTGTCGCAACATTCAGACTCGCATTCGGACACTCTGCAAAACCTATCCGGTCAACGCCTCGATTTCTCTACACGATGACGACTTCACAGGAAGGAAAGGGCACAAAGTGAGATCTCCTCTCTGGCCTCGTGTGGTCACTGGCAGACAGCTACAGAAACTGACATACATATCTTAGGACCGTGTTCACACTGAACACTGGTGCTAAGATGCCCGGTGTCGGTTTGGGCACATGGCAGTCAAAGCCCAACGAAGTCCGCGAAGCAGTAAAGCACGCTCTGCTGGCTGGCTACCGGCACATTGACACGTAAGAGGAAATGCCCCGGTCTGTCGCGTTCGTTAAACATTCCTGACAAACTCTCAGCGCCCTTGCATACGGTAACGAGGCAGAGGTCGGCCAGGGCATCATTGACTCTGGCGTTCCTCGTGAGGAGATCTGGATCACCACTAAGCTCGATAACCCGTGGCACAAGCGCGTCAATGAGGGTATCGCGTCCTCGCTGAAGGACTTGAAGACAGACTATGTCGACCTGTACCTAATGCACTGGCCCAGCTCATCGGTCCCAGAGGACCTGAAGAAGCACTACGAAGACTGGAACTTCATTGACACATGGTGAGTGCAGCCGCATTGCTCCGTTCGGTCGAGAAGGCTAACCCTGTGGTGTAGGCGAGAGATGCAGAAGCTCGTGGGAACTGGGAAAGTTCGCAACATCGGCGTGTCAAACTTCGTCATTTCCAACCTCGAAAAGCTCCTGAACGCTCCTTCGACGAAAATCGTCCCCGCCGTTAATCAGATCGAACTCCACCCTAACATGCCTTCTCCGAAGACTTTGGCGTACTGCAAAGAGAAGGGAATCCACGTTACCGCATACTCTTGCTTGGGCTCCACAGACTCGCCCCTGGCCAAGGATCAGACACTGCAGAAAATCGCCGAGGCCCATGGCAAGACTCCCCAGCAAGTGCTGTTGCAGTGGGGACTTCAGGTTAGTAACCCTCATTCGAGACAAGACAACCCTGAACGGCAACGCTCATTTCCCTCGTCGGTCCTCACAACCCGTCGTTTCAAGCTGAAGACTAACATATTATTTCTTTGAACAGAGAGGTACCAGCGTCATCCCCAAGTCCGTTACCAAGTCGCGCATTGAGGCCAACTTCCAACTTGACGGATGGGAACTGACGCCAGAAGAGATGGAGGCGCTTAGCAACATCAAGACCCGCTTCAAGGTCTGCGGCGACTCGTGGTTGCCCGTCAAGGTCTTCTTCAACGAGGAGGGCGATGGTGGTGATGTTCCCTCCCACTAGATGGGGTGCGCCCGACCCTGGGATGTTGCGCGCTCAACTGTTGGACCTCCCTGGACAGATAGCGGAGGGCCCCTTCTGCTGCGTGCACGCTCCCCGGGAAACTTGTGTTGATACATTTTGGCGTACAGAAGACTCGCAATCCTTTGCATTGAGATATAGAGGGAAAGCGACGGCCTTGACAGACTGCTTAGATATGTCAAATCGTGGCAGCTTTTCCATTATTGACGTGATTATGGTCCAAATAGGTTGGATGGAGGGATGCATTTGAGCTCATCTGCACCACCTCCAATACGGACGTAACCACGTTGGGCAGTGTGTAATTCGCTCTAGTTAAGAATGTGCGGGGCAGGGACACCCGGACTCGATTCGTGGTCCAGAGCTGCTTACATAACCGTCTGACTGGGTGGTGCCAGGCTGCAGTATTTCAACTCTCGCTTCGTATTTCGTTAAGCCCAATACGGTTCCCGCGGTCTTGACTAAGTCTGCTTGTTTGCTATTGCCAATTCTACTCAGTGTGCCCTTTCGGACAGCAAGGACATCTAAGCCACTTCCAATAACCGCATCCAGACGAATTGGAACTGAACCTTGCCGTCCAAGCGGGATATCCCTCAGCGGGACCACAGTGTACTGTCCACAGTTGACGTCTTGTCGACTTACCGCTCACTCCATCGGATGCCCTGTTAAAGTCTTCCGCGCGCCAGTACGAGTACGCATCTCTCGGCTGCCTGCCTTTTCATTCCCCATACCGTATCAGTACTAAACAACCTGCGGCGACCCGCTACCGAAACTACCTTTACTCAAATTTACCCATGTCCGCAGGCAGATACACCCTCCTGTCGTAGGGCGAAAGGTCGATCGCCACTGGGTCACGTTGCTGCGCTTTTCCTGCCTTCAAAACCGGACATCGAGCACCTCCGAAGCTTAAAATGACCTCTAGCAATGGGAGTGAGCATGATATGGGCGGTGTGGTTGGGGAGAGCGAGCAATTTGAGGGCAATACCAATGATGGGGTTCCTCGACCGAAGAGGATCGCGTGCATTTTGTGCCGCAAGAGGAAATTGAAGTGTGATTCAAATAAACCGAGCTGTGGGACGTGTTCGCGCCTGCACCACCATTGCGAATACTCAGAAGAGCGCAAGAAGAGCGGTCCAAAAAGAGGTTATGTCAAACTGCTGGAAGCGCGTCTCAAGCAGGTTGAGAACTTGCTTGAGACAAGAGATGCGCCTTCTGAAAGCGCTACACGTGCGCCGGCACCCCCAATGGCAGCGGATGCCTTTGCACCTATGCCGTCTTTGAACATGGCGGACGCAGTCGATACTTCCATGTCCGGAATAATGCCAGACAATAACTTTACGGATCCGACGCTGGTGGGCTTATCTGATTTTACCATGAATAGCAACGACGACTTTTCGTGGGAGATGATTGGGCTCGGTCTCGAGGAAGCGTTGCCCTCGCGGGAGGTGATTGATGAGCTGTATGCCTGACGACGTCCTCCGAGTTCTTTTTGTTGCTGACTTCACTAGTAACGAGATCTACTTCGAAAAGATCCATCCCTCTCTACCAATGATTCATAAGGCACGGTTTCTGGCTTCCATGGATCTCGCGCCTCATATGCGCCCCGCCGTTTGTTTGCGATACATAATGTGGACTCATGCCTGTGCTATCACTACCAAATATTCCGCTTACACCGAGCACTTCTATGCACGGGCTCGAAAGTATGCCGAGATGGATGAGATGAGAGGACATGGCGAGGGTATGATCACCGTCGCTCACTCACAGTGCTGGACTTTACTGGCTTGCTATGAGTTCAGAGTCATGTACTTCCCAAGAGCCTGGATGAGCATCGGGCGAGCTGCGAGGTTGGCACAGATGATGGGCTTACATCGACAGGACCGTGTTGGTCTGGACGTGAAACAAACACTGCCGCCTCCCCGCGACTGGACAGATCGTGAGGAACGGCGGCGGACGTTTTGGATGGCCTACTGCCAGGACAGATATGCGAGTATTGGAACCGGCTGGCCGATGGTCATCGATGAAAGAGACGTACGTTGTTCGTTGCTGGAGCTGCTATCACCCAACTGACGTATCCAGATCCTCACCAATCTGCCCGCCAGCGAAGAAGCCTTCGCTAAGTGTCAACCAGAACCGACGCTGCAACTATCTGACATTTTGAACGGAGACGGCGCGTCTTCTTTGTCCTCATTCGGCGGTGTCATTCTCATGTCGACAATATTTGGCCGGAACCTAACACATCTGCACCGACCTTCGGAACAGGACAACGACCATGACCTTAACGGCGCCTTTTGGAAACGACACCGATCCCTGGATAATATCCTGCTCAATACATCTCTATCTCTACCTCCGCCTCTCCGTCTTCCGGCAGGCCTCCACGATGCAAACACTGTTTTCCTCAACATGAATATACATACCGCTACCATCTGCCTGCATCAAGCTGCCATATTCAAGGCGGACAAAAATCGACTGCCGGCTCAGATAAGCGCCGAGTCAAAACGGCGATGTATTGTCGCGGCGGACCAGATCACCAATATAATGAAAATGATAAGTCACCTGGATATGTCGACAGTACGTTCAATTCCTACACTAGTTGAAGTGAGTGCTAAGGCGGGCTAGATGAATCCCTTCATTGCGTTCTGTCTTTACGTGGCTTCGCGGGTCTTCGTGCAATACCTCAAATCTCGACGAGAAGACACGGCGGTCAAATCTTCGTTACACTTTCTGCTTGCCGCAATGCAAGTGCTGAAAACCAAGAACCCGCTCACCGAGTCGTTTCTGGTCCAGCTCGATGTCGATCTGGAAGGCAGCGGACTCGACATCCCAACCAATTACTCGCGGTGGAAATTTGGTCATCGCCCACCGGTCGGTAGCGCAGAGATCCTTTTCAGACAATGCTGACATTGATATAGGGCGAAATCCCTGCCAACACGGATAGCCTCAAATGCTCCCCACTGTTTGAGATCCGCGATACCCAAAGCCGCAACGTAGCCGAATGCGCCCCGGGAACGCATACTAAGGGGATAAACGCGCCCTGGCCAACGGATCCCGACGCTTCGACCGCGACTAGCAGTTACCCGAGTCTGTATGCAACCGAGGGTCTAAGCAATAACCCCCAGATAGGTCAAGAGACCGGATTTGGCTTCTCTGCGCAGTCCGTCGGGACCGACACTTCCCCTGATACCTCAAACCAAGACGGCTCGGGATCGAGGCCACAGTCGAATCACCCAACGCCTTCCACCCTTTCGAATCAAAACTCCTCGCATACGTCCTATACTTCGCCTCCAAACCAATCTGGCAGCAGCAATCCAGCAAATAGCGCCCAGGGACAACCGTCACCGGGTTATGTCTTCTCGAATGGCGCATTCAATATGAATCTACCGAGTCATCTGGGCCAAGGCGTCTCGCCTCAGCAGTCCAATCTGAACTTCGGTTCCACCGGAATGACTCCGGGCGCGACAGGCATGACTCCGATCCCTGACGCGCTTTGGCCGGCGGATGGCATACCCGACGGGAATGAATGGATGTTTTCGTGGTCGGGGTCGACACCACAGCCACAGTAGTCCCTTAAATAAAAGGCGAGGTATTGTATGTCGGCAGAATTGACGAATTTGGGGGCGTCACCCTCGGAGGGAGGAAAAAGTGATACCCGATTGAACGAATCTCAGCTTGATCTCCATTGGTAAGGCTGGTTATACATGTACGCGATATATCTACCAAAATGACGACATTTGTACAGCCTAATGTTCTTGCTTGGCCGATGTGGTTTTTGCGAGATCTCTTGGCCAGGTTCTCTCGCGGGGATGTTCAGTCTGATGACCCCTGGCATATTGTCACCAGCTCTCTCATAGAGCGCCGAAGCCGTTAGCATGAAACTAACAATCGCCAGGGCTTCTCACTACGTTGCTGTTAAATGCATATGGCCAATCCCGTACACCACAGAGACTGAAATGAAATCATCATGGCAACCGCATTGGTAGCGATGAGACGATAGCCAGATATTTCCTACAAGCTGAGCCTCGAGAAACATCAGGCACGAGTGAAGCATCGACTTGATACCGAGGCGCTTGCCCCAAATACACTCCCTGTTGGCTTCCCGCAACAGGTGACATCGGACTTGGTGTGGGAAGCCACTATGATTGGAATTTCGTTCTCGGCATTGGCATGTTGCTCAACTGGAACATAGCTCTGGCACACTTGGAATGTCAGTTGACCTCGTCCTGATGGCAGTCGTGCTGATGTGCTAATAGTTTCGAACACGCCTCTCGACTCCACCTTGTGTGCTTCTGGCTCCGCGACCTAGAGTATGCCTGGCAGACACCGGATGCGTTGAAATCCAAGTAGGAGCATTGTACGAGGTAGTGGCCCTAGAAAGGCAGGTCTTCCCATTAGGACCATACGTGCGAAGTGCTAGTAATAGTTCATTCAAAGCTAATCAATAGGCTTTCACTGACCAAACTGGCGGCGAGCGCTGCGACGGCCACGCCATGGTCTTCGCATGACTTGGCACCGCAAGAGAGAAGTTCTGTTCTTTCCCGACGAGGATCAAAACTCGATCAGCTTCGCAATCTCCGATACATCTTCCTCATCATGATCGCACTGAGTACCGGGTATCCAGGGTCGCGGCCATTGCTCAGGTTGTACATGTACTTGCATGGGGCGATTGATTCAGGGAATATTGCACCATATGCTACTCTGATGGCGCAGCCCTGCCACATGTCGACGAATCCAGGATCGACGCCTGCTAAGCTTGTTCAAGGCTGGCAGCACACCACACCCTGCTCGAGCCCTGTTCAAAGCACGAAAATTATGCATGGATACGACCCTCAATGGCACGGTATTGCCGTCGGTTGTTCTCAGCATCCCGCCACACAAGCACGCAAGCAAGCAACCCCTGGGCAGGACTGTATGCGAGCTGTCCATTTAAAGCCTCTGGCGACCACCTGATACTGCCAGGAGGTACAGTCTCTGCCATCGAGCTATTCAAGGCACCCAAAACATCATCGTCAGCGGTACCATGGCCTCTCTACATTGGAGAAAACGCGAGGAATCGCCGATTGCACGAGAGAACGGTCAGGACCATGGATCAACAGCTTTCCTCAAGGAGGGAAACCTCCAGTACGCGGTTGAGAAGGGTGAGAACAGCAACGAGCCTACCTACCAGGAGGTCTCTGGGGCACCGGTTGAAACCCGGTCGCCGCTGGGGTATGTCGTCCTTCCAATACCCAACTGCTAGCCATATTGAGCCAGATGTTGATATCTCTGCAGATATCATGTCGGCTCTATCACCATCATGTTCCTCAACCTGTCGAAAATGGTTGGCACTGGTGTCTACTCGACCCCAGCCTCTGTCCTGAAAGGTACAGGAAGTGTCGGGCTCGCTCTCATCTACTGGTTTATCGGCTTTCTCGTTGCCGCCGCCTCGCTGTCGGTCTATCTGGAATTCGCCAGCTACTTCCCCAACCGCTCTGGCAGTGAGGTAGTCTACCTTGAACAGGCGTTCCCACGTCCGCGGTGCGTTGTCAACTCGACCCTGAGGGGTAGACTCAGAGCAAGAAAGGTGCTAATACAGGCTTCCCAGTTACCTTTTTCCGGTCACTTTCGCCATCCAGACGGTCTTGCTCTCCTTCAGTGCCTCGAATGCGATCGTCCTTGCACAGTACCTGTACCGTATGAGCGGCTCGACTCCGACTGCTTGGCAGCTGAAGGGCGTGGCCGTAGCTGGATATACTCTGGCCTTCCTCTTTGTGGCCTTCTCAACTCGGTGGTCTTACCGCCTGTCAAACGCTATCGGTGCCGTCAAGCTGCTCACGCTCGTCTTCGTGAGCATTACTGGACTGGTGGTCCTGGGCGGAAACGTCGACCGGGTTCCCGATCCGCATGCCAACTTCCGCAACGCATTCTCGGGTTTCGAAGGAACACAGGCTTCTGCATACGGTGTCACCAATGCCCTGGTCAAGATCATCTTTTCGTACGCTGGCTACGAGAATGCCTTCAATGTCGTGAACGAAGTCAAGAACCCTGTGCGCTCCATCCGCAATTCGGGTGGCTTATCGCTTCTGGTTGTCGCGATCCTGTACATGCTCGCCAACATTGCCTACTTCTCTGCGGTGCCAAAAGAGGAGTTGGTCGAGTCATCCCAGGTAGCAGCCAGTCTATTTTTCCTGAAGGTCTTCGGCTCGGTTGGAGCTGCGAGGGGCCTAAATTTTCTAATCGCCTTGAGCGCGTTCGGCAACTTGATTGCTGTGCTGTTGGGGCAATCGAGACTGATCAGGGAGTGCGGCCGGTGAGTGGCCCTGTTCTCCCCTCGTTCGCACAACGTTCATCTGATTGTTTCAATAGGCAAGGCACGCTCCCGTTCCCAAACTTCTGGGTCAGCACCAGACCTTTCGGGACACCGCTGGGGCCTTACTTCGTCAAATGGGCATTGACCATGCTCATGATTCTTGCACCACCTGCGGGTGACGCTTTCGTGAGTATGCTTCCGTGCAGTAAAGGCGCCTGATGACTGACTGTTCTCAGAACTTCGTCGTTGATCTTGCGAACTACCCGTCATCATTCTTTTCTTTCCTGATGGCTGTCGGGCTCTACTTTGTCCGCTATCAGCGCAAGAAGCTCAACCTGCCTCCTCCTTCGAAGGCCTACCGCTTCCAGACGTGGCACGTTGCCGTGATCTTTACCATTCTGGTCAATCTCTACCTGCTGATCATGCCATGGTACCCACCCACAGGTGGCGCCACCGGCGGCGATGTCAGCTTCTGGTACGCAACTTACGTGGTCACCGGCTTGGGAATCCTCCTTGCATGCGGTGCTTATTACGTCCTGTGGATCTACGCGCTGCCAAGATGGCGAGGATACAGGATCCGCCACGAGAAGCAAGTCCTCGAAGGCGGCGAAGTCACGCATAAGCTTGTCAAGGTCCCACTGCAGGTGCTGGAAGCTTGGGACAGAGAGCACGACGCCCAGGGCAAGAAGCTCGGCGGAAGTGATGATGGGATTCTGGACACCGAGCACGTCTTCCCACGGCAGGAAAAGTTGTGAGCTGGACTTTTGGGTCAATCCCCTTTGCATGCCGGATTGGGCAGTCGTACGATTTGGGACGGTGCATTCAAGTCTGATGGGGATCGCTCTCTCCTGCCACGCCGCCAAGCTGTTCCGGTTCATTCCCCAAGGCGCGGAATACTTGGTATCTTGGCATATAGCGATGCAGTCTTGATAGAGTTCCGGCACTCAGGTCTACCAGTACATAACGCCTGAAGGATAAACAATCATGGAGAAGCAGTCCACAAACGCTGTGCGAGAGCCCAAGACCTGGTGTGTGGATAGACGAGGCTTTGCTCGGTTGGCGTCCACCGCAGATCGAGCACGCCATCCGGTGCGGAATGGCGAGTGTCCAATGGTACCACTCAGCGGCTACAATTCAGCCAGTTATTCAGCCAGCGAGCGGTAAGCCCGAGTATGTCTCGGACAGTGTTATTGATACATTGTTTCAATGCTACTTCAGCGACGTTGTCACTTGGCATAGAGGATATCGCCCGGAAATCATGAAGAGGGGTCCCGTCAAGTCGGTGGCGGTGATCGGGGCAGGCGCGTCAGGTAGGCGAGAACGGACGTCCATACCATCCGGATGGTGCTTACTCTGGCGTGAAAGGCGCTGCCGCCGCGGCTGCTCTCGCTGCAGAAGAATACTTCGAGCGCATCCGGGTTTTCGAGCGGCGGGAAACGCCTGGCGGAACGTGGTAGGTCGTGGCCCAGCATCACTGTCCTCCATCAGACATTGGCGCATAACAGGTCGAACCCTAGGATATACGACCCGGATCCGAGTCCTGCGCTCGCCATTGTCCCGGGCGCGAATCCGCCGGAAACGGATCCCCCACTGAACGTACCAAATGGGCCGTTTCCTAGGACGACCGCTCCCAGCACCCAAGAACGATTTGACCGGACGCCGATATACGATACCTTGACGTAAGTGTGGCTCCGCCTGGCCCCTACTCAGACCTGTGATCTCAACAGCCACTATCTGTAGGACCAATGTTCCTGATATCGCCATGTGTTTCTCCGACTCTCGATTCCCGTACGGTCCTTTCCCGCCTCACTGGGTACCGAGGCACTACATTGAGAATTACTTTTCGTTGCACCGGACGGACTCCCTACTTGTTCTCAATACAACGGTCGAAGATCTTTCCAGAATCCCCGGGACACAACGGTGGAAGCTCATACTTCGGCGGAAAGACTCCGTGAGACATGTCGACGTGTGGTGGGAGGAGGAGTTCGACGCTGTGATCCTGGCAAATGGTCATTACTCGGTGCCTTTTGTAACTCTGCCCTCTTGCCCCTGCAAACCTCAAACCATGGGGTCTCGCTGACGCCGGGTCTGCGTCTAGGTCCCACAAGTCGAAGGCCTTGAGGAGTATATCCGCTTGTTTCCAAGTCGGATAACTCACTCTAAGTCTTTCCGCAACGCACTGGCCTATCGTGACAAGAAGGTCCTAGTCATCGGCAACTCGGCCTCCGGCCACGACGTCGCCGCGGCTCTAGTGGGTTCGGTACGCGGGCCGGTCTATCAATCCCGCAGGTCGCGCAATCGCTGGGAGGGCGACAAGCCTGCCCCAGGGATTGAATGGAAGCCCATCATCAAAAGGTACCTTCCCACAGGCAACATTGTGTTCGACGACGGCTCGACCCTCTCCGACATCGACACCGTCATTTACTGCACGGGGTACAAAGCCTCGTTCCCGTTCTGGAATAGGCACGCGAATGGTAGTCCTATCTGGAGTTATGAACAGAACCGCCTCCTCGGGAGCTACTGGCACACATTCTTCAAGGATTTCCCCACGCTAGGTGCAGTGGGCGTTCCCCGCGTCCTCACTTTCCGCTCGTTCGAGTACCAGGCCATTGCGCTGGCCAGGGTCTTGGCAGGGAGGAATGCACGGTCGCTACCGCCACGGGAGGAACAGGAGCGATGGGAGCGCGAGAGATGGAGACTCGTGAGTAGCGAGCACAGGAAGTTTCACGACATTCTCTGGGATAATGGGGAGACCATGGACTGGCTGAGGGGGTTGTATGATTTGGCCGGGTTGCCGACGTTGGAGGGCCGCGGCCTGTATCCGCCCGTGTTGGGCGATGAGACGAGATGGGCGATCGATCACTTGAGGAAATATCCTGAGCCTGGGAAGGATAGCTGTGAAGAAAATGGCGTGGATGGGTGGACGATCGTGGAGCCTGGAGCGGCGAGGGACAGTCTGCATTTTATCTGACTGATTTTAGCGCTCAATCTTGCACCAGTTAGTGTCGCTAGTGCGGGCTGCGAAATCAGCGAGAGCCAATGGAAGGAGTTTCGTTTCTCCGTTCCGTCTCGGCCAAGCCAGAGGCTTCGACTCTCAGGCTTCATGCTCACTCCGCTTCCTAATCATCTGCTGCTTGTCAAGTCCATATCCAGGTCGCATGTGCAGATTTCATGTTACAATTAGCACTCCGTCTCTTCCTGACTGCAAACGTCATACAAGGGAGTCCTTTAACGGCGCAGCTGGAAGATCCTCCTCAACTCGAAGTACAATTCTCGCCGTGGACTCCTCCCCCCTCGACATACTCGCAGGTCGTCAACCCAAGAGCCGAAGCATTCGCCATTGGCGCGACCATGAAGTTCCGGTAGTCGATATTGTAACACGGGTGTCTCTCCGAGCACGAGATGTCATTAACGCGCGCGGACCTGGCCCCCGTTACGTTGGTTGATCCAGTGAAATTCACGAAAGCCACATTCGATACCTCGACTCATGTCAGTGTTTTGTACGGGACCTCTGGGGGAACACGGGCGGACCTACCAGCATATTGGATGTCCCAGCGAAGGTGCCGTTCTTGGGATTGCCGCTGCTCTGTGTGATGGCCGTTGCCAAATCCGCTCCTTGAATGTGGAAATTGCTGAAGAGAATGTTTCTCACGTTGCCCCATCCGCCGCCGTTCGGGAGGCCTGCGCTCTCGTAGCTGGACTGAGGTGCCTGCTCTCCAATCCAGGTTTTGATATATGCACCGTTCTCCATGTCTTCATTGTAGCGGATGATCTTTACATTGTCCACAACCACGTTCTCCACTGACGAGTCTTCTAGATACTGTCCGAGACTGCCAATGGCGATCCCGTTGCCGCCTCGGCAAGTTACATTGTAGACGCTGACATCATAGCTCCGCGGCTTGATCGCAATGCAGTCCTGTCGATGTCAGAATCTGCGTCCATCAGTTTCGGTGAGAAACACTTACGTCTCCGCCTTGGTATACGAAATTCGACAGATACACATTCTTCACGTCCATGGTGTCTGAACGGGTGTCAGGCATGCCTGCCAAATTGTCGCTCTTGACGTACCAAATCCATCTGTGTTCTGCACCCAGTTCGATCCCCAAGGTGCTTTGGTCGCGGTGGCATTGCAGTACAGTTGATCGACCCGAATGTTGGTGCCGTTCATGATGTTGAACGACCACAGCTGGGGTTGCTCAATCGAGAATCGGCTGACAGATACGTCCGACACATTCCACAGCACAAAGGGCATGGGTCGTCCGGGCAGCGTATGTCCAGCTTCGGCAGTATACCAGACATCGCCATTTCCGTGGATGCCGCCTGTTCCGAAGCCGTCAATGCGGATGCCGTCTCCTGTAAGGATGAAGCCGGCCCGGTGATTCTGAAAGGCGATCGGGTACGAGTTGTTTCGCCAATAGTCAAGATCATCAGAGAATTGCCATACGCCGCGCCATTCTATCGTGACGTTACTGACCATGGGATTGAGCTTGGTGGCTATCCAATACGTTTGGTTCTCTGGGAACACGATCATCCCCCCATTTCCACAATCTTTGAAGGCTTGTACGATTTGAGGCACGTCATCTTGCTGTTGACCCTTGGCAGTGACGGTACAGATCCTTTGGCCTGCGCCATCTGGAGCTCGAGGTACCAGCCCAAGAGCGGCCACGGGGAGGAAACAAGCAACGAATCGGAACAGATTGGATCGCATCATGTATATGGACAAAGTTCAGTTCTGAAGGCGAACATTCTCGGAAATGCATTCATGATCCTGCTTTTTATCTCACCTCCAGGCAGTTCGGGTTGGCCTATCGCGAAACGTCGGAGAAGCTTGAGGCGAACTGCTTTCAAGAGATGACGACCTTGAGGATTTTCATCAGACTCCTCACTCATCGCAGAGATATCCGACTCAACGGCTTGACAAAAGCTTGTTCTCCGCATGATTTACCCCATGTTTCTGTGGCAGGATGGCAGATCATAACGCCATTCGGGTCGGACCCGGCGGGTGAAATGCAAGGTACCAAACAGGTTCGGGTGAAGATGAGCCGAGATATGAAGGACGAGAGATGATGCGGAGTTGGCTCGCACCGTGATACTTGCGCACTTGTATAAGATGCCCTCGGGCTGCAAGGCATGAGCGGACGCCTTCTTTTGGATTACGACCCGGCAGTTGCCCAAAGATTGTGGGCCCTCCACTTGCCACGATATGCTGCCGATACTGATTGCCTTGCTTGGGGCGACGGTGGAAGTTGTTGAAAGTCAATGTTGGCGCGATTATCCCTGCAATGGACCCATCGATGCTGCATTCTCAGGCCCATGGGACCGAAATAATTACGCTCCAGATTCACGGATTGTGTCGCCAGTATCCTCCCTCATATGGCCAAATCTGATCTCAGTGCCGTATGCGGAGGGGCCAACAATCAGTGGCAATGGGTCATTGGTGACATACGATTTTGGCAAAGAAGTTGGTGGCATTGTCCGCTTCTCATACACGAACAGTGGCAACGGGAAGCTTGGAATCGCCTTCACTGAGTCCAAGAAGTTCGTCGGCTACACATCAGACTCGTCCAACGGTCTGTTTACTGGGTCCGATCTATGGCTCAATGTCACTTTGACGGGGCAGTCAGGCGAGTATGTCATGCCAGACAAAGTCTTGCGAGGTGGCTTCCGCTATATGACGCTTTGGCTGTCGACCAACTCAAGCACCACCTCTTTCTCGGCCCAGGATATCACCGTCGAGCTAGACTTCCAACCTACCTGGTCCAACTTGCGAGCATATCAAGGGTACTTCCACTGCAGTGACGAACTCCTTAACCGCATTTGGTATGCCGGCGCATATACCTTGCAAAGCAATTCCGTTCCTACCAACACTGGCCGACAGGTGCCCATGCTTGTTTGGAACTGGGCGAACAACGCCACGCTAGGCCCCGGTTACTCAATTATCGTGGACGGCGCGAAACGTGATCGAGCAGTCTGGCCAGGGGACATGGGGATTGCCGTGCCGTCGGCGTTTGTGTCCACGGGGGATCTTGAGTCGGTACGGAACGCCCTGCAGGTCATGTACGACTATCAGAACACCACGACCGGGGCCTTTGATGAGTCGGGCCCGCCCCTCAGCCAGAAGAACAGCGACACATACCACATGTGGACTATGATCGGATCGTATAACTACGTTCTGTATACAAACGACACGGCGTGGCTCACCCCCATATGGAACAAATACAAGCACGCAATGGAGTACGTGGTCGGCAAGATCGACGAGTCCGGCCTCATGAACGTCACAGGCACGAGAGACTGGGCCCGTTGGCAACAAGGCTTCCACAACACCGAGGCAAACATGATTCTGTTCCAAACGCTTACGACGGGCAGCAAGCTTGCCACCTGGCTCGGCGACCCGGTGCCTGCAATGAACTGGAGCACTGCGGCGTCTGCCTTGGCCAATGCAATCAACAAGCTCACGTACGACGCCTCCGCCAACGCCTATCGCGACAACGACACCACCACGACTCTCCACCCCCAGGACGCCAACAGCATGGCGCTGCTCTTCTCCGTGGCCCCGCCGGCCCAGGTGTCGGGCATTTCCAACGCGTTGGTGGACAACTGGACCCCCGTCGGCCCCGTAACGCCCGAGCTCCCCGACAACATATCGCCGTTCATTTCGTCGTTTGAGCTGCTCGGCCGCCTGGCCGTGCGCGACACGGCGCGCGCGCTCCAACTCCTCCGCACCCTGTGGGGCTGGATCGTCAACAATGCCGACTCCACCGAGTCGACGCTCCTGGAGGGATATCTCGCCAACGGCAGCTTCGCGTACCGCTCCGACAGAGGCTACGCGTACGACGAAAGCTACGTGAGCCACGCCCACGGGTGGAGTTCCGGCCCGACGAGCGCACTGACGCACTCGGTCTTGGGTCTCGACGTGCGGGGCCTGGCTGGCGGGGAGTGGACGTTCGCGCCGCAGACGGGGGATCTGGCGTTTGCGGAGGGAGGATTCACGACCGTGTTGGGCAAGTTTAGCGCCAAGTGGCGTGTATGGGGAGAGGGCGTGTTCTTGACGTGGGATACACCGGTCGGTACATCGGGGAGGATCGTGCTGCCTGTGCCGGTACCGGGACCTGCTGACTCGGGCGGCTTCGAGGTCACCGTGCAGCTGAACGGAGAGAACAAGACCGTAGAAGTGAGCCCGAATGCCGTGAGTGCTTTCGGCGAATATACCGGGAATATTGACGTCCCTGGTGGGGTGGGGAGTGTTTGGTATCCCCTTGAGTAGCGTACATGGCACGATTCATGGTCCACCGTCCTCGCCCAGGGGAGATGCGAAGGATGAACAGTGGAGCACGGCCATGTGTCTGTACACGGTGACCAAACGTGCGTGCGGCGGTGCGGTGACTGAGAAGCAATCACACTTGCTGTCCTCTCCGTGACGTTGGTTCATTCCCGCCCATTGCTGAACCGCACACTCGATAGACTTTCGAATGTAGCTTGTTAAGAAGCACGCCTACCACGATTGGAGAACCCGTAGTCATAATGCCTTGTTCTTTTCCTCTCCTTGTTGACTAATTTCGCCAAGCCCGATTGGTATTCAAAAGTGCCATCGAGGAACCAGAAGACACAGCCACGGTATGGTATACCTTCCACTTACTGGCGCCGCGGAGGTTGATCCTCCTCGTAGGAGCCGTCTTCAGCATTTCTTTTAAAGCCTTGGCAGCACCGCTAGGGGTCGTTGGTCGCATGTCGCATTTTGGAGGCGGGAAATCGCCACGAGTGCCGAAACCCACCAAACCTGTTTCGCCTCGAATTTTGAGCACCCGGCTGTTATTCTATCTCGCTCACAAAAACTAAAAATGAGAGGAGTGGGATTCGAACCCACGCGGGAACTAAAACCCATGAGAAAACTGTTGTACAGTCCAAGTAGTAAACTTGAGTCACACGCCATAACCGCTCGGCCATCCTCCCGTTCAGCTCTCGAAAATGTAGAGCAGGAATTTAGGTCAATTTTCCATGTATTTGTTATATGACCACCAATAACACATTGGGAGCGGGGAGCTGAGTAATTAGGTCTTGGCATTGGTAGGCCCGATACCCTGCCACTAATAATACATAGCATACTATGTTCCGCACAAGGGTGGGAGTGGATGTGTGGAATGCTAGCAATTCGTCCCACCTTCCATTTTAGGACAGGCTTGGGGTCAACTCCGTACCGATTACTGATCCTCTTTAGGGCACGCTCGTTGTACAGCTACAGCTCAAGACTGACCCATTCATGGGCCAGGTCAAGCGGCGGGATGCCCAGGCTTGAAAACGGAAACGGACATACGACTGGTAAGATATCAGTTTTGGGCATCGTGTTCGAGGCAACAAGACTACATCTCGATCGGACTGGCTTGGATCTTGGGCTCGCATAATACCATATCATGAGTACCTGGTGTGCAAAGCATTCATCAAACGTCCACAGCCAATCTACCTGTTTTGAAATTTCTTCGCATTATACGGCACCAGCGATCGATAGGGGATTAGATAATGTCTCCGCTCATCAATTCATCGGGCCCAGGAGCCACGCTCTGTCAGGAAGATCCTTCTGTGCTTCATACTTGCGTATGGTGGTCAACGGGGGGATCAGCCGCGCCCGTGGTTTTGAGCTCGGACCCCTACGGCTGCCTGATAATTACAACTTGGCACCCCGGAATTCATTCCACTGGCAAGGAGTACGGAGTTGTTACCTCGTAACTCTCAACGGCGACATGCACTTTCGTCCCGTTGGGGAGAAATGACATGTGACCAGAGCTGGATGTCTTGATTGGCGACCTAAATTTAGCTAACTTTCTATGTCGCACAAAGCGTAAAGCGGGAATTCCAAGACGACTGCGTGATGAGAGAAACATGGGGGCTGGAGAGTCATGGCGCACATGTGGGGATGAAGATAGAAGCGGAAAGTGAAAATGAAAGTGAAAGTGAGCCGAACTCACGCACGGTACTCCTTCTTACATTCTGCTGTGCGCCGGGTCAGCTTCCGAGCCAATAGGAATACCGAACATTGCTTCCTCTCGTCCTCCGACATTTCCACATGTGTTCGTCTCACTGTGACGTGCCGTTGAGAATAGCGAAGAATTCGTTGGCAAGGCGGTATGGAATATCTCGAGACAAGTTTCAGCCCCGGCCTTAGGCTGACTCTCACTGGTCGGATCTGTAGAGTGTTGCAGCCCTGAGCGAAATTTCCGGCGCTCTTGTCACTGCCCCACTCACTTTCCGCCCAGTCAATGTTGTCGTCGTCCATGATACACCAGCAAATCGCCCAACCTTCCTCTGCACATTGCCGGTGCCCAAAGCGCAAGAGAATTTTCAACAAGAAACTACACGAGACACGTGGCGCGCCATGATGTCAGCCTGGTCAGATGATGGATTGATGGTTCTTGTCCTGCCACGAGACGTGGACCCGGCGTCTGCGAGTGCGAGTGTGAGTCGTGTCTTCCAGGGCGAAAGCAGGCTCTGTGCGGTGCCGTGTCCACTTCTTTACTGGCGCCACTCGTAAGGCTGTGGATTGGACAGCCGCCGGATCAGTCATCCTGCTTTCCCAGCCATCCAATCCGTGGCAACTGCTGATCATCCGGAAACCCGGACCTTGATATTGGCAGCCTTGCAAGCAAGTACACATGCTTGTCAGTTTCAGGCACTACGAGGAGCCGGGATGTCTATGCCGGGCGGATGTTGGTGTGGAGAGGCCATTTGAGCCAATATCGCATGCTAATTGAAGCACCGATGAACAAACGATGACTAAATGAAAGCCAAACAGTCACACAGACATGCTGCCCGGTTCACTATCACGACGACGTCACCTCTTTCTTACCTTCGAAGTTCTATCTATATAGTGCGAGGTGAGCCGTTCCTGCCAAAACTGCTTACATTCTCCAACAAAATCATCCCTTCTTCCCAAGCCGAATCCTCTTTCGCAACCTAACCTACCTGGTATTTCCCATACTAAACACATCACTATCACTATGCCTCGCTTTGGTGGATTTGGCGGACGTCGCGGCGGTGCAGCTGCAGCTGACCCTGTCACGAACGACTACGGCTCCCCCGCTGGCCGCTCAAACCGGGCTCATCGTCCCGCCATCCTCGCCAACCACTGGCTTCATTGGATCTCGTCAATTATCGTCCTCGGCATCTCGGCGTACTTCATCGCGAAGTACAACCACAATACTCATCTCGTCTATTGGGTCACTATTGTAAGTTCATGGGCTTACTGAACAATATGGTCCCGGAAGGTTTTGCTAACCGTTTGTTCAGGCTGCCATCGATGCCCTCATATACCTGCCAGCGCTGTTCCTTCCCGCCTTCGGCTCGTACAAGGGTTACCTGGCTCCTGCGGCCTGGGTTTTCTCCTACCTGTGGCTGACGGCCTTCATCTTCTCTGCTCAAGACTACAACTTCAATCATGGATTTGGGTGCCCTGTTTCTCCCTCCGGTGTCAACAAGTGCGGTCTGAAGAGGACTCTGGAAGCTTTTGCATTCCTTGCTTTGTAAGTTGTCGACTTGCCCCTTATCGTTGATTCCTCACGCTTGGGCTAACACGGCGGTGCAAAGCTTCACCAACATCGTTGGACAGATCCTCGAGGGGTGGCTTTGGGCAAGGCAGCCTTTGAAGAACCGTGCACACGGCGAGAAGCATGGTGTCGGAAGCACCAGCACAGCCGCCACTACTGCACCTGCGACTACCGGGACCGCAGCTGTCTAGGACAGCACGCCCACCACTGTTTCTTTTGGAGACTGGGGATCCCAAATCCCGAACGTGTCAAATGGCCTGTAGGAATATTGGAGGGATATTGGAGCTGGATTGATAGCACACATTGATACCCAATAGTTGAGGTCGATCATAAAATCGATCATGGAGTTGTGCGGTGTAGGAAAGAGCGGAGGGTATGCTAATGGCTGGTGTGAAGGTGGTAATGAACTCTAAATAGCAAGAATGACCGTTGATCCGAATCCTCCCATAATTCCAGCCTTAAACCTTCTACTCATGTGAGCTTCACGAGTTCATCAATAACATATGCTTTTGATCACACTACCTCTACCATGGCGCCTCAATCGCATGGAAGACTTCGACGGATCTTTTCCCAGTCTCGAGAGAGAGATCAGTCTCGCGGTGTCTCTCCCGCCGATTTGCTATTGAAGCCACCTGGAGATCCCTGATCAAATACACCCCGATAACTGAATGGTTTCAGGTCTAATTGATCTATGCCTTCTGCCATCTTCCTATGAGCGAGCAATATAAACTCTCCTGGTCTCCGCTTCATTGGTGATTCTCTGCTGGAGCAGTCGTAGCTACATAGGACAGAAGTTGATCATACAGGCCATCATCTACTCTCTCAGCCTCAAGCTGCCACAGCACAGCCGGGCCCATCCACAAGGCGAGTACAACAGGGAAGGATATCCAAGCTCTACCTCTTCCATGCCCGATACGGCCTCTTGGCTTCTTCCAATTGCGAAGGCGAAACGCTTAGCTGGTCGATATTCTTTCTTGATGCCTCTTTCGATCTTTTCGACATCGGTTCGTTCTTAACGGTAGGAACATAGTTGGCCTGATTGAACAGCCCGTCGCACTTCGGTTCGATGATGATGAGCCTCATATCCCGACACCTTGGACAAATGTCTCATAGAGCCTACGGCCATTGCCAGTCGAGAGGACGGCACCTACGTTGCAAACATGGGCATTCCAGACATGTGGAACGGTCTGCACGTCATGGCCGATTGCCAGAGCATGGCCATGATCCATGGCTTCATCACGACGTCGCTGGACTTCAACCTCACCGTCTTTCATAACAGCATGGAGACAATCTTCCAGACCTGGAACTTCATCGAAACATTCAGCTGGGGATTTCTCATGTATGTCATGACCCCCACAAGACTGGATGACTGTAATCGTACCGTTAACTTTCTGTTACATCCAGTCTTTATACTCGACGATGTAGGTATGCCGACCGGCTCGGCAAGGGTGCCTACGTCGTATTTCCCTGATAGGTCTTGGGCGAAAGATGGAAGGACGACCCGGGTTTGAATTTTCCAAAATCTTGGAGCAAGGCGGTCGCCGATGGTTCCAAGGCCATGTTCTGCTAGATAGCCATGAGCCCTCCACCCCATTTCCCTATCGCACTCGCATCTTTACCCCTTGTCACTTTAATCTTTTCCTTCTTCAACAATTTCCCTGTCAATGGGTCGTACACTGCCGGTCGGATCACTTCGACATTATACCCAGCGCCGTAGTACCGGCCTGCGCGTTCCTTAGACTCATGTTCCTGTTTGAGGATCGCAATCGCACGAGCTGTCAGTGGCCGAGTGGGAAGAGGAGTGCTCGGTGGATTGTTCTGGCGAAATACTTCGACGTGTCGATGAAAAGCGATGTCCGCCTTGATCTCGGAAATCTGATCTCTCGTCAAGCAGAGAAGGGGGTTGACATCGGCGGATTCTCTCGGGAACACGGGATTCCTGGAAGGCGATGGCATACCAAGGTCTGAACTTGCATTGCCCGACCCGGGAGAAGGCAGGTAGGTATAATCCGGGACGTCATCTCGGATTCTTTCGCACGTCCAACAATAACACAAATCTTCACCACCACTATCGTTACTGTCCGTCAGGATGAGACCGAGCTTTTCGGGACTACCGCTGTTGACGTCGGGTTGTTTCTGATCCGACTCCTCACCTTCCGTCAGCACAAGGGCGTCACTGCCAAAGACCACATTACTATACGCGGCATATGCCGCAGGGTAGAGCATGTGAGTCCGCCAGACCAGTCCCAGAGCAGGGTCGGTCCTAACGCGGGCGAACCACGTCGAAGCACGCAACCCCGTGGCTTCAGGCAAGGCTGTATACCGCGCAAGGGCTCGGGCGAGGGTGCCTTCCAGAGAAGGCGAGCGCAGCCAGAGAAGAGCGTGCATCTGCTGCATGAAGCTGGCGCCATCAAAAAGATCGTGCACGGCAGAGGCCAGATCAATAGAAAAGACCATAAGTGGGTCTAGATTGCTGTATGGGGGAGGATTTGTCAGATAGACGAAGATATCAGGACTCTGAGTCGTGGTGGTGGTGAAGAGCTTTTCCGCCGCCGGCGGTGGCTTATAAGTGCATGTATCGACGTCGATCACAGCAAGGATCGCCTCCCAGGGCATGGGTATCTCCAGAAGTTTCGGGGCGTGGGCCAGATTGTCGTCGCGGTACGAGGATGGATGGTTCATGTAGGCGTACCACACCATCAGAACATCCAGAGGAGGGAGGTAATTGGCCGTCATGGCGGCGTGGTGGGCGTTGCTGTTGGGGCCATATCTGTGGTAGGCGGCCGCGTGTCGGAGGAGGGACTCAATGTTCTCGAACCAGACTTGGAAGCGGGAAATGGCCAAGCCGATCACGGTGTGCCATCGCTGGGTTGCCTGTGCAACTTCGGGTGCAGTTCCCGATTTCTCCGCTGCTTGTGGGTTTGAATAGGTCGGAGCGTCGAGGATGTCGAGTTTGCGGGAGGTGGTGACGGCGTCCTTGAATTTCAGAAAACACTCGATGAGGGCCAGGTTGGCGGCGAGGTGGCCTGGGTTGGGGTAGCCTCGAAGAGATCCTTGTTCTGCATTTTCGAGCGAAGGGGTCATCAAGTTGCGGAATATCGACGGTTCAGGGATGACTGTTTTGGGGTGTTTGGACGACGCCGACGCGGTCCAGGTTGGGGAGAAGGATAAATCCCACAGGTGAGGATCCGAATCGGAAGCGGAAGCGGACCTGCGATTGTCGCGTCGGCGGAACATGCTCATTTGGTGGTGGGCGGGTGTTCTGGCAACGCTAGGCCGCGACGCCGGCGGACGAAGTCAGGGTGATTGTCGAGAGCGAAAGAACACATCTCTCCAAAGACTGTTCTTTCTCATCTTTCACTTGTGTAGGAGACCGCGTCAGCCTCAGACATAGGAAGTCTTGGGACCTCCGCGGTGCCCCGCGCGGGGTATTCCTGCAGGAACGCCAGGGTCTTGTCATCAGGCGGGTGTCTCAACGACAAGACGCTGTCAGGCGGGGGAGGTCTCCAACCCTTGTTCGTAAGGTTGGAGTCACTCCTGGCGGGAGATCCAGGTACGCTGTATTAATCAGTCCGCCAGTTCCTGTACTGGCAGGTAATTCCTCCGTACCTCGTACTTATCTTGGCATTGACGTCGCTAACAGCTTCCTGTCCATCTTCCCAGCGCCATCTGCTCCATCCTCCAACTACCCAGAATGTCGACCTCACACCAGCATGATAAGAAGCCGTCTCTGCCCAAATTCGAACCCCTACCGCCCACCAACATCCTCAACCGCCTCATCAACGGTCTCCTCGCACCGCTTTTCTATCTCTTCTTTACGCTCATCACAAGCATCGTGGTCGTGCCGATATACGTCATCATCGACAACTTCAAGCACGGCCGCAGCAAGCGTGGCGGGCAGCGTTTCGCGAAGGATGAATCAGAGCAGTATCCCGGTCGGCCAGAACGGACGAACAAGGCGACTAGCTTCCTAAGAGAGTATGGACGGAGTTACTCAGGCCGGTCTAAGGACGAGTGATTGAGGAGAAATGTGTTTAACAAGGCAGTTCGACGTGGGGGGGCAGAGCTGCCAGCGAGCCTATCTAGAAGACTCCCGACTCAGTCTTTTGGCCTCAGGACATTGATCAGGTATTCCACCATGAATTGCTTGCAGCTATCGACAGTCACCCTCTCCTCAATTAGAGGGAGACTTCATAAGCGGAGTATTCGGCTACATGAGGTCCAATGCCTGTCTCAGTTCAACCACACCAGCCAGAACACTTTTGGTTGAATTGCTTTTGGAGTGTAAAAAGGCTACTGCATCAACGTCAAGGGACAGGACGAGAGATGTTGAGCGAAGAGTGAAATCTTACCAAGTGAGAACTATGACCAGTACTACAAAACCTCGCGGTCGTATTGTTTCAGTGTCTCATCAGTGGATCTTCACCTTTGGATCGAATCTGAATGACGCCAGAGTGAAGAAGCCTCCTCAGTCAGACTTGTATTGACTATCAACCTCTGAATTCAGGCCGGAAGTGGCAGGAGCAAGTCAAGACTGGCCCAGGTTATCGGCAATGGTCGCCCTACCGTCTTGTTCAACAGGTAAGGGTGATTTGTTGTGCCCTCTGCCCAGATGTGCTGACAGACACCGGCAGTGGCGATACCCCCTCAATGGCGGTTTTCCATGACGGACAATTCCTCCTCTGGCTCCCTCAATACCTACGACCACTTCGATATCAAATTCTCGGTCACGATGTCGGACGTCGGAATCCCGTTTAGAGAGACCTGCATCATAGGCACATGCGCTGAGTCCTTCAGAGATCCCAGGCTGGTCATTCGACTACAGAAAAGACCGTATGAGGAGGAAGACAGGGACCAGGATTCAAGGCACAGTAGCTGCGAAGGTGCAGTCGAGCAGGAGTCAAGAGAGGCACACGGCGATGTTCATGATACGCACGAACAAGCTTATCGTTCAAGGAGATGAGGGGTCTGGCTGAAGGTATCGACTGTACGACGGTGCTCACACACATCATGCAAAAGGGGGCCAACGCGGCATTCTGATTCGCAGTCGTGAGATTGCCAAAAGATGTGGAGTAAGTCTCCAGGAAAGGCTCTAGAGACTCGGATAGCTTGAAGGGAGCTCTGACCCACTGCACTCGAAGTCGAACGGGCAATGAATCCTGACTCAATAACATAACGAGACGAGACGAGGAAGGACCGTCTGCTCTTCCACAGCTTGAACACAAGATGGAAATAGGGGAGAAGCTCCACCTTCCACACCACATCAGGGCCGGCGAGCGACTCGATCGACCCTCCGTGACCGAGATCTTGATGACCCCTGAAACAGAAATGCATGGTATGCAGAGAACGATGTAGTTTCTGCTCAAGCGAGGCATCGATCCTCGTTGCGACGTCGTGTATCTTCAACCCATCGCGTACTTGCGGTCAATGCATCAATGAGACTCCCCACCATTCACTGATACAGTCCCATTCGCTTTCCCATTGGCGACCACCTTCTCTCCGTTCTCCTTCGGCCCCTCTAGGCCGGTCTGATCGTCATAATCGACCGCAAAGCTGAAGCCGTCCTCGTAATGCAAGCGCCAGTAGAGATCCCAGATCTGGCTTGTAATGGGCCCGACGGTGCCTTTCCCGACGGGCTTGCCGTCCAGGGTCGTGATGGGCATGATGCCGCCGGCGGTGGTGCACATGAAGATCTCGTCGGCGTCGAGGGCCAGGCGCACGGGGACGGTGTCGAGCGCGTACGGCACGCCCAGGCGGCGACAGCACTCGAAGACCGACTCGCGGGTGACGCCCTCGAGGACGCCGCGCCGGGGCGTGTGGAGGGTGCCGTCCTTGACGACGACGATGTTGAAGCCCGAGCCCTCGGTGATGTTGGCGTCCGGGTTCACTGCGTCCTCCGAAGTTGACCCTGTGTCGTCGGTCAGGAAGGGATAGCCGGCGCCGCGGTCGTTGGCCTCGAACATGCCGCGCGTCAGGTCCCCCCACTGCAGGTTCTTGACCGTGGGGTCCATGCACCCGGGCGGCGTGCGGCGGACGGTGCGCGCGACGACGGCGCTGCCGGCGCCGGCCAGCTGCACGGAGGGTTCCATGACCCACACGTACGGCACGATCCACATGTACAGGCTGTTGGGCAGGGCGTCGACCTCGGCGGCCGCGAGGCCGCGCACGCCGCGCAGCCCGCGCGTGACGATGATCTCGACGAAGGCGTCGCGGATGCCCGACCGCGCCAGCATCGCGCACAGCACGCGCCGCACCTGGGCTCGCGGCAGCGGGCACCGCAGCCGCATCTTGGCGCACGACCGCTCCAGCCGCGCCAGGTGGTCGTCGAGCCGGAAGAACCGCCCGTCCCACACCGCCGGCACGTCGTACGTCAGGTCCGAGTGCAGGAAGCCCTGGTCGAGCAGCGGGATCTGCGCCTCGTGGATCGGCGACACCCGCCCTTGCACCCACGCGATCCCGTCCGCGAACGGGTTGCTGGCCCGCGACGCCGTCAGCGTCGACACCCGCGCTTGGTACGCCGAGAAGATCTTCTCCATGGTCGCCATGGTGGTGGTTGCTTGCCCCCGTCTGGACAATCAATCTATATGGTACGAGGATGAATGATTGATAACTATACTCGGTAATCGGTCCTGCAATGGTCTTCCTGGGGAGAACAAGGAAGTATGAAAGACGGATTCTAACAACTCGTCCCCGAATCAATTACCCCAGAGTGACGGTGGCGATGGCTCCGTCTTATACCTCGACGACCCTCCCGAGGGGTAACATTAAGCTCGCGACGAAGTACAATCGCTCCGATCGTGTGCGGATATCCGAACACCAATAGGGAGGGGGCCTCTTTCCTGCCAATCTGGGTAATGCCGTTTGGGGCAACCGATGCGCCCTCGCACCGTCAGTCGTGGGCACACCTACATCCTGCGACAGCGATATTGTTGTTGGTGTCTTTACTTCGCTTCCCTCATCTAAAGTGGTAGCAATCACGAACAGACACCCGCAAGAAATCAACTAATACGCTCTCATTCATACAACCAACCAACCAACCATCTGAAGGGCGTACTACCTCATTTCACACAGCCTGATAGGTGAATTAGGTGACCCCTTCTTTGCCTCAGGAAATATGCGTACAGTCCTGCCGCCGTGAACACCGCCACCGTAGTCAAGAGGACGGGATATCGGAATTCGCGCGGCGACGACCAAACGATGGTCGTGACGTAGGAGAGCAGTTCAAACAGATTCTGTAACGTTGCTTCGGTGGAGGAAAATGAGCCACGTTGGGGGCCTTGAACTTCCTACAAGGACTTTTGTCAGATGCGGCTCCGTCAATTCGAATCGATCTCGTCAAATGTAGCCCCATTCGGTGGCCATCAGTTCAAATCAATCTCGTTGCCCCGACACGTACCTGCTGAATGATGAGCTGAGCACTCAGGTCGTAACCCCACAGACCAATTCGACTCAAGATCGTCCCGGCTACCAGTCCAGAAGCCGCTAGGATCGGTTTCCTCTCAACCCAGAAGAAACTCACCGCGCCTGCCAGCCACCCGATCTGCCAGCTGAGAAACCACATGCCGGCTCTGGTAGCGCCGATCTTGCGCATCAAACGTGGAGCTATCCAGGTTGCCGACAGCTCCAACGTCGTGGATAAAGCACGCACGAGACCGATGGCGAAGGACGAATAGCCAACCGAAACGAGGTATGTGATCTGTTGGCCTGACATGCTCAAGACCGTAAAGTAAAGGAGCGACAGCGACAAGGAGGGCAGGAAGGCTGGGTGTTGGGCATACTTTCTGAGCTCACGGAATGGAGCCAGGAGCTGCTTTGGGGAAGTGCGGACGGTGTGGTCAGAGCTGCTCGAAGCAGATGGAGTCTTTGGAATCTGTAGCTGAGGAATCGCACGGTAGACCTCATCCACTCTCAGTCAACGTGCTAACAAATATTGTCCTGCGGCGTACCTGAGCGATTGCAAAATATTCTATTGGAGCAGCAGCAGCATTGGTGGACAGGACAAGGAAGATGGCTGCCTTTCTCGATACTCCGTCGATGAGTGCAATGACGAGAGGACCCGCAAGCTTGCAGATGAGATCGATACGCCGCATTTTGGCATTGAGACCTACCAGACGACGTCAGATGCAATAGCAAAAGGTAGCCTAGGAAGCGATCTGTAATGGAAGAGCCACACACTTTGCAGACTCTGCTCGTGGTGCTGAGCAATTTCCACCACCTACAATGTTCCCTTTAGTGACGTATATGCAATCAGTGATAGAGTCTGACATACCCAGTCCCGCTCGATGGACAAGAGGTTGAGGACCGAGCAAGGCTTTTCAACGCATGATAGCAAGACCAGTATGGAAAAGATAGCCAGTCTAGCCCATGACGCTAGGCCGCGGAAGGTGGACAATGCCCAGAAACCAACACATGAGAGAAGGACGGCGACGCGTGCGGCAACTGTCCAGACGAAGCTTGTTAGAGCAACTCTCGGTGGCAGCTTACAACGTCTTACCAATGGAGAACCTGACAACAGGAAGGCGCTCTCTCTGGTCGACTGCATAGCCGATACTTGACGCCAGAACGATGGCGGAGGCAGACCGTAAAAGGGCATAGATGGACAGTTGTAATAGCGTTGCCGGAAAGATAGCGGCCAGGAACAAAACGGCGCCGAATTCAAATGATCTTGAGTTCCACGTCGATAGGAAATGAGACACGTAGAGACGACGGGTGATGTGTGGTGTCACTTCAGCCTCGGCCTCGGAATCCATGGGATCTTCGGGTTGGTAGATCATAGCTTCCAACTCTGCCGGTGCAGCCTCTTCGACGGCGGAAATCTCAGTGGCATTATTCGCCGCGGTTCTGTCATCAGGGGCCGGCATTGTGGCGATACCAATCAAGCAATACCGCAGCAGTTGTGATCGCGGACAATCGAACTGGTGAACGATACCGCAGCAGCTGTAGCGCGAAATACTGTAACCGAACTTGTCGTACCAACTATAGTCGGAGATAATCGAACTGGCTCAAACGATACCGCTCCAACAACAGCCGTGCGCTCCTCGCAGCTCAGGCCGCACAGCCCATCAGGGCGTACAGAGGTATCAATAAATCAAGCAGTCCAACCGGCATAAAGGACTCTGGGTCGCCAGATCCGAAGGCATATCTGAGCTGTGTTCACGCAGGACGAAGAAAACGCGACCAGAGACGGGTATGCTGGCCGGACTCGAAGACGACTGCGTCGGGACTCGGTCCGGATCTTGTAATTAATTGATGATGTAGTTTGGCGGTGATGCAAAGCGTGGAACGTGGAGAGGAAGAAGACGCCGGGACCGGACTGGATAATCAGTTGATTATCCACGGAAGGGAGGGTTCACCAAATTATTAGATACCCTGACCCTGACCCTGGCCCTGACTCTGACTCCAGCGATAGGGGCGATGAGGAAGATTTGTCAAGCCGTGGTCTTGACAAGAGGGTCGGGGGGGAAGTGAGAGCAAGTGGCGAGGAACCGATATCGCGATCAACCCACGGCGCTAAGCCATTCCAGGGCAGTTTTACGCCAGTACGCCTGCCATACGGTAATTATTCTGTCTCGGCAAATGAGATATCGAATACCTTACCGCGTGGACACAAACTAACCGTAAAGAGTCAAAATTACGCCCACCAGCACCACTCCTCCTTACTGGGTACACCAGACTTGGTATGGGGAGTGTGCAGCACACTGCTGGGTGCACGGTATTCCGTATGACGAGAGTGGGAGTGAACGTAACCTGCTGCTCATAATACAAAACAAAGACGGGGCAGCTGCTTCATACTCCTCTTTCTCGGCCTCCATACTCTAGCGATATTTAGGATTTAGGATTCACGTCTCATCCGCTGTAATTGCACCATGCCTCCAACGGCGACGTGGACCAAGATTTGCGAAAGCGATGCCCTCCGCAGATCATCACAAACCCTGGCTGTTGTTGGCGGCGCGACGTATATCTTCGGCGGTGAACTGCGGCCGCGCGAGCCGGTAGAGTCGTCCGTATATCGAATTCCCACCAGACAGAGTCAGTAGTCCACCATTCCCTGCCGGAGAGCCTTCTCACTGCAACGAGATGATTCTGACGCCTCGTGTAGATGCGGAAATCGACCTCCTTTCGCCAGCATCGGCAGACACTCTCCCCCAAGCAAGAGTGGGAGCCACGTCCACAGCTCTCCACGGCAAGATCTATGTCTTCTCCGGCCGTGGGGGCATAGCAATGGCGCCCATTGAGGAGGACGGAGCATTCTGGGTTTTCGATACCATGTCCGAAGCCTGGTCTCAGCTCCTGCCCAAAGATCCTGCCGGTCCACGGCCAGCTGGCCGCAGCTACCATGCTATGACGAATGACGGTCAGGATACTATGTTCATCCACGCGGGCTGTCCGGAAAAGGGGCGTCTGAGCGACCTTTGGGCTTTCAACATTGTGGAAAGGACGTGGCGGGAATTGCCTGCTGCTCCGGCACCGGAGCGAGGAGGCACGTCAATCGCATATGCTCACGGGAAGTTGTATCGCATGAACGGTTTCGATGGCAAGACAGAGCAAGGGGGAGCCTTGGACGTGTTTGATCTGAAGACCAATTCGTGGCAGACGGTGACATTTGATCCAGATGGGAACCAGGGCCCCGGTCCCCGAAGCGTGGGCTGTCTTCTCTCGGTTGTTGTGGATAATCAGCCAAGTCTTGTCACGTTGTTCGGAGAGCGTGACCCGAGTAGCTTGGGACATCAAGGCGCCGGGAAGATGCTTGATGACGTGTGGATGTTTGATATTCAGTCTCAGAAGTGGGAGGAGCTCAAGTTCCCAGAGGATGGCGAAAGACCTTGTCCTAGAGGATGGTTCGATGCTGACGTTGCGGGGGACTCGGAGGTGGTGATCCACGGCGGTCTGGCGGAGTCGAATCAGAGACTTGGTGATGTCTGGCTGTTGAGTCTCAGCCCAGGGACTCAATCCTAGGCAGGCAGGCACCATGCATACGTCAAGAGAGCGGCAACTTGTTGATAAAGAACTTTCCTTCTTGGTGATCATAGCCATACAGCAGGACTTCAAAATAATGATGGATGTCGTATAGCACTGCTTTGGGCGTGTTCTCCGGTATCGCGAGCGTCACCATGAGGATCCTGCGAGAACGCTGCCATTCCTCAGCCATCAGAGCAATGGCTCTCTTAGCGAGGTGAGTTGGCAGGTGAGAATTCTCATAGCCACGCCCGCATACCTCCAGTTGAGGCCAGACCACATCCAGAACGTGGTTAAAGTATGTCGTGGACGGCATGTTGTATGAGAGCTGCACCAGGACTTCTGACAGACTGTACCCATACATGTCCACCAGATTGGACATTTTCAGGTCGAGTGTGTCGATTGTATCGAGAACCTCGCATAGAATGGCACCGTTGCGGTCCTGGTCGAACACTGCCCCTTGTAAAGCAGGGGCACTCCCGAAGATGAGCCTGCACAGGAGAGAGTACAGGTGGTTCATCTGGCGTCGGTGATGCATGAGCTTCTGCCCGCTTGGTTGTGGGGACGTGATGGACGCTGCTTCCTCCGTGGCAATTCTGCTTTTCCAAACCTCAAGCCGTCTTGCCTGGATGTCAAGTAACGCGAGCAAGTGACAGGGTGCAACAAAGCTGGGATTGACCTCGTCGATTCCGGGCGTTGAATCTGGCCTCTGCATCAATCCATGCATCAGCCCTTGAGCCATAACGTCCCTCTCTGGCAGGCTCCCACAAACCTTCTGCACGGCAGCCGTGCAATGGTAGACTACCATTCGTCTTCTGAGCTCCATGGTCTTGAGCATGATATCATAGAGCAAATCGTCCGAGGATAGTCCAACGATGCAATGCAAATAGGTATCCTCGTCCGTCCATGCAGAAGGAAGAGCTGCCTCCCTTGAGCCGGACTCGTCGTCCCCAGCCACAAGATGCACTGGCTCTGACGGGCGGTGCGAGATCTGCAGACGGTACCACAGCTGCAACGCAATGTCGCCAGTATGCGACCTCTTGATCTCGTCCCGGTGCCTGCGCACGAAACTGGCTGTCTCGAGCACCGCGAGCCGGAATCGGAGGTGGTCCGTGGATGCGTGATGGTAATAAGCCAGGAAGACCTTGCCGATGAGAGTCAGCGATGCATTTTGAGGGCTCTGGCTTTGCTCCTGCATCGTTGCAAGCTCACAATACTGTCGCGCATGGCAGCTGTGCAGGCTATTCGGGCTCGGGCTAGCGGTTGCCCTTCTCGGGTCTGCGACCAAGTTGCGCCGCGTCAAGGATGCGTCGAGCGTCGAAAGATTGGACGCCGCCAGGCAGAGAACGGCATACTGAAGGAAGGGACAGTCCAGCGATTGTATGGCAAAGCTGTGCAGGGTGGTAGGAAGAGTCGCCTTGACATGCCCGTCGAAATGCTGGAAGTAGACCATGTCCGGCTGGGTCAGCGAAAGGTCTGCTCGAGCGAGCGGGAGGAGCGGCTCAGAGGGGCTTGCAGCAGCAGTAGTAACCGGTGGGCGAACTGCGTGGCTGTCGTCCTGTCGCGGATTGCTCAACGTCCTGCTCGGCTGGTGCGGCGCTGCGATGTTCTTATTCCCCGGCTCGACGACAACAAAGCCGCTGTAATAGATGCAACCCAGCCCAAGACGTAGACACGCCTTGCACGCAGGTTTGCTCTCGTCACACTAATTACCCTCGTGTTAGCAAGGGCCACACATCAGCTCTCTGGGGACGCACTCTTTTGCCGCGTCGACGGCAGCTGCCACATCCTTTCCTGCTTCGGCTGATCTGGCGCGGTCCGGGAGATGGCATCGGCCTGCAATCCTGAGCGACGCGGGAGATCAGATCGGTCTGTTGAGGGTGACGGACGATTATCAAGGTTTGTGGAGATAAATTACGTTGCAGGATCAAATACGCCACGAGGTTGTGGATTTGCTCAACTCTAATCCACGCCGGCTACTGTCCCCACCATCGGTGGTTGTCTATCCCCCATCTCGCACGTTTACTTCCGGGTCTACTTTAGAACAGACGGGCATACACTCGCCTCTGCTTTAGACGGTGTCCAGTACTACCCAGCTAACCACCTGGCGGTCTTACGTGACGGTTACGGTGGCCTCGGTGGTCCAAGTCGCATTCCGCCCACGTCAGCCAAGCAGTTCTCCCCATAATCCAGCCATGTCCACCACCCCATCCACTCCATATGCGCCTTCTTCCCAGCAGTCCCTTACACTGCCATCAACAACATGCGCGGTTCTCGGGTTCAATGACGGAACGAGCCGGAGGTGGTCTCCTCGCAGAATCGATCGCACGCGAGGCAACTGCAGATGCAACAGATACAACATTCTTCCTCGACCCAACCTCCGCGGATGTGAGAATTCGTCCCTTTCTAGGGTAGAGGTCGCACCTGTGGACAGCCCAGGAAGATGAGGCAGGCATCGAGGTCTGGTCGACTGTGGGGCCTGAAGATACAGCGTGGGGAGCAGTGGGTGATGCATACGGTACGTTAATGTACGCAAACTCGGGATATCGAGGCAAGCCCTCTCCTTCAGTCGGAGCTGTCGAACTCGAAGCTTTGGAGGCAGACGATGGTGTCTGGTCTGGGCTTCTTTCAGCCATGTCCACAACGTCCTGTGGTAGAGAGCTTTCCGTATAAATAAACAGGAACTGTTTAGGACCTAGTTGCGTAGTCGATAGATGACCGCCTCGATATTTGGATCTTTGAAGTGGGCGGATCCGGTAGATGGACATGATATGTGAGACCAGAGGGGAATATATATACTTGCGCCCAAGCGATCGTTTGCGCTTGACTGAATCGTGTCCGTTTGAGTGACTTCGCATTTGTTTGCTGCGTGGAGGATGCTCGAGCACAAGCTGGGCCATCACTGCGGTCCATCGCGTGAAGAGAAAGTGCCGAGCGTCGTTCAAATTAGATCAAATTTCTCCGTTGCACTGTTGGCATCCCGTCCAGTAAACGCCTCGCCGTCCATCATACCATACGCAAAACATTCCCCGATGAGCTTGTAGTACGATCGCACCTTCCGAAGAACAACAGGGACACTGCATCCATAGAGGATCGCGACTATATCGTCAAGTCTTGTTTCAGGCGGGCATAAGGCGAGACAAAGGTGCCCCTCATCCTTCAGGTCGATTGCCGCCAAAGTCCTACCCCAGACGACCTCTTGGACACGGTTCAGAAATTCATGGACATGAGTCGACTTCAGCGTCTTCAGGAGGAAAGTTGTGTCGATATCGTCCCTGACACTTTGTCGGAATGCAAACTGGCAGGCTCTTCCATACCACTCCGGCACCGCTTTCCCCTCGGAGCTGCGATCAGCGACCAGGGTTCGCCAGAATGGACCGGGCACGGGGTCTTTCATATCATTCCATCCACCTATGCCCATCCACTCCCTCGGGAGAGTTCCGTTCATCGACCTCTGTCCGATTTCCTCGACTCTCCCTAGACGGAACCCCGAGGCGGTTAATATCCGCTGGATGTCTTCCGTTCGGAAGCTGACGTGGCCCTCAGGTGTGGTTTCGCTGCAAGCGCGATACGGCCGTGAGTGTGGCATTCCTACCAACGATACTCCCTGCTGCCGATCGTACTGGAAGTCTGAGGCACGTCGTCTGAATGTGTACTTGGTGATGGTAGGGATCCAAGACGGGAGACCACACTTTGGCGCCCATGGTCTGCATATGATGTCGAGAGAGTGTGACGACTCGACCACCAACTTTGTTACGTCCTGGAACAACTCTTCCGGCTGCAATCCATAATCCACTCGTAGGTTTTGGCAGCCGACCCCGTCTTTGGCAAGGTCAATGATGGCGTAGATAGTATCAAGCAGTTCACTGACCTCGAAGGTCGGCAACAGAGAAAGCAGCGTTTCCAAATCCAGTAGGCGCTGTAGAATGTTGCCTTGGGTGTCTTTGCGAAAGATCAGCCGGGAGACCTCAATCAAGGAAGCAGCACCCAGCAACTGCGCGTCCCCTAATTCTAGGTTGTCTTCGTCGGAGAGAGCCAGACTCTGCTGCAGATCAGACCACTTGGACCGAAGTAAGACGGCAACATCCACGAAGTCCTGCCACGGAATGACCCGGTCGCCGCAGTGCACCGTGGCAGCGCGGGAGAGTAATATCTCTTGCACAACAAACCTTCTTCGGAAGTACGGTCGAGACATGAGTTTTGTAAGCTCCAGCCATTGTCGCTTGTTGCCTACGTCCTTGACAAGTTCTTCAAGACGGGCAAAGTCAAGGACCTGGGGAATAAAGTCGAGGGCGCCGACAACGGCCTGATTCGCTGGCCCGAGCCAGATGCATACGTTGGAAGCCGCTCGGAAAAGCTGGCTCATTCTTCGAATCTCACGAGCTCGCTCTTGCAAACTAAATTGGCTGTAGAGGTGTTAGGACGCGAATCGACTGAGCAGAGGGGAACGGTACTCGGAATCAAAGTAAACTTGACTCGAGTCATTGTCCGATGCGGGCAGGTAATAATGGCCGGCACAGCTTCTGGAGGCATGAGGACTCACTTGATGGATAACGCGTCAACCCAGAGCAGTATATCATCGTAGGGACGTCGAAGACATCTCAAGGCAGTTTCGAGCGTGTCCGATATCTCGATCGGGAACACGTAGTAACCCCGCCTGAAGTTGACCGTAACGCTTTTGTTGTTCTGGCCAACAACGTAGGAGAGTGCAGCATACGGAGGAGGGTGCTTAAGATTGGCGACGATGAGCGAGAGCTCGACAGGCACAGGCCCTTGTCCCGCTCGGAGATGGACAAGTCGAAATTCGTCGCCGCTGAGGCTTTCATAAATCGACTGCTGGGAATCAGTGGGTCGCACGGTGCCTCCTGCCAGGAAAAGTGAGCTGTAGTCCGTCGTTGGTAGATTGCTTGGCTTTTTAAAGCCCCTGCTTCCTGAAGATTCGACTACCAAGCCTTGGATTATTGCAGCATTGTTGGCCAGCCATAGTGAGCCTGCGTCGGTGATGGCGGAGTTATCAAGCACTTTTAATTCCCTGAGATTCTTCTGGAGCCCTGCCAGATTTTCGCCCATCAAATGGAATCTGGAGACCGCTGTGGGCTCCTCGAGGTTTGTCTGCCGGCATTCTTCACGCTCATGACGGATTCCCTCATTAGCTTTGTCTGCTAGCCGTCGGAACTCGTGGCCAAGGAAAGTTCCAGCAGAAGTACGTTCCAGTGGCAGATTCTCGTCGACAAGCTCTTGCTGTATGGTGAGTTCTAGATTCTCGCCGTGCACATTGATCGTGTCCAACACTTTGAGGGCGGACGCGCGATCGCCACGGGACCTTGCAACCCTAGCACCTTCACTAATCAAGTCGCGCCAGTAGTTCCGAATCAGCTCTTCCTCACGTTTCTCTGCTATTGCTAAGTCCACTATGTCCCACATCGAGGAGACAAGAATCAGATGTGGGAAACTCTGTACGCCCAGCATTTTCTTCATTGTAGTTAGGTTGCGAAGAGCGCTGCCTCCCATCCTCGTTGCCGTGATCGGTTGCATGTAAAGAATCGCGGTCACCCGAGTCTGTGTCTGATACTGGGCGGCAAGCCATATGGCAAGATCCTTGAAAACCTCGGCGTCAGCTTTGTGTGTGTCGTCGAATCCGGGAGTGTCCACCAGGGCAACATGAATTGACTTGAGCCTCAAATGATACGCTCGAATGCTCTTGGTTACTGTGATCTTCGGTTAAAAACTCGTGGCCAAAGACGCCATACAGCAGGGTTAAGTTACCTGACTCGAGCGAGTCACCAACCTCGACGTCCTCGCCTGTTGCTTCGCGAATAAACCTCGACTTGCCTGCACCAGTAGGGCCCATCACTATAACTACGGCATTCGCCTCTGGAAGTTTCGCATCAGCCCGGAGCAGTTTGACTTGTGAGTCTTGTTTTGGGTAAAAGACAGGGGGATCGGATAGGGGGGCCCGGAGCTCGCATATCCCGTCAGTCTCATACCGACGTTGTGGTTGCCATTGTCGACGTTGGTGAGTCGCTCCGATATCATCGAACAGCTCTGTAACTCGCGACTTGTTTGCCGTAACCCCCTCAGGTTGGGGTTCCATTCTGGTATTGTCGTGGAGATAAGGATTCTGTCGCTCGGGGAGCCTCCTGCTTCAACTCTCTTCAGATTCCTGCTATCTCCGCTTGAGGTGCGCCTCGTCCGTTTCGATGGCAGGTGGCCGTTTCCCCATTGAACCAGTAGATTAAGGCTGTAGTGGTGATGGTGTGTTATTTCCAAGGCTGAAACGTATTGAGGATTGCGGGGTGTGTGATGTGGCTGGAAGCGCATGCAGCTCAGCCAATTCGACCAGGGATGTGGCAGTCAGACGCAGCATTTCGCCCGAGGACGTGTCCAGCCACTGCTGTCGAGGCTCGCAGCAGGACGTCTCCGTGATTGCGCAATTGCTTCAGGTGAGGTCCAGCGAGATTCGCCTTCGCGTGAGCAGGACAATGTTTATTTCGCTCGGCAGGTGGACGGTCCATTGAGCAACATCCTGTCTTTCGCACACAGGACGCCATTCGAAGTCAGACCGGCCGCTCAGTATTATGGATTTTGAATGGTATCGGTCGTCGTGTCGAGACACGATTCGCGGCCGTAAGAGCCAATCAGAAATGCGGAGAGCCGATTGAACGGAAAGGATTGACCGATTCTGTCGTGAATCACATTCAGGCCTTGGGACGCGGGCGAATAGCTGACTGATGCCTTTGATGGGAGCGGCAATGGGGAATGTACTGACATTAATCGCCGTAGCCAACGCAGCCGAGTCTTGACTCTCCGCACAGTCGAGGGTCACAATCAATTGTTGGTGAGATTGAAAGTTCTTCGAAAGCGTCCAACACTTCCTGGCTGTACTACCCGCTTTGTGAGTTCGACGATGACGAGCCCAGCGGAACGTCAGTGAATTTGCTGATCTTATCAATAAGCTAAGACGGATTTTGCCTCCATCTCGTTATTTTTGTGCCGAGCTCTGGGTCTGAAAGGGTATAGAATTTGGTGCACCATTTTGTATTGCCATGGCCCTTCAATTGAACTCCAGGCACATCACTTCCACACCATCTGTGGTTCTAATCAGCGGCCGTCAGCCTGCCACTTAGCTCTGGAACCTCTCGCCCGACTTGACTCGTAGCAATTGACCTCGAGTTCACCTCATAGCTCTTCTTGCCTC
This sequence comes from Phialophora expanda, assembly GCA_016109585.1. NCBI lineage: Eukaryota > Fungi > Ascomycota > Eurotiomycetes > Chaetothyriales > Herpotrichiellaceae > Phialophora > Phialophora expanda. The sequence continues at coordinate 976,649 of JADWPR010000005.1, read as the reverse complement.
ATCGCGTCTACATGTATGTGTTGCCATGGATGAGGATGAGGGTGCAAGCTTGGGCAAAAGCAACCGACTAGGAACTTAGCAGGCTTGTTTGCGAGCTCGGTCAGAGCATGATGAGGACAAGATGAATCGACCCGATGACACCCAGAACAGGACGCGAATAATCGACACAGATAAACAGAGGAGAGACGAGAGGCGCAACCAGGTTCAGACTGGTTGGCTGCTGCTTTTCATTGCACCTGCTCAGGAACCTCGTTCCAGTTTCCATCACCGTTGGTGCGCCCCGTTTGAAATTAAGAGCCAGGTTCGAGCAAAATGCCTCAGAGGCATACTTCTTGCACGGGAAGCGTTGACAACATTGGACTGCTGGGATGATTTGCGACAGACTGAATTTAGCCCGCAATGAGTCCCGCCAACCACCAATCCAACACGATCACATTCAGACTGGGCTTAACGCAAGGACAAAACACCACACAAAAAGTTTGGTGGTGTTTTGTCTTCACATGGGGAGCTATACTCGCCCAGGCCTCTTCCAAACATGGCCAACACAAGGGCAGTGGACTCCCCGGCTGGGATATTCTCCTCTTACTGGGTACGGCCGAAGTCGATACAGACATTCCTGCAGAGGTTGGCGAGCAGCAGCATTCCTTGTACAGAGTAGGTCTTGACTGGATTCTGGCTCGTTACAGAGATAGCCTGAAGCCAGCTGGTGGGAAGTGGCTCGTGTCCGCATTCATATCGACGGGCCCCCAGCTGGGCCCACAATCTTCAAGCTGGATTTACCTTGCCTGGTCTCCTCAATCTGGGTATAGGCCAACCAGTAGCGACTGGGATGCCACTCCACAGCTGGAATCCCACTTGTGCCTGTCGCGATCGTGTGGACCACGTCGCCAGTCTCGGCATGGTATATCTCAAAGCCCGAGCTCAGGCCCTCCCCGCCGCCGGATCCCATCTCTTCGCTTGCGCCTACGAGATATCGGCCATCCCACGACCAGCTGAGACCGCGGATCGCACCGGAGCTTGCATTGGACACTGTCCGGCGACACACCCAGTCGGTGGTGTCCCATAGGGAGATCATGGCGTCTGAACCGCCGACAGCCATATATTTGCCGTTGGGGCAATAGGAGATGGCAGTGCAGGAAGAAGTGTGTGCGGATATGGTATGTAGGGGCGCCATGGACGGGTAGTCGAGGATCTTGACGGAGCCGTCTCCTTGTGTTATGATGAGGTCTGCAGGAGGATATGCATTGGAGAAGGTCGTCTGGTTCGTTTGCTGGTTTTGCTTGTGGCGCGACAGAATGTGCGGCGAGGAGGGTATCGCAGTTGAGATGGGGATGAGAACGTCGCCCTGTGATGGGTCTAAGTTTCCGTTGTTGTTGCTCTTGTCATTGTTGGCCAAGGTAGCTTGGGGGAGCGAACGCACCTTAGTCCCCGCCAGCAGTACACTTCCATCGACACTCCAGCTCAGCGTGAACGGTTCTCCGCCCACGTCCAGTTTGCTCACGCAGGCCTTTGTCCGTGTGTCCCAGAAGCGCACTGTCCCGTCTGACGCGCAGCTGGCCAACTCAAACTCCCGCACGGGGTTGAACAGAACTTTCTCTACCGCATGTCCGTGGCCTCTGAGCTCAATCTGGCTGCGTGGACTTGTGCGTTCTACATTCCACACTCGAATACTCTTGTCATTGGCGCCGGTTGCAATCAACCCACCGGATGCATTCCACGAGATGGTTCGGTGGCTGTGAGGCGTGAGGGAAATGAATCAGCCGTCATGTGTCATGCGCCATCTCGTCTGGGGGTCTTTCGGTTCGTGAAAATAGGACAGGCTCGCATGCATTTACTTGCAGATGACGGGTACGTACATGGTCGGGACTGCTGTACGGGTGGCAGGATCGGTGTACTGCTGTGTCTTTAGCAGACTGAATTGGGTCCCAAACTTGTCGCGGCCAAGATGCTTGCGCTGGCTGATAGGCGCCATGTCAGCGCAGTCAACAATCGTTGTCGGGGTATGACAAATACAAACACTATTCAGACAGTACGTCGAAGAGTTAACACCTACTCGGAACTCACGTGCGATTCAAGTGACCTTGCCGCTTTGGACTCTCGGCTTGGATCAGCGTGTCATTCCGCCTAGCTGCTCTAATTGGCCGTGTCTACGGCACGTGCTCTACGGGTGTGCACAGGGCGGCGCTAACTTTACCTGGAGAGACGGAGTCGTCCCGCCCGACCTGCCCAGTGACTCATGACTCGCGGGGCTTGGGCTTGACGCCTCAGCCAATGAAAGGCGAGTAGGACGCGAATGAAAGGCAGTGTCCACCACGATTACATCTTGGCCTTCTCATACTAAACAAATACGTATCACTGCGCGAGAAGGCGACAGATGACTTCAAGTCTCTCAGTGTTGCTGGATCTCGACGCCGGGTCCAACTCTACTGCAGACTCATTGTCTCGACAGGATGGATTCGGAAAGCGTGCCTGGCGTCGGCCGGGCCCCCCCTGCCTTCTGCATCACTGGCCTTGCTGGACTTCTGTGGTGGCAGTGTCTTTGCTTGGGCATGCGTACAGCGATGACGAAAGTTCCAATAGTTCCCTCTTACCGAGTACAAGGTCCTATTGATCACACAAAGATGTTCTCACAAGGAGCTAATCTGGAGCGTAGTTTTCGCAATGTGGTGGCAGTGCTCGTGCCTAACCATTAGCGCGGCCTGGGTGTGACCCCGGAGTGCCGTAGGTGGCTTGCCAGAAAGGGCACACTTTGGATAAGGAGCCTCGCATAACCGGGTCAGCCTTACGACAACCTCACGCCCGCCTCGACTGGAGCCCGTCCACCCCGAATGCTGGGAAGCAAGCCGTTATAAATGCAGGCTCATCCCTCACGATTGTCCTACCGAGTTCCTCCCCTGGTATTGACGGCCGAGCTACAACAGAGCCTAGATAGCCTTTTCATGAACCTGCTAAAGTGGGTTTCTCCCCGCACCACACGGTAGTTGCGTTACTGCGCATACCATGATGGATGAGATGGCGTCTGCAGCCCAAGCCAGCACGGGGGGGGATCCAGCCTCGCAGAGCAGGCTTCCGTGGCTCCAGACTCCGTTGGAGGCCGCTGGATCATGCATCAGGATTCTCATCTTGCACAAAGGATCCGGCGACACGCCAATCACTTGCAGCCTGAAGGTGGCCTCTCTAGACGATGACCCGTACTACGAACCTCTCTCCTACGTTTGGGGGGATCCCCGGGATACCAGATCCATAAGCGTCGGCGGAGTGACGTTCAATGCCACGACAAATCTTTTCGAATTCTTGGGCTGCTTGCGCCTCCCAACGGCAGACCGATACCTCTGGGCCGATGCAATTTCTATTGATCAGCAAAATAGCAGGGAAAAGATGAATCAGATCAGCTTGATGGCGAGGATCTACCAACAAGCGAAAGAGTCGCACGTCTGGTTTGGCCATTTTCGAACCACTGGCTCTAAATCTTGGGAGTCGGCATTGGTCCACGGCGGTGTCGACCCATTAGCATCTGAGTTATCTCCGGAAATGTGGAACGACGTCGAACGGGACTGCCTCAAGGATCTCAAATATTTTCTGAACGCAGAAGGATTCCGCCCTCTGACCCTCCAACAGGCCCAAGAGTTTCACCAACGCTGCCTGGATGACATTTTTCTCGAAACGCTCCGAATCCTGGACAGAATCGCAGCTCCTAGGGGCGGGCAGCATCTGTGCCAGTACCCCGTGTTTTCCTTCGTCGATAGGGAGGATGGCGGCCGCCAATATGGAGTTACCAGAGGTTGGCCCATGGTATTCGATTGCATTCTATGGCTGCTCACAGCCGCCTGGTGGACTCGAGTCTGGACCTTGCAAGAAGCCGTTCTGCCCCAAGTCGATCCCGTTGTACACTGCCCTCCGTACTCGTTCAAGCTGTCGCGGCTCCTGAATGGAATCCACGCAATGAGGAGCCACGCGACAGGCAGCTGTTGTAAATGGTTTGATCACGTTATTCAGACCTTCTATCGCCGCTACCCCGGAGACATCTTCGACCAGGCCTTCTCGATTTGTTCGCAACGACAGAGCTTGATGTCTCGAAGTCGGCAGTTCGTACCATTGCACGATGTCGTCCACTCGACCCGGACGCGGAGAGCGACAGAAATCCGAGATTACTGGTACGGAATCGTCGGATTCTTACGGCCTGAACAGCAAGAACAAGAGAGGAACGGCCTCGATTGGACGACCCCTGAATTATTCACTAAGTGCAGCAAGCTGATATTCAGCGAGAGCAAGGATTTAACAAGACTCAGCTACGCCAAACGCCTGCGACAGAGCCAGGTTGTCGGCCTTCCGTCATGGGCGCTGGATCTGTCCGCCCCGGTTCACCGAGACGACGCCGACTTTGATAACTGGGAGCTGTACAATGCGTCGGGAGGCCTGAAGTATGAACTCGTCACCGACTGGGCGGACTTGGGAACCCCATTGCTCACTGTCCAGGCAAAACGCATCGGCACGGTCTTGGCGAGTGGCGCGAGCATCCCTCCTGATGCTTCTGAGGATCCTGATCTCCCTGTCAGGATACTCACTCTGGTCCAGGATTGGCACGCGCTATACCACAAGGTAGCCCCATCGCCCGATGAAAATACATTCTGGAGGACGACCTTCATGGACCGAAACCCCCAACGGCACTGGATGCACAAACGGGTACAGTCGCTTCCTGCAAAGTCAGTCGAAGAGATCAGAAAATGGTGGAACCACTGGGAACAGACCGGGGATCGCCGCGACTTGGACGTGAACCGGCGGGCTGGCGACGGGAGCCGTGGAGCGTTCCACTACAGGGCGCTTTCCCTGGCCGTGGAAAAGACGACCTTTTTCGTCACCGTTGAGGGAGTCCCAGGCATGGGACCCCACGACCTGGAGCCACTGGATGAGCTGTACGCGCTTCGGGGCTGCAAGGCCCTGGCAGTGCTGCGCCGAGGATCCGCCGCCGATGCGTACTCCCTCAAGTTCGTGGGCCTCTGCTTTCTGGATACCTGGATGTACGGCAAGGCTATGTACGGCAAATCCGCCTGGGAGACGCTTGAGTTGTGTTAGGAAGTCTTCCAACTGGTTTGGAACATGTATCTACCAGAAGCAGCAGCCGGGTGATACCGGCTGAGCGAAGTGTCTCAACTCGATATACGAGCGAACTGACTCAACACTATGTACTCGCAATTAGACAGTATAGTTACAGTACCCTCCCTCCCTCCCTCCCTCCCTCGTAGTCAACTTGTTCCTTCCATACATACCCACGTTTCAGAATTCTATTGAGTCTTGCGCAGAGCCGCATGCCAGATCCCTCCCGTTGTCTACCAACGTATCAACCGAAATGCGGCCAGATATGAAGTACTGGAACTGGCACTGGAACTGGAACTGGAACTGCTGTATTGTGATCTATCGAAGTCTGTCTCTTGTTGACTCTTCTATTCGTCGTTTCTCTACATCGTGGAGAGCTTGCTGAACCAATGAACACGAATGCCAGGACCAAGGCATCGCTCAAAAATACCGAGCCCATTTATATGTAGGCGTGTGTTAGGCATTTAACACACCTTGTCTGGTAGGTCCCATACCACTTTCCCGAGAACCGTGTGGCTGATAAATTGTTCGCAGAAGGAGTCCAAGCAAGCATCTCTGATACTCTTGTAGGACTCTGTTCGAACCTTTAGGGCTTTCTCTTCTGCACGAGACCGCCTGCAACGACCCTCCTTGATATGGACCGGATCTTGCTATACCTGGCCAACTGCAACAGTAGGGCCGCTCTTATTGTCCACACGACGTTCCATCATGTCATGACGGGTCTCGTCGGTATGCTGCTTGCTTCTGTTCCAATACCAGACTAGCACGATCACAATATAGATAAAGCCGACGATCCCAGCGGCGGCGCTGTAGCCTTTCTCCCCGCCGGGGGTGTTATTGGCCAACACGATGCCCGTGGCTCCGTTCACAATGGACGCAACCATCAACAGTCGTCCAAGCCAGACGTGGGAGCGTCGTATCCAGGGGTTGAACTTTTGACCCGGTGATTTCCGTTTGTACAGGGAGTGATGCCACTGCCCGATGAGAGGTTGGAGCAGAAGGAGAGCCGTGAGGATGGTGCCGAGAACTCCGTGGCCATATGCATCATTGTACACCTAGAGCAGTCGTGCGTCAGTCTCGCCATCAATCAGCTGAGGTGGGGAACCGTTGAAACATGCTGAGATTCCCTGCGTCGGATGGGATATGTATCTATTGATGCTAATTCCCGCACTCACCTCGTTGTGAATAATACAGACCCAGACTCCAACTCCGAACCCTGATACAAGCATTCCCAGGCCCAAGAGCTGGCAGCATATATGGATTTTGAAAAGTGTTCTTCCGCTGACCACGCGGTCGAGCAGTCTCCAGCAGATCGATCCGAAAGGGAAAATCAAGATGACTGTGATTCCCATCAGGATTCCATGGACTTTATCGGAGAGATGTTTGGTCGCCGGTGGTGCGGAGCGTGACAAAAGGTGACTTTCCTGGCTAAAAGCCATCTCCGAAGCAGACGTTGCTGACACCTGAGAGATCCCGGCGACCAGGAGAAGGAGAAGGGAATGGTATGAACGTGTATTGCACTTCATTGTTTCAGCAGGAAAAGGTGCTCAACCTCGAGATTCCAATGGCAAAACTTCAAGTGCACATACACCGCTGTTATGGAAGAGGAAAAAGAAGACGGCCTACGGAGCGTCGGTGGTGCTCTTTTGTGCCAGTCACCCCTCATGTAAAACCTTTCAAAGGTCCCATTCTGTTGTCACGGAGAGCCCGCTCCTTTGGCGGATAGCGCGATATAGGATCCCATAGTATCGCCCCGGTATTTTCCTCAGGACCCAAGGCCTCGTTCCCATTTGACCCGGAAGAGCGTGGAGGTGGCTTTCCTAACCAGGCACAAGTAAGTCGCAAAGCAAATCAGAGCACAGGCTAGGAGCACAAAGAGTTTTCAACAGCCAGGCATTTGTCCGCCATCTGCAAGCGGTCTCGTGTCCGATATAACAGACCTGAATCGAGTCATTGTAATGGTTCGGCCCTGGACATTGGGCTGTGGAGCTGAACGGAGACTGTACAGACTTATCAGATTAGATTGATAAAATTCGCCTGATTAGATTGGATGGGCGAAGATTTTTTGTATCAGATAAGGAATCCACTGCTGTAGCCCGCTGAGAAGCCACGGACATTCTCCGAAGCGCTCTCGAATATGCCATGATCAAGCGTCATTAAGACGCGACCAATTCGAGCGGGAGTGATTAGAATTTGTTGCTTCATCATTCAAGCTCAAAAGCCAAGAGATTTCGCCTGGAGAGAAGGTCGATCCAGGAAGCGCACAAACGCATGAGAAAAAACTCAGAGGGTGCAACGTGCAAGAGGCGGCATAAATCGGACTGAGATCGGGACCTAACTCTCTTAAGTTGCAAGAACCAGCGTATATATAGAACAAGGTGCAGCACGCATGAACTTACCACCGTCTCCATCCAGAGGGAAATAGTTCGTGCTTAGAGGGGTAACGTAAGAGTTTCTTACCAGCTTCCGCTTTTGTAGTTTCACTGGCCCATCAATGGGGGGAATGAAGCGATTCCATACCTGCGTGGCCAGTGTCTTGAAGAAGCCAAAAGAAGAGGCATATGTGTATGAACTAAGTAGTCAGAGGATGACATACTGATAAAGACAAACATAGGACCGTCGAGGCAGAGGCAACGGCAACTGAAAGTGTTTCGAACTTGGCTGGTGAGTAGAAGGAAGTGAGGGGGAGTCGCGACCGTTGACTCGTAAAAGCGGCACGGTCAGCACGCGAGGTCGGAGTCGTCGTCTTTGCTGGCCAAGCTCGCTGATATTATCGTTCGCAATCCTCTTGCATGTTGATTTCGCATATTATCGCAGTTGAAGCTTTGTGAATGCCTCAGTGACATCTCTATCATCTGCCCAGCTGGCTAGGCATATTGACGCTTCCTACATCCAGAAGGCCCCCAGCGACACCCGCGCCGTTTCAAAATAGTACGAGGATGACTTGGGTTCCCGCATGGACTTTTCTTCTGCCTGTGCCGCAATATCCTGTGCAAGACCTTGCTAAGACGCTAACTGTCAAACGTGGCAACCAAGTTATCGTACACGCGATCAATTCTCATAATGCTGCTTTGCAGTGATTTCCTAAACTCGATCCGATGCAGCCATGTCCGTTGATTCCCGCTGATCAGCCATACCAGGGCCAGTGACGAATCTGCCTCTTTCCATATCTTCCAGCTGCGTACCAGACCTCGCAGCCTCCCACCCTTCGTCTCCCACGTAGCCAGGGCGCCCAACACCCAGCCAGAACGCACGAGCCCGACTGCGAGCGCCCCAGGCCCACCCAGCCCCGCCTTGAATGGGCAAATGATACCACCGAAAGCCGAGCCACGCTGTGAATATGCCCAGAATGGAGCCCGAAATAATGTCGAACCCGTGATGGCGATAGTCGTACCAGCGAGAGATCGAAACAAACATGGCAGTGGCGATAGGGACGAATGCAATGATAAGAAGATATATTGGAGGCGCAGCTGCTTGATTGCGAGGAGGGTGGATTCGTGAGGACGAGGTTGACTGCGAATTCTTGCTCGGTTTGGCGTCACCGTCTGTTTCTTCATCAAAGGTCGAGATATATCGCTGACTGTCAGACCCGGGCAAGAGGAAAGGAATCTGGACGGCGAACTTGGCACAGATGAACAAGCAAAGGTAGAGCATGCCCGCCCAGACGAAGCTCGAGTGGCCCGACGGCCAGCTGGCGAACGCGTTACGCAGCTTGCCTTGGTCTGTCTGACGGCAGATGTGCCAGTCGACGACAATCGGGACAGCAGAGTCCAGAGACGATCCGAATCCACCAACCTGATGTCTGCGTATGGATTCAGGGCTCAAGTCTGGGTCGCAAACAGCCAGCAGAAAGGGTCGAGGTTTGCCCGCAAGGTCTTTCAGACCCTCGGTGATGACAAAGGCGCCTGACAGGGCCACGCCGAGGCCCATCCATGCTGCATTCCATTCCCAGAGCTTTCTGCGCCAGATCAGCGCCTTTGGAGTCTTTCTATCGGCGGTCGGGCCGGGTACGAAGAGTAACGAGATGGCGGCCGTTATAATTGCGGGCGCGACGATTGCAATGACCATGAGAATTGGGACAGTAACGGTATCATCGTGGTAAGGGAACGAGATGTTTGGGTCTTGAAGTGAGAAGTCGTGTTTGTTTCCATGGACTGTGGAAAGGCCACCGCCGACGGCAAACGTCGCTCTGGTGCATCAGTCAGTCTGCGTTTAATCAGAGCGAGCGCGAGTGTCATGCACCTACAGGATTAAAATCCAGTCAATCACATAAGATGCAACCAGGCGTTTCGAGACATGCCTCACCCCGAAGGCGAAGCTGTTGGCGGATCTGGCTGCGGCAGCCATTTGTGGTAAATGAGCACGCGACACAATCCGTGAGGGGGATGAGAACTACTTATCAGCCAAGCTGCATAGAAGGCACTCCGTACTTAATGCGTAGCAATTACTCCTTCATCCTCGCCGAGCGAAGCAAGGTGGCTTGGCCTCTTGTCATCTCACAAAGGTAGACAAATGACTCGTTGTCTCAGGCTGGACTTGACTCTTGACACTGCTTCAGCTCATGCGACCCGTGCACGCCCCGTGCGCGTGGATGGGCGGCGGCCCACAGTAAGAAAAGGAAGATGGGGCCCGAAGACGTAATCCAAGAGGCGCCGAAACAACCGCCGGTGACAACCTACAACGTTGCATGATTAACTTCCTTTCCTACTCGTAAGATCGCTCGCAAGGGCGGCGCGGCTGTGCACACCGAACTCTCAGGCAACCATTCAAATTGTTCGGGTGACCGACTGCCACACGTTCCAAGGGTACAATACGAGTACTCGTACCCGACGGCTCCAACACTTGAGTGGCAAACAGCCCCGTCTTTCTGTGTGGGGTGTATGGGTCCAGTGGCCTTTCAGTTTCAGCTTGTGATTTCGGGCACAAACGAATCTAACGTATATCCATCCATATTTGGTCCTGATGACATTATCAACATAATATCCTCCATGTACGGGAGTACAGCCCCGCCATCACTTCTTCCCATCCAGATCAGCGTAGAAATTCCACCTGAACGATTCCGACGGGTCGTTGAACCTCATCTTCTTGTCAAGCGCATCGACCTTCTTGACGTCGTCGGGTTCCAGCTTGAAGTCGCCCTCGAAGTTCGCCTTGATGCGTGACGGCGTCTTTGATTTGGGGATAACTGGCCCGCTGTCAGTAAACAAGACGGACGCGTACATGGAGGTCCTGAGGAGCCTGGCATAGGCTGTGGGGGGCACTCACCTGAGTGGCCTTTGGCGATACCCCAAGCAAGTGCGACTTGCGCACCGCTCTTGCTGTATTTCCTCCCAATGTCTTTCAAGACCGGGTCGTCGATCAGTTTACCCATGTTCTTGCCCTTGTCGTAGATCTCGTTCTGATTGCCGAACGGAGAGTACTGGGTGATGTGAATGCCCCTCGATTTATGAAACGCCGCAAAGTCTGGTTGGCTGAGGTATGGATGCATTTCAAGTTGATGGGCCGCTGGTACGATGGAGGTCTCCTTGAGAAGTCTTTCTAACTCGGCCTTTGAGAAGTTGGATATTCCTATCGCGCGGCATTTCCCACTCGCAACCAGCTTCTCCATTGCCTTGTAGGTGTCAACATAGTCGGAGTCGCCTGGAATGATTTTGTCGTCCTTCTTGGGCATCATCTTGTCGCCTCGGGCGAACGGTGAGGGCCAATGCATCAGGAAGAGATCAACGTAATCCGTTTGAAGATCCTTCAGCGAGGCATCACATGCTTTCTCGACGTCATCTGGATGGTGCGAGTTGTTCCAGAGCTTTGTTGTGATGAATATGTCGCTCCGAGGAATGCCACTCTTCTTGATGCCTCTCGCTACGCCGGGTTCGGTGCCATATCTTCTCAACGTCAGAAATGAAAAGCTCCACAAAACCAGGGCTGAACACCCACTCACATCCGTGCTGTGTCGATATGTCTGTAGCCTACACTCAGTGCTTCGGCTACCGCATCTTCTTGTGCCTCTTTGTCCTATTGTCACAACACATCTTGGAGTAAGTTTCGTGTCATGGTGATGGGCTGTCACTGCTTCGCACCGGCCCGTACGGGGGTCAAGGCTTACCTGCCACGTTCCAAAACCTATAGCTGGAATCTCTGCTCCAGTATTCAATGTAAACTGTGTTTTCGTGTATCCGACTACGGATCTTTTCTGGCTACTGATCTGGCGTGATATTTGACCTAGTGTCAGTGCAGTCCGCCTGGTACATTTGGACAGCATGGTCTGCTACCGTTTGTGAGAGGAGTGGGTGAGTTTTTTTCTAGTCCGGCTGTGGGTTAGAGAACACTCCAGGGGTATGTACTTCAAAATGTAGTTCTGCGATGCAAAGGCACGAAACCAGGGGATCGTACGATGCAATTGTGAGCCAAGGACTGTTGCTGATGTCATGGAAACAGCTCCCCAGTGACGGATAAGAAACCCGGTCGCCCAGGGAGATGTGCTTTGCCGCCCGCACTTCTGGCCTCGGACTATACACAGTGCTACGTGCTAAAGGCGTTTATCTGGACTGTACTCGTCCTCATTCACAAACACATATTACAGAACCACAAAATTTATCTCGCACCGCAACCGTTGTTGGCCAGGTGTCCAGTCTCCACCAAGCACGCCAAGCTACAATGAAGGATGATGCCGCTGTCACTTCAGGGCACGGTGACGCCCACAATTCCGTTGATGATGCGTTTGTCGATATGCTGGCTGATTCCTCGATAAGAAAGCAACCGCGCTTGAAATTTATGCTACTGACACGTCAGGATTTTCCAGGACCCCGCTGAAAAGATAAAGGCATTGTCCCCATGCCCATGTTTTGACGAATGACTGTAATCTGAGGACACATCGTCTGTGCCTTCTACCCACTTAAGCGGCGCTCGGGTGGCCCCTGCTCGTCGAAGCTGTTCTTTGCATCTGCATCAGGCGCTACATTCTTTGTTCGTTGTCCCGGGCAATGTCTGCAACCGTCGCGGCGTTGGTCATCTGCAAACATCGGGCAACAAAGGACGGCAGAATGGATTTTACCTGGCTCACCTGCTGGTTTGATATTACTCTGGGACTTCCGTGGATATCACTACTTCGGGCGCTCTCCGAGGAAGATGACTGATCTACACACCGAGCAAGACCATATGCGGCCGGTCTCCCGCTTCTCAACTTCCTCGTCGATCAGAATGGCTGCCGCTCTCGAAAATCGCCCGCCTGTTGTGCCCATGCCGCGGTGGTCGAGCATAATCGGCTGCGCAAGGGCTGTTGCTGCAATCCTGGTTCTCGCCTTTACCGCCGCTGCCACCGGTATTTGGGGCGGTGCACCAGGATTTGCCATCGCTCTGTTCACTGTAAGCTAGTACTTTGCAGCCTCCTATCGCCGACCGGTGCTAATCTTGCACAAGGCTTCTGTCACACTCCTTCTCTTCGTCTATTATTTCATCTCCTTGTCCCGCAGGCCTGGTCTCTACAACCGTTGGACTGTTCTCGGCCTCGAGAGTGTGGGTACCTTCCTCTGGCTCGTCAGCCTGGCGCTGCTGTCAGGCTGGTCCGCCCATCACCGTGGAGGACCGCCGAGTGGCTATGGCTTCTGGCACGCTCCGTTTGGGCCCTCGGATGTCGGGCTGCAGAGTCATCCGCGGAGCAACAGCAGAAGAGTCGGGATCGCATTTGCAGGAACAGCTGCTGGGCTCAGCGGACTTGAGTTGTGAGTACAGGCTCCTGTACCTGCTGCAACCTGCCGTTGTCTGCTAACATTGCCGGTAGCGCGCTCTTTGTCGTCACCTTAGTCACCTTCGGAATAGGTCTCCATCATCAAAGAAAAGAGGAGCTAAGCCAAAGGGGAGCCCCGGTGGGCGGTATTTTCTCGCCAACCGCGGCTCACCAGAAAGAGCAAGAAGTGATAGTACATGAGCCGAAGCCCGAACCGGCGGTTGTTTGAGATGGATGGCATATTCATTGCTGCGAGAGTAGCTTTAGAGGGCGTCAGAAGTAAGTCACAGTGGCCGATTGGTGGGCAATGGGAGAGTCGCCGTAAAGAACATAGTCTCCGAGGACATTCATAGCGAGGTACATTTTCATATAATACTACAAAGTCGAACATGTGCCCGGTGTCCTGCTGTCATTTCCCCACGGTCGCAGGCACACTCTTCCTGCGGAGAAGACGGATTTCACGGAGAAGCCGGAGGAAAGCGCGGAGGTCAGCGCCTGCCAAGCCATGATTACATGTACTGCCGCTATTCCAATGAGCTCGGATTGAGGACTGACTCCCCTTCAATCCTCTTGTGTGGGCTGCCCAGGCATCATAAGCCGGTCGCTGCAGCTATGATTCGACGGCATTGGGTCCATCTACGGATACGAGATCACGGGTGGCACTCCAGGTACCCGGGTGCATGTTTCCCACAATGAGTGGTGTACAGTAATGTCACTTTCTACACGGGTGAGTACCTTCTGTCCGCTATTCCTCACTTTCGCCGCTGTCGACACCTCGCTGTACACGTCGCGATAATTTGAAGGTCTATATATGTTCGCATATCCTCCATCTCGATGTATCTTCATTAAACCTCTTTACCCGTCTTGTTTCGCTACCTTCTTTTCCTCTCCATAAATCTGGGCTTTGCTGCTCCAGATTTAGACACCAGTCCGATCACGACGCCATGTTAGAGAGGAAAGCCTCGTACGATGTTGAGGCACCAATTTCGACCAGCCCGTCGGCGGAACTTGCCCCTGTCAACCCGTCAACAGTCGGAAAAGTCATGACCGGGCCAGACATCGAAGAGTCCATGGACGCAAGGATCCAAAGACTGGGACGCGAGCGGCCACCGGCATTTAAGTCTACGTGGGCGGAATGCGCATTCGTCTTCAGCGTTGTCATGTCGCAGATTATCACCGAATATTTCGTCTCTGGCTTCAACGTGTTGTTGCCCACACTCATCCGCGACCTGAATATCCCCCAATCCTCAAGCGTTTGGCCGGCGACGGCATTTTCACTAGTCATTGCAAGCACGCTGCTTGTCTTCGGGAGGCTTGGCGACATATACGGTGGCTACCCAGTCTACATCGGAGGTTTGATCTGGCTGCTCATTTGGAGCATCGTCTGCGGGTTCAGTACTTCACCTATTATGATGGACTTTTGCCGGGCGCTTCAAGGCCTGGGCGCCGCCGCCTATCTTCCCACCGGAGTGATGCTTATGGGCAGTGCATATAGACCTGGTCCGCGCAAGAACGTCGTCTTTGCACTTTACGGGACATCTGCCGTCCTCGGATTCTTCGTCGGGATTTTCTTCGCGGGAGTCGTCGGCCAATATCTCTCTTGGGGATGGTATTTCTGGTTTGGTGCAATCCTTGTGGCTATAACCCTCATCACCTCGATTCTGTCTATACAGAATGATTGGCACGAACGGCGACAGAACAACATACAGATGGACTGGCTGGGAGCTGCGACGATAGTGCCCGGTGTGGTCCTCGTTGTCTTTGCGATCACTGAGTCGGCACATGCGGAACGACGCTGGCAGACACCGTACATTCCGACACTGTTCTCTCTTGGATGCATACTACTACTTGCGGCAGTGTATGTGGAAGGTTGGGTGGCCAGATGCCCGTTGCTCCCTCCCGATATCTTCGCGGTACCCTGCATGAGCCAGCTTGTTATTGCCATGCTATTTCTATACGGTAACGTCGGCATCCTCCTCCTATACGGCACACAATACTTCCAGAACATTATGGGTGCCACGCCCCTCCAAGTTGTGGCATGGTGGACCCCGATGGTCGTGGGGGGACTTGTCCTAAGTACGGTGGTGGGATTTATCTTGCATCTGGTGCCTGGTCGACTCCTCTTGACACTGTCGTGTCTCGGGGCTATCGGAGCCGAGTTGCTCCTTGCACTAGTTCCAGAGGGAGGGAACTACTGGGCGTGGGTCTTCCCGTCATGCATCCTTGGGACCGTTGGGATCGATCTCGCGTATAACCTGATATCTGTGTTCATAACGACGCAACTGCCCAAGGCAAGACAGGGCTTGGCCGGTGGCCTTATCAACTCCATCTTACAACTTGGAATAGCCCTCCTTCTGGGCTGCAGCGACATTATCCAGTCATACACGGTGGAGGAGTCTGGGCTGAGGGATAGTTACAAGAACACTTTCTGGTTCGGTGTGGCATGCGGCGGCGCGGCCCTGGTCCTGGTAGCGATTTGGGGGAGAGTACCCAAAGCAAGGAGCGACCTGACGGCAGATGAGAAGATGGAGCTGCAGCGCGAAGCCACCAGGCTGTCTGAAGCCTCTCGGCACGAACCAGGTGCTGTCCAACTTTAATTTGTGTTTGGTAGTCTGCTTCGAGCATAGCGACGGTGTTAGCATCTACAGTATTCATCTTTGTGGAGATGACTAATGCTCTGCCTTTGCACCGCCAAGGCGTAAAGCCCTTTTTTGGCTTAGCGTGTGGCTTGAGAATCATCCAATCAGGTGATTGACTTCATTTCATCTCATTCAGCTGAGGCGAATCTCAGGCGTCGCTGGTCCATTAACATCTTCCACGTGTGATCGACATCTGGCTTCGAGTGTTGTTCGAAGTGCCCACCGCATGAGCCACAACATTCTGCGACAGCCACATGAGCCTAGCCGCAAAGAGAAAGGCCGTTGCGGTATGACGTCAAGCGAGCGTTTCAGCCACAATCGCACGGTAGGCGGACTTTGTGACAGACTGCCACCTGCATCAGGCGCCCGACCTCACGCCCACCGAGAGTGAAGCAGCACGAAGGGAAGGCGTTAGGGGCGCTCAGCCTTCGGCTCTAAACTTTATTGCACTCTTCACAATGAGTGCGACGCGATCAGAAGATTGCTAGCCCAACTCCCAGGATTTGTCCGTAGTTGTTACATCCCAGCGTGCCCAGCCTATGTAGGTGCGAAGCCGCTTCACCCACCAAAGGACCTCAGCATTCAACGCACGGCTCTTCTGGGAACAATCGTCTCGCTAAAGAGGGGCACCTGTCGTGGAGACAAATTCCCCATTGCCGGGCTTTGTAACCGTCATGCGAGGCTGTCCCTTTGTGTTCTGCCTCGCAAACGGAAGGATTCACACTTGTGACAATGGGTGACAGTGAAGACGAACACGGCAAGAGGAGTCTAATCACAAGAATTTGGACAGCCTGTACCCACCTGTTTCGATTGCATCGGTCGGCTGACCACCAGACTTCCACATCATACATAACCCCCGAGTCACCCCGGGGAACGGTCTCTCGAAGTCCACATAGGGAGCAAGTCGGAGCCCAAGGCGACCAAGCACACAGGATGCAGACGCTGCGTGAGATTATTGACGACGGATCCTTCTGGCTGCTGCCAGACCGAGATGTCCTGGAGTTGATCAAACTGGAATTTCCGCAGGAACTCGAACGACTGAAGAATGCGACCTTTGTACGGAGCTCTAACGCGCCGCGTCCAGCAGGGCCTTCGATTGCCGAATCGCTATACGGCCAGGATTACCCCGAGATCAATCGCACTCTGGTCGGCGTGCTCGCCCTCCGCTGGCTCCATAACGACGACTATGATCGTTTCGTCGGCGCCCAGGGGCCCCCGCCCATTGTGCTGAGGCGCCAATCTTTCGCATGGCTTCGAAGTCTCTTCGACAAGGGCCTCGAGTCCACAGAAGACACATACACGCTGATTGTCTCGATGGTCACGAATGACCTGGGCAAAGATCCCGCCCTCGCGGCGGATTATGCGAAGAAAGTGGGCGTCGATATTTCGAAGGTCAATCACGACATGATCCTCTACCATGCGGTCGAAGAGGGAATGGTGCCCGCCTTAGATCGCCTGTCGAAGCAGGCCAAAGAGCACCTCTTGCTGGGAATCAAGCTCGGCTCGGACTTCAACTTTGGACAACTCGCGCAGGCGGAGAATGCTCCGGCATCGCTGTCGGGTCTGCTTGACATGCGCGGCCACGATCGGGCCTTTGAAATGCGCTTCATGGAGCAGATCCTGGACCTCGCGGGCGCGGCCGGCCACGAAGACTGGACCTGCGCCAAGAAGATGATCGAGCCGATCTTCCAGTCGTACCGGAACGTCTACGATGTGGCCCATGGCATCATCTACGAGGAAATGCCCCTCCGAGAGGGCTACGACATCATCCTCCGTCGCAAGCTCGCGCTCCTCCATCAAGCGGGATATTCGCGACAATTCGACATCACGCGGCCGGGAGATCGGGCCCTGATGCGTCTGTTCTGCCTAGGTAATACTACCAACGCCGATAACGCGGATATTTTCTACAAGGCGTTCACGGAGCGGATCCCCGACGAAACACGAAGGCAGCTGACACACGGCCTGAATTTGGACGGCTCGGTCGAAGAACCGGCCGTCCAACCGACGTATATCCCAGCAATGCTGACAAAGGCTATGGGCAATACCGCGAACGGGTCGCAAGAGCAGAAGATTAGTGCCGTGACTGCGATGCTGCGGTTCCTCGGACGGTGTTTGGTCGTCGAACCCCAGAATCTACAGAGACTGCAGCACGGCGTGACGGTCATTGAGCGGGACGTGAGGAAGATCATCCCGGTGCTGGAGAGCGAGCGGTTCAAGACCGATCCAGACGTGCTGGACCAGGAGAGCATCCCGGAGGATCAAGTCGCGAATGTGGCGCCTGGAGTCGAGATTTTGCACGGGAGAGAGCATAGCTGACGCTACTCGGTACGGAGTTTTCAATATGGCGAACCGGCGTATTGGTGTTCGAGGATTGTCTTCTTGGGGGCTATGGATAGGAATCTGATAGGGATAGGGATAGGGATAGGAATAGGAATAGACGGCAGCACGCCGTTCACACGTTCGCTGAAGGTCTATTGAGCAGACCACCATACGTCCCATTCGTCCGGTGTAGACTCGAGGAGGCGGAGCGAACAAGGGCAATTTGTTTACACAATGCACAAATACATTCGAGGGGACCGAGTATGTCAGGCCTAGCGCAGGCCACAGCACAGCACAGCCACCAGGCAGGCAGCTCTCGAGACTTCGCGCCAGCTTGACCTCCACCTACAGCAGCTCAACCTCGGCAACTGAGGACAGCGGATGTACGCACTAGCCCGCTCGGGCTAATACGGGGCACGACCATACCCACCCTCGGCCTGGGCGTTGACTGCTGCGAGATATCCCCGGGCTGGTTACACCTGCTCGGGTGGTCTTACCGTGCATACCGAGTACTGCTACATACTCTGTACCTCGTAGTACATGATATATATGTGCGTACGTACCGAGTAGATACTCATCTCTCATCTCTCCTCTCCCAGTCTTGTCTGCGCGCGATTTGCTCGTTCTTGTGCTCACTCGCATGCGTGCCTGGCCTCGTGTCTGTATAGATTGCGCAGCGGAGCGCATTGCAGTGTCTGTCCCTCTCGCGCAAGAGGTAGTTATTATGGCGCTTTAGTAGCTCGACCCTACGAGATGAGTTCGCCGCTACGAGTAGTAGATCCCATATATTATTAGCGTCATTCGATCATAGAAACAATCTATCCGGTGCTGTTAACCCGTGGACCCGTGCGTCGGATATATACGCTATTGTAACATGTATGGGTGATACACCCTTTTTACCTCGCACTGCCGTGACTGGGATTGTGTAGTCCTCCTCAGCACCCTACCAATGCCGAATAGTCAACAACACCCTCTTGGACTCGGGCTTGTCGTCCTCAACGGGACCGTCGACATCAAGGCCCATCTTGCCGAGAGTGTCCCAGACGAGTTTCCTCTTCAGGCCTTCTCGGACGGGAATCCGCTCCAAGGCCTCCGAGCCGTTGAAGTACTTGACGAAGATGGGCCAATAGCGCTGGATCTCGACGGCCTCGATGTCCGAAGGGGATGGGCCGGGCGAGGTCGCCAGGTCTTCCGGCGAGGATGAGGTTCTGGAGGAGGACCCCATCGTCGACGCGATGTAGTCGAGCCAGCGCGATTCTTCGGGCGACGCGCGCTGCGGGGACACCACCAGGCTGGCCGCCTTGGGGTTGTGCTTGAATTGCTGCGCGGCGCGCATGCTCGTCCCGTCCGTGGAGATGGATTGCCGACCGTCGCTCGACGGGCGACTGAGCATGCTGGGCCGCTGCTTGAAGGAAGAAAAGACCCCTCCGGTGGCGGGTGTCGTGGGGGTACCGCCGCTTCCGAAGCTCCTGGCCAAGTCGCTTGCTTCTCTCTCGACAGGGGTTTTGGTGCCTCCCCCTCGGGCTTCTTCGCGGTCCTTCTCCCGGACCGCCTTCTTGACCTCGGGATCCACGCGGACGAAGGCATAGGTGCGGAGCTGAGTTACCCAACCGTCCCGCATGAGCCACGCCAAGACCCGGTAGTACTCTTCCTTGTGGTCTCTGCTGGGTATCAGAGTGCCATAAGGGGCCGGCGTGCCGCTCAACGCGCTCAACATCTTCGGCAGCGAGGGCATCATTGGAAACGTCGCTTCATACGTCTTACACGCTGACACGAGCTTGCTCATGTTCGCGTTGGGAGACACAATGTACGTGTCCCGCTGGTGGAGCGGTGGAATCGCTATTGCCCTTCGCCAGTAGACAAGGTGGCGGGCCAAGTGCTGGATATCACCCAAGGCTATCTGAGAGGCGACGGATATCTTGTAGAAGGACTTGGTGGGCTTCAGGTGTCCGATGAACTTTGCCAGCGGCGTGGCCAACGAGCCTCCGGAGGTTTGGATGTCCTTGAGGATCTTCTGGGGGTTCGACTTGAGGAGTAGGGTAAAGTTCTTGGATAGCTGCAGTGGACCCGACATGGCAGATGCGTCGAGCTCGGACGCGGAAGTGGGATCGGTAGCAGTGGTGAGCCAGAGACCCGGTTGTAATGGAGGCTCAGACAGCGAAGGCAGGTATGAGCTCGAGGTAATAGGAGGGATCTGGAGGGAGACAGACAGTTTGGGAGTGAGTGTGATTGCAGCTATCTTCGACTCGGAGATATTATCAAACACTTTGGTAATGGCAGACGCCAGAGAAGATCGCTGCTTCATTTCCGTGTACAAAGCTTTGGACGAGGACTGTTGCTGGAAATGTGTCGACCTGATGGAATGCAAGAGTTCCGACTGCTGCCACACATAGTCGTGATGCGCCTGCGCCCACTTGAGGACTTTGGAGAACTTCTTGACGACATGGTCATACATCTCCTTGACCCGGGCCGTGTGCTCCAGCGGTGCAGGGTCCATGACGAACACGACGTGGAACATGGTCAATTGGCTTTTGGGAGTCTCCTTCGAGCTCTGGCCCTGTTTATTGCTCACATGGTCGGTCGACGAGTCTTGGTCGCCTTCCTCTCCACCGTCCTGGCCGTTGTCACTGGTGGTCGAGTCCGACGTAATGCCCTCGTCCCCAGCCTTTGGGACCCTCCTTCTTTTCTGTCTCCGCCAGAAGCCGTCTTCACGGGCATAGACTGGCCTACCCAGGAAGGTCAGATCGTTGATTCCGAGCTCAAACTTGCGTTTGTGCCACACGCGGCCAGGGGCCAACAAGCTCACTAGACCGTCACCTCCCAAACCCAGCAACGGCTCCCAGGAGGGTTTCCATTGGCCGTTGTCTTGTGTCTCCCTCTTCGACAGATAGTTGCTTTCTTCATCATCTGAGCTTGGTGACTGACCGTCCTGGTTTTGGGCGGCACTTTGTCCATTCCTCAGCCGGCTCGTGAAGAGATCAAAGTCATCTTCGGAAGACGACTCTTCCGAGTCACTGCTGGAGCTGTCTTCTTCATCCTCGTCGGTCGAATCTGTGTTGTAAGAGGGCCGTTCGGCAGACAAGGGGTCTGGAGGGTAGTGGAAGACAATTTCGGCACCTGAGCCGGTTCGAACTTGGACAATGAGAAGGATTGCGAGCAGAGATGGGTTTGGAGATGTTGCTGTCGACATGGAGTCTATCTTTCTCTAGGAGACGACGCCTACCACCACAAGACACGTCAATCTTACGCGTTGATGTCTTCGGGATTCTTTAGGGCATCTGGAAGAGCCAAAGAGCCACCGGGTCACTGCTTAGACGCGGTGTGCGCATGAACTTGTCCACGTGCTTGGAGCTCGGCATTACCTCGTGCGCATCCGGCTTGACTGGGTGAGTGCCGGGCGAGTCAGGCGAGACCAAAATGTCGACGAGCAGCAGACGGTTCACTCTGGCTATCCTCCTAGTGAGCGTTAATCGAGGATAAGGCCGGGTCCTATCGTTATCCCAAGAGCGGAGAAGGAGGGCTTGGAGTCATACCAGTTCCGACAAGCTGCGAAGGTGAATGGTGATTGGAGTCAGAAGGGGGAGCTGCAGGCAAACGCACCCAGTCCTCAATTTACCAGGGCTCCTAATGGGCAGCCGTGCAGCTGGCAGTGTGAGAACAGGCAGGCCTAGCAGAGGAGCCCCTCACTCCGTCACGCCCTCACTCCCAGCTCGGTTGTTTGCGGTTCTTAAGAGTCGGCGGGAAGCACTGCTAGGCCGCCGTCACTGGCCCGAAGCGCAAAATGCCGCGCTAGGAAATTGAGAATTCAGTTCACTACGACTTGACTGCGGTGCCAGTGCCTAGCTTGACGCTCCATGCTCCACGAAAAAGACTTCTCTTTCAATACCCGCACACTTTCTCCCCTCCATCCTCTCTCCATCTTATTGTCATTGTGATCCTTCTTTCCTGATCCTTTGCTGTCGTCCAGCGTTCTCGCCTGCCCCTGCGCTTCCGAGCGCCCCAAACAGACGAGAACAAAGCGACTCCAAGCTCGTGCCGCTCAAAAGTTTTTGGTGGCCGCATCATCTCATCCTCCGCACCGTCCTCGAACAACCTCCGGTCACCCACGACCAAATACACTGTTGATACGGCTCAACCAGCGGACTGTCCGTCTTGTATCGACCGAATTCTCACTGACCGTCTATTCCTCGGGCTGCCGGACTGTCGGCTCGATTGAGTCCCTGCATCTATTTCGGCTCAACGGTCGTCTGATCCTCACTTATTTCGCCCTTGACACCACACAACCGGGGCCGCTTAACAGACGACGGCAAGTCCTGCTCAAGTGCAGGAGTGTTGGCTTCTGGTCTTGCATATCGACATCATCAATTTCGGCTGTGGGAAGGTGACTGGTGAACGAGTGCCGCACATTGGCTGCGCACCGCGAACGCAAAATCCGCAGTGAGGGAAGGTGGACTTTTCGCCCAGCGAGTCCCCACGACCGAGGTGATCCATCGTTCAGTGCCTGACTTCACTGCCTTTGCCGCGATACAGGGTGTCTACACTAGCAAATTTGACTTTTACCTCATCAATCCGTCACTGGTCACTGAGGGCCGGCTAAGAGTGAAGAGCACAAGGACAAGGACAAGGTCAAGGTCACAGGACAATCGCTCATTGCAGGCTTAATCCCCAGGCTTAGATTGGTCTCCCAATTACGCGGCCAGCTTCTTGCTGGTGTGGGGTTTTGTATTGTGGTAGTGGATCAGGAGGTGCAGTGTGTTGTCCTCGTCGACATTGTCATTGAGAATGTCTTCATCTTCAGGCGCTCCTGCGCCTGTTTTTTCATATGCTCAAGCAGCGAAGGGTCTTGCTTCGGCAGCTTCCACACAGTCAACCTCAAGAAATGAGAGCCCTGCGGCGTCCGACAAGAGTGTCAAGGATCGCCCCGTTGTGGATTCAACCAATGCAACATCTGCACTGAAGTCTCCACGACTGAGATCCGAGACAGGCGACAGAGTCAGTGGAGAAAGTGCCGCCACCAGTACTTCTACACATGTAGACGGCCTTGTGTCAACAGCTGCACTAGAAGATGTGAACAAGGAAAGCACCACACAGATTCAGCATGCTCCGTCAGGTGACAGCGAAAGCCCGCCGGCTTCACATGGCGATGCCCGCCAACACCAAGAATCACAAAAGGATGAAATTGCACAACTACCCAATGGCCGGAAAGCCTCATCAGACGACTCGACGACGCCAGCTTCACAGGACCAGGAGACTCCCAACGTGAATGAGAAGAAATCCAGAGATGGCGAAGATGACTGGGAAAAGGTCTCAGTGCCGTCGGCAGCGGAGGCTCAGTACAAAGCGGCCCCGATCCCATCGATCAATGTTTGGCAAGTGCGCATAGAAGCTCAGGCTGCAAAGAAGAAAGACTTCCAGAAGCCTATTGTTCCTAGTGCTCCGAGTCAGTCCAGAAAGTCCAGATCTGCCAGCGAAGATTTCAAACGCAAACCCATCAACAAAGAGGTTGGCAGCATTGAGAGGGAAAGCAAGAACCCTGAAAGTACCACAGCCGCCCCTCGCAAAGATACGCCATCGGCTCGCCCGCCTCGACCCGCTTCCCAGTATGGTGAAAGAACAAACGGAGATGCACCCCCACCAGTGATTGATACCACTTCGTGGCCCACTCCAGAGAACTCAACCCTTGATGACCGACGCAAATCTGCATCTTATGAGAGATCGGAAAAGCCAGATGCCAAGCCCGGTCCCCAGAAGTCGCATGGTAACAAGTGGGTTGCCGTTCCATTCGTCCCTACAGCAAAATTCGAGACACAACTGCCGCCAGCGGCAGCTCGGCGTGGCGGTCGAGGCGGCATAAGAGGCGGAAGAGACTCTGGTGGTCGTGGTGGTGGCTATACAGGCGCCTCAGCTGAGAAGCAAGATGCATCAACCTCTATGGGTCCGCCTCCGCTGCCGAGACAGTCAGGCGAACAAGACCGGGGTCGTCGATCTGAGGGTCAGCAAGGGGTTCGTGGCGCTTCCGTTCCTACCAGCAGCACGCGACCTGCAAGTGGTGAGGGTCCTGCTAACACTTTTCGCAAGTCTAATGCAGTTGACCACAAGGATCAGTCTGCTTCTGAGAATGTTGCAACTGGTCCGGCTGCAGTTCAACCAACTGGTGAAGATCAAGTCATCAGGACTGAGCATAGCTCAAGATCGTCTTCAAGACATACCGGCAATACTGGTAACCGACGTGCGAACGGAGAGAGGAGCACCCCGGTCGACCAGTCATCAGGTGGTATCCCTCAATCGAAGGAACCCACCCCGAAGTATTCAGTCAATACTGATCGGAGCAACAAAACCCCTGCGACGGGTGGTTCGCGCGGCAACGGCGATTTCGGTCGAGATCGAGGCCCTGGCAAAGTTCGCGACTGGTCGAGAGACAAACCCGAGTCGGCCCGCGAAAAGGTTGAATCCTGGAGAGATCGTGAATCATCAGGCGATCAGGGCAGCCGACGTGGAGGTCGCTCGGAGCGCGGACGCGGAAACTATCGTGGCCGCGGTGAACACTCTTACAACCCGCCCTTTACCTCCTCTCATGCGTACACGTCACCTCTGCCCCAGAATGGGTTTGAGCCGCCATCAAGGTCTACCTCGCACACGGAGGCTCGTTCAAGGCAAACGTCGCAGCCGTTTGTACCAACTCAGGCCACGAACACACCGCGCACCAACCCACGTTCGCAGTCTATTCCCGTCGGTATGATGTTCCCAGGCTATTACAATGGCATGCCGGCCATGCCTCAACAAGGTCTCGCATCTATCCAGACGGATATGTCTATGTATGGCTACCCTTCTCAGATGCAGATGCAGCCAAGTATCATGA
This sequence comes from Phialophora expanda, assembly GCA_016109585.1. Taxonomy (NCBI): domain Eukaryota; kingdom Fungi; phylum Ascomycota; class Eurotiomycetes; order Chaetothyriales; family Herpotrichiellaceae; genus Phialophora; species Phialophora expanda. Next base: position 952,015 of record JADWPR010000005.1, on the reverse strand, counting down.
GTGCGATGCCGTACAACGATCCGCTTAATTCGTACGCTTTGCTATCCATGGTTATGACACAGATGTAAGTCCCAAATCACTATCACGACTGCCGATGTGTATGCACTAACGTCGCCCCTAGCGAATACTACTTCTCGATCGACAATCTCTGCAAGGATTTGTTTCTGCGGAAGCACATGGACGGCCAAGGCTACGTTCCATTGAGTGTCATAGCTAATTTCAAGCGGATCAAGACTCTCACCGAAGACAACTTGACGATAGACAATCTCCGCTACGTCTGCCAACAGGTGAAGAGCGTCGAATTCTTGCCCGGAACTGATGGTGAGGATCGTCTTCGTCGTCGGGAAGGTTGGCGTGATTTTGTGTTGCCTATGGAGGAAAGATTCGAGACCGCTCGCAACGACGGACCTCTGCACAATCCAGAGTCTTACAATCGACAAGCACAACAGGATCAGGCTGGTCTTGTCGATCCATCATTCGGTTATGGTCAATTGCGCAGTCCGCCATTGGTCATGGCAACCAGCAACGGCACATTCCAGGCAAATTCTCCAATGTCCTTTCTGCCCGGGGGTCTTGAGGAGAATCAGATTGGCGTAGGGCAGCCAGTGAGCCCATTTGAGGAAGGATTGAACGGCCTCGCCGCCAGACCACCGGTGGCAGCCTACTCACGAACCTCGGCGAGCGCGGTGAGGTCGCCTCCTGCCAACAGTACGACTCCACTAAACAACATTGTCAATGGCCATCATCGTCAGGGTTCTCGCGTGGATATTGAGGACAACGTCTTCCCCGATGACCAAATCCCAAATGTCAACATCCGCATGCAGCCACATACCCTTAGTGGTGCAGCGCCATCTTTCCCTGGCATTGCTCGCGTTGCTTCAGGCGGATCCTCCAGCGGACGCAATGAGGCGAGTAATGTGCCCGTGGAGATCAGCCAGTCCCGTCTACCAGGCTTGCGGGGAGGGGCGGCCAGTCCTCAGCAGTAAGTGACCCCTCAGGCTCCATCACAATTATGCTGACTGTTGGGCTAGACTCGAGCAATTCCACGGTGCATCCTTTGACAACTCGAGCGCTATCCCGGTCATCGATGAGAGCGTCGTTTACTTCACTAAGGATGGCCATGAGACCCAATTGCCACCGCCACAGCCTGGACAATACGACCAAACCTATCTGTCCCTCCATGATGTCGCCTTTCAACAGCGTCAAATGGGAATCAAAGACGCTCTAGAGCCACTTTACAACTTCTGGACAGATTTCCTGGTCGATAAGTTCAACCTCGGCATGTATCAGGAGTTTAAAAATACCGCCGTTAGCGACCTGCAAGAAGGCAACGACAGCGGCATGTCCCACCTCGTGCGCTATTTCGGAAAGGTGCTGTCAGGGCCTATTCCCATTAGTGAACGCCTTGCTGTGGACATGGTACACCTGTCACGGGAAGAACAGTCGGACAAACGTCCAGTCCTCCAGGTCATGCGAGCTGCCTGGCGAAACGGAGCGACCAACATGAAAACAATCAAGAGACTCGGTGATGTCCTCAATGCAGAGGAGAAAGCCGAGCTAGACAAGAGTGGCTGATAGTGCGATGCGATGCCTATCTATCTCTTCGACCAAATTCGCCATCAAGCCATTGTCCCAGTCCTACGTGCATTGTCCATCTTCGCTATTGTGGAAGATGTACTTCCTTCGACCAGTTAAACTCACGGTTGAATAATTCCACATTCACCACAACCTTTTGTCAGAGCACGTCACATCTCGAATCATCCATGTTTGTACATGGGATGGGTATGCCTCAACGCGCTTCATCAAAGCGCTGGCATTGCTTCAGATTATTGTCAACCCGTGTGGAGATTCCCACGTCATATCGTGCTCGATGTGGCTTGAAGTGTGGGAGCCAGAAAAAGCGACTTTCATTATTGACCAGCGATTTCAACACAAATCTTACAGAAGGGGAATCAAGCAGGTTGAACGCATTTGCGAAAACCATGCTTGAACCGGTTATTGCTGTTGCGTGCGGCGTTTGGCTGGGGCCGTGGGTCTCCTTTATGGAAGCGTCACGGCTGGTCCATGATTCCAACAGCATCATACCCCCAATTGCTCAGTGCTTTTCCTACGATATTTTCAGTTCCATGGCTATGCTTTCTTGCTCGAGGGCTGTGTTTCGTCTCTTGCATAGACTTTCTCATACTCCTCAAGGGAATGGGCAGGGGCGTGAGGGGCGGGAGAGGAGGGATGTAGGAGAGTCTCTACTCGTGCAGAGTTCTCTGCGTGGAGGAAGGAGGGACAGAGACCCTCAGTGAACCCGGGGTACTTTTGTCGGAGGAATCGGAGCGCGCCGGATGTTATACAGGCACTGCTGCCGGCATCAACGGTGCTCAGTCATGACAAAAGCTGCTGGGATCCAGCATCGACGTTGGCATCGGCCACACGGCAATATCCCGAGGAGCAAGGTCTGCAGCATGCCTGCGGTTCTTCGGGTCGCAATATGTGCCATGCATGGGCCGCTTCCTTTCCGTCATCGGGTGACATTTCGAATGGCATGAGCGACAGAGAAGACAAAAGTTTGTACACAGTATTACGAGACCAGGAAAAATCAAAATCAAAGGACCAATGCAATTGATCTCATCGTGTGACCATTATGAGATTCGTCCCGGCCCGGGCTTTGGACTCTTTAGTTTGCCTCGTCTTCTACTTTCTGAGTGGTGAATGCTGTTAGACACTCGCAATCAGGTCTGCAATCGTAGCCCTCCAGGATGCGCACGAAGCCCACTCGGCGACCGTGCACCCTGGTCCCGCAAGATGAAGACAGGGTCAGTTTGTGCCAATGCGGACATCTCAAGCAGATACAGCCGAGCCCACGCTGTCATATCCTGCGCAAATTTGGCCCCTCGTCGTTACGCACGGCACCCCTTTCGTTGGTAGCTTGCCCGATGCAGCCCGAGGCTGCGCGTTTGGTTCGAGGGGGCGTATAACTCGGCCTCCATTTCACGACGTCTATTCTCTAGACATCGTCCCCTGTGTCGCCTTGTCTCCGTGTCTCTGTGCGTCTCCGTGTGTCTCTCTCTCTCTTTGTGTGTTCATGTTCCTCCCGATCGTCTCTTCAAGTCATATCCGACCACGGCCCTCCCCTCTCTCAACTCAAGTCCAACTTCCAAAGGCCATCCCCGAGATAATGGCCCGCGCTCATGGCCACGCCCTTCTTCTTCTCCTTCATCTCCTCGGTGCCGACCTCGAGCTGGCCGATGAGGCAGACCTCGTCCTTGCCCTCGGCCTCGATGGCGACGACCTCGCCGGGCCGGACCTGGTCGTCGCGGTCCGGCAGCCAGCCGCCCTTGGAGGTCAGGCCGGGGACCATGAGGGTGGCGCCGGAGAGGACGAAGCGGATGGCGCCGCGGTCGATGCGCAGCCGCCGGAACGCGTGCGGGTACTGGTGCACGAGCTTGAGGTGCGGGATGATCGGGTCGTCCATGTGCTGGTAGAAGAGCGGCGTGTCGTCCAGCACGTACAGCGAGACACGGTCCGGTCTGTACGCCGCGCACACATACACATTTCAAGAGTGAGGGAACGGAACTGTAAGAGAAAGAAAGGGGAGTGGAAAAAACAATGAATAGGAATGGGATATGGGATATGGGGTGGTGTGCATGCGTGCGTGCGTGTGTTGGGTGTCAGGCTCACAGTTTGACAAGATCCAATTGACTCTTCTTGGGCATGATGTCGTCGATGTGCGGCTCCAGCTTCGGGTACGTCTCGAGTACCTTGGTCCGGATCGCCCGCTGCACTGACGACTTGACCTTGCTCTTCGGGCCCGCCGACAAGCTGCGCGCGCGGTTTCGGTCTCAGTTCTGGCTTTGGAGAGACAGGGGAGGCGTGGTGGGGTTATGTTTGTGGGTGTGGGTGTGAATCTAACTTACTCCTTCTTGAACATGGTGGTGACACTCACTCACTCACTGGGTTAATGCGGTATGTACTTGTACACACGAGAGCGAGGGGAGGGGAGGAAAGGCGATGCCCATAATTCAAACTGCGGGACACACACACCGAAAGCGGATTTTCGAGCATGCCGCTTCAAGCACGGGCACGTGGGGTTGCGCTAGGCCCTGTCAGGAATAGCTTGTTGGTACGCCCCTGACGAGGTGCCCGTTCTTCCTTTCTCCCTTCCCTCTCTCGTAGACAAGTTACATACCATCAATTGTAGTGATTGTAGCCCTTTCGAGCTGCCACTGTGAGGACTATGCTCTATTGATTACAAGTGTGCAAGGTCCATTCGATTCAACTGTCTACTTCTTCCAAGGAAGTATTGAGTGTAGAAGCATCCTGGGGATGAAAGAAATTCACCAGGGAAGGGGGTCCTGGAACGGTGTCAACCCAGGCAGCCGAGAGGGATCAAAATATCCATTTGCTTAACGCGCTCCCTGTGGGCGTTCATTTGCAACCGATACTCCTTTGTCCTCCCGGATGTGTAAGGGTATGTTTGGCCACGGAATGCCTGTCCTGTAGCACCCTGTTGGAACCGTCATGACTGACCCCTTCGCAATGAATCATTCCAAACTTCAAGTTCGCATAGAGGCTCTTTAATCTAATTGCCAAATCACATACTGCTTTCTGGCTCCCCAAAATCCGAAGGGCTGAGCAGTCGGCTGCCTAGGATTGCCCCCATATGCGTCTTGTCTATTTCCTCGCAATTCTTCCGAATCTTCGTCATGAGAACTCGGAGGAACGAGACCGGACTCTGCGTGAAACCGGACGCGCCGGCAGTCTGGCCATTGCAGTCTCGGATGATGAAACCGTCGGCGGCGATACTGCTTTCATTTTCTGCCTTTTGCCACGCAAGACCGAGTGTGGTACAAACGTCGACATACTCCCTGAAAGAGTTTAGATAGAGCTGTCCCGCAAATATATTCAGCTGAGTGACCAGATGTGACGGTAGTATTGGTGATGATGACATCCCTGACATGACGTACAAATCCAACCCATCCAGCGAACGGATCCCAAGGTTGGGCCGTGGAGCATAGAGATGGAGCATCACCCTCTTGGATCGTCTTACGTCTGTCTGGAGCATCTCTGCTTCGTGTGGGCTGATGATGACCAGGTGCTTGACGACGTTGTCATGGCACTTCCCGACGCTTGTCAGGATCCACTGTACCGGCCGCTGGTAAGCGTCGAAGAGGGAGAATCGGCTGGAACTTTGAACCGTGCTGGCGAAGTCGACTGTGACGAGGACGTCGGTAGGAAACTGCGAGACATCGATGTGAGCAGCTGCGCTGGTCAGGCGCAATGTCTCGAAGGCCGGCTTGAAGACTTCTGAGCCGCTCCGGAGAATTCCATCAGCCACGAATGCAATCAAATCAGGATGGATGCGATGCTTCGCCGGCTCTGCCGGTGCAGGCCTCTGCACTTCACGTTCCCGCACAATCTCGGGTGACATTTCACGCTCCTGCTCCTCCTGAAGCGAAGCAGTGCGGTGTTCCAGGCCGTCGAACTCTGAACAGCGGTTGGCAATGCGCTGTAGATTCGCATTTTGGTCGGCCTGCATAGAGGATGTGGCCTTGGCCATAGCACCCGGTCGATACCTGTATTCCAGAGACTGTGATTCATCCTCAAGGAACCTTTCAGCTTGTATTCTCGATATATATAGCTCTCCGCCAATACGAGCGTCAGCCCAAAGACCATGTTGGTGCTCAAAACGACGTCCTTGCGCTGCCCATAAAGGCACGCTCCGTCGAATATCGACCCAAGTTTCCGTGATCGCCCAGCGGAGAACGTCAGGCACGCCAACGCTCGTGTTCGTGGAGGTCTTTTGTCGCGATAAGAGTTTCCTCTTAATCTCCTCCGGGACACAGAAAACAACTGACTGTCCGCGGCCCAATTTTCTCATTCTCATGCATGCTTGAGGCAGGTCAGCGCAAGTTACCACGACGAGTCTCTGTAGGCTCACCTTGAACCAATCGGTCTTTAGTCAAGTTTGCTCCCAGAGTCACGGCTGCCTTGTAGTGCTCTGGCAGTTTCAGGTCCGTCCCTCTTGTGTGGGCCTCGTCCAAGAAGACGAGACATACATCAAGTTGGTCGGCGAAAGGCGAGGTTTGAAGACGCTCGACCCGGCCGGTGCGGTCGAGGACGGAAAGCTCATCGTCGTTGCTGAAGAACACAACAGCCTGGGCTTGCTCGCGGCCTTGTGTCCTCTTCAGCCATTCAGTTGCAACTTCCACGTTGCTAAGTTCGAGGATCTGAGCCCCGACGTCTAGAATCACTTGGGCCGGTGGGTCCATCTCAGTAACGATGCCCAGGAGCGCTCCAGCGATTGAGTTACCAGCCTCCGCTGGGGCCGGGATAAGGATGACGGAGTTTTCAGGTTGGAGGAGATGCTCCAAAACTGACGCGTTGGTGTGCTTCTGCTCTGGAAGATCGAGGTGTGCCACGCTGAGAGGCAGGGTTATTCGCGAGTCATTCGTACCACTGAAGCCGCTTGTCGGATGTGTTTTGATCCGAGCAATGTCCCACCCCGAGGCGGATAGTTTGTGTGGAAAGTCTCTCATTTCCTTTGGAAAGACGATGTGCGTCAAGAAATAATCAATGGCATTCTTGGCGTAGCGGAGCGGAGGAAATACCTGCTCGATACATTGTGGACGGTCCTTTAGATTAATGCCACTCAGCTGACAAAAGGCGGTGGGCAAAGAAGGAGCGTCTTTCACCCACTCTTGGTACTCAACGTCGGCTTGGTCGGATTTGAGGAGGTGATCAAAGGCCAGGAACAGGTGGTCATCTTCTATTCCGCCGTAGTAATGACTGAGGCACGTCAGCACGATTACAACGTCAGGATGGCTGAATTCCGAGCGTAGTGTAGGGCTGTCTTTAGCCTGGTAAGGTACTGCGAGCTTTGTGCGAGGTTGCCTGCTCACGTCAAGCCCATACTGCACTCGCCAGCGTTTCTGGCAGAACGCGAAGGGCAGGATCCCGCCGGCCAGGAGTCCACGTAGGAGAAGGAGTATTTTACTGGTGGCATCTGTCCAAAACCCACCCGGTCCCTGGCTTTCGACTAGGGAAATTTCGCAAGGAGAGGGAGAAGGGTCGGTGAGGTATCGCAACACTGCGTCTCTAACGAGACTTGGCTGTCTGGCTATGGGAAAGTCGTCAAGGCCCTTCTCACAGATACGCTTCGCAACCCGGGTGAAAAGCCGCTGCCGACCGTCATAATCCAGGACTCGTGTTCGGGGGAAACTTCCAGGCGCTCCCTCGTAAACCTCCATGGAAGACGGCATTTCCAGGGCGACTTCTGGTGCGAAAGTCTTCACCAAATCTAATACTTGTTGAATGCACGTCCAGCGTCGCGGGCTAAGCTCGACAGGTCGCTGCATGCCCATGGTGTAAATCAACTCGAACTTAACGCTGAAGTTCTCGTCACTTTCATCCACAATGTCCCGACTTGAAGAGTCGAAGAACGCCTGGGTCCGGAGCAGAGAATGCCCAATTGTGTCCTGGCCGGTGATGAGGCACGCAAGACCCATCAGCTTGAATGATAGAATATGTTCAGGCTGGACGAGAAGGACGCCTCCGTTTGTCATGCATTCGTGGCATACGTTGCCGATCATGACTGCGTCAGCTTTTTGAAGCTGCAGGGAGCGTGAGAATGGCATGTGATAGATCCGCCGGTCCAGCAACCCCCCCAGCTTAGATGCTAACATTTGGAACATTTGCTTCGCCTGAGGTTTTGCCGTGATGATCCGGACTAATCGAGAACCATCAGCGAGCGCAGCAGCCACGGCAGGGACGATCACCGAAGACTTTCCCTCACCCATGTTCAACTGCATCGTGGCGTTCGTAGTGACATCCCTCATTTGGCGAGCAACTTCTTCCTGCACATCCCGAATCAGAAAGCCTCCTTCAACTTCTAGGAGTAGGGATTCGGGATGTTCAGTCGGATTCCAATTTGTGTGCCCACGGTTACATAATTCTTTGGTGAGGTCTGCTGGGCTGTCAGACAAACACACGAGTCGCTCCGCTCGTTGGAGCTCCGCGAGGGCGAGCGCATGTCGGACAACACAACCCTGCCAGTCTGCTGTGAGCTTGGACCATCGATGGCGATTGAGCTGCTGCAGGAAAAACGTTGGGCACAATCTGGGCCACTGCCCGACATCCGCCACCACTAGATTGGTTTGCCTGCATCTTTGCTGGAACGCTGGGTCTCCAGTGGTGCTGTCAGCTTCGGTTGTGGCAGACAAAATCTCGGCGTAGAGTGTTTGAACGTGTTCCTTGCAGCGATTCAAGTGTGCACAGAGAATGTTCTTGATGCTTTCTCCTTGCAAGGGCAACCGATACTGCTTGTCCCAATTTTGGAAAGACAGGAGGCTTGCTCGCAGATCCGAAACGTAGTCCATTTCGAAGCTTGAGTTTGCTTCGGACTGAAGGCTTTCCAGCAGGGAAGCGAGTCGAGGCGTTGCCTTGCTTGAGCTCGCGGGCACTAGCAAATCGTCTGTCACTATTTCAGATCCACGAGAACGCATTGAGGGGGGCGAAGCGGCGAATATATCATCGATGGAGACGAAGGTGCGTCCCCTGGCGATGGCTATCCTTGGGCTAGCAGCCACATATGATGAAGGCATCTCCACCGCCGCTACCATCACGCCCTCCATTGCATCTTCGATCTCACGGAGATACATGTTAAACCGGTTGTTGTCGTACCATGTCTTGAATTGCGAACTCGCGATCTGCATGGCACTTGTCGTATCTGTGTAGGTCTGGAAATCGGCAATATCAAGTAAGACCGGGACCTCGCAAGGCCACTGAGCTTCCAGCATTTGTATGAACCTGTCGAGTGCACGGCCCTGATTGCTCTGAAATTGCCGTCTTCGGCGCTGTTTTAGTGCGGATTTGGATTCATTGGAATGGCAGGCGAGTTTTGATTCAGGGCATTCAGATAATGGGAGAAGCGCGGGTCCGAGAGCAGAATGCAGTTTTACCCTGCAGAATGCCGCCCCCTCTGACAGCTGAAAGGAGCTGATCGGGGGAGGAGAAATCCGTCTCATACTAGCTAGTACGAAGAATGACCCAAGAGTCTGAACAAGCTCGATGTTGCTGTCTTTAGCAAAAGCAAGGGTAGACAGCCAGATCATCAGGCGAAATTTGTCGAAACGGTTACGTGGGCTACTGAATGTGCGGTGAAGGGCACACCAGTGTTTGGAGACAAACTTGGCCCAATCTTGGAACAGCCCGGCGTCATACTTCAGTTCGGAGGATGGTATTTGATGGTCGGGACCTAGTATCGAAGATCTCTGCGCGAGAAAATCCCAGACTTGAACACTCCATTCTGGGGGAATGCGGTAATGCACCTGTGGATAATCGTCGAACACGAAGTTCGACATGACAAAGGCCTTGAATCCCTGCGGCGAATTTTGGCTCTGGTCCCTGGATGAGTATGTGGCATCACTTCCGATGGTGTGGTCTTCCGCCCCAAAACCAGATACGCGGAAGGTGGATGATCGGATGCAATCGCGGTCCAGCAAGTCCGGTTCGACGTGGTCTAGAGTCGGCAGTTTGTTATCAAATCCTGGGTGAAATACTTTCGCCCTCTCAGCTTGGTCGAAGATAAGTTTGACGCCTTTGTAGAATCCTCCATGTTGAGCGAGAAAACTTAGTTCTGATGCCCACTTCACCGTCTGCATCACCCGCTCATTGGCCGGGTAGTAGCTTCTTCCTGCTGTTATCCGAGCAATTTGGTGGAGGATGTCGACGTTCTCTCGGGTTAGTCGATTGAATGATCTGACTGCAGCGGAGCTCAGGATGGAGAGAGCCTGCTCTGTTCCTGTTCTCTTTATGAGAGGGTCGGGCAGACAGAAGGAGGTGAGGGCATGGAGGTGGCATAACCATAATTTGCTCTGTATAGTCCCGTTGTCTAATAGTCTCCCCAGTTGACTGTCCACAGGATAGGCGTGGGCTTTCGCCGCGACATCCCGATCGATAGTGACATGAACATGATCGCTGGTCTTTCGGCACGATGTAGAGCCGTCCGGTACGATCACCAAGCGTCGCCCAGTTACGTCGTTTTGCAGCATAAGCTTGCTCTGAAGTCCGACCAGTGTCCCGAGCGATTGATCTGGGTGGACGGCTAGGCCCCGGAACTGTTTTGATCGAAGTAATGACGTCCCTGACTCGAGGAAGAAGGTCAGCGAGAGCCTTGGAAGCTCAATCTCCAGTTTTGACGACGAGCACTGAAGGATGGTGTGCAGACGGAGAGGAACCTCTATGGGAGAAAGAATGCCAGAGATCACTCGGGCAGTCTCGCTCTCGACATAGATCAAAGATAGTCCATCCTTCACTAATCGCCAGTGGTCATGACCTGGACCTCTGATTAACATCCAGTTATCGAGAGATGAGTTCCAAGGATCATCTATAGGGCGAAACTCCACGCAGTCGTCCTCCACATTGTACCAATGAATGAACCTCTCGGTGAAGTGCACTGGAAATCTCTCCCGCAAGATCCGTGCAGGGACAAGGTCACACGTTCGGCCATCTTTCACCGCGCGAACTAGGAGATCAGATTCAGTGGCATCGTTGGAGTCGGATATGCGTCGGATGCCGAGGTGGATGGTGTATCCAGCATGGTCCCGTTTTCCAGAGAACTGCAAACCGGGGGCAGTGGTCGGCATGACATCCAGGTTGGACCGGCCAAAGAGAGTGCGATAGGTCTGGTGATTGATGTATCTGGGAGGGAGACGGGCTAAAGGAAGTCCATCGACAAGGAGCTCACCAGTCAGGAGATTGTAATGGACCACCACCTGCTTTTCGCTATACTGAGGGGGTAGAGTATTGAGGAGCCAGTAATCGAACTTGTCGGAGACAGCACACCAGCCATCACCAGCCGCATAGGAAGACCACGTACTCCTTATGGCATCATCCAGCGATCGACTCTGGACCTCGAGAATTTGTGTCGCCAATATTGGATAGCTTCGATAGCAGAGCGACTTCCACCGCTGATGCAGGATTGGCGTCATGGGGTTCGAAGCTTCCGAAATGGTAGAAGCTTGGTTTTGAATGATGATGCAGCATTGTATGAAGACGGATCCATCTTCAGGCAAAGCCAGTGCATGTTCCAGATATCTGTCGTCGACGTTGAACGTGTCGGCACAAATCAAAGCGAGCCCGACGGCGTGAGACAGTAAATCTGCTCGTTGAGAGTCGTTGGTTGCGCCGTATGCCTTGTCTGTAAGAAGATTAACCCAGCCGAATGTTACTGCTCGTACAGTATGCAGGTACTTTAAGCACTGGGCCTTGATGGTCTCTGCGGTGGTCAGTGACAGCAGTCGAACAGTCACGGAGATGAACGTGCTGACTGCCGGGGATGATTCCCAATTCTCCCGAATGCGCTGTAAACTTTCATCGAGGCTTCTCAAAAGCGCATTTGCGAACTTCTCATCGACCACGACTTCATGACCGTCTCTCAATATGTTCCCGTCTTGAGAAGGTCCAGCTTGGTAGATCGACTGAAGGATCACAAGACCAGTCTCTACCTTTCTGAAGTCGACCGACGGGGCAGATAGCTGTAACAATACATTGAGCCACCGAACGCGATGACCAAGTGGAATGGTGCACAATGCCTTGAATTCGTCCAAGGACATATGCTCGGGACAATCAGACTGGCTCGCTATCACAGTGTTCGGCGACGGGCCATCATCGTTGGCGGTTGAGCAGAAGAGAAACTGCTGGAGCGGTGATGAGCACGCGGGTAATCGATAGGTCAGTAAGTCTGAGATTCCATCCCTCACGTGGAAGCTGTCGATAAAAGTGCTGGTTGCATGGTCATAGTACTGATATCGCATTCCATTGTTGAGGCATATATCGCTCTCGGCGGTGACGGCGATGGATTTCTTCCGACGGTGAGTTACTCCATGTGGCTTAGTTTTAGATAGAAGAGTGAGACGCTGCGCCGAATTAGAAAGTTTAAAGAAGGAAGCAAGGCCGCTGTATGTCCTCAGAGGATGCTGCTTCTTCGCCTGGGGTCGGCGGGCGGGTGGAGACTCTGCCTTGAACACTTCCAAGAGCAGAAACAGAGCTGTGTCACGCCATTGAGAAAAGAAAGGAGGGACGTCGAGTTCAAAAACAGTAGACCTCGCTTCCAAGTCGTTTTGCGGCAGTGGCCACTCGTGAACTTTGATATCAATGCGGTTCGCCTGGGATCTATAGTCGCATCTCTTACAGTTGTCACTGTGACGTTGCTCTCGGGTGTCATTGTAATGATCCACCACGACTTCGTGATAGTCGCAGACGCTTTGATCATGGAGTTGCATAAGAGCTCTATATTCATGTTTCTTCTGGTGTAGTTCGTCCACTTTCGCGTGTCTGGTTCGGGTGGCATCCGACTCAATGTCCTGACGCAAACGCTGATGTTCGGAGGACTGGTTGAAATATCTCACGGCAAAACAATTTGACTGGCCATAGTCCCGAAAGATCGACGGAGAGAGATAACGTGCAGCCCTTCGACGTTGCTTGAGGTAATCTTCGGCACGAAGCAATCGTAGCATCTGGCACTTGAAGGGCAGTATCAAATACTGAACCACTTCCGGCGGAACACCTGGATCGTAGTCCTCGAGGAATTTGCATAGATACAACGCAGACTGGTCGCTGGCCATCCAGAGCTCGGTGACGGTGAGCAGCATGATGGAGTAGCTCTCGGGGTTTCCAGCATATAGGGCTGACGCCGTTCGATAGTACGTCACCATCAAAGCGCGTAACTTTTCGCAGGTATCGGCATCACCCTTGTGCTGCTCAAGCCAATGAGGTAGTTGGGATGCCACCCAAGCCTCAAGAGCTTTGAGGTTATACACTACATACTCTTCTGAGGCGCACGGAAAGGTCGGGAGAGCGCTAGGGTGATATTTGGCAAGGACCGAGGTGGGACGAAAGGGATTGGTGCCTGTCCAGTTTGGCCCCGTTGATAGTGAGCTGAGGAATTCTCCGAATCCGTCGAGACGGGCGAAGACGTCCTGCTCGAAATCAAGGCTTTTGAGGATTGACAGATCAAGGCGAGGTGAGGCAGCCTGCATAAACTTCTTCCATTTGCCACGAATGTGCTCAGCGGTTTCGCGCATGGCAATTTGAACGACGGCTATTCCAGCACGGGGGCCGGATGGATTGAGCTTGAGGAGGCGGCGAGCCAGCTTGGCATTCATCGTGTACAGCAGATCGCAGTGCATCTCGCACTGGCGAGCCAGCCGAAGCACCTTTGCCATAAGGAATACCATGAAAGACTTGTAATAGTCTGTCGGGGGTTTCTCTGACCCTGCCAATCTGGAAAAATTGAGTTGCATGGTGACGCGGAGGAGCATCCAAACGGGGGATCTTCGCCACGGCAGCAAGGCATCGTGCCACATGACTTCTTCACGGGTATTCTTCCACAGGCGCAGGACGTCCACAGGTTTACCGACGGGGCTCAAGAAACCCATGAACAGCTCAGTAACTATTTTGGGATGGGTAGTATCGCGGTCTTCGTCGTGCATGTGGCCGGCCTTCCTCACTTTGGGCTTGGTTTCCACAGCAGGCTGGTGGCTCATCTTAGCAAGAGTGTGCGCTATTGTTGCCTGAAGGTCGGGTTGGTCGAATGCATCGATGGTCACAGCCAAGGCGGGCCCAGGGAAGGAGCGTCGGAGTCGACCTTTGGTGGTGAGGACTGCTTCGTTAAGAGGAGACAGCTCAAACGCCTCCACGTGGACGAAACTGTCCACCTTACTGATCATAACGCCGGCATTCTGGGCGCGAATGTGGAGAAGGATTGTGCCACCTGAGCCTAATTCAACTTCGAAGAATGACGGACAAGGAGGGCAGGCGTCTACCTTTGTCGGGTAAATCTCTCAGAGCATTGAACAGCTGCCCTTCGTCGACAGTGCCCTCAGAGTCGGTCCCTCTCACAGCCCTCATGTTGGCGATCATGCCAATAATTGAGTCAATTGTGCCGTGGTGGTCATCGATGACCCAGTCCTTAAACTCCCGAAGTGCATCAATCGTGGTGTGCAGCAGGGTTGTCTCGTGGCCTTGATGAGAGTCATCTTCGCATGGAAGTTTGGGTGGGAGGAACATGTGGTGAATCATGTACTCAATCGCGCTCGGCGACGATCTGTAGGTCGACTGCATTCTCATTCTGACCGAAATGGCCTAAGCAGACTTCTCGAACGTTGGTAATGGAACTGGACTGGAAGCCTTTGTCAACCGACTCCAGCTCTTGATGAGGTTGGGACGTCAAGTCGACCAGCCGCACAGCCGCCAGCCGCCCTCCTTATCAACCAAGGCGCGCGACTTCCGACATTTGACATTCGATGGTTGGTGCCTAATGAGGGGCGTCGTAGGGGAGGCCACATATGGCCAGCGCTTGGTTGGCGATACGCAGCATCGATTTGAATGGCTGATAGGGAACGGTCGCATGGGTACTCCTGCATCTCGACAGGGCTGTGCGTTTGACAGCATATCATCTGCCGTGTTGGTGGTAGTGATAGGCTGCACATTCTCACACCGGTCTGCATCATTAACTGAACCGGCATGGAGAGCTTGAAGAGCTGGACAAATGCGGTCATCAGACCAAGAGAGAAGGCGGATGAAGCAGATGAGATGTGAAAAAGATCGCAGCTCGTGCACGAAAGCTGCCCTTCCGTCCACGAGCGCCCGAGTCGTCGCTCAGTGATGACCATAAGTCTAGGTTTCGCTGTTGCTTCTGCACGTCGGGAGAAAGAGCAGGGCTGGCCAGATCGTGGTCTTTGAAGGATCGGTGTTGACCGTCATAGTTTTTCGAAGGGGTAAGGGCAGTCCGACGGCCTGGTTTGCTACAGGAGGTGTGTGTCGCATTTTGGCGTGCTGGGCGAGGACGAAGCTGCTGGACCCAGTCAAGAGAGTCTCCAGCAAAATTGGAAGGCGTCCTGGGAGAAATGGTGGCTAGCTTGTCTGTGTCGCCGTAGTAGGAGCGTGGCTTGTATGTGATCCTCTCCAAGCAAGCAACATAGAAGTCGCAGTACCGGAGAGAGCCTCCCAATAGCACATTCTGGCTGATTTTTGGATATTGTGGTCGGTCCTACAGCAGACAATCGTCCATCAAATAAGCTTATTTACGGGATGCCAGCCGAAGGATTAGGTTCCCGGGGAGCCCCGGATCGCCTGGAAGGTGGCAAACCCCAGGCGAATTATCGAGATCATGTACTCCGGGCGAGGGAAGCCTTTCTTTCGCTTTAGTGAGAGTGGATGGACCTATCGAGATTCGACCCTATGGACGTACAAAACCTTATGCCTCATCAAGGGTCGGCCTCATCCTCACCAACGGAGATCGTGTACGAAATTCTGGCATACTTCTCTTCTTGGTCTCTATATGAGGCAGCTCTAAATGATACGCACGGAAAAGAAGCATTCGGCAGACGACGAGACGGTCCATCCCCGGTCCCTATTGCTTGACAACCAGCGGCGTGCGCGACCTGCGCGGCAGATTCCCACCATCAGCGGCTCCCATTCGTCCATCAGGAATTCTTCCTCCTCCCCTTCAACCTCTCCCCGCGGGTTCCCCATATGTCGGGATCGCAGCCATGTGTGCCCACCACCAATTGGAACTCTCAGATAATGCGGGCCGGCCGCCGTTATCCAAAGTGACCGCGACTGTACCAGTAGGACTTCACCGGTCAAGAAACAGCGAGTGAGTCTGAGCTTTCTGGATTGGTGGTTATAGAATAGCCTAACACCTCTCAACAACACCCGATAAATCGCTGCGCAGGATTGTTAGGATTGTGGTGCCTGGCCTGAGATGATAAATTTCCTCGAACGACCAAATTTCGAAATGTCGACTTCATACGCCTTGCTTTTCCCCTTCCGCGGCAGCTCACTGGAACTTGATCCAATACAAACATGGAAGCCGTTGGCGCATTCTCTGCCATTCTGACCATCGCCACGGAGTGCAATCGCATCTGCAAAAGGCTGCGTCGCTGCTTGAGAAATCTCAAATACGCCCGGGATGACATCAAGACCATCCGCGACGAAGTCGAAACATTCAGCACCCTTCTACATATGTTCTACAGGACTATCACGGATTCCCGCTTGGCCGACGAAGGGCTGTCCGCAGAGATCAGAGCGTCCAAGGTGGAACAGGGTATCGTCAGATCAGGGAGGGCAGCTCTAAGAAAGATTGAAGACATTTTGGACGACGTCAAGCCACTCAGGGCCGACAAAGCCTCCTCTACCCTCGCACAATGGATTGCTCGCTGGAAATGGTCCACACGGAAGGAGGAATGGACACCTATTCAAATTTCCCTTATTTCTGTCAAGCAGAGCGCCGAGCTGCTCATGTCGATGGTATATTTCCAGGACCTTTTTCGTAAGTTCGAGGCGCTGCAAGCTGAGGCGCTAACGGTACCGAGAGAAATTCTTGACCAATTGTCAGTGATTCCATTTTCACTCAGTCTTGTCCATACTATGGATGCTGATTACCATGTATCAGGTATCTCTGTGCAAGTGAGACCAAAAGAATGATTTCTCGGTGCAAGAGGACAGCGGCAGAGAGTCGACGTGTGCGAGACCAGCAAGCGCAAGTGTTGGAGATCAGTCGAGAAATTGCCGCGGTGGCATCCCATTTGATTCGATCTCACATTGCGTCGCACCCTGGACTCGGAGCTGTTCTGAATGACAAGGGTGCTCCGTTCTCCGCCACTGGCAATTCGACAGCTTCAACCAATTCCAGCTCACCTGGAAGTCCCCAGATACGACCCTCTAACCCTGACAGTCCAAGAGGGCCTCCTCCATCGGGCCCTTCTTCAGGCCCTGCACCAGTGTTGGTAATATCCTCGGATTCTTCAGACCATGCACCTATACCTGCAATCCCGTCAGATGGCACGGCTCATATACCTATACCTGGGACCCCTGCACCAGTCTCTGAAGTGTCTTTAGATTCTACGGATTATGCGTCCGTACCTGGGATTCCGGTACCAGTCTCTGAAACCTCATTACATTGTCCAGATTGTGGGTATATGCATGGAATGTCCCCAGATGCTCCAAGTCGTTTACCCCAATTACTGGAACCCCTGCTCCGTCCTTCGGCCAATACATCCATACCCAGAATCCCCCCAGGTGCCACGGGTCATATAGCTGTGTCTGGAACCCCTGAAAATCTTTCAGATCATGGACCAGCGGTTGAAATACCAACACCCCAGGAGCATGCACCTGTACATCCTTCGGAATCATCGGAAACTGACACCTCTGGGGCACATCTACCTACTCCGAATGAGGCCTGTGACGGCCAAGTCTGGGTTCCAACAGCATTATTTGGCCGACCGGAACCAAGTGTTCGCCCACCCAATCCCCGACAGTGAGATGCAAATCTGGCAGAGCACCCGGTGATGGTGGATGACATCCGGGGCCTTGGCGAAGAATACCGTCGTCTGAGAAGGGTGCCGGTGTGGTCCTAGTAGGACTCGAATTCGGAAGTCTTCCTTCTAAGAGGCTGAAGCTCTTCTGTGCGCGAAACAATTTTTGGTGTTTGACAAGAGAGCGCATGCGATATCGGTGGAGCACCTCGAGTGTCGAGCAATTTGTTTAAGGTAATATTACCCTCTGAGAACTTTTTAATCTCACTTAAGAGCCGAATAAACAGGTTCTCTCCTCTACCGTACCGCCCGACTCTCTCGCCATCGCCAGAGGGGGCCTGGATTGAGTTTCTGTTAGAGAGGGTAATTGCCAGGGAAGCATGTACCATTTCGAAAGAGACTTGGTTCCCCGGCCCTCAGTTGATCACGTTTGTGTTGCCGTCGACGAAACTAGGCCCATTGCGTAGTCGCAGTTGGATGGGGTAGTGTTGCTTCTTCGTGGGAGACATTGGAAGGTACCCACGATCTGAGCGGACTTTGGACATAATCTTAGAAACATGTCATGACATTGACGTGGTTTTTTCTGGTCCAACACGCCGCCTGGAACAAGGACCATGTGCGCTGTCACAATGTCTGCAACATCGGGGAATAACAATCCTGAACTGGCGCTCTCCGATCTGCTTCGGAATGTGTAGATTCTCCCTGCAGCATATTTCGTTCTGCCCATGCTCTCGGGGACAATTTGAAAAGCGAGGTGAAGTGCAACAATTACATACTGGGTCAGCGCAGGGCACTTGCTGGGGGATGACGCCAACAAATCTGGAGGGGCAGGCCAGGAAGCCGCAGGAAGGCTCACTACTGATGAACGTGAGAAAGTGAATTGATTCGAGTGGAACATGTAACACTCGCGAAGAGGATCCAAAGCATCAAGACCGGAGCGAACTTGGATACACTCATCCAATCTACAAGTAAAACAACATTGAGAGCAGTATAAGGTGCCGAGTACATTTACGGGTACCTCTTCCTTTCTGCCTTCTAGCTTTTCATTTGCTTCTTCCCATTCTCCCATGGCGTCTCCTGGCGTTCGTTTTGCCTTCTTCTTCTTCCCTCGCTTCTTGCCATTCAGACACCAACCTTGTGCACGGCGACGGAAACAGGCTATCATGGTCCGATGGCTCTATCATGCTCTAAAGGTTCTATGTCCTGCAGCTCCCTAACGTTACACCGAATTCTAATGCGGGGGACCAGAACATCGCTTAATGGGCCACTTCCATGTCTCCGAACTCATTTTGTACACTCACTCTGCACGCCATAATCGACTCACTCCCCTGTAAAATACTAAACCCTTCTCCTGCCATTGTTGCCTCTGTTCTCGGGCTCGCAAATGCAATCACATCGCTTGACGCTTCAACCTGCGCAATAAGGTGTTGGGCATTCGTGCCTCCGCAGTCTCCCCAGAAAGATTCACCACTCGACCGTGTGAGGGAAGCTGGACATTCGCGAACACGTCTCCAGCGAGGGTGTGTCGGCAGCGCCATCGAGCGCATCGCACAGGGCTTCGGCTTCGGTGTCTATGTCGGCGGTGCCGGTCACGCGGATGGCAGGCTGAAGCTTCCTCTTTGCCATCTTCTCGGAGCGTTGATGTTGAGCCAGAATTGCAAACAAGTCAATTGTGCGACCTGCAACCGCCTGTCAGTCCTTGCTGTCACCAGAAGTTGCACATGGAATCTTACCTCCGCACTGATACGCAAAATACCTCGAGCTTGTCGAACTCTTCCCTTCTGCACCTGATCTGGTGATGGTCGTCAATTCCTGCTCTAGCATCCACTTCCACTTCTCTAGAGTCTTGACGGGAGCCACGTGGCCTTCCTTCGCGTACATGTCGCACCTGACAATGGCTTCGGAGCTTGACCGGGGTAGAAGCACCATCGTGCACCACAGATCATCATCGAGCTCCTTGATGATGCTCAGTGGGCCGAGAAGCCGCACGGTCTTCGACTTGCGAAGTGCAGAAAACCAACCAAACGGACTCTGAGACCATTGTGCTTGATCGGAGAACTCATTTGCTAAAATTTCGTCAGATGGCTCATCTATGCAAGCTCTCGACCAACTCACCAATAGTCTTCCAATTCGCTCCGCACGTCACCTCCATTCCATCCGCCCAAGAACAGTTCCCGAGGTCAATATGAGACTTCACATTGTTGAACGGAAGATTCATCGTACTGGCGTCGAAGTTGACAAACACCAGCCCTTCCCTTGTCGCTATCAGCTTGACTTCGAACAAGCCATTCTCGGCGGGCACGAATCCTGGAGATTCCTCGAACTTAGGAGCCTTGACCAAGGCGCCCTTGTCGTCATACTGCCATCCATGATACTTGCACGAGAATCTGGTCGACGTGCCGCAAGACTTTCGGACAACGGTATATGCTCGGTGGCGACAGACGTTGTGAAAACCTCGCAGCTTCATGTCTTTGCCCAGAACCACAAAAAACGAGATCCCAGCCACGTCGAATGCATGATAGTCGCCGGGTTTCTCAAATCTGCTCTGGTGACAGACGAAGAGCCATGTCTTGCGAGCCGTCAGTTCCGGTCGAGTGAATTGCGAGACTTGGCCTCAGTTACCTTGCTGAAGAATGCCCGCTTCTCCAATTGGAAGATCTCTTCGTCCGACATATCGTCCTGTTTCCTCAAGCTACCTTTCTCTGCCCGATCCAAGCCGGAACCCGGTCCAAATATTTGCTTATTGGGGTGTATGAAACCCAGCAGCATGCGACCGCAGAGATATACAAGGCAGGATATCAAAAACGCATACAGTGGCAGCGAGTAGCTCACTGATCTCAGTGGGCTTGAGCCCAGGTCCATCTCTAAGTTGAGAATGCGCGCACTCACGGTGCCACTACAACTGAACGTGCTTTCACGGTATATGAATTTTGACAACAAGGGCGACCTTATCAATGGCGTATTACCCATTTGGTCAGAAAAGGCATTTCAACGGCCGGGCCGAAGTCCACAGGAGATCAAGCGCCAATGACAATGGAAGGGAACCCATCCAATCCCTCGGATCCGATGCACACGATGCTCTCTTTCGTCAATTACTCGCCGTGATATCAAGGCTGACGCAGTGTTGGATCAGTCCACATCCCAGCTTGGCTCAAACCGGTAATGCGATCCCGCAAAGCATTTTGTCCCCTCTCCAACTTTTGAGAAGTGCGGATGTACCCTTGAATTGCGCGCAACATCAATCCAGTGAGACATTAGCACATGGAAACTGGTTCATCCAACGATGAATAATGATCAATACATTGGGCTGACCCTTTGTCACACCCCATGCCTGCGGCAAGGGATATGGGCCGACCACGCGGCTTCGCCAACAGGCCTGGTCGGTATTCGAATACCTGTTTGGGAATTCGGAACGAAGTCAGGACTTGTCGCTGATTTAATATCCCTCCCTCTACAGTCGTTGACGGTCTTACCTGAAGGACAATGCTAGCTTGTCGTCAACACAAGACGGGTGCTTGTCTCGGTCATGGATGCAACGAAGACACTCCCAGCGTCGTGGTATACTTCGCAAAACCTGTACTCTCTTGAACAGCGAGCAGTCTTTTACAAGGCATGGTATCTCGTTGGTGCTGTGCCGAGGTTTCCAGCCGGCGAGGAAGTCGAATATGAATTTGCGCAAGTCGCCATCAGTGTTCGGCACGACGGGAATGAGAATTTTGAGGTGATCAGGAAATCTGATGTACGCTCATCGTGGTTGAAGCCTCGCCTCTTTGTAAGCCATTGCCATTTAACTCTTCGCAGGGCTTCGTACTCAAGCACTACCTGACACCCACGGGTCTCTTGTTCGCCACCATCGACTCATCGGCACCGCCGTTCGAACAATGGTTCCCTCCCTCGCTGCTCGAACTCCTGTCCGGCTACAACTTCCGCCGCCTCCCGCACCGCCACTCGATCAAATACCCCGGCAAGTTCAACTGGAAAACCATGGTCGACGGCTACCAAGAGTGCCTGCACTGCCAGTACACGCATCGCAGCTTCAGCGTCATATACCCGCCCACCTTCTACCAAGTGCACAACCATAACACCTACAGTCGACACATTGCCGACCCAGAAAAACCCAACGACGGACTCTTCTTGTTCTTCTTTCCCGTCTGCACGTTGAACCTGTACGGAGGCGGAATGAGCAGCTTCCGAGTCTGTCCCGGTGAGAAGGTCGGCGAGACAAGAATGGAGTTCGACTACTACTTTGATGATGGCAAAGGTGGCACGGAAGGCTTTGAAGAGTATTTCAAGTTCGTGAGGAAAGTCGCGCTGGAGGACTTTGAACTCTGTGAAGTCGCCCAGTCGAACCTTGAGAGGGGTGTTTATTCGCAAGGAGTTTTGAATCAGGCCAAGGAGAGTGGTGTGCTTCGTAAGTGCTTCACGTCTTTAACACAGTTCGACTGTGCTCAGACTTCGCAGCTCACAGAGATTTGCTAACCCACTCGTGTCGCGAGCAGATTATCAACAACTGACCAGGAAGATGGTGGTCGAGAAGTTTAAAGAGGAAGAGACCGAGCGGAACGCCTTGAGCCCTACCGGCAGTAGAGCAAGTGGCATTAGTCACGTCGGCGGCCAAGACGATGTCGCAGTGTCTGCCTGATGCGAGCGGCCAAAGACGTCGTTTCTCTCGCGGATACGGTTGGAGTTGTTGCCTAGAGGTCATAGAATCGAGCTTTACGGTCCCTCGGCGATATGAAACCATTACTGTCCATCACCACATCCATTGTAGAGTCGGCGACATCATCAATGCATGCATGGCTCGTTTAACCATCGCCATCGACGTGATCCTCCTCCTTCGACGCCGCTGCCACGTCCTTTTCCCTCGCCTTCTGTTCCTCCTCGACCTTGTCTAGCTGCTTCAATACGAATGCGATGGTCGCGTCTCTCGCCCTCTCCAATTGCTTGAGCCGCGCGAGCGACATGGAACTGTATTCGAGTTTCTTGGCGGGAGAGGCAGTAGCGGCAGTTGAAGTCGTAGTCAAAGCAGCACCAGCCGTCGAAGGAGCAGTCGAGTCGGCAGTCGAAGGAGGCACTGGCGATGAACTTTGCTCTCCATCTCCGGGCCCAGTGGTCGCCGCCTTTCCTTTCGTCATCTCAGCCAACAACCCCCTCAACACAACGATACTGTGGTCCCTCTCTACAAGTTGATTCGCCAGCCTTGCTCGTTCGGCTCGGTCATCCTCGTTATCATCATCATGCTTTCCCACGGGATTGGGAGTCGTGGTGGTGATCGCCGTAGCAGTAGCGGGGGCAACCCTCGCGCTCCTCCCTCCAGGGTATTCGTCAAGACGAGCCATCCACATCCTGACGGCCTGCGTCGCGCAGTTCTCCATGTGCGTGAACCGCACGGGCCCCAACATCGTGCCACCGTACCATCTCGCCACGACGATCACGCCCTCGACCTGCATCGCCGAGAGGACCCGCTCGAGCCGCTTGCCCGCGTACTTTTCGCCGTCGTCGTCGGAGCCGGTGATGAACGAGGCCGATGTCGATGTCGTGGTCGTGGCAGGCAAGACTGATGTAGTGCTACGATCCCGGGCGGTGCCCGACGGCGCCGCGACAGGCAGATTGCGACTCCTACTACTGCTGCTATTATTAACAATAGAGCCGAGTTGGAGGAGGGTCTGTTGGGTCGAACGCCTCCGCCATGCGACGATGCGGTGCGAGGCCGTCGCGAAGGACGGGTGGGCTTGGAGACGTTTGACTATCGTGGTTGTCGATGATGGTGTGGAGGTCGGGGTGCTGCTGCTGCCGCCGCCGCTGTTGTTGTTTCCGGGCCGAGGAAACACGGCTGATCCAGGATGGAAGTGTGCTTGGAAGGTGGAGTCCCGGTCTTGGATCGGGGAGGAGATGAAGATTTGATCCTGGGCTTGAGCTTGATTCTCGTTGGCGCTGGCGCTGGTGCTGACATCGTGATCTCGGTGGCGTTGCTTCTGACGCTGCTGGTGGTCGTGGTTGTCGTCGTCATCACGGTAGAGAAGGGGTCGCTTCTTAGGATTCGACGGGGTGGGCAGCGACATGTCGGGGCTGTTAATTTACTGTACTGTACTGCACGTCGCGTGGTGTTGTGTAGGGTAGTGCAGTGTAGTCACCGAGTAGTGTACGGAGTAGCGTAGTCTAGTCTACAGCGGACCTCATCCTCGGCATATCCGCACCTGTTGTATCTACCAGTTCAATCAACCGTACCGAGTATATTGCAGCTGACGCGATGTGATGTGATGTGATGTGATGTGATGTGATAGGATGTGGCGCTGTGGAATCGCGAGATCAGCAAGATGACGGGTGGTGGACGTGGCGGAAGAAGAAGAATGAAGCAGCCTGAGTCGCCGGAGTAGCGCGCTGCAGTTGTATCAGATGCACTACATCTTCATATGTCCCGTCTACCGTTCTACGCATGATACCGTCTATCGCTGCATGTACTCGTACTTGTGGCGAGGGCATATTTCCAGTTCTCACCGTGTACGGCACGATCAGACCGGTCAAGCACAAAGGTGGGAGAATGTCCTGTGCTGGCGCAATGCGGGCGCTCTACATACATACATACATGATGAGTCACCGCGTCTTGTGTCTTGAGGAAGATGGCATACGCGCTATTCATATTCATCTCGTCTTCATCTTCGCCTTCGCTGCCTCATTACGGTGTACGTACTAAATTAATGAAAGCGACCCCGAAAACTATCGCCATCGCTATCACCATCATCGTCACCGTCACTTTGAATGCACATTCGTATCCATCCATCGTGGTCTCATTAAACGACACGTGTTGGAAATATTTCCCGAAACCCTCAAGCCAAGACAGAGAGACGGCCTCTCAACTGCCCGGTCTTCTTGTCTCCTTGCTCTTGGTTGATTGCCGTCTCATAGTCGATCCAATTCAAGGCAATGCCCGATATCAAGATTCATGCCCATGCTAGAACGCCGTCCCTCATTCCATGTCCTCCCAGTCGTCGGCTTCGTCTTCGCTTCTGTTATCATCTTCATCGTCATCTTCATCATCCGATGAAATTGCACATTCCGGTGCCGCGCCGTTGATTCCGATGTCCCTATGTGAGGTTTCAACCATGCGGAACGCGCTGACTAGCCCGTGTTTGACTTCCTCCACAGTGTTGGCGTTACAGGCTTTCTTGTTCTTATTGTACGAGCTCGCCGCACTGGAGGTGTTCGAAATCGTGGTCGAATCCGCAATGGTGAAGCCGCGGACGACTCTCGTTCCAGTGACCGGGTCGGTGTATTCTGACGAGGCGTCCGTGACGGGCGTGCCAGGCGGGGTGGACGACATGGACCCAGATGAGCCGTAGTTGGTGAGACCGCTGTTGGTGGTGGAGTGGATATCCGTCATGGGTCTACGGCGGCGCTGGACCTTGACCTTGACTTTGACCCTGGTGGCCCGGTACTGCTGCCAGATCTGCGGATCGAGGCCCACGGGCGGATCGTCGCCGAGGAAGTCAGCGATGATGTCACCGTCGAGTTTGAGACGCTGTTCGAGGTGGTTCAGTTGCCAAGATGCAGATGCGTCAACCGCACGTCGGTACTTGCCGAAGCCGGTCATCTGGGGCAGGGGAATGGCGATCCGCGGCTCCGAATATGTCCTCTTGAGGCCGTCCAGAGTGGCTGACGGGGCGGTGGCGACCGTCGGCGTGGATTGCGTGCGTTGGAGATTTGGCTCTTCGGAGGCTACGCCGGCACTGCCCTGTGTAGATGGAGGTGAAGATGCGCCGCCTGGTGCGGAGCGGATGCTGTCGCCATTGCGCGAGTCTGAGAGGAGGGCAGAGTCAGCAGGGAGCGGCGACGACAAATAACACCACACGTACGAGCTGATGACGCTGTCGTCGAGGCCCTTGTCACCTCTCGGACCAACTTGAGGTTGGCTTCGGCGTCCTTGTACTTGCGCTCCAGGCGCTTGTACTCGCTGCGCTCGGCAGCCGCCCTTCCGACGACGAGTCGCGTGACGGTGTCAAAGGAGAACATCGTTGGCGATGAGGACGGATGCAGATGAGATGGTAGGGAAACGTAAGGAGGTGAAAATGAAGGGTTGAGGATGGAGTGTTCGAGAGGCGCAGTGAGTCGGAAGTGAAGTCTTGAGGATGGGGTGCTCGAGGCTGAAAGAGGTGTGGCAGTCGTCGAGGGAGGCAGTACTCCCACGAGCGATAGTGGTGGCGCGTGGGAGGTCGCCGAGTGCAGAATGCTTGCTGATACTCGCTATCGCTGAAGAGGCCGCGGCGCTGGTCCTTAACTCGCCTGGTTGTCGTCCACCGCTCGGATTGCGGTGTCAATGGCGAGGGTGAGGTAGAATGCACGCAATCTACCCGCAGCCATTCCCTCTTGTCAATCTACCACAGCTGCGTGGTCTCAGCCTCCGTAGTCTGCTTCTGCACCGTATACACCGCCGTCAGTGACTGCGCATGGAGGGTTAACCTTTTCAAGCATTCATCGGGGAGGGAGGATGAGGTGAAAGGGCGTCGACGTCGCGGTGCTGCAGACCGACGGTAAGATACAGCAGAACGCAAAAGCCAGACCAAAGAAACAAAGAAACGTCTTGCATGAAGGAGGGAGCCTTCTCTCTAAGTACTGGGTTCCCCATTCACCGAATGTAGTGCAAACGTGTCACACAGGTTCTGGCCCGCGACTTTGCGCTCCCTGTGTAGTCAAGTGCCGGCTTTCTTTGTTTGAAAGGAACCGGCAGCAAGCTGCCACACCAACATGGTCGAAATCATGATCCCGAATACACCAGAACCAGCAGCAGGCACACTGGAGCGAGTACAATCACACCGACTGTACTGCATTTCGTCTGCGAACGGTTGGGCCACATCGCAACCGACCACGCCCACCAAAGATACACGCAGCGGTATCGGGGACTGGGAACAGTATCCTGAATCATCCAGGTGACTGAGCTCGCTTATCCGTCCAGGCTGTGTGTGCGACGCTGGGGAACATCGTCCTCTGAAGGATTAGACCATTGAACATTGGACGCTCGACCGGGGGGCAGCAAGCGAAGTTGGGATAGAGGTCAGATCTGAATCATCCACGACAAGCCTCAACCACAACGACCAAGGCGGATGTTCGGCTTGTCAAGCTCCTGTTCAGGCCGTCTGAGACAACGGTCAACCATGTCTGCTCTGACGATGTGGGCGATTGGACCACGTCCGAGCTTCTAAGCCAGAAAGCACGATAGGGACATAGCATCTCACGAACGATGGCGGGGCGAATCCGAGATCTCCTTAGACCAACATTTCTAAATCAGGGATTTGCGACAGAAATCCCAGATCGAGAGTCGTCGCTTGCTGTGAGGATGGAGGGCGGATTTATGGTTGAGCTGACGCACCCACCCGTCGGGCATCGCATCCCGTTGTTCCCTGGGCTGTCCTTTGCGCCAGGTTGCTCGTAGCTGAATGGGCGGCTGTTGAAGATGGGAGATGACTCGCATAGCATCGATAGGTTTGAAGAATGCTAGCCTGGCCTGCCCGCAAATCGTGGACCCCCGCTAAGCATCCGGCGGCTGCTGTACAGACAACGCCACCGGCATGTGTTATTCAGCTGGGGGAGCCTAAGGGCACACTGGGTACTCGAGCGAGATGCCTGGAACAACGGCGGATGCACGCCCCGGGGACGCCACCGCTGCCGTTCTTCAGTCGAATGTTTGCTGCTGGGCGGGGAGCCAAGTGCCGTGCTGTGCTGTGCTGTGCAGTAGGGAGCGCGGACTCGTTCCTGTGGCGTGTCTCTGGCCCCCAAGCGGCGCCCCTGCCCCCCCAGCCCCGACCGATCTCAATCTACCGCCGTCTGGCGAGGTCCTCACCCCCTTGGCGCGCCGACTACCGACCGACTCGCCGATCTTCGACCATGTCAGAAACTTCTCAACGAGAAATAAAACACAAACATAGGCAAAGCACGCCGGCCACTGTTTCCAACAGCAGCGCCAACACCACGCTCCCGTAATTTATCAGACAAGTTACACTCCGGACCAGAACCAGACGACGCAGCGTCCTCGAGACGTGGGACTGCATCGTGTATTTGGCAACCGTCAGGCCCGACTTCAAGCGCGTTACAACGGCTTCACTGCACGAACCATGGCAACGTAAGTACCACCGTCTCTTTGCGTTGTGCACCTCCCATTACATCAGAACACAGCATGTACTATTTGTATGTGTGCAAGTGCATCGGGGATACTTTTGCCGGATATGTCTGAGATTGTCATGTTGACCACCGTTGATATGACTGTTGGTTGTCTCACCATGTCAAGAGACATACCTATCTGCATAGAGGACGGGTTCTACTCTTTTTCTTGCTACGTTGCGAAACTGAGAGAGTGGTTGATACCGGCAATAATCCCTTGCTCCTCCACTCTGCTCTGCTCTGCTTCAACTACTTCTTCCACAATACTTACCTTGTCCTGACATTGCAGAAACATCCACTTCCACGCCAGCCCGCTGACGCCATCCATCCGGGCCGGGCTGCTCAAGCAAAGCGGCCTCACCATCTGGCTGACGGGCCTCTCCGCGTCCGGCAAATCGACCATCGCCGTGGCGCTGGAACAGGCCCTGATCCGCAAGCCGTACACCAAGAACGCGTACCGGCTGGACGGCGACAACATCCGCTTCGGCCTGAACAAGGACCTCGGCTTCTCGCCCAAGGACCGCGAGGAGAATATCCGCCGCATCGCCGAGGTGGCCAAGCTGTTTGCCGACTCGTGCACCATCGCCATCACGAGCTTCATCTCCCCCTACCGCGCCGACCGGGACCTGGCCCGCTCGCTGCACGAGGCGCCCCGGCCGGGCGGCGAACCGGGCGTCCCCTTCGTCGAGGTCTGGATCGACGTGCCCGTCGAGGTGGCCGAGCAGCGCGACCCCAAGGGCCTGTACAAGAAGGCGCGGGAGGGCAAGATCCCCGAGTTCACCGGCATCAGCGCCCCGTACGAGGAGCCCCTGAAGCCCGAGGTGCACATCAAGAGCGCCGAGACGAGCGTCGAGGACAGCGTCAAGATCATCATCAAGTATCTCGAGGAGAAGGGCTATTTGAGCACGCCCCCCGCCGTGGATGACGACGAGTGAGCCGATCATCATATCCATCGCGGCATCGGACGTAAGTCCTTCGATTCTAGAGCGTGTGAGCGAGGTCAAGGCTGGGCAAAGGCACGTAGAATTGGGACAAACGGATCAAAATGGCTGGCGGACCTAGTAAGCTACGTGGGGGAGAGCGCGCTACTGTAGAATCTCAAAAAGACATGAAGCTGGATCCTGACTGCCTGATATACATGCTACTATTCGTTCTTCGCCGGGTATTTCCTGTTCTCCTTTCCTTTCCTTTCGTTACCGTCTTTGCGGAATACTGTAGCAGGGCAGGACGCAGTAGCCGAAAAAATCTCATCTATAGACATAAATATACACATACACATACGTACGCACGCACGGCCATAGACATATATACATGCTGTACTCGTTATGCCATTCCGATACCACGCAATACAATGCAAGCACAACCCTGGGCCCTTCGTCTGCCTCTCTCCTACCCTCTCGCAGGAGGAGCAGGTGTGTCATCATCCCGGTGTGCTACGCTTTCGCTGTCCCCCTCCCGCCTCTCTTTATCCCTGTCCTTGTCCCTGTCCTTATTCCGGTCTCGCCCATCAACACCCTTTCCCCACTCGCCCGCTTTCTTGCCCCATCGCATCATCCCCCAAGCATGTTGCCACCCGAACTTCGGCGGCGCGTCGGCCCTCGTGCGAAAAGGCGACCCATCGCGTCTGGACGCGGAATCGATGGTTGGATCGATCGCTGCGTCCCCGGGACCGTGACCGTGACCGTGGCTTTGAAGTGTGGCGGACTCGAAATTCAAATCAAGCGGAGAAGGAGGATTAACGTCGTCTTCCGCGCCCGTCGGTCTCTCCCAGAACCGCCCCTCGCGATGGACCGGCCGCCACCACTCTGGCACCTCACCCTCACCCTCATCTTCACCTTCACTTTCGCCGGCTCGTGCTCTCGCTCCCGCTCCCGCTTCACCCTGATCTTCATCTCCCGACCGTGCGGCACGGTGACGCCTGGGCAGGCGCTCATCCCACCACCTCCGCCCGCACATCTCCCACAGACGCGATCTCGCGCGCTTGTACGCGAACCGTTCGTCCTGGCCGGTCAGCGCCGACGTGCTCGTGAAGTCTGGTGGGCTCGAGGCCGTCATCCCCCCGCGCGCTCCCCAGTCTGAGGTGGAGATTCCGTGTCCTCGCCCGTTGCCGTACGTGGGGCCAAAGTCTGCGTCCTCGTCGGCCAACACGGTCCGTACGCTCGGGTGGTCGTCCGCCCACGACGGTGTCGACGACCGGGTATTCCCCTCCGTGTATGTCGTGACATTGGGTCGGAACGGTGCCGTGCTGTCCTGGTACATCTCGGAGAAGGCCTCGGAGGAGATGGAGTCGTCGTCCTCGTCGAGTAGCGTCTCATTAGTCCCGGGCAACACCCCATCAGCGGTGCCGGGCGTGGCCGATCTGGCCCGCGTGACCTCCGGGAAGAAGAGTTTATCGGGCGGGGCGTCGGCCTGGATGACGAGTCGGCACCGCGCCTCGTACAGGGCGTCGAGGAGGGTGATGAATCTCCGGGCTTCGTTCTTGTGCGCCGCCGTCAGCACCGGCACGTCCGTCAGGATGAGGGTGTGGAATGTCGAGCACAGGCTCACGTAGTCCGCCGGACCTAGGTAGACGGCGCAGAGGTCGTGGAACGAGGTCTTCAGGACGCGCTTGTGCGTGGTCCGCATGTGCAGCGGGCGCGCGTAGACGGTGAGGTTCGCGGGATGCCATGTCCCCGAAGGGTTGAGGACGCGGAGGTCGTCTTCAAACGGTGAGAGATCGTCACAGGAGGAGCCGGGGGTGTTGACGTGGTAGTGTGCCGGTGAGTCGGACGATAATAACACTGGCGATGACGAGGACGAGGGCGTCGTCGATGAGGCCAGTGGAGTGACGGTGGTCAAGCTCGATGTGTCGTCTCCGGACTCGAGCCCAGCATCGACCCGCTCGGACCCGGGCTCTTTCTCACCCTCACGCCCGTCCATGGCCACCTGCACCGCATCATCCCCCTCCCTCCTCCAGTCCCTCTCGCCCTCCATCTCCCAGACCTCACACCTCGCCCTCAGCACGTCAAGAAACAGTCCAAAGTCCGTCTTCGCCGCCCTCTCGCCCTCACTCTCCCGACTCAATCCCCATCCCAGCCCGAAGAATCCACCACGGGCACCTCCCCTCCCCCACCAGTTGCCGCCGCCGCGCACGCCCCCGAACTCCACTCCCGCCGCCTTGCTCAACTCCTCGGGCATGCGATTCGAACTGGCGACCAACACGCCGCCGAGGTGGAAAAACGCGGTGAAAAACCCGTTGATCAGCTTCGCGGCCACCCTGTCGGGCATCTGGAACTCGTCGAGGAACAAGATCGGCGACTCGGCGATTGTGTCTTTGGCGAGGCTCAGGACGACGTGGTCGTTCGCGTACGCGCTGCCGCCGAAGAGACTCCGCCGCGGGTTCCGCAGGCTCTCCAGGCCGTCGAGCCGAGCCAGCTCGATCCGCCGAAACAGGTCCAGCATGAACGTGTTGAAGTGCCAGCGGCGTTTCTTCCGCGAGGGCAACGAGTCATACAGCATGTCTAGGAGCATGGATTTGCCGCGCCCGACCTCGCCATACAGGAGCATGCCCCGGGGCGAAGGGATGGAGAGGGCCGAGTCATGGAGGGGAGTCGTGCGGGTCAACGCCAGGGTGTCCGCGGTGAGCAAGGCAGATGACTTGATCGAGAACAACGACGAGAGGACCCGGCTCTGGGTCCGGCTCGGGTCCTGCTTCTGCTCCTCCGCCCTGGCTGACTCGGCGGCATGGCCGGCGCGTCTGGAATGCCTGGGGAGGTCCCGGGTGATCTTCTCCAGACGGTATCGGTACTCGACTTCTGGGGCGTAGTCCTTAAGGCGGAAGTATAACTTTTGGAGGTGGAGCGCGAGCCGATGTTGCGCCGGGTCGGGTTTGATTTTCTTGGTCGCCAGCAATGCGCGGTAGAGGACCAAGGGGTTGGTGATGCTCAGGCTGAGGGTCTGGGTCGGCGGTCGTGCGGGCATGAGTGTCGGCGTGGATAGGCACGCCGATAAGTGCGCGGGGTGGTGGGAGGAAAGGGCGGCGGGATTGCAGAATCTGTATCGCGGACATCTAGGAAGAAATCGATCCTATGTCGATCGGGTCACGTTCTATACAGGGGAACGGAAGAACAGAAGCTAGATCATTTTGATGGTACTTTATTGCTTGTTCATTGGGATTGGTTTTACTGGTGCCTCACTGCTTGGATCTCAATCAACGCTGACGGTCAATCTGCCTCGCCGGAGTCTGCATGCTTGACCGGAGTATAGGAGTGTGATACGTGGAAATAACAGTCGTCCTGTGAACACGGACAATGTGGCTCTGTCTGTACGTGTACCGGTCTGTGCTGGAGTCTGTCACCGACCAATGGATAATTCAAACACCCGACCGTTTCTCAATCAGTCGAGCAGGTCGAGACTGTCCACACTCTGCTCGAGCCCGGTCTCTGTAGCCTCTCTTATGCTCGAAGCCGTGCTGGGCTTCTTCCTCAGCCTGCCTTTCGCGCCCGTCTTCCTCTTCGTACGGCCAGCACTATCGGCGGAGCTGGGTGGAGGCGCCTCGAGGATCCATCGGACAAGGGCTTCCGCTCGTCCCGTAGTGATGAGGTACTCGCTCCCGTCTGCTTGCGCCCCTCGCTCCGGCTCGGCTGAGGCATTCGCTTCATGCAAACTATCCTGATCTGCTGCTCCACTGTCAATCATTTTGGTGCGGTTGTACTCTATTCTCGCCTGCTCTTCGTCTTCTCGCGCAGCTCTCAGTTCCCTGGCCTTGACGTTGGCGCGAAAGGACTCTTCATCCACGACTCTTTCATCCGTCAGCGCTTCGAACAGGGCTTCTTGTTTGATTCTGGCCTTCCTGTCCCCGGCCGTTTCTTTGGGAGCTGTCTCATGCCCCGGAAGAGGTGCAGGAGCACACAGCTTGTCCCAGGTGGATGACAGGCCCAGCCAGTTCTTCGTTCGCCGGAGGATCTCGGCCCAGTCTGCGCGGGCGGGAGAGCGTGCTGTGAGAAAGATGGGATATCCGTCGCAAATTCGCGCAACCCGTGCAACCATATAGGCATGTCGTTGGAGCTCTTTGGTAGATGTCTGGACAAGACAGTGACATAGAAGGACGGAGTGAAGGACATCTGTGAGAAGGGGATGATAGGTGACCGCCTCGGTATAGTCCGGTAACGAGAAGGTAGGATAGTCTTGGTCGAAATGGGTATCCCGGTCTGAAGGGTAAGGGGGCAAGGCGGCGGGAGGCACCGCCGCAAACAGCTCGTTCAACCTGTAGACCTCCGGTTTGGGTATCTGAGGCAACGGTTGGTGCTTCGCTTGGGGGTCTTTCATGCTCTGATACTTCACGAGCACATCTGACAAGCCCGCGTGGGCGTAAGCGTGGTCGTCCATGTCGAGCAACCTCGAGCTCCGCGACCCGCGCCCAACCGGAGCTGAGCTCACTCTCTCCAGGAATGCATCTGTGTACTCCGCCGAGAGGCCGGGAGTGTAGTCAAAGTGGGACAGGAAAGCCAGGTAGTCTCGTAGAGCTCTTTTGGCGTATGTGCGAACCAGGCGCCGTGCATCGGCGCGACATCTCGTTTGTTCCTCCTCAGCAAGGGTCGTGGGGGAAACACCACTGCCACTGTCAGTACCCCGAGCGCCACCTCCGTATAGAGCCCGTCCAATGTTGTCACATGCAAGCGTCAGGTACGCTCCACCTCGGTGAAAGAGCAACTGGGGTTCCAGGCTACTAGGGTGGTCCTTCTCCTGCAGTCGGCCCTCTGTGTGCTGGTCTCGGTCCAACTTGGCGGCATCTCTGGCCAAAATCAAGTCCTGCTGGTCGTTCCGATGTTGTGAATGGTACAGCTTGTGCACAGCGAGACCATCGGTACAGTCTCGCACCACGCCCTCGAAGTCGTCCTTGAACATTCGGGCGACGGACCTTGTTCTGTAGGGGGCCGGGTCGGTAGGGTTCTGCCGGATCACTTCCGTCAGAGGCTCCAGGCTGGTGTGCTCGGCCACGCCCATGGAGGGAATCTTTTCGTGGAAGAAATGAACATATTGCGCATCCGCGTTCTGCTCGTCGCGCTGTAACACGTGTTTGGCGACATCTTCCAACGCCGAGGCCGACTGCATCATGGCGACGCTGGAGGCGATCTCGTCGAGGTGGTATGCGTGGGATAGCTTTTGCGTGGCATGCTCGCGCATGCGGTGCTTCCGTTCACGGCTCAGTTTCGCATTCCCACCACCGCCTCTTGCAGATCCGATCCCGAGGATCTCTGCGTCTGTCCCGTTAAAGAGCCCGTTGGTCGCATTCAGCGAAGAGTACAAGGACGCGGAGGTGGTGCCGTTGGTGGCGCGCACAGCCAGACTCGTAGCATCATCGATCAACCGCCTGATCTTGACGAGGTCGAAGAAGAGCGCAGGGTCGATCGGTCGGGGACGGGGAGAATAGTAGTTGCTGTAAGCCAGGCTGTCGAGCACTTCGGGCGGGAGGTTGAGCCATCTATCAAGCTGTCAGAATCTGTATGGGCTGAACCTGAGGCAGATTGAGGGCGACGACAACAAAGCTCGACTCCGACTCTATTTGCTCGATGTGTCTCTGGCTTGAGCGGCCGGAATCTGTGGGGGCTGCGGGCAACTTACGGTCCAGAGTAGGATGAGATATGTTTAGTATGCTTGTTGCGACATATGATCAGGGTAGGAGGCACTGACGGCTCAGGCGCAGGCCGTCCTTTGCCATTCAATGCCTTCTGCGGCGCTGGGACCGGCGACGGTGCTGGGACTGGAGTGTGCTGCTTACCGATGCTGGGTTCACTCGCAACATCGGGAGACTGACCTGTCGGCTGCGTCGACTTGGAAGCCTTGGGCTTCCTCTTGGTCATGATCTGTTTGGCCAGTGTCTGTTGCAGACAATTGTTGACAGGGTGACAGGGCTGGCGCCCGCGTGAATGCTGCAGGATTTCGCGTCTTCGGACTATTCTCGCCGAGGGCCGCAAATACGGTTGGGGGCCACTTCAACTTGTCTTCACTGTCCTGTCACTAACTCGTCAATATTAACGCGAAAGGATCAGCATTCGATCCCGCTTGACCGCGCAGAGCAGAGGGTACGCGCATTAAAATTCGAATAGTCGCACGCTCGCGGAGTAAGGTCAGTATTACTGCTACAACTATCCTCACGTTCATCTCAGTCACTGCGACTTTTCTCAGGTTTCCCACTATTCACATCGTGCTTTTGAACCGTCTTCCATCCACTCCTACGCTTCTTGCTTGACTTCATCTGCGAGTAGGAGCCCCGCCACCGCTAGGGGGAATGACCTGGTACCCAGTATCCAGACCCCAAGCAATGCTGTTGAACTCCAGGTCGACGGCAGAAATCTGGAGCGAGGGTGTGATGGTGAAGAGATTAAAGCCCTTGACTTCATATTGAGCCGACCCGATACCGAGGAAGTTCCAATACCATAGGACCTTGGAGCAGCCAGCCACGAGGATCTCGATCGTGGTAATACCTCCCACACCAGGGGAATTCAACACTCCGTTGATATACTCGTCCTTGCCCTGGAAGGTCACAGTACCGAGCTGTTGTAATAACCTTGTTAGTCCAGATGGAATACTGCGGAGAATAAGAAGCGCATCTGCTCACCGGCTGTCCCTCAAGCGACAGGATCGAGTCACTGGTCTCGGTATAGCCTGGATCGAGAAGTGCTTGGGCAGTGGCATTGGCAGCGGCCACGTCAGTATGAGCAAGGATTGAGATGTACCTTCGCAGACGTTAGACTCTGTTTCGGCTAGAGCACAGGGGGGGTGCGTGGTTCGAAGGAGTGGCCAACCAAGCCACCCTGCCACCCTCTGGTGGGGCTTGTTTCGAGCCTCATGGGGTTTCAAGCATGGCAACGTACTGGTTGACGATCGACTCGGCCTCTGCTTGGGACAAGCACTGCCAGTAATCACTACGCTTGTGGTTTGCGCGGGCCATGACACCGGCAGCGAGCGCCATAGGCGCAAGGAATGATGACACCTTCATAGTTGATGAAGCGGATGAGCGAGTGAAAGTTGGCGTAAAGGATAGAGAAGATGCAGCAAAGGCAAGAACTTTCAAGGAAATGCTTCTGCAGATAAATGTTGCCGGCTGCTAGTATCGATGGCTGCCAAAAGGTGGACTGCCTCCAGACATTTTATAGCTGAGCTCCCAGCCGCATGCAATGCTTTGAGGCACCTCCGCCAGGATATGCATGAGCTTCCCCTCCTGCCTGGTCGAAATCATACCTGCAAGGCACATGCACGTTCACAGGCCGGCATACATGACCCGCTGGCGACCGCTCAGACGCATCGTGAAGGCCGATCGGATTGGCCAGATGGAGACGGAGTCCTTCCACCCAGTCCCAATGAAGATCGGACGAGGAAGTGTGGGTGGCGATCTCACCGTGGCGGAATTGTCGAAGCCTGCCTTAGCCATTGTCCGACGGAGAGCTTGGACCTTTCAAGCTCGTTGTTTGAGCTTGATCGGCCTCGACGTTAGCGGAGGTCCCCCAATCGAATACGTCAAGGACGGACTTCGGTCGCCCAGCCCCTGGGAAGACGATCAACAGCGCAGATCCAAATGGTCGATGATTCCAGCAGCATATCACGTCTGTGAAGCTCTGTGAATCGCCAAGAGCAGAATCGCTGCACCCAGCCGAAGGACATGACGGTGGTGTCAGTTTGAAGTAAGATGAGATCCTCCCTGAGTGAGATACGGGTTCGTACCCGTACCGCAAGTGTCGGTCAACGCCAGAGCGCCATCGGTTAGCTGATCATGGGAAAAGCTCGAGATGTCGAGGGAGCTTCCCCAGCTGCCGGATCTGTCGAAGCTCTGGCGTTGAGGGGGAATAGTCCTTGTAGAGCCGACGCGACGAACAACGAAGTGTTGATGTCATGACTTGAGGATGCCGCGGGCAGCGACCAGCCACCACCGCGGCTGAGACAGGGATACTCACAACTCCAGTAGGTACCGTGGTACAAGTACAGTACATGATTGCGCTGCGGCAAAGAGGGCTGGCTCATCCGCCTGGCCTGGCGCCGCGTGTCTCGTCGCGTGGGACATTGTCGCAGCACCCTTCCATCCTCACGAAAGCATCGATGTCGTTAGAACTGCCTCTGAGATCAGCAAGGCACGACGCCAAGCTGGGTGAGCCCCCGTCGCATCTGAGCATGTCAGCTGCAGGGCATCGTCTCCGCGGGCATCTGGCCCATCGTCCCGTATGTCTCACTTCTGGAGGCTTCATTCGTCAGGAGGACGTATTAAGGCATCATGAGCTAATGCACGCACTCTTCGAGCTCGCTCGCTCTAGACATGGACCCCCTCCGGCCACCTCGTTCAGGCTCGCTGCTCCGTACATACCCGGAAGTCGTGGTTTTGCAGTACCTCGTACGGAGTAGGCGGGATCAAAGGGCGAACTACTCCATACAGGAAGTGCTGTCCTCATGTACGGTATGTGTGCTCCAGCTTACAACTCTCGACAGAGCCAACATTCGCTATACTGCAATCAGCCTGTGCTGACATTAAGGACGGATTTGCAGGGGTTGCCCCCATGGACGACGCTCTACACAAAGATTATCAAGCCTCCCTATAATACAGCAGGCAGTAAGTACATCCCAGAGCAGACACCGGCGCTTTTCCCAAACCGAAATGCGCAGCAAATAACATCGCCGGTCTGTAACCTCGCCATGAGGCGGCCGGCGTGTGATCACGCATCATGCAATCACACAGCCTTCGCCTCCGCCTTGCTGGTGTCGTACTTGTAGATCCAAGATAAGCCGCCCTCTTCCCCGACCCAGAGGAAGTACACCCACATCAACCACTCCTTGACGAGCTGCTGAACGGTGCTGACCGAATGTTTCCTCATATCCCCGCCCTTGGAGGTGAAGGCCAGAATCTTCGTGATGCGCTCCTGCCGCATGGACTGCCACTGCTTCAGCGCGTCTCGAGGCGCCGACTCCGAGTCGTTCTCTTTCATTTTCAGCGCGCTCAGTGTGTTCGCGAGGGTGAGGGCGTCTTCGAATGCCATGGCGGCCCCCTGGCCTCCCGTGGGTGGCATCGCGTGGGCGGCGTCGCCAATCACAATGATTCGGCCGGACTCGCTGGACCACGAGCTCAACTTGGGGACCTTGTAGTACCTGCGCGGTAAGGTCTCGGTCAGCGAATCGTACCGGAGCGAAACCCGAGAGAGTGCAGGCTTCAAACTTACGGCCACAGCGAAAGGGTTTCCCGGTCAACGCCCTTCGACGCAGCGTGGACGATCTCCGGCCACCGCTCGTTCTCGTGATGGGACTGCAGCGTCGAGTACAGAGTGGCCTTGTCGTTCTGGAGCTTGGCCCAGTCCTCGCGCGGTCGGTCCTCGCCTTCCACGGTTGCAAAGCACCCCACGCGGTCTCCGGTGTAGTTACTCGGCCTGGAGAGTTCGTTTGTCGTTAGCGTTCTGGATCGTGTGTATCGCGACTCAAAAGAATAGCCTGAGTGTGAGAGCGTCTGGCTCTGGCTGAACCAGGACAGCATGCACTGCACTGCACGGCCCCTCCGCAGCGGTTTACTTACATGAACATGAAAGAGTTGAGCTTCCCCAGGATCAAGCACGGCATGTATACGTCCTTGTCCAACCCGGCGAGCCGAGACCTGGGCAGACTCCCCCCGACACCCAACTGGCCGCTGAACGTCGGGACGGCATTGGGATCGAGGTGGGCCCTCACGCGGGAATGGATCCCGTCAGCGCCGATCAGGAAGTCGGCCTCTTCGGTGCGCCCGTCGGCGAACGTGGCCACGACGGTGCCGCGCTCCGTCTCGCGGATGGCCACGCACCGGGCGTTGTAATGCAGCGGGATGCCGCGCTCGCGGACGGCCTCGACCAGGGTCCGGCGCACGATGCCCCGCGAGACGCGCAGCGCCTTGTACCCGTACCGCTTCTGGCTGCCGTTCAGGATCGTGCCGATGCGGCTGAGGTTGCGCGACGACAGGAACTGGAATTCCTCGTAGTTCCACCCTTGCTTGGCCACGCGGTCGTAGACTCCGATCCGGTCGAGGGCGCGGAGCGCGTTGGGCGCCAGCGCCACGAAGCCGCCGTCCAACGCCCCCTCGTCGCGGAGATCAAAGAGCTTGCATGAGATGTCGTTGTCTTTGTGCAGGGCAAGCGCCAGTGCGGGTCCCTAGAGGACGATTTTGGTTAGAACACACCGTGGGCGGGAAGGGTTGTGATGTTCCGCGGTCATTGATGCGTGGAACATGCCTAAACATACCGCCAGCCCGCTGCCGATGATAATAACCTTCATTGTGATGGATGTGGAGGGGAAACAAGAGATTTACAGTACAATGCAAAAGGGCCAGCCGGAGCAGATAAGCAGCACGCAAGAATAGTAGTAGGGACTTCTGGTGAGTTAAGCGTACAGTATGAAGTTGACATTACAGTGTGTCTCTGCCAGGGCGAGGACCAGCAGTATTTCAACATTGCTCGACGTCGTGCTCCGCTGAGACACCAGCACCGACAGGGCTGTGAGTGGAATGTTCCTCGCTTCGTATCTGTTCCTGGAAGGGTGGCATGTAAAGGGCAAGGAACTTTCTCGCCTACGACGCCGACGCTGCTGATTCGCTCGCTTCGCCTCTTGGAGGAGCCAGAAATAGGCGAGCTGGAAGAGCAAGCCGAGTTGACGCGAGCTGTTCAAGCCGAAGGGAGAAAGCTTGTCGCATCGGCCTCCGAATGCAGCATTCCCATCCGACGCAGTCACGGCTGCCACGTCCATATAGACGAAGCGAACCTCGTGGGCGCCGTGGTTCTCATAGACACAAAATCGACCTCAGGACGTGTTCCAGCTTCTCCTCACACGAGGTTACGCTTATCCGTTGCGCCCGCCAGGCGACGTATCGGTCGGGCCTCACCAAGATGCATCCGTCCTCGTCGACCTCCCTCCTCTTGGTCCAATCTCGATACTTGTCAGCATAGTCGAGCCCGAAGCCGATGGCAAAGGCATTGATTCGGATTCCAAGCTTGCTGCCCACGGACTTGGCAGCCGCCTTCCACTGCTCACCCCCATGGCCCGTGAACAGGCAAAAGGCATTCTTGCCGGCCAAGTCGACGGTCGAGACTTCTTTGCTGGGCACGCCTTTGCCTTTGCTCAACCATGCATGGGGAAGGCGAAAGCCGGGATATGTGCTGACGCGGACTTGTGTGAGGTAATTGCCCGTGAAGGGTTCGAAAGGCCCTTCGTCCTCCAGGTACAAAGCACTCGACTTGTACCATTGGTTCATCATCATGCCTAAGCTATCGCCTTCCCCTCGATGTCGTTCGATGGCGTCGAAAAGTTCCTGGCGACGTCTCTTTCCCGCTTCTGAAGCTTCGGACAGCTCTTTGTTGGCCTTGATCCGGTCCTCCTTGTCTTGCTCGAACATCCCAATGGCTCCCCATATCGTCGCTGAAATGTTGTTAGTAGCCAATAAGTGAATCGACACAGGCTGAACGGGAAAGAAACCCTCCAGATACGCCTATGTAGACTTGGGGAAAGAACTCACCATGATTGCGAAGAAGCTCATTCGACCACTTCACCAAGTCCTGGCCAACGGGCTGGCGCTCGGTGTTATAGGTCTCCAGTAGAGCCGGAGAGGCCTTCCCTTTCACAACCATCGCAACTTTCCACGCCAGGTTGTACGCATCCTGAATACACGTGTTGCTGCCTAGGCCACTGCATCGGCGTTAGCAGCCAAGCACGGGCCGGACAAGCAGAGCCAGAATTCTGACTTCTGCGGTTTGTGTACAGGGGACCACTCACAAAATAGGTGGATGTCGGTGGACTGCATCACCGAGACAGAATCTGATGGCTCTTAGCACGGTCACCGACACAGTGGGATTCCTGAAGACTCACACGTTCTGCTTCGAATAAGACTCGGCAACCGTCTCATTGATTCTCCAACTCGAGATATCCAGCACCTCGAATGGAATCTCGTCACTCCCTATCGTCGCTCTGAGTAAATCTTCCACCTGGCCTGTAGCTTTGGCATTGGATCCAAAAGCTTTGATATCCACCCCAGGTTTCGGAAACACCACCAGCATCCACTTGTCCCACGGCCTTACCATGCGCAGAACCGGAGCAATCCCGTGTTCAAGGTCCGTGTCCGGCTGCATGATCCAATGCAGATGTCCCGTCTGATGTCGCATGATGTCGGCCAAATCCGCGTTGAAGAGGATGTTGTACGCCACCCCTCCGGAAGGCTGGATATTGTAAGAGAGGTCGATCTTGGCCGCCACAGGGCTCCGGGCACCGTCACAGCCAAAGAGATACCGGGAGCGAATGTTAAACCTCTGGCCCGTGACCTTATTGAGGACACTGGTCAGGCAGCCCTGTGAGTCGTGCTCGACATCTTGGAAGCTTGTGTTGAAAAGACATGTCACTCCATGGGTAGTCGCATAGCGGACGAGAATGGGCTCGAGGGACGATTGGGGGAGATCCAGAGACGCGCAAGGGCTCAGGTCCGCAACTTCCCCCTACGCCAGGGAGTCAGCTGCTGAGAGAGCGCGGTGAAAGAGTACGACGCACCGATTTGGCCGGCCCAGCACCCCACGCGTGAATGCGCCCGTACTCGACACCGCTCATGGAATAGCACCAGCGGATGGAATCGAGGCAGGCCCCCCGGTTGCCCAGTCGGAGACACTCACCCTCCAGGCCGAGATCACGCATGCATTCTTGCGCTCGTTAGCAACGCGACAACGCAAATGTGGGAGGGCCTCCTACCAAGACCCGCCATGTTGAGCAGGTGGGCCCGTGGCGTGGCAGTCGTGCCCGGTGCGTCAGATATGAGCATCACTTTCACTCCTTCCAGCAGCACTCGAGTCAGTCCTTTCTCGTCACCGCGGGACCGTCCAACTCACCATAGTTCGCGAGGAAGCAGGCCAGAGATGCGCCGGCTGGACCAGCTCCGACGATTAAGCAGTCTGTTTCGACGCTGCCATCTGGGATCGGAACGTTCCGTGACATCTTCGGTGTCAAATGGGCGGCGACTCGTCACGCTTACAGGGAATACAGCAGGACTTCGGACCAGTGACCGAGTGTCGTGAAGGACATGCACAAGCGAAAACTGTCTGCTGAAGTCGAGGAGTCAAAGCCCGAGGGCAGGAAGACGATGTATTTGAATGGGCCTCATCCAGCCCAGTTTGACCCAGGGGGCGATGACTCGGAACTCTCCTGTCTCACCGGTATCGAGAGCACTCTCCCGTGTTCGCCGGGATTATCACACGCCATACTCGGTATTCTCACGCTGAAGGTTTCGTTAAGGGGGGGATGATGCGTTGGAGGCCTCATCGAGAAAAAGCGTAAATTGTAAGACGTCGACCTTCCGTAGACGGAACTTTCAACGGGGGATTCCTCTTTCGACAAGCGCAGGCGGTGTACCAGTATGTACTCAGTATTGTACATAATCCTATATAAGCCAGGCGAGCTTGCGGTGCCCATTCGATGACTCAGTTATCCAAGTGGGATTACATATGCGAGCAAATGGCTCGTCCTGTCGCTGACACGAATAAGTGCGAAATTGGTCCGGTACAGCACAATACAGTAACACACCGACCTGATAATTGCCCGATATCCAGCAACTCTCCAGGCACGATATGCCGCCTTAGGCCACGCAGTTGTGAACGGCAGGAGGTTTCCAGCTGATCCGGGGGTTGTCCCATTCGAAGAAAGGCGCCGACACGGGGTTTCGCAGAGCGGAGTCGTCGCGCGATCCGGATGATTCCTTGATACTGCCTGATCCGACCATGCATGACTTCCATGTAGAGCGTTGTCCACCACTGGAGGCTTGGACGCATGTGACTTTGCCGTCTTGTATTGTTCCAACTGCTGTAGTTCCGCTCCGCTTGTTATTTCAGAAGAACAGCAGAGATGGACATGTCCAGACCTGTCCAGCCGGTACATCTGCAACAAACACATCGCGACATTGTCATGCTGAACCACTGCCCGCTCATTCGCACACGCGCAATTGCGAGCTTCTGGCCTGCCGGCTGCGACTCCAATCATCATTCGATCCCCAGGTGCGCCTTGCAGTCCAAATGTACAAATCGTCTCGTCGTCATATGTCCA
The DNA here is from genome assembly GCA_016109585.1 of Phialophora expanda. Lineage (NCBI taxonomy): Eukaryota > Fungi > Ascomycota > Eurotiomycetes > Chaetothyriales > Herpotrichiellaceae > Phialophora > Phialophora expanda. Next base: position 909,497 of record JADWPR010000005.1, on the reverse strand, counting down.
TTACCAGTTTTGGCAAATAACAAACACCGTGCAATGCGATGAAGTGCACTTTTTGAATGCCCTAACGGGGAGGCCTGGGCCCTATATAACACCACCTATTGCTCCTATCACGGCTCCAGCTCCAGCCGCATATAGCATCCCTGGACACGCAGTCTGGCGCGGACCATTGTTTCCAATCTGGATAATCCCGTTGGTACCACTGATGGTAGTAGGTGTGACCCCCGAGCCGCTGCCAAATATGGTGCACTCAGACACTTGTTGCAAATTCGAACATCCCACCGAGCTTAACGAGCTGCAGATGCTGCTGGCAGCGCTCAAGATGGTTCCAGACACTCCTTGTACCGTGATACCGCCGCCATCGACGCCTCCCACTGTCACTCCATTGGCGCCGGCTAGGGAGGTGAAGCAAGCAGTAGAGGCGGCCTGACAGCTCGTGAATGCGCTGGAGCACTGGTCCGAGTCGGGGAAGGAGGTAGGGGCGTAGATAAAGGGATAATAGGAGTTGGGTACGGTGGAACCCCCGCCGCCCACTCCAGTGATTGAGATGACACCGCCGGTTGTTGTCGTGGTGCCCCCAATGACGACTCCTGTCGTCGATGAACCCGCGATTGACTCAGTAGCGGATCCATCTATTGTACCCGTACATGCCACCCCCACCGAGCAACAAGCGACTTGACCAGCTTGGTCTAATGTGCATGTTGTCTCCGAGGGACAGCATATGTTATTCGCTCCCAGGCCTGAGCAAGAGTTGAGGCCTGCTTGACAACCCTGTCGCTTCACCAAAAGCGCATCTTCTGGGAGTCCGAATAGAGGATTGGAGAAGGGCGAGTAGTCGAAGCTCGAAGCACGCGCGATGCGTAGGATGGAGATCAAAGCCAAAGATCGGAAATGCATCTCCGGGATGGTTTGACCTTGCAGACAGCTCAGAGGGACGTTCACCGCCGAGGCATTTGCGGCCGAGGGTGGGTTGAGCAAACTTTGGTTGGCTCGTGCGGGTCACAATTGGATATTATTCCGGTGTCGTAGTTCTGGATCTGAAGAATGTTAATTCTTGGGGATAGCAACGCTCGAGGAGAAGACGGAGATTTCACAGAGCAATCGAGAAAGGGCGCGGGTGTTGGTGGTTTTCTCTTGACCAGCGCAGCCGACTTCGTGGTAGCCCAGCAACGCCGCCACGATCTTCGCTTTCGTCATCTTTTCAACCATTTTTGCGGCCTGACTTTATCGCTCCTTCCGCCAGCTCACAATTCAGCAGCACACAGTTGCGAATCTCAGCGAAATGAGGGAACTCCTTATTGAAGCTCGGACGGAGTCTCAAACAAAGGATTGATAAGGTAAGACCGATATTACAAGCCCCAAATTCCAGTCCTGCTGGTGAGATGAGCCAAACGTGAATTCTGCAATGCTGAAAAGATAATCACAATCTTGATGCTGAATTTCATACCTATACTGGATCTGATTATGCCGTATCTTCAACAAAGCCCAGGCAAACATCTGCTTTGAATTCCACAAGCTGATTTTGCGATGTTAGGTTACCAGTTATTTTGGTTGAAGGTGTGTTACAATCCCTCGTACAGACGACCGTGGCCGCCTTGGGACAACCCGCCCGCTCAATTCTGCCACTTCCTCGACCAAACTGAGCGTCTGATGCAACCCAAACCGAATTTCACTCGATTCACTCGCTGTCACTCGACCCTTCTGCAATTGCTCCAGGCTTCAGCTTTTCAGCGGCCAAAAGCCGGACGGAATCACCCGTGGCACATGCCACTGACCGTCCCCTCCTCTCCGACTCGAACAGGTTCCGAGAGCTGCATGCAGTTTGATGCAGCTATAGGATATATTATGAGAGATGACTTCGCTCTAGTTGAGAGCTGGGCAGAGACGATCCCGTCTATGTGCCAATCATACATCCAGAGACTCTAAGTTCTGCATGCGCGGCTCATACTTTGTAGCACTGGCACGACGGGGGGTGCTTGTGCTCATCTGTTTCCGGAAATCAGATGCCCATGTAACCCCTATCTATCCCTTCAACGGTGACAAGGGCATGCATATACGACGGACTAGACAGCTTTCCTGCGAGGCTGTAAATGCAGCCTCCGGTTGGCCGGTTGCTCTGGCACTGGGCCCTAGTCTCGTTGGTTCCATTCCTTCTCCTCATCAACAAGCACTCTTCAAAGCGGCTACGTCTGGGCCTCCGAAATTGTTTCTATCAACAGACATGTATCATTCAATCAATCGTGAATCTCGAGGAGCGATATTTGGGTGTCACCTTCACCACCACTACATAGGACAATTGTTAGAGAATGTACTTGTGCACTCTACTGGTCCAGAGCTTGGACCTTCGTCTAATTGACTCTCAGCCAGCCATGCGCGCCTCGGAAAGTGCCCGGAGGCTGAGAACTTGACGGACGATCAAGAAACGAAGAACCCCGGTAAATCTGCCGAGAATTTACGTAGATTTTTTGTGGACTTCCCTTGCCGAAGGAGCGGTATATTTCGCTTGCGCCGAGGATCTTGAAGGCGTCTGTTCACTTCGGCGAAGAGTCCCATCAGACCCCAGAATGATGCTTCGTGGGCTCTGATTGTCGGTATCATGACCAAAACACGGCGACGCGACATTGTACTCAATTCGCACGCTTCAAGGACTGGGCTACCTGGGAGTCGATGATGTCCCCGCCGCATCCTTCCAGGCTCTTGATTTGTTGACATAGTTCAGTGTTCGCTGATCTGTTCCTGACTCGATGTTGAACAGCTTGTTGGTCTACGGAGCAGGTCTAGACTTTCAATCGCTTCCTTGGCGGCCCACGTGGTCTTCTTCAGACAAGCGTCGACGCCTGTCGATTATCTCGAGCTTCGAGTCTTCACCCACAGCGGGAGACGCGAGGAAAGGGGCGATCCTGCTAGCCAGGAACCTGGGGTACGAGGTAGCATCGGGACAAAATCACAACGCTACCCTCGAAACTTTACCTGTCGAGGACTAACCCAGGTACCACAACGGCCGCATCCACGCAGGAGCCTCCCCTTGCGCTCGGCTGCCATTGGTTACACGGGGACTCCTTCGCAGCTGGTCCTGCCCAGATTGGATTAGGATTGTTACTCCAGAAGTCCAGCGACCGACGTCCGCAAGTTCCTCGCACCGCATGCGTTGAGGTGAAACTGACCCTTGCAGCTCGACCAGCTCGATCGAAGCATCATCCCACCATCGGATAGTCCGCCTTGACGTACGTACGAGGTACTGTGCACTGTCCCATTCTCTTTTGCGCATCCCAGTCGCTCTCACGATTAGCCTAGTAGCACAACATCCCTCTCTGCCAGGGATGTGGTAGGTGGCACGCATCAATCCACTCTCTCGGTATACACAGTACTTCTTGCGCGTCCCTCCCTCGTGGTCCTCCCATCATGCATTCCGCTGTCAGATTGTCAAGTCATCGGCCCGAACAATGGTCGCAAACTCATCCGTGTCCTTGGACACCACTCTCGACCCTCTACCTCCAGTCTTGCGGCATGGCTTGGTCGCGGTTGCGTTCTTTGGCATCTTGTCACTTATCTCCAGTGTCGCCCTCCTCACCTTTCTCACATATCGACTTTGTGTCTGGTACCATCGGGGTCAACTCCGAGATGGCGCCAATCAATTTCTGCTCCTCATTTACAATCTAGTGTTGGCGGATATTCAGCAAGCGATGGCGTTCGCTTTGACCTCAGTATACCTTTCGCAAGACAAGATTCAGGTCGGGACCACAACCTGCTGGGCAAACGGCTGGTTTGTGTCCACTGGCGACTTGGCGTCCGGAGTCTTCATCTTCGCAATTGCATTGCATACATACTTCGCCGTGGTGAGAGGACACCCCGTGGGCAACAAGTTATTCTATGGTGGAATTGCTTGCGCGTGGATATTCGTATACTTGATGGCTATCGTTGGCGTCGGCCTGGATCCCAAGCTCTACAAACGGGCAGGCGCATGGGTATGTATCCGTAGATCCTCTCCTGTCTCCAAGACTGACGAGTACGACAGTGCTGGATCGACAGAAAATATGACAAGGAACGATTGTGGCTCCACTACTTCTGGATCTTCATCTGCATGTTCGGGACAGTGGTTACATACATTCTCATATTCCTCTCCATCAGAGCGAAGGCCCGGACCCGCTCCCATCCCGACTTCCCAAATGACGACGGAAGCGATCCTGCTGCACTGAAACGAGCTGCGAAGTATATGATCATCTATCCCGCCGTTTACGTCGTCTGCACACTGCCGCTCGCAGGTGGCAGGATGGCGAGCATGACGGGAACGATCGTCCCATACTGTAAGGCCATTCCAGATTGAAGGGAAGCCACTGTTTACTGACCGCTCTAGGGTGGTTTTGCCTTGCTGGTGCCTCCATCACCTCCTGTGGCTGGCTTGATGTCCTTCTTTATGCCGTAACAAGACATGTCCTCATATTCAGCCGAGCTCCGCCTCCGCCGCAAGACCTGGGCTTGGATACTTTTGGCTGGAAGGATGTCGGAGACAACTTCTGGGGGACGCGGACGACGGTTACCGGGCCGTTAGGAGATCCGAACACCCGCAGACGCGACAAGCATTTTCTCGGGCGAAGGACGCCACGTCCAATATCGAGGCAATCAGACGAGGCTCACTTCGCGGGCCAGCCTGAGGGCATCATCACAGCCAAAACGACGATTGAAGTGCGATCCGGACCTATAATCAACTACGCTGACTCAGACATCAGTGCGATAGAGATGGAAGACAAGTCGGATCGGACTCATTCTCACTCTCACTCTCACAATGAGTGATGCAATGACGACGTGCAGATGGGAATGGACTGCACATGAGACCATGAAGACGCGATGGCGGAGGAACCTGTGCAAGCTTTACGGCCTATTGTAATATTATAAAGCGCTAGAACGCCTTTGTACATATGTGACCATGTTTCATCGATGCCAACTGTGGATGTGGGAGTCCGCATTGAGTTTCGCAGACAGGATTGCGTTCGTAAAGCGGCAGCCACCTCGGCACACGCCATCGCGGGCTGAATTCGGAGGGCAGGGGCAGCCACGTCCATCTACCCCGACTGTTCGATGCTGCTCGGACTCACGGAAGAGTCCTGCAACTCGATGCTGTTCATCCACGACACTCATCTCCTTCTCGACCACGTCTGTACGGCGCCAAGAGCAGTTGGCCATCCTTAGCAGTTCTCCTCCCTCGCAATGCTGTAGCCACCACCCTCATTCTCCGTCAGCGAGTACCGTTCCTAAGTAGCTACCGCCAACCCCTCAATCATGGCTCGTTGTCCACGAATAGCCCTTTCCGCGGTGAAACGAAGTCTCAGGACGTTGCAAAGCTCTCGAATGTATGCCACGACCCCTGAGCCCACGTTTCAAACCGCCCTCTTCTTCCCCGGTCATGGCGTCCAGCGGAAAGGCATGACACGACCCTGGCTGGAAGCATTTCCCAGAACGTGCAAACCATTCTTGGAAGAGATGGATGACATACTCAAATGCAAGTTGTCCACCTTGATTGAGGAAGGTCCTATTCTGCACCTGGACAAGACGGAGAATGCCCAACCAGCAATCATGGCTGTGTCGATCATGATTCTGAAAGTGCTCGAGCAGGAGTTTGACTTCAAGACCGAGCAAATGATCGACGTCACCCTGGGCCACAGCCTAGGTGAATATGCAGCTCTCGTAGCCGCAGGCAACCTGGAATATGCATATGCTCTTGATCTGGTCCGAAAACGCGGCGAGGTCATGGGAGAATGCACCAGGAAAGCAAAAGAGGAATCAGGGGAAGAATTCGGCATGATCGCCCTTGTCTGTGAGCCACCTCAGCTAGAGGGGTTGATTGCAGCTGTCAAGGAATTCCTCGGCCATGGTGCCGAGGGCACAAAAGACGATTCCAGTGCGCTTCCGGCGGTGCAGCAGGTCGCGATCGCCAATATCAACTCGAAGAATCAGATAGTCTTGAGCGGCAGCTTCCAGCGGATACGGAACATGCTTGTGCACCTTCGCGAGTTTGGCGGACACGATCCTCGAGCTGTCGAGTTGAAGTCGCGCTCAGCGTTCCATAGCCCGATTATGATGCCGGCGTACGAGTTCATGAAGAAGGCATTGACTCCGGAAAAGGTGGTGTTCCCGGGACGAGTCCCCTGCATCTGCAACGTCACCGCAAGGCCCTTCAGCTCGAAGGAAGATCTGGTCAACAATCTCGCGAGGCAAGCCGTCGACACGGTACTCTGGTGGGACTCCATCAAATACCTGGACAAGGAAGCTGGGTGCCGACGCTACCTCGGAGTAGGTCCCGGCAAGGTCGGACGCAACCTTATCTCAAAATCCATTGACTCGCCCGTCTGGTCGATAACGCTTCCATCTGAGATTGAAAAAGTCTTGCTGGAGTTGGAAGCCAATGCAAAAGAGGACGACAAATGAATACTCGGCAGAATTTGGGCGTGCAGGGAAGACGGGACACCTGGGAAAGGCCGTGAAACCTCCAAGGGCACATGATCAGTTGCTAGTCGCTGCAAATGGGCATTCGATGTATCCTGCGGACCACCAACCGATCCCTCGCACACCCCCAGGGGGTGGTGCCCCGACCCTGAACGGTTGGAAGCTGGGCAACCGCCACTGAAAGCGCCTTTGCATGCACAATGAGAGAGCCTGTGAAGGTGATGTGATGGGTGCCTAGGGTCAGGGCAATTCACTTCGGTTGACGCTGTAACGAGAAAAAGTCGGTAGTCACATGATAAGCCAGAAATTCGGGCTTTATATTCCTGTTCAACAAAATCCTGTTCAAAATCACCAAGACCCCTAGTCTGGCGAGTTCAGGTCAAATCACTTCGGCGACGGTCCAAATCAACAAAGTGACAGGCGGCTCCCAGCTAGGCGAGAGAGTTCGAGTCCCAGGGTGTTCAGGGCATCATTTGATGTGACAAACTGGCATCGGGCCAGCTGGCATTCACCCTCGATAGAACTCTCACCTTCGATCCGACCCTCGACCGACCGACCCAGCGAACACAATTCGATCCCAGCCACGATAACAACCGACCCATTCGTTTGCCTACTTGACAAGTCAAATCGGTGTTCATCAGAACACGAGATGAGGAGTAGACCGAGGTGGCCACCTCGAGTATAGCCTGATCAGATGGTAGCTTCGGTTACTTTTTGTCACCTTGGAAGAGGTTAGCTTTTCTTTGTATTGTGTATGCTTGTGTACAATCATACATTTTGTGTCGACAAGTATTACTTGTCCAGCCTTGAGGTAGAACCACTTTATTTTAATAGTATCTAGTTAGGAGGTTGTTAACTACCTCTGTCTCTTTTGTTTCCCTACCTTTACTCCGTATCCTTTCTCTTTCCTCTCTCCTCCCCCTCCTAACTATGTGGCTTGGCATGCGAAGTCAGGAATCTGCAAGGCTGGCATAGCCGGTCATTCCCCAGAGCACGTGGGTCTCAGTGATTTGGCGGTTTCGCGGTTTAGCGGGGAATCTCACATGTCAGATCCGCCACGACGACGTCAGTTTCTCCTTTCTCAGCTCTTACTCCCTCCTTGCCTTCCCGTCACATGGTTCTGGAATCGCGGTGTCGCCTGCCGTCCTTCTCGTCTTGCGCGGCTCTTCACTTGCCACGATTCGCTCCAACACCATCTCTGGCATGTCTATTGCCTGGCTTCAATGAGTGAATATCTTCCCTCGTTCATTGTTGAACCTGTCCTGCGCCAGGCACGGCGATTCTCCCGACTCAGCACCAGCGCAGAAGAATCGCCCGGTTTCCTCCCTACCGTCCCCGATCTACAGCGCTGGAGTCCCGCTCGTTTTTGGGCCACCTCCCCCCCTCTTTCGTTGGAAGATCCTATTGTCGAGCCGACGGCCGAGAACAGAGAGACAACGGTCCAGTCTATCACCAGAACCATCCAACTATGGGCTGCCCAACTCAACAGCTTCGATTCTATTCCTTCTCCTCCCTTGGAGCCAATGGATGATCCGAGGGGAGAGCCGGCTCAATCCACATTACGGCAAGAGCCGTCCATGACCGATTTCCCTGCGCTTGAACCCGATCCTGGCCATCCTCCACGACCCGTCCACCTCGAGACCCTTCGAAACGACAGTGAAACCTCCCTGAATCCTGCAAACGAATTATCCTATCAGTCCCGTGTCCACGAAGACCACTCGAGGCCTTTTGCAACTTCGGATCCTGTTGCCGCACCCGACGCGGATCCAACGAGGCTAAGACGAGGAGCAGGTGCGCAAAATGGAGAAGATAGTGTCGGCGGCCGGAGGAGAGACGGGTCAGGGACCCTGCCAGAAGATGATGGTATGGGACCTCTCAGACAGAAGATCAGTGCTATCTGGTCAGGACCGGGCACCCCTGCGGAAAAGTCAAGTCTCGTCCATGGCTTGATGATGGAACGGTATCTGAAGGAGCATGCCGGAAAAGGCACTTCTCTGAAGGTGCACGAATTGACCCACCGATCAGACTCGCCCATCTCGTCGGTGTCAGGAATCGGCCAGGAGATCAACTGGAGTCTCACACAAGAGGACCTTCAGCCAACATACGCACCGCTTCATCCTGACGACATGGATTCATCAGGTGAGTTGGTCCAACCGGCGCTTGGCTGCGTTCATTACATGCGAAACGTCAAGCTACAGTGCAGCACTTGTGAAAGATGGTACACCTGTCGACTCTGCCACGATGAGGGAGAGGACCATACCCTCCCCCGGCGAGAAACCAAATACATGCTCTGCATGCTCTGCAATACCCCGCAAGCCGTTGGCCAAGTGTGCAAGAAGTGCCAGGTTCCAGCCGCACACTACTATTGTCACGTCTGCAAATTGTGGAACAACGACCCGGACAAGTCGGTCTATCACTGTGACGACTGCGGTATCTGTCGACTCGGCGAAGGTCTGGGGAAGGACTTCTTCCACTGCAAGACATGCGCCGCGTGCATGTCGATCGCGGCAGAAAGCACCCATAAATGCATCGAACGGAGCACCAAGAGCGATTGCCCCATCTGTGGTGAATACATGTTCACCTCAAACAAGCCGGTTGCATTCATGCGGTGCGGCCATAGCATTCACGAGGCATGCTTTGCCGATTGGTGCAACACCAGCTACAAGTGTCCCATCTGCTCCAAGAGCATTGCAAACATGGAGAGTCAATTTCGGCGGCTCGACAGACACATCGAAGAACAGCCCATGCCGGAGGAATATCGTGACAATCGAGCCTATATATTCTGCAATGACTGCAACAGCCGCAGTGTGACGAGCTATCACTGGCTCGGGCTGAAATGTACCATCTGCGAATCTTACAATACAGCTCAATTGGAGCTCCTGGGTGCAGACGGAACGCCTCAACTTCAGGAACAGCAGCAGCAGGCTCAGCAGGCCGGAACCTGTGAGGCGGCTCTTACCGCGAGCCAGAGCCATACACCAACAGGTGAAATGACCCAGCCGGTCGATATTGCCAGAGCGTTCAGCGAGGCCCAGCCCCGTCCCACGGAGCCGAGGCCGATTTCAGGGACGCCAGTAAGCAGATCGTCCTGGCTGCTACCTCATTCACCCACTGCTCGGTCGACTCGTTCTATGTCACCAGTTGTCGGCAGTTACTTTGGCACCGGACCACGATCATCAGGGACGCCTGAGGCGCTGGCCCCTAGACGTGGCACCACGCCTTTGGACGACGACGACGATCTCGATTTCTGGGGCCGTCCGAACTCACCTCGACAAGGGGAGGCTGATGAAGATGATTCCGGATCCGAGTCCGAGAGTGACCCCGACGAGACGATGGAGGATGATGATGATGATGACGAAGAGGACGCCATGGATTTAATCGGGCATCGGTGACTACTGAGAAGCGATGCCGGATGTATACTGCATATCTTGTTTCCACCACCCCAAGGATCGGTCACGGCTGCACAATAACATGGCATGGCGTGGTGTTTCTTGGCATATCCGCATCTTCTTGTGATGGCTTGAGCGTCAGGCTGGGCCACGCTTTGGAAAATTGGCGTTCCGGCTATCTCAATATACCTGTAGTATTAGTAACATGAGCGCCCTGGACTCTCTGTGGCACGAACACTCCAGCATGAGCGTGTTGACCGTTGGCCTTTAGAATCGTTCTACTCCCAGTGCTACAAACCTCATGTCTGAAGTATCTCGGGAAGTATCCGGACCCCCTTCTATCACCACCGTCGACCCGTCCTGGATTTTAGCTTAGATAACTCCGCTATTGCCGACTCATTGGACCATTCAGAGCTCCCGCAAATTCGTTAAGCTTCATCACCTCCTACACCTTCTCTCCAACCGGACCAACACGGTCAGCCGTCGGGATGATTGGAGGGGTCCTCTTCCAATGCGTGAGGGGAAACGCATCCATCCACGCCATCGCACGCGATCATCAGCACCAAACCAGCTGCCTCACACGGCAATCGTGACGCCCGGATGAGAGCCGACCTTCCCACAATTTAACCAGAAATGTGCCGGCATCCCTCACCGTGGGGAGCGAGGTATATAATGGAAGCGTGTCCTCAAAATTCTCAGAGGGTCGCGTATTGCCTGACGCCCTGACTCCCGCTGCAAATCAATTCTGGTGCCCGTTAGTTCTCTGCCGCAACCCCGAACCACACGACACAGCTGCAAAGATGGGTGACGCCGGCATGCCCAGATCGCTCGCTGAGAGCTTGGAGAACACGAAGGTGACCTATGTCCAGCTGGGAGCTTCTGGCCTGAGAGTGTCGATCCCCATTCTGGGAGCCATGTCCTTTGGTAAGCTTGTCCTTTAACCGGTCTTGAGAACTCAGCGAAGGAATTCCAATATGCCAGAAATGTGAACGTGGAAGAGGGGAAAGCGCCACCCTGCACTTCATATCTTACGATGCATGACACCTCATCCTGTCGCGCCGGATCAATTCCAACTCCTCCTCATCGACCACGGGATTGCTAACCACCATGTGATTACAGGCCACAAAGACTGGCAACCCTGGGTCATCGACGACGAAGCCGAAGTGGACAAACTCCTCAAGGGTGCCTACGACCGCGGGCTCAACACCTGGGACACGGCCAACGTCTACTCAAACGGGGAGTCCGAACGGATGATTGGCCGGGTGATCAAGAAACACAACATCCCTCGCCACAAACTTGTGCTGCTCTCCAAGTGTTTCGGCACCGTCGGCGAGGAGCCGAGCGTGGTACACATCAAGTACCCCGAGGAGATTCGCCGGAGCAAGGACTACGTCAACCAGGGTGGGTTGTCGAGGACCGCAATCTTCAATGCCGTGGAAGCGAGTTTGGAGAGGTTGGGCACAAGTTACCTTGATCTGTTGCAAATCCATCGGTTCGACAAGACCGTGCCGGTTGAGGAGACGATGAAGGCGCTTCATGATCTTGTCCAGAGCGGGAAGGTCAGGTATATTGGTACGCTTGGCTTAGCCCCTTGCTGACTGCCCTCTCATCCCATTCCGCCGCCCCTATATCCCCTCCTCGACACCTTCACCCAGGCGTATGCGTGTTCTTAACGCTAACGTGATGATTTCCCTTCTTGTCACACAGGCGCCAGCTCAATGTGGGCGTACGAGTTCGCCAAATTGCAACATACCGCTGAGAAGCACAACTGGACAAAGTTTGTGTCGATGCAGAACCACTACTCACTCTGCTACCGTGAAGAGGAGCGCGAGATGAACCCCTACTGCCACGAGACCGGCGTGGGCCTCATCCCCTGGGCGCCGCTGTACCGCGGTTTGCTGGCCCGTCCGCTCGGCAGCGACGCCACCACCCGTGAGGAGTCCATGAAGGGGAACCCTATGTTCGGAGGCCTGGATCCCGTGGACCGGGAGATCATCAAGCGCGTGCAGGACCTGGCGGACAAGAAGGGCTGGAAGATGAGCCAGGTGGCGCTGGCGTGGATCATCCAGAAGAACACCATCCCCATCGTCGGGTTCAGCAATCTCGCGAGGTTGGAGGAGGCCGTCGCGGTCAAGGGCAAGGTGCTCACTGCGGAGGAGATGAAGCATCTGGAGGAGCCGTATAAGCCGAAGGCTATTGTCGGGCATTCGTAGGACTGGATGAAATCTTCGAATGTACTGGGACTGGAGAGACAGACACAGCGTTCCGAAAACAGGTGCCAAAAAGAAGTATACAGGCCTTTTCCATCTGATGCATACCATAGCATACCTACCAAGGGATCGTCAGTAGAAATCATTAGGCCTGGATCACAACAGCTGCCGTCCAGAATTACTGTTGGTCAGCGAGCAAGATACTCCTGAGGACGAGATGACCATTATTTAATTACACCCTACGGGGCCTAGGATCATTAACTAGAATGCCGTGCTAGCACCACCTGAGTTAGACTGCGGCCCCCGAAGCCTCCTTAACCGGTTTTCCAACGTGGCTTGGACCGCAACGTTGCCGGCCCGCAAAGCAAGTCGCACGCCTTGCAATCCTGGGGGGAGTTTCCACCGTCAAGCGACGATCGAGGGCGACCATGCTTCCACGTCCGCGCCATGCATCTTCGAGATATGGACCGGTACGCAGAGCCGCGCTAGCAGCAGGGGATATCCATATCCATATCCAACGGGCAGGATGATCAAAATGCCCTCCTCGAGGAAGGGTTTGTACGAGCGAACCATCGAGCCCCTCATGGCCGCCCTCAACCGCCGCACTTCGATCCTCCTCCTTTCCATCCTTTCCACGCTCACCTTGTTCGCCTGGTACCGGTCGGCCTACGGCTCGTCAGCCCCCATACTACACAGCGACTATGGCGCATACGGGCGGAAGAGGGGCTTCGACGGCACCTGGAACTATCAGCGGGACGCGGAGAATCTGATGTTCGATTCGCAACAATGCGACCAAGCCTTTCCCGGCTTGTTCGAAGAGGTGGACCGGCCGGTGAATGAGCGGATGCACACGCCCATCACGGTCGAGGAGATCGATGCCATGCCCAAGCAGAATGGCTATGTGCGGGCCATGATCTACAACCAACAAGTAAATACTTTGACCGGGCGTTCCCGGCCGAGGTGAATGCCGTTTACTGACCCGTCCTGGCGCCGCAGTTATATATCATCGACAAAGCAGGAGGCATATACTCGCGCGAGATTGCGACGCTGCACGCCTTGCACCGCGCGATCCTCACGTCGCCCGAACCGCTCCCGAATATCGAGTTCGCGTTCAACACCGATGACCGCATCCCGTCCGTTCCACTGTGGGGATACGCCCGCCGCGCAGAGGACACGCACATCTGGCTGATCCCCGACTTCGGGTACTGGTCGTGGCCCGAGACGAAGGTCGGCTCGATGCGCGAAGTGCAGATGAAGGCGGCGCTGACCGAGGAATACGGCGGGTGGACGTGGACCCAGAAAGTGCGCAAGATCCTGTGGCGCGGCGCAACCATGGGCCTGGAGCTGCGCGAGAAGTTCATCCAAGTGACGGCGGACAAACCCTGGGCGGACGTCAAGGCCCTGGACTGGCATAACAAGGAGTCGATGGCGAACGACCTGAAATCCATGGCCGAGCACTGCCAGTACAAATACCTCGCTCACACCGAGGGCAATTCCTACTCCGGCCGCCTCAAGTACCTGCAGGCGTGCCGGTCCGTGGTCGTGGCGCACACGATGGACTGGATCCAGCACCACCACCCGCTGATGCGCTCCAGCGGGCCGCAGCAGAACTATGTCCAGGTCGACCGCAGCTTTGACGACCTCGAGCAAAAGATCGCCTGGTTAGAGGCGCACGACGCCGAGGCCCAACGCATCGCCGCCAACAGCGTCAAGACCTTCCGCGAGCAGTATCTCACCCCCGCGGCCGAGGCGTGTTATTGGAGGAAAGTCATCCACGGGTGGGCCAAAGTGAGCTTCGAACCCGACTTCTTCAAGGTCGTCAACGGGTCCACGGTCTGGAGAGGCTTGCCCGTCGAGTCTTATCTGTTGGAAAGGAGGTTAGAGTGGAATCCTTACTGATCGGGGGCGTGTCTTGGGGAAATATACATCACTGACGTGAAGTGGAGGCACACTTGTATTCAGGCACTGCAGTTACACAACGCATGTACGGAGTACGGGGCACAAAGGGAGGCAAGGCGGTTGCATCTGTGCCATCGTTTTGAGACATGTATGGAGTACGACATGTTGGATTCGGCCTATGTACGATCATCTGACGGCTATGATGCATCAATCTGGGCTTTTTGAGGCCGGGCCCATTCATTACACGGCCGTTTATGGGTTTCGTTCCTCTTGCCAGAACTCACGCGTTGCACTGCTGTTGGAGTGTCCCTTCCGTGCGATCAGTCAGTCAGTGTGCTCTGCTCTAGAAGATTGGTAAAGCGGGCATGAGAGACGGGAAAGGGGAAAGAAGTCGACACCACAGCGGACCAGATGACCAAGAAACGGTTGATGCGAACCGCACCGAACCAAACCAAACCAGGACTTAGCGATAATAGTGTATACCGGTGAGTCGGACGACCGAACGATCGAATGGCCTGGCACCCGGGATACATGGCGCGTATGGTGGTGGTGATCGTGATCGTGACGATGTCCTCCGCACTACTCGGTATATCCAGAATATACATCCTGTACCTCGTACTCCACTCCGTGACTCCGGACAAGGTCATGCGTGCATATGTATGGATGGGAACCAGCTCAGGGGGGTATGATGTACCTCGCATGATGTCCATACACAGCTACTGACTAGGTATGGCTCGTTCCCGATTTCTCGATTCTGTACTGTACGTCGTACGGAGTAGTCCTTCGGAACTGTAAGTTCACTACGAAGTACTACTCCCACTTCGCCCGGATAGTACTGTACAGCACAGCACAGCCTCCGACCCTCTGGCCGTTCCAATCTAGCATCATTGCTGTTCACGCGCCTCTCTACTTGCAGGCCCGACCGCGACTGCGGCTCGTAGAAATCCCAAAAATTCTCGCCCACGAAGTCGCTTTCCACGCCAAGATCCACAGCCACAAGCACCGGATCCGGCAGTGGGTGGATATCGGCCGCAAGCTCAAGGCTGGAGAGGCGGAGAGGGAGCAGATCGCCGACGAAGACTCCGTCCACCTGGCCCTCGGGAGCTCTGACTTCCCCAGCGACCGCGTCACCAGCGGCGTGGTGGTCAGGACAAAGATCGACCGTCACGTCCGCCGGCGCGCGAGTGTGCTGCTCAGGGCAAAGCGAGGAGCGTGAGAAGGGGGAGAGCAAGAACGAGGAGGCGTCTCGGTCGCAATCAACTGGTCTCAGTTCCATCGTGCACGAGTTTCCCCCCGCGGACATGCAGGACCGGGACCCAAGGGATGCTGATGAGCCTTTCAGCAGCCCCCCTCCCCCGACTAGGACCGTGTCTAGGTCTTCGAGGAGCGAAAGAAACGAGCGGCTCCCTCCAGCTGGGTACACTGTAGATTATAATTCGTGATGATGAGGATAGCAACTAAAGCTGATGGTTTCTGCATCATTGGCTGGGGAGCACATTGAGGCTATTCATCCTGCACTTACTGGAATCTCGCACCATATTGTTCCAGCAGGCCTTCCATAGATGTCACACCTTTAAAGCACACCTCAACGTGATTTTGCAATGAACTCACAGTGTTACAAAAGTAGAAAGCGATCTCGCGATCAGAGACAACAAAGGGCCTACCGCAATCTGCAAGAGGAAGGCGGTTTCTTTCAACTGGAGATATTTCATCTTTGATGTTCAGAAGGGCAGTTCGAGCGTTTCGGAGCATAACGCGATGAGAATCAACGATCGCATGGATAACGGAGAGGGCAAGGTCACGGTTTGAGTTGTGGCACCTTAGATAAGCCCGTTCTTGGGCGTCGATGAGAGCTGCCATGGTCAAATATGTTCTTGTAGGTGCCAGTACTGTACCAGCGCCTCCATGCCCGAAGCCAGGCATCTCCGGTGAAGAGATAGACCACAGAAGCTTTCGAGAGTTGGATGAGCGGATGCACATCTGGCCATTACACGAGTCGATACAATCGACAAGTTCGCATCACTCGTCGTCGTCTCTTCGCGACGTGCCATTCCGACCGATGCGCTCCCCTAGAGTCAAATCCCTAGCCTTCTTGTGGAAACTGTTAACGAAATCCGCACGGCCTCCGTACTTGGCGTTCCTTGCCCTAGCAGCATCATCTCGCTCTCGGTCAGCTCTTTCTCGCTCTGCGATGGCAGCCAGCCTTCGCTCTCGCTCGCTGTGGAGCTCCGATGCATCTTGTTGCATGGCTGCCAGTCTTGCTTCTCTGTCGCGGGCGTCGCCATTCTCCTCCCGATCATTGCGACGTGGACTTCGAGATCGAACTCGTTCGGGCCTTGAAGAATGCCAGCTCTGCATCTTGCGGACACCGTTGTTGTGGCCGTTCCGTCGAGGCGGAGAGTACGACCGAGAACGAGATCTTGGTCGACGCCTCTCTGCTGGAGAAGCTGAACGCCTTCTTCGGAAGGGGGAGCGCGAGCGTGGCTTCTCTGATCTTCGACCAGGTGATCGGGACCGTGACTCCGAGGGGGTGTATGATCTCTGTCGGCGTTGCCTGCTTCTGCCATACCTGTCGTCATCGTCATCTCGATTTGATCGTGTTCTCTCAGATCGGTCGCGGTCGTCACGGTGCCTATGATGGTGATGGTGATGGTGTTTTCTCCGCTTGTGTTCCCTTTCACGGCCATCGTCGTCTCTGCCGGCAGCCTTCAACAGTAACTTCCGCTTGATCGGATCATTCATCATAGCCTCGTAGGCCGCTTGCTCTTGCTTCTTTATCGCTAGCATCGGGTCTTCTCTGATCTTTGCAGCCGTGTCTCGAGCAGTATTTGCGTTCTGCAGAGCCATGAAGGACTCCTGCGTGGCCGACTTTTCCAGCTTCTGATTCTCGGAGCCTTTGATTAGACCATCTATCCGCCTCTTACCCAGCAAGTATCCTTCCATTTCCTCAGTAGTGCCAGCCTGGCCGCTCGAAGGTCCGTTGTACATCCACTCAACGCGGGCCAGTCTCTTGCTTCCGCCAGCGGCCTCTTGTAGATTCTCAAGTTCCTGGATTGCTCGTTCTTCGGCCCGCTCTTTCATGATCTGATCAACCTTCTTACGCTCTTCTAGCGCTTTCTTTTCTTCCTCCCACACCTTCTTTTGGTTGCTCATGAGCACGGGGTGCCATGATTTTTTGAGGTTCAGATCGCCACCCATGTTGGCGGCAAAAGACCATTCGACGAGACGGAGAGGGGAGGGTTATAGCGCGAGAATATACCCAAGCCTGCGTGTTGGCGAACACCCGAAAGGCTGTTGGAAATGGGAGAGTGGTGAGTGAAGAGTGAAGAGGAATTGAAATAGAATCATCCACCACGAAGGCAAAACTTGGACTCCGCATTTCGCGGGTGAAGGCTGCAACTCGGCGTCACTCCGCAATCGATCCAATCCACCAGGTCAAACACTGCCTGTCAGTTACTTGCTCATCACGATAACAGCTAGAATTTTAGTTTTAATGGTCTACACGCTCTCGATCGCGGCGTTTACTCTGTCTAACCTACCACGCACACCACCAAAAGCTGCTCTTGTGAAGCGGTTGCTTGCCTTCATCCCGGTTACCATTGGCTTGATCCTACCATCATTTTGATCAGCCCTCACGATGTCGGACGACGATGATTTCATGCAGGAGTCCGACCCGGAGCAGTAAGGCCGCACTTTTGAGCCGTGAACACAGGAGATCTGACATGAACTCTCCTTAGGTACGACTTCGAATATGAAGACGATGATGATGTCGACGCAGGTGTAAGGGCTCCTCGAGGACTGTCCATTCGCGACGGGATTAATGCCTTGCTACGATGTTCAAATGATCATTGAATTGTTCTGACATTGACCCTAGGACGCCTCCGTTGATATCGAAAATAAATACTACAACGCCAAACAACTGAAGGTCGAATCTCCGCAAGAAGCCATCGACGAGTTCCTCGGCGTGCCCGCTCTCGAAGACGAAAAAGGCGACTGGGGTTTCAAGGGCCTGAAGCAGGCGATCAAACTGGAATTTGCACTGGGAAGATATGATGATGCGGTTCAACATTACAAGGAGCTACTCACATACGTTAAGAGTGCGGTGACTAGGAATTACTCCGAGAAGAGCATCAATAATATGCTGGACTACATTGAGAAGGTGACGGGGCAGCAAGCCGACGCTTCGGCGACAGATTCAACAGCGTACAAATCCATGGAGGAGTTCTACAGCCTTACATTGTCCACATTTCAAGCCACAAACAACGAGAGATTGGCACTCAAGACAAACCTCAAGCTAGCAAAACTGTACCTCGACAAGAAGGATTACAATCAGCTAACTAACAAAGTGCGAGAGATCCACCAGGCATGTCAGAAGGAAGACGGAACAGATGACCCCGGCAAAGGCACGTACTCACTCGAAGCCTACGCTCTGGAGATCCAAATGTACGCTGAGATGAAGAACAACAAGCGACTGAAGTCCCTATACCAGAAAGCACTCACGGTGCGGTCGGCGGTCCCTCATCCAAAAGTGCAAGGTATCATCCGAGAATGTGGCGGGAAAATGCATATGAGTGAGGAAAACTGGAAAGAAGCACAGAGCGACTTCTTCGAATCCTTCAAGAATTACGACGAAGCGGGCTCCATGCAGCGGATCCAAGTCCTGAAATACCTAGTCTTGACGACGATGCTGATGAAATCCACCATCAACCCCTTCGATTCACAAGAGACCAAACCATACAAGAACGACCCCCGCATATCAGCCATGACAGACCTTGTCGATGCCTACCAACGGGATGACATTTTCCGCTATGAATCCATCCTCAAGGAAAACCAAGATCTGCTGGCGGATCCGTTTATAGCCGAAAACATCGACGAAGTCAGCCGCAACATGCGCACAAAAGCTATCTTGACGCTCATTGCCCCGTACACCCGTTTCACTTTGCAATTTATTGCAGAGCGCATCAAAATCCCGGTCAGTGAGGTTCAAGACATCCTGGGTGTCTTGATTGTGGACAAGAAACTGCGGGCGAAGATCAATCAAGAAAACGGCACCGTGGAGGTTGAGACCTCCCGGGGAAGTGACAAGGAGCATCTGAACCGGCTACGCGACTGGACCTCTGCTGTGGAGAACCTGTGGACCACAGTGCTCAACGAGGGCGATGGCTTCAAGCTCGAAGACACCCAGGGAAGCGCTGGGTTTCAAGGTCTGAACTTCCCGATGGGATTCGAGTCGGCTGGTCCAATACCAAGTCGGGGACCTGGGCGCCGGGGTGTTGCACGCGGTCGAGGTGGTGGCAAGCTGGTCGCTCCGATATGAGAAGGCGAGGCTTGACACAAAATGAAACGCAGTCCGGAATAAGTGCGGACGCCATACGACTCGGGTATGCGACTTACCCCTGCCTCCTTGTTGCATGAGCGTCATCTGGAAATCTCACATTCGCTCTACGCATGCATCTCCGGAGCCATTCGGTTCGCAAGGCCGTCCAGGCAGCAGAAGCTGGTATGAGAGATTGCATGATCTGGCAAAGGTTGAGAGAAGTTGCAAGCGTGGTCTGAACCTCTCAGAATAAGACAGGGGAACCAGGCCCCGGGGTAAGAGAAGCGAGAAAACGGACCCAGTACAGAGGTTCAGCCGTCCGAAAATGGTAGCTGGACTGTCAGGGGCAAATGAAATGAAAGGAGAGGTGTTGCTCGTTCTGATGATCGCATACAGGGAGGGAGGGGATGGACAGGTTGCAAATACGAACAAGACGCCTTTCATTCCCAAGAGCCCGGGGACAGTTACCAGCATTCCGAGAGGGACTTGCATGCCGCTATGGGCCTGTCACAGGGTTGACAGCGGCCGCGGCCGCAGCCGCCCTGATAGACGGGCAACCAGGGAGTCTTACCACAAGAGGACGTTCTAGAACGAGAAAACAAAGCCTTGTGCCTGTCTGTTTTGGCTTCTCCAGGAATGCAGTTCTTTCCTTTGCCTTCTACGTACCCCAGCCTGTTTCGGGATTTTAAATTCGACAATGACTTGATCCGCGATGGCTTCGCCCCTGGCATGGAGCGTACCATCAATAGGTCACAATTGGTTTGCCAAGTGGAGCACTCGGATGCTCGTCTGTTGCCGGAAAAGGAAAGTTGAGCCCCATGATTGGGTCAGACGAGACGGATCTCGATCGTATGCCGATGTTTGCTCCCAAGAAATCTGATATCACATTTTGGGTTGCGGTGCAGCCCGTCGGACTTCTGACGAGGAGTAGCCTCAATTGACAACGAACCAGTAGTTTTACTGCCATTTTGCATGCCCTAAGGTAGCTGCATACGAGCTGTTTCTGGAGCACTGCAAGTTGATTTTGTGTCTCCTAACTCTCCTCGGGGTCGCCGCCCTCAGGTGCTGGGTGAATCCGCGGAAGGAATTGCCGCTCGGGAGTTGATGTGCCTCCTGGTAGCGCCCGGGTGAGCAACAGCGTGGAGAGCAAGGAATCTGTGCTGGTCTCGCTCTGTGTGTCGAACCGTATGACAGAAATTACCCACCAGTGCCGATGGTCGACGTTACGTCAGCCGAATGGGATTGCTATTCCAACATAATAAGTGGCATAGTTTTAGATTAGTGAAAACCCGAGTCGCTGATGACGCGAGTGTCGCAAAGTACAGCAATGCCGGGATGGTCAGCGCGCTCTCATCCAGAACCTCACATCTTACGTGGTTGTCGGGGGACCGTCCATGAAGCACGCCAACACAATTGCTTGCCTGCTCCCATTTCCTCAGACCTTCAATTGTGGTGGAAGCGCTGAAGAAACTGGCACGCCGGGGTTTGCAAACAATGATGGATGTCGGTTAAGAAATGGCGGAATGGATGTTGTCCAACGGATAGCAACCATCCAGGACCCGTCTCCGCCCAATAGGATTAGGATACGAGTGGAAATATAACGCCGCACGCTGAACGACGAGGTAGTGGAGTCTCGGTCGTAGTCGCGATCTGCGGACACCAATAGGAAGCGCAAGTCTATCGAAAGGACGCTCGGATCGCTGAGGGCTCCATCCAAGTCAGCATGGGCCAGGGTCTCGAAGCAAAGTGACAGCGGGCGGTAAGTGGTATTTTTCTCTTGTTCCATCATCAGGAAGTGGAGGTTTGGGCCTCTTCATCCAGCAAGATTAGCCTGGACTTATCACTTTTCAGCCCGAGCTCTCGCGCCGGATCGCATGGGACCTGGCTCTCGCCCGCAGCCGCAGAGACGCCAGCACCGACAGTGCCCCCGCAGATCTTAGCGGGACAATTTTATGGTCTGATATAACTTCTAAACCTCTCGAGGCAGTTGGAACGCTACCGCTTGCGGAAAGCTTGGGCTTGAGGGACTTCAGCCGTGATATTCAGTAGCTTGCGGTCTTCCAGAAGGCAAAGCTTAGAATTGCATCTGGCTCAAGTAGTGAAAGTTGGTTGGGGGACCTGCGATGGAAATGGCCTCGCTCATTACCCGGAGACAGCCTTGACAAACATCGAGAGAGCGGTGACTGGGGTTCAACGGCAGGGACCGGGGTTGCCCTTCCTGATAGGTTGCAGAGGCAGGCTCAACGCCGTCATCAGGGAAGACAAGCTTTCTGGGTGCTGGACACCGATTCCAATAGTGAGAAGCAGGAAAGAAAGTGGGCGTTGCCCGATGGATGTTGAGAGACATTGCGATCCGGGTGTTACAGATTAGTGGAAGGGTCTGGACAATGTGCCAAAGCTAGGCCCTTAAGAGTAGAAACACCTTGACGGCGGATTGAAAACTCGCAACTATTCGTACAGACAGCCTTCATGTGGGCACGCCCGTGGGGACACCTGTTCGCTGATCGGCGTTTTCGTGCCCGCCCATAACATTAGTGCCCGTCACGGCCGTGGGCAGCTGCAAGTTGCTTGTTGTCCCCTCGGAGGGGTACTGGAGCTTACCCTCCAGGTGCCATGCTCCGCCGAGGTATGTATGTATGACATCTGACTTCACCTCGCTTTCACCTCACTTGAGTTTCACTCCACCTCTCACCCACCTCTCACCCACCTCTCACCTCAAGATCTCGACACCACCATCGACAGCTCTTCCTTTCCTAATTTGTCGCAGTCCGGTGCTTTCCGTCCGGATCTGAGGTCGCCACTGCCGCCTTTCATCGCCCTTGCACATTCCCTGCTCCTCACCGGCGCGGTCTGCAGTGCGGTCAACCACCACTTGCACGTTGAAGTCAATGATAACCTAGCAGAGACAGCGGCATCTCTTATCCGAACCGGTATTTAGTACTCGACTCAACGACTAGACACATCCCCGATTGGCTCTGATTGAGCAGATGTCGACTGATCAACTTCTCATTAGTCTCTTCAACACCCACTCCGCAAAGAGCCAGGGTAGCCTCCGGGCTAGAAGACAGGCCTGCATTGGTGTTCCAGTCTAACCAAGACCCAAAACCCTCGTTTAACCATTTGCCATCCCTTTCTCTCACCTCGGACACGCAAACAGTTAAAACAATCATCGTTATCTTGCACCTTCAGTGCCAAACTTGCGGATTCACTTTCTCGGTAGACTTATCATCTCGAAGCAAGCACCTTCCGATCCTTCTTGAGCTGATTGACTTCACAAATATTCGTCACCTGTCCGCAACCATGAATTGAAGCAGCGATTGCCAAATTGCGCACTCCACCGAAACGCCAACGGTATTCTATAAAGGCAACCAAAAGACCCCCCTGCAGGGAGAGATATCTCCAGGTGGATACTGAATGTCTACCAGTTGCGAACGCCGTGCAACTCATCGCTCAACACTAGGCGATGACATATTGCTCGGATCCATTGCCTCTTCACCATTTCTACGATTCCCCGCCCCGTAGGCCGACGTTGGGTCCCCGTCGGCAGTTCCAACCTGACAGTCAACATCCCATCTCATACAACTATTTTCCGGCAAACCAGATTTTCAGTTCATACCAGCATCACTACGGCTACCCCACGCCGCCGACGTCGGACCGCATAATGGCGACGCCAGATGTGGATGAAATGGAGCAGTTCCAGCAACTCTCCGATCGTTACCAACCAAGCTTACCAGTACGTCTGTGGGTCAAGTCAAGCATGCAGCCGACTGAGAATATTGCAGGGACCGTTGATAGGGAGCAGGAAGCCCCTGTCGGAGCTCGTGACTGAGTACTCCCAAGCCGACCCAACCTATGTGGCCAAAACAAAGGTAATTAATCACCCTTCACCCTCATCACCTGCGATTCTCATCATTGGCAGGCACTGGAAGCAACTCATTCCGCTTATCGGCAGATCAAAGGTGACGGGCAGTGTGGCTGGCGTGGTAGGAGACAAATCCGTTCGTTTTTGAAAGAGGTCTGGATTTAATGTCTCCAGGCGCCGTATTTGGCTATTTCGAAATCCTTCTCAAATCCCAAGATTTCAGCCTCATCGCCCAAGAAGAAGTTCGGCTCCGGAGTCACGAGCAGACTATGCGCGCTGCCGGCATCGACTACGACATCATCATTGATATGTTTGACTATACCTGGGAGCTGTTTGGCGCTATCAAATCAGCTACGGAGCGTGGAGATACCAATGAAGCCGTCCTGCTGCAGTCCTTGAACGACGAGAACATCTCGAACTCTATCGTCTACCACTTCAAGGTTGGTTTGTCCCGTTGACGCTAATTTGCCACTGACATCGTTCAGATGATGACGAGCGCCTTCATGGAACTTCATCCAGACCGCTATGAAGCATTCCTTGAAATGTCAGTACAGCAGTATCGTCTTACGAGGATTGACCCTTCAAATCAAGAAATAGACCATGTCGGTCTGCAAGCCCTCACCGATGCGGTCATTGCGCCCGCTTATATTGCCGTCGAGGTCTCCTACCTTGACAGAAGCACAGGCGACGAAGTTACGGCGTACCAGTTCGTTGACAACGCCAAGGGATGGCCAACTGTTCGGTTGATATATCGCCCGTACGTTGTCCAACATTACATCAGTCTGTAGGCTGATTGCTAATTATTATTTCAGTGGCCATTACGACATCATCTACAAAGATGATCATGTTCCTACGCATAATCCGCAGCCGTTGCAGGTCTACCTGCAGACGGACGTTCCTCAATACATATCGGCTCCACAGGAAGGAGTATTCAGATCAGGGGATCCTGAAATCCTGGGCGAATTGTCGTATTTGTTTCCGAACGCAGCACAAACGGTACCTGTCACTTCGATGTCGTATCCGAATAACCACGCATATTCGTCCGGCTACCAGCCTCAACCGCCATTGGTGTATGCGCAAGGAAACACGACGCAGAACTCCTACTTCCCAGAGGCACCACAAACGGTTTTTCATGCAACGATACCGCAACATCCACCACCACCAGTCCGGACAGGATCACTCCCACGTCAGGGTTACTCTTCTTCCAACACGCATCTGACTCCACAAATATCGCCTTCGTCTCAGTCTCCTCAACCGCCGTCGCCAGTAACACCAACTTCGGTGACGAACAACAAAGCAATCGTCTTACCCAAGTCAGCCGAGCCTCAAATCAGGTACAACGAGAATTGCTTCCAATACAGCATCGAG
Source organism: Phialophora expanda (assembly GCA_016109585.1). Classification (NCBI taxonomy): domain Eukaryota; kingdom Fungi; phylum Ascomycota; class Eurotiomycetes; order Chaetothyriales; family Herpotrichiellaceae; genus Phialophora; species Phialophora expanda. The sequence goes on along the minus strand of JADWPR010000005.1, from coordinate 885,014 downwards.
AAGAACAAGAGCATCCCTCTGGATCCCGCAACATTTGGCAGGTAAGTTGTCTTTGCTCCTTGAGAACCTGCCATCAGCTTCTGCATGTGAAGACAGCTTCCCCATGGCTCTGATTGTTCCGGTTGTCATCGGGAAAGCTAACTGTTCTAGTGCCGCTCTGAGTCCGGCTCACTTCTCGAACTCCAATTTTCAACCCGTGATATGGAGTCCCGAGGAGGAGCACAGCAAGCGTGATTGACTGCGATCACCGCCAATGCTGTCGAGTGCGTCTGCTTGTGATGGCCGACAGGTCCAGATGCCTTGAGTACGGCTATCCTCATATCCAGGGAAGATGTTTGATCACGATGACACCCCCAGACACCCGACTTGTCCTCCGACCCCGAGGGCGACGAAGCAAACCCTCACGATAACCCTTCACGATCCGACCGACACGATGCTGTGCCAATATCTGCCTTCCGAAACGGACGGTGGCAATATGACTCCCAGAACACATTTACATTTTGTTTTCTCTTCTCGCGAGTAATCATATATCTTTGGCGCAACGGAACAGTCCTAGCGATCTCACAGGGCGCAAAGCATTGTCAAGGCTCGCTGATCAACCGGCCGGTCGTTACTGCATATGGCACCAGGAGTTGCCCGCCAGTCGTTAGTGCATATGGCACCAAGAGTTGCCTACCAGTCGTTACTGATGTATAACAATACTTTTCTACGAGACGATAGCAATAGAGCTGGCGTTACGAGCAGAAATTCCTCATTTCTTCCGTTTCCGGCCAGGGTTGGTCCAAGATTGAATCTTCTTGCAACAAAAAAGCCAGTACAGATCACGTCCAGGGGCGCACGGCACGGGTGCTGGATGGAGTTTGCGAACTCGGCGGAAGAGTTTGAGGCTGGATCGGAAGGAGATGATGAGAAGACCCATGCGAGGAGACTCTTTCAGTTCGGGTTAGCCAACCATGACAGTAATGCGACAAAGATTCAATCCTGAGCATCTTCCTCTTCCGAACCACCCGTAGTTCTAAAGAGCTACCGTGCTCCGTGTCATTTGCAACCTGCATCTGCGTCTGCGTCTTCATATGAGGGGAGTATCGCCATTTCATTTGCCGCCAGTTTCTCCCCCTCGTAGCGCTGCTCCCTGACGACGCTCGCATAAGGAATGTACAGCATTGCCACTTTGCTTTTGGGGCCGCCGATTTCCTTTCCTTCCCCGCGCTCTGTACCCAGTAAGGAGCAGTGCCGAACTCCGGCGCCGTACATCTTTCATCTTACCCGAAGGGAGGCATGGGAGGGCCGAGGTCCAAACTCGAGGAGGTTCTTAGTGGGACAAGCACAAGGCGATCTTGATGCAATACTCGTCCTCAATCTGAAGATCCGTCAGTATGTGCAGTGCCGGCGTGACCGGGAGGGGGGCTGCCCACCAACGATCAAGAGGGAACCGAGATGCCTTCATCGGCCCAACCCTTCCCATCCGTCCAATGCCATGCAGGTGCAGTTACAGGTGCTGACCGCGCCATCCTATGAAGGCTCCCAGCGCGACCAGCAATTCTCCTATTGGCCGGCTGATGGACCGACGGACGGAGTGACAGACAGATTGACTTACTGGAGTGCAGCTTTGCTGCAGAGCAAGGGGAGGGAGACACCGTTTCCTTCCCGTCATGCATGAGACGTCGAGATAACCTTGTTGGGAGACAGGGAGGGAATGAGGAAGAGATCATTATGTAATTGCCTACCCACCTGAATATGTTCGGGATGGATCATGTGTCTAGCTCCGCAGGCTTTGACGCGGTGGGGGTCGGTGTATACGTTGGATGGAGATATAAGAAGACGATCAATACAACAGGTGGACGGGATTGACTTAACACTGCAGTGCGACAAGATGATTCATTCTTTTTCTGGAGGCGTGACAAGATGGAACATTTGGGTGGCGACTTCGTATGGAAAGAGGACGAAGTTGGAGAGACGAGGGAGGGGGCATGGCGAAGCGCGACAGAGTTGAATAGGAAAGGACTGTATGTATGTAACTTGGCTTGTTGTTCGAGGGTCCACAGGCTGGGCTGGCTTCGGAGACAACCGTCTTCGTATCTGGAGGAATTTGGCCCCTCGGGAGGAATCAAGCTTAATGGTATAGTGGGAAAGCCGTGTTGTTCAGGCGGCGAGACCTCCGTCGTAAAGGCGATGGCGTCAACAATTGCGCTTTCGAGCGCGGTATATTCAAGAAACGAAAGGAGAGATGGAATGCCATTGCCATGCATACCCCGTCCTGTGTCTCCTGCCCTGCTATTGACTCGAAGGTGAAGGTGAGGAAGAGGTCGCGAAAGCGCGTAAAGTGCATGCAACACACTGAACGTATAGCGAGGTCCCCGTAATGAGGTTACTGTGAGAAGAGTCGTCTCTAGCCACAGTATACCAGCCGCGCTTGTCAGTCGAGTGGCTGTCATTCGGAGATATCAACTCGCCGCTACCGTTCCTCCTTTCTGAGGGAAAGTTCAAGTCGTCCTAACTCGCGGCGCCGCCTTGTCACAGATCCACAGTGCTTTCACTCTGCTTTCTCCCCTCCTTCATCACAAAACACGTCCGTTGACGTCCTGGGGAAAGGGTCCTCATCTCGACTGTTGCGTGTGACGGGCCTAGTCGGCATAGGGTTTTCCAAGCCAGGGCTTGCCGGTAGTCGGTCATGTCAGTATATCATCTTCTTGAATCCTGTATATTCCGTCTACGGCCTCTTTGTCCGTGCCTTTCATGGTGTTTAGGCCATTCATGATCTCGCGGGCAAGTATTGTTGAGACAGCTTCTTCGGTCGGTTGAAGAAATGGCTGGGTTGAAGGAGGCGACGGAGTCTGTGCTGGACCTGGGTGCACCATCTCCCTCGTCAGCCAGGTGACGCTCTTGCCCTCCAGGCCGCAGGCCACAATGCGGCTAAAGCCCCATGATAGATAGCCCCTGGTTAGGGGGTCATAGGACGGCGAGCTGAGTTGAGTAGGTGTGAAGGTGAAACTACCCATTCGTTGTTGCGTGGGAGATGATGACGGCAAAGACCGCAGCGGCGCGTCATGCACATTCAATCCAATTCCATGAGAAGTAACACCTCGCGACACCTGAACGCCGATGGCGCAGATTTTGCGATCGCTGGTCTCTGGCTCGCGTGCTGGTTCTGTCTGTCGATCTTCACCCCGCGGCATTGTCTGCTCGGATCCGCTTCCAGAGCTGAGCGCCCAGACACCAGGATCATTTGTCCGCCGTGTCCTGACACCCCATGCCCCGCACGTGCGGATGACGCTCTCCTCCAATAATCTCACCCAACAGCGTGCTGTGATGCCATGGCGCCGAAGGTCAACAATGGCGTAACCTGTCACCTGTCCCGGTGCATGATAGGTGAGAAGACCGCCGCGAGGAGAAGCGTGGAACGTTGCGAGGCCGTTGGCCGAAAGGAAGGATTGCTGCTCTGGAGAGATCGGGTTGGCCGCCAAGTGACGCCGCCCAACCGTGTAGGTAGGAGGGGTGCTGAACGTGAGGAGCACGGGGTCTGGTGGGCCGATATCATTGTGTTGGCGATTCTGGAATTCTGGGCTCTGATTCGATGTCGTGCTTGACGGTATAGTGCAGCTTCCACTTCCGGGGTTAAGCGACGAGGTGTTCAGTTGATCACGGGATGTCTCCGCCGCATATGCTTGTAGCCTTGCGGCATCTGCAGTGCGATATGGTGGTCCAGTCACAACATCTGGTGTTCTCCGGTCGGAGGCGTCTTCCCTGCCAGTGTGCTTTTGCTCGGGTTCGCAGGCATGTATCTTACGCCTCACTCCACTTCCGGCCTCCCGGTCTTGAGCTGCTGCATTACCAGGGCCTGCCGCTTGTGCTGCTGAGAGCCGTAACAAGTCCTTGTGCTTAAAATGCCTCTCGATGATGGCATTCTGCAAGCGTAGCGAGTGGCTGTAGGGTATCAGGCCTGGGATGTGCAAATGAGCTAAGCGCATGACGGTGCATCACTGACGGCCCAGCAGCTGAGGTCCCGAAGCGAGCTCAAAAGCTGTTGTCGATCCGGGCGTCGAGGACGATGGCTGCGTCAGTGCGAGATAGTGTGGCAATTTCCGGGATGTGGCGTGCATGGAAGGCCAAAGCTCTGTACCGTATTGGAAGTAAACGACGAGGGAAAGAAGCGATGTCCAACGGCGGCTCACTGATCTCTCCCAGCGCAGTCCATGTCGCTGCTCCCGGGGCCGGATGAAGGATCTGAGGTCCTGGAACTGCCGAGTAAAAGGAGTCGTGCAAGACAAGGGGGCAAGCTACTGCAATGGCCAGATTGGGTGAGGGCGATAGCAGGGTGGACCGAGTGCTCTCCCTGGGAAGAGGACGTCAAAGCACAAGACTCAGGAAGTGGAAAGCCGTTGTACCTTGCATGCACCGAATGGGGTGCTGATGGCGAGCTGATTAAGCCTCACCGGGATACCTGCCCTACGACGCCGGCGACGAGGCTGAACGACACGCCCGGCGAGGCTGCGTGCCCAGCATTCTGGCGCTTCGATCTCCGATCTGCCGAACACTCAGCACTTTCCAAGACCGGCCATCATACATACGGAGTAGCAGTATTGGCCGCTACAGGGTTGGGACTGGAGGTCGGCTACGTGTGGGCCGCCAACGCGCCGTCGATACCGGCAGCCCTTCAGTCTCGGTGATGGCACATATCATTCAACGGTAGGCGGCCTGGCGTGCACATGTTCCACCGCCCGACCCGAGGCACGAATGAAGCCTAGAGATCACAACCACCGAGGCTCGAAATGTCGAGCTGGTACGGAGAGAGGACGGCCAACTTCGAGGCCGACCACTTCTTGTTGCCGATGTTATCGTGCAGCTCACCAAAGCAAAGTTTAGGCCGCACGTTCTGCTAGACCAGAATAGGTATTTGTACACACGCAAAACGCCTCGAGCAAGGCCCTTGGATTTGCTGCACACACCCCTGGTCGTTAGGTAATTACCAGACACATTCGGATAGTGGAACTGCCTATTTTATCCTGCAACAGAGGAGGCTGCTCGATTCATGGGCTCCACTGCTATCTTTTCCCCGCCGCCCGCGCCGTCACGAGAGCCTCGTGGTTGCGAACTGGGAACTTGCACTATCCCAATGGCTCGGGAGCACACGGACGTCGTCGAATGACCATGCTTGCATTGCGTGCATCCCGGCGACCAGAGCCGGGATGCTGGCAGAGGCCTGCTGCAGACGTCAGCTGCTGTCCTGGGATCAACGTGAACGCCGCAGGTAATAGTCTGATCACCCTGTGCCACCGTGAACCGGGTTTGAGACGATCAACCCTCCTGGCCGCCTTCCTTTGAGTCCTCGACTATATGAAGGCCATGAATATCGTATGCCATTGCCACTCCGTCGAGAGGTCAATCGTAAGCGGCAAGTACATACTTGAATCTCTTGCACCTTCTCGCCGCTCACCTCTGCAGATTCGACACAGGGGCGACACGACCTTGTAGCTAGAAGCTATATGCCAGAGACACAGCCGCGCCATCATCGTCATAGTCATCCTCACCGAGCTCGACCTCTCGTCGTCCACCCAGGGGCGCAGCCAGCATCCTGCTCCTCATCCGCCACGATGAGCACCTCGCACGGCTCCACCTCTACCCGGGAGACACCGATCGAGCCCAAGACGGTCGACACAACCCCTGCCTGGGACACTCGCCGACTCGATCAGAAAGATACCCCTCAGGCGCTGCTCGAGGTAAGCACCCCCTCGACAAATCTCTCATGTTGCCATTTCCCCTTTTCAGTGTTTGCTGATTCGGAGCAGTACACGGCCTACCTGGGCCGCTGTATCGCAGGTGCCGATATCAAGCCGACCACTTCCCCTCCAGGAAGCAAGCGCAAGTGACGTGTGGGTACGTAGTCCGAGGTCATGTCCCACATGTCTAGCATCCCGGAGCCGGCAACGCCACGCCTGCTCAGTGGCTCCTAAACGTGCTAAAGTTTGGCTAAGGGAGGAGGCGGCTGGCTCTGGCTCTGGCGTGACAGGAGCACATTGACTAGGGAATGAATTGCAGCGATCAAAACGAAAGAGACAAAGTTCAAGGCGCACGCGTCCCGGAAGCTGGCCTTTTGCCGGATTGGGGCTGATGGATCAAACAACAGCGTGGTCGCATGTCGGGGGGTGGGAAAAGTCATGCTTGTTCAGACCAGGTTCATTTGGGTATAGTCATCCTCTAGAAGTATTGCGCTGCATCAATGTCTCGATATCGTCTCCGCAATCCGCGATGTGCTTCGGACTCGTTGGCAGCTTGACGGCCCTCGCTTCCGCCGTTGTACCAGCCTTCTCGGAACGGACGCTCTTCCCTGATAAGATCCTGCCCACGGTCGAACACATCAACGTGCATCAGGCTTGCGCCGTCCGGCTCCACGCTCTGTCGCCAGCCGTATGCGACGTGGGGATTCTCAAGGAGGGCCACGATTTCGTCACCACGCAACAGGCAGCCCCGATCGCCCAATCGACTCAAGACGGTGTGATATACCTTGGCGATGGCTAGGTGGCTGTCGTCCTTGATGATTGCCTTGTTCGCCCAGAGAATGACCGCGCCCAGTGTCAGGAAGTGGATGAACGGGATCACCCCCAGAATAGCACCCGCATACTTCCACTTCACCTTGAGCACTTGCGCCACAAACGGCTGCTCGTCACTGGTCACATTCTTTCTGTACATGAGATTCGAGCCATCCATGATCGCAATCGCCCCCATCGTGAACTCCGAGATAAGACGAGCCATATCGGTTTCGGTCGGTTGGCCGCCAAAGCTGATCTGGGACGAGTTTGTGTAGACTGCATATTCCGCTGTGCCATTGAAAACAGGAGGCAGATCGCTCCATCCCAGGCCTCCAGCCAACATCTTTCCCACAAGGTCGTAGGTCAAGAAGTCACTACTCAGATCAGGGTTTTTGTCATCCTCAACTTGAGGCACCGTGTTGTTGCAGACAAAGTAAGTGCCCTCCGGAATTGTATAGCCGATGTCGTCTTCGGACTCGCCGGGCAATGTCGCTGCTTGGAAAGTCTGCATATCGACACATCGTTCCCCACAAGTCGAGTTGAGTTTGGAAATGGCTATGAGACCGGCCGGGCCAGCCAAGGTTGGCATGGTTTGGTTGACGTCGTGCTCGCCGTCGTTATAAATAATGTACGAGAGGTTGCCATACTGTCCTTCCTTCACAATGTAGCCCGTGCAATATGCTTGAGACTCGATCCACCGACTCGAAATAATCACCTGAGTGTTGTCGTTGGCATTCTGATCCTGAAAATAGTACAGCGTGAACCCGGCAAAGTCGGAGAAGAAGCTTTGTACATACTCCAGCGGAACGCTGAAGTCCAAAGGGTCAATGACTATGCCTCGAATGCCCCATTGCTGGACTTGAGCTAGGTCGTATTCATAATTCCCTGTAGACAGTGCATTCAAGTCCACTATGCTGACATTGCCCGTCCGTGTGAACAAGGTCGAGGTTGAATCATCCAAATTGTAATTTAGTCCGATGATACCGACCAGGATAGTCACAGCCAAGTCTAGTCCATGATTAGCTGTGAATGGCGGGACGAAGGCAAGGAGGAATGAAAGCTAACAAGGCCCTAGCACAACGACCCGGTCTCTCAGGGTAACTTACGGACAAGTAGCCATGCAAAACAAATGATCTGCGTCCTAGACGGCAAGAATTGATTTCTGCTGTTGCGTGCTTTCCACAGGAGCTTCATCACGTTCATCAAGCTGTCGCAACCCATGACGAGGTCGAAAGTCTCGAGTGGCCGATAACATATAGCCAAGATTCGCCATCTCAGCAACTTCGCGTAACTTCGTAACGAGGCCGCCAGATTCACACCCAGCAGGAGGGAGACACCTGTTGTCAAGGCATTGAAAACTCTGCGCTCTGGCACGCTAATTCGACTCTTTGCGGCATATGCGTACAGGATACCAAAGTAAGCCAGACAAAGGGCGACCGTATTGAAGAATTCGCCGATCGTCAATCGCCATAGACGATGGCGTTGCTTTCTGCGGCTATACTGTCGCAGAGTGTTTGGATCCGGGCCGCTCTTATCTAATAGTTCGTGCAGCGAGGGGGTGAAAGAACTTTGCAGGCGTTGCTTCCAAACACTCAGAGACGAGTGCCTCCTTCCATCAGGCCTCTCCTCCAAAGGCGGGTTCTGCACCTGCGGCAGGGGTTCGGAGTTTGAGTCTATATTTTGAGTCAGCCGACCAAAGTGCGCAATGTAACCAAGTTCTTACGCGAAAGATGTTGGGCGACGGCACTGATGGAGGACTCCTCAGTGTGTGCTCTTGTAGGGGGAGAAGGGGGTGGGGAAATCTCGATTGAAGGAACGTCTGCCGCTTCTGCGATGCTCGTAGGATTCGGGTCGTCGATCTCGGGTTCCTGGGCACGACTTGGCACATCGGAATCCTCCTCGTCTCTGGTTGAGACGCGGATATAGTTTGGTGGTGCTTGAGCTGCCATATTTACACGGCTATCACCAGCGTTATTGTGCACTCTTGACAGTGTGGATGCTTCTGTCGCATATGAAGCGCCGCGGAGCCTCAACGGCTATTATACTTTGGAGAGCGCTGTTCTGCCTTGACTCCACATACTCCAGGCTATAGTCTGCCACTCGAGATGAAGCCATGCCTGGTTGCGAACCCGAATATCCTGCCTATCAGAGGAACGTGGATCGCGGAATAGGTGCAGCTAGTGGCGATGTGATTGAAGGGGCGATGCGGGAATGGGCCGGCTCGAACGACTGTCAAGGTGTGCCTAGGGGCCGTTTCAGATCGAGCTTAGAACACTGGTAGTGACAGGGCGCCTTAAAATCTGCTGACAACCCTGCGAGCTCGAGGTGGTCGTCCACACATCATCGACGCCACACGGCCCTGACCAGACGGTCGCCGATGTGAAAGGGGAGATCGACAGCGGTCTATGGCAAAATTGGTGGTGCGAAGCATTTGGTGCTTGTACGTAGAGCCAGAGCCAAGATTACCACTTCCTCCAAAGCAGTTTGAATGCATATTTGCCAGACGAGTGCGAGACGTCTCAGGCTTGAACACAATTGTGGAACTGTGACAAAGAAGGGGGGGCTGCAAACGCCACATACGCACTGTGCAGGGCACAAATCATGCAGACGCACCAGGAAGGCAAGCACTGAGACCAGCGTTGACATAGCTCACTACACGCGGTTTATTAATCATCAGGTGGCATTCGAACAGAGGACAGCCGCCGACGTCTGACAATGTATCCATAAAGGTGGAAACCGGGGGAATCCCATTCCCAAGAAAGAGGCGCTGGAGTTGCCGGAAGTAAATGGCTCCAGCCCAAAGGGTTGCCCGTGTGATTTCCGACCACTAGCCCGGCCATAGAAATTACATGTTTGCGTGTTCATGTTTTTGGAAAACACGTTGCGGGTCCAGCAGGTCCAGCGGGTAAAGTTCGTGTTTATTCGTAGATGTCAAGAATAGAGAGCCACCTGGAAGTGTGCTTAACAGCAAAGACTTGTAAAGCGTATGTGAAGTCCGACGATCGCGACAGAAAGTAGTGATTTGGATTTGGCTCGATGCCAGGGCAGGCCGCCACGTCGTGAGTAGATTGGATAATACGGGTGTGCTTGCGCCCTTTGCCTCTTTCATTCTTGCCACCTCTAGATCCAGCTGCCCGGGTACGATCCTTGTCCTTGCTGCAAGTGACACGAGGACGAAGACGAAGGGGGGTCATGGGAACACAGCCTCCAGGTATGGATATCTGCTTTTCCCGAGCATTGTCATCTGATAGCCGAGCGCCATGCTGGAAACGCCTCTCTCGCCAGAGAGACCAACAGTTCCCACTCAACGTCCATCTCACAACGAAGCCTGGTGTTTTCCCTCGAGGTAACGAATGGGCCACGTTCAGGGTTTCAGACTGCATGGAGCGTAAAGATTCCAAGACCTCGAAAATGTCCACCTGGAGCTCATCGCAGCAGATGGGGCCGTCGGGTTCGGATTTCATGCGTTCCCAGGTGTCCTCATCGGGGCCTGTTTCAAACAAGTGACTGGTAGTAAAGCCGCGGCCCATGCGCTTGTATCGTCCAGACCCTTGTCATAGATGACCAGTTCTGTTCAATCGGCCCCCGCCACGCAGTTGGAAGTCGTAGACGAATCCGACAACGCGCGTCCACACGACGCGACCTCTTCTACGTCAAGAGCTGATTGCGAGGGTAGACACTCCGGAAACTTGGGCCCGCAAAGTTGAGGGTACTGTATGTGACCTTCAGCCCTTCTGTTTGTCACCAACGGTACTGGTTGTCTTCTCAATCGTCCGATCCGTCTCCGCCTTCTCGAGATTGAAGCCAAGATTTGACCACTCGTCTTTGGCCATAAGGCCTTTCTCCATACGGCATCCCAAATACTCCTTTGCGAGTAGTCTGCATTCCTCGTTGTTCTTTCCAGGCGGATTCTGTCTTCTCAAACAGCGCAGGTAGGAAGAGATGATGTACTTGCATTCCGCGTCATGATCGAGTGGGAAAGAGCCGCGTTCGGGAGGTGTCGGCTTATAATTCGACGCACCACCTGCAAACGAGTCAAAACATGTCTTGCTTTCAACAATAGGCGACGGAAACCAATGACAAGAGCGGGATGACTGCGGTAATGCTCCAAATAGCTCATGTCCGGTATTCACGGCGGAGGTCTGCAGGATCAGAATGCATACCTCCTGGAGCCCCAAATCCAGACATGGGATCTCAAAAAATGACAGGCAGATGGTCTACTTCCAGATGTTAGACACTAAAGGTCAACTGCATTGCGAGAGAAGAGTGTAGTCGTGTGAGCAGAATGTCCGAAAATGAAATCAAGCCGAAGCAGCTCCACAAATCAGTCACGTGGCGCGGACTACGGTAATGATCTCGATGGCTAAGTGACACAGCTGGAAGGAATATTGGATCTTGTACGAGACAGCTTTCTTAGTCGAGCACTTGTAAGACATTGATTAGCTACCGATGGATAGGATACTAAGCTAAGTGCCAGAGGCGAGTGCAACACATTTCTCGCACATGGTGGCCAAAAATCATTTCTCGATCGCATTTCGGGAGTCCACGCTTCTCGATCAGAGGCACTACAGCGCTGTTAGAAAGAATGGTCCTAATAGATGGCCGGCATCGCGGGAGTTGAAAGGCAATCAACAACATCAGTTCTCCAAGGTGATGTATGTTCCACATGAGGATTCAGCAAGAACACAGCGAAAATACATGAGATCATCAGAGCAGTGCATTTACAAAAAGAGTGTTCGCATACCTTCTCTTGGAAATATCTCTCTTAGCGTACCAGATTTACCTGTCAGTAAATGTAGTCAGTGAAGGTCCGGCAACCAATATCGACTCTGACAAGTGTCACGAAAACATCTATTTCAGGCTGTTAGCGAATGGTCAGCAAGATACCTTGACGCAGAGATGGAGACATACCTCATTAAATCAGAATTTTCAGTGTAATACGTTCATTTCCAAGCAAAAGCTCGGTTCAAACAGTGTGAATAGTGTTCATCATAAGATGCAATAAGGAGGCTTGCTGTCTCTCGGATATTTACCTGAGGCAACACCGTCAGTAAAGTTCCTGCACTGTATAAATGTTCATCGAATCCTTCTTGAGCGGTCGATCAGCTGACGAGTTCTCAACAAGTGTCACAGCCCCAACGCATCCACAAGATTGTACGTCTTGTTTGACAGATGAATGGCACCGTGCACGCAGTCTGTCCGCCCGTTCGTTCAAATCTTCGTCATGGTAGAAAAGGAAGAAAAATAAGGCGAATGGACATGGAGGAGGGGTACCTGTGGAGAATCCAGTCAGTTTTGACAGTTACGCCAAACAACGTGCTAGGCAGTCAAGGGACGAGATAGACGATCAGACAAGGCTGAAACTTGTATGAGACAGATTCCACATGGTAATTTAAGTCTGAGGAATGCCTTTCGTGTCATGGAGTCATCACTGAATGGGAGGGAGAGGAAACGAAGGTGACTGATGCGGGAGTTCGTACCTTTTGATGAGTTGTCGTGCGGGCACCCTGCGGGCGCCAGCGACATTAGCAGCATCCTCGGCCTGGAATACAAGTCAGTGTCTTTTGCCTCAAGTGCGCAGCTGAAAGCAAATGTGGAGGAGGTGGTCAGCGTAATTCTAGAGTTGTGTTGATCCTCAGAGAAAGTTCTCGGAGTTGGATTGCATGTATTCATCATTCCAAAAGATGAGAGCCGAAGAGTACTCACCATAGCAATAAGTGGTAGGCGTAGAAACGCCGGATCTTCGAGAGCACTTCAAGTTGACCCAAGTTGGTTGAAATGCGAAGGACGAACTTTCAAATTTGGAGAAGCTCGAAAATCATTCCTCCGCGACGCCAAGGCCGAATGACACTAGCACGCAGATACTTCACCGTATCAGCCGCTTGGATGCAACACTCGGGCAATATGTTTTCTCTCACACTCCAGTGACCACATACATCATGCGAGCAGCAGCAAGATGTCGCCCCTCTTTCCATTAGGGTCTGCACCGGCTCCAAAAGTGAAAATATCCATTGGACAGCTTCCGGGATACGTTTCATTTTCTCAAGCGCCGACTAAGAGACCTCCTTGGCAGACTATCCGTGAGATCCCGTATGGCGATTCTGTGACCATCACTCTACCCCATGACTTGCATCGCGTCATCTGGGATAGCGTCGAGGCGGATGTTTCAAGACCGAAGTATGCAAAGGTCATCATGAAGCTTGAAGAGGTGCTCAAAGGAGAGTTTTTCACCGAATACATCAAGAAAGGTGGGCCCTGATCCTAATCACGAACACAAGGTATCAACAAAGTATCCATGGCGATACTAGCAGAGTCTAATTTAGGTGTCTCTGCTCAGGAAATGTTCTGATGATCTCTGAGGGTGAACCGGGCGTCAACGACAACTTCTCACTGAGGGAGGGTAAGACAAGCCCAGGGCTGATTCGCAATCAGCTGGTACAAGGTCGAAATTTCGGTGGGTTTGGAGACTGACGCGGCGCTACAGGAGTTCTGCGTCTAGAGCTTTCGAAAGAATCCTACGAGCAAGCTGGCCTGCAGGGTGTGGCCATGTCTTCTTCTGGTGGTAGAAAGCATGTCAAATTAAGATACCGTAAGGCTTTCTCTTTACGTGTCAACATGTCCGCAGGTTTTCTTCGGCTGACGCTGTCTGCTACCTTGCTCCCTAATCTGCCGTCTATTCGTTCTGTGCTGACTTTCGGGGCAGTTGTGGAGATCAACCTTCGCCTTCCCTCAATGTTGCATGGGAAGCAAGGGTTTGATCGCCTGGTGCAGGCTGCGCGGCGAACTCTGAACAAGAGTATGAACTGGCTCTTCGTCGATTTGGACAGAGGTAGTGGCATCCATTTTCATGGCATATGCTCGTTCTACACTTCTAACGGTGAAATCAGATGTCGACCAAAACCCTTCAGGGCCTCTGAGCGCACATCATCCAACCGTGCAGACGTTAACATGTTCAAGACAAGAACTGTTGGAGACTCTGACCCCTTCAGTACTTACTGCTTTGCCGAGCTACTCGTCTGCTCTTTCCTTGGAAGAAACTCAAGAATCAATATATGAGCTCCTGGAGTACCTCGACATGGTCGCGCTTGCTTCACCGCGAGTACGGCCTACAGACCAAATAGATTCCTTCCTCAGCCGTTATGCCGTGCCTGATCCCTCAGAAAGCTCAAACTCGGTGAACACCATGACCTGGAACGGTCTAATAAGCTCGCAATGGATCTTAGAATTAGTTTGTTCAATCATGTGAGTGCCCCCACTGCTTCCTTGAGAGCGATTGCACGCCTCGCTGGAATCCACCACACATCCACGTTACTGAGTTGAAGCCGGACAGTAAGCACTCGCGAGTTAAGAACCTCCAGAATCTTGACCTCCAGCAAAGTTGGCTCGCAATCAGTGTTTCCTCGTTCAAGACGCAAGCCGTCCACCAGACTGATGGGTACACTATCCTCCTTCAGCCGTATCGCGGCGATCAACCGTGGCAAGACTCCAGGCATGATGGCAGTGTACCGACAAAGACAGGAGAAACCGGAATGGAGATGGATGATCAACACTGGGACGACCCTGATCCTGGTGGCATAGTCACCCCAGATATTGGCACATCCAGCAGACTCCAGCAGATCTCGCATGTCGGTTTACCACGCGCGGGATTCCAGCGCTTTCTGTGTGCTGAGTACACGGATAACCTGAAATAGCCCGCCGACAATAACACCGTCGTTCTCCCAGACTGGTAGAAGAATTACGGAGATCACAATACTGGACCGCCGTGTGGATTGTTGAATTAGCCGCATCCACTCTTAAGCCATTTTGAGGATACATCACTGGATCAAAATGCTGCAGAGAGTTCTTCTACTCTTTCAAATCTCAGCTTCGAATTCCACTCAATAGGAGATCTGTAGTGCGGATTGGAGACAATCCGATCTGCCTACTTTCGGTGAAGCTATCTTCTCCTATCAACGATACCGAAAGAGAATTTGATTCATCCCAGCTTTCATCTCAAGACGGGATCTCTCCTGTTGCTGGATAGCTGATCTCCCACAACCCTCCCATAGCGGAGCTTTTGATGAAACCCGAAAAATCTGCGGACGACGCGGTCAAGAGCAGGGCATGGGACCGGAACTTGTTCACTTGACCTGCCAAATTCCACCCGGGGTTAACCGTGATATCTACATGGTGATTCTTCCAGGGGACTGCCTGCGACTGCTCTGCGTCGACATCTCAAGATTGACGATGCTTCTGCGGCTTGCTTTTTAGCTGATATGGATTGATCGTCCCATCCAATTCCGCAAGTCCATCGAAAGATGCTGAACGCTCGATCGCTCGGACGAGGCTTACCGTATCAAGTGCCGCACAAAACAATGCAACACATATACCCGGTCTGTGCTTGGGACTGCTGCATACAGGCTCTATTCTGGGCAGGATAGCATTTGTCGATGTCTGGCTATATTCGGACACCGATATTACCCCGTCCTTCCATATTTGTCGGTGTCATTGACAATTGCGATCTGTGAAGACCTTCTCAGACCACGTACGTGAGCTGTTCACTAGATCTTGTACCTGTGCTGCCCAGGTGAAAGTGGTCCTAATGGCACAAAATTCGTAAGCAGTGCCAGGTTCGTTGTGCCGTGGAGAATTCCTCAGCTTTAATACCTTCCTTCCCCGGTGATCCAGTGCTCGAGGAATACAACGCCACTATAGAGCTGTATGAGCGACAATATCCGACAAGCAGAAAGTTGAACAACACTTCAGGCATCCCTCAATCGTCTCCGGTGTGAGGGACAGGAATTTTGGTGACTCAGCAGTCATATTCACAGAGGAGTGGACGACGGTAGAGTGGCACCAGGCCAGTAATTTCGTTCAAAAAGATAATGGCTCTTCATATTAATATTAAGGGCCATCAGACTCAGTCGCGGAAACATTATAGCCTCGCTTAGAGATTGGTCTGGATTGTGCATCCCTCCCGGCGCCCGGACACAGAAGACGCAACTAGAGTTGTGATGGAAGATCTGCGTGAACGGGGTGCCGCTGCCATCGTAGTGCACCGCCGCATCTCAACAAGAGCTGTCAGAAGCAATCTGAATGTCTGTTCCAATTTGTCCGACGGGGAATAGGCAAAGGCAGACCCAAAGGGGCGTCTTTGTCCAACGTACAGAAACTGACAACAATAGAAGCTAAGTGTCCGTCGGATTCAGACCAAACAGTCTCTGCAATCATAGTGTGTTAGAATCAAAGTTATCGTGAACTTTAAGATTGACAAACTCCATGCATCAACTTGGTCATTGGTGACCAAGGTGCAAAACAGGCTGTTGAAGAGGTTTGGCAGAATCACCTGCCTTGCACAGGGGGGGCCACGGAGCATATGCGCCAAGACCCACAATTGCATGTGCATCAATTCTGCTCCACCGCAAACGTCGCTTCCATCCACCGTAGTTTGATCCACCGTTGGCGCTAACGGAACGCCCTCAATTATCACGATGGCCCTCTCCCTCTCTGACTCCATCACGGGGACCTGTATCTTCCTGTCGTCGACCCTCCTTCTCGCCACCTTTGTCACCTTTGTCCTCTTCGACAAGATGGAGGACTTCCAGTCCGAAACGGACAGCGACTACACCAGCTACTGGAGAGACTGGGTGAGTTCTCGAAATTTCCTCAGTGGAGCCTCACTTTCAACTTGCCCTTGAGAGAGTTCCCCCATCCCAACCTCCACCTGACCTGACCGGCGCCCTCGACTGTTTCTCAACCTGTTTGTTCAATAGTAAACAATGAACGTCTTTAACGATGAACGGGGACCGAGCTAACTTCCGATCTCAGTTCATCTCGTCGCGCGGCAACGAGTACTTCTGCGAGATTGATGAAGAGTACATCACGGACCGGTTCAACCTGACCGGCCTGAACACCGAAGTGCACTACTACCAGCATGCGCTGGACCTGATCACCGACGTCTTCGATCTCGACTGCGAGGACGACATGCGCGAGACGATCGAAAAGTCGGCCCGCCACCTGTACGGCCTCGTGCACGCGCGCTACATTGTCACGACGCGCGGGCTCGCCAAGATGGTCGAGAAGTTTAAGAAATCCGACTTTGGCCGCTGTCCCCGCGTTATGTGCGAGAGTCACCCGCTGTTGCCGTTCGGCCCGAGCGATAACCCCGGCCTGAAGACGGTCAAGCTCTACTGCGCCAAGTGCGAGGACATCTACAACCCCAAGTCCAGCCGCCATGCCAGCATCGACGGCGCGTACTTTGGCTCGTCGTTCCACAACATCCTCTTCCAGGTCTACCCGGCCTTGGTTCCCGTCAAGTCACGGAGACGGTACGAGCCCAAGATCTTCGGCTTCAAAGTCCACCATGCGGCCGCGTTGGCGAGATGGCAGGATGCAGTGCGGCGGAGCCAGCGCAAGAGACTCGAGGAGGCCGGCGTCGTGGCTGAAGGACAGCAACTGTTCGTCGAAGATGCGGAGAGCAGCGATGGTGCCGGCGACGATCGCATCGAGGACCTGGACGATGAAGAGGCCGACGCTGTTGTGGCTGTGGGTGCTGAGATCGAAGGTGTGGGATTGCAAGGTGGCGCGGGTTTGGCAGCCGCTGGTCAGGCCGGCTAGGCAATGCAGCCACAGACGACAACATCATGCGGCATTACGGCGGTTATCAGACTACAGAGTAGGGCGTGACGACAAATGGTTTGAGCAGGGAACCACAGCTGAAAGGTGTTACTGCTGGTGTTTGTGGCAAGGTACCAGTACTTCTTAATGGGGGGCGTCCTGGCGTTGAATTTCACGCGGAGCAGGGGACGACGTGCATGATCACGCAAGCGGAGAACGAGTGTGGCCTCGAGCCCGAGCTAGGGACGAGCAGCAGCCGCGAGACGATAAACGCCAAGCATGCAGCTCAGATGGAACAACAAATGTTCTCAAAGTTCATGGGATTGTCTCGAGGGATTTCAATCTGGGTCGTGTCGATGTGCCCAGCGACAACCAGGACATTTTCTCCAGAGTCTTGGTAGGGGTCTTCGCGGGCGCAGGCTTTTTGGTCGGTGAAGCTTGGGTCGGGTTTTGGTTCGACTTCTAATCTCGCCGTCTCCTCTTGCCCTTCCTCCCGGTGTCCTCCTGCGCCTCATTATTCTCCTCGTCGGTGCCCTTCTTCAAGTCCTCGAGCTGCAACCCCCATGCCTCCGCATCGATCCAATCCTCTCCATCTGACAGCTCGCCTACATGCCCCTCGGTTTTAGCCCACTGCCATACTTTGTCGCGCATTCTCTTGGCTTTGATGAGTTTTGCCAGCACGGCTTCGTAACCACGCACACTTTCTTCCTGTTTTTGAATATACATCATCAGCAGGCGGCGGGTCTCCATCAATTCGTCGACGGGGATGCCTAGACGGAGGAGGTTGCGTGGGGCACGATGGTTCGCCGCCAATATCGGAGGTAGCAGAAATAAAGGATCGGGCTGTAACAGGTATGACTCGACAGAGGTGGTCGAGAGGGGTGATAGGGGAGGGGTTACTGTATTGGAATTGTTGTTCTCGGCAGCTAGGGCTCGGGTTATCCTTCGTGTCGGCTGGTGTTGCGTCTCGTCTTCGGACGCCGCTTCGCCTTCTTGGTCTTGCCCTGCAGCATCTGCGTCCGTTGCTACAAGTGCGTCGCGAAGTTCCCCGGGATCGTCCTTAGTGCTAGGCGGGATTTTTGCCTCGCCTTCCGAAACAGTGGTCTCACTGTCTTTGTGGATGCCATTCGTGGTAGGCCGGTTATCAATGGGCGCATTCTCCTCTTGTGCTGAGTGTTGTGTCTCTGCTTCACTCGGCTTCTTCACGGAGTTGCCGTCGTTATCTTCAGCGTGTGCGTCTGAATTGACGACCACAGGATGCGCTGTGTCCTCCTTTTGGGACGCCTTCGCGTAATCGTGACCGTTGACACCGTTTCGCGAGATCTCATTCTCATGGTCTCGCTTTCGCTTCTTGCCTGCCTGCTGTGCGGGAATCTTGGGTTTGGGCTCGAACATATCCCAGTCGTCAACACCTTCAGTGCTCTCCAGAGGTATCCAAGACTCGTCTCCCATGAATTGTCTGCTTAGGTTTTTGGCTCGCCATAGATTTACCCTCTCTTGACGCAGCTTGTCTTCGGTTGATATTACCATGTCTGGAAGGGCAGGGTCGAGAAAAGGTAGAGACAAAGTAGGGTGAGTCGCGAGCTCGGAGGGGTGCTTCAGAGGGCATAAGAGTTCTGAGAACACAACTTAGCGATTGACCATTAGACAGAGAGGACGAGGAAGTACCTTCGAGACGGATGCCAGCATAAGGGTTCTCCGCCTCGGCATCAGCATCTGCCTCTGCATCACTTTCATCGTCTTCTAACTCATCGCCGTCTTCATTGGTTCGTATAGGGTTGCGTTGGAGGATGTAGCGCGTATAGCCAGCATGTTCAATCTTCTGTCGTCGCGGTTAGCCCGATGGCTCAAAACCCCGCAATATGTGCACGCGACGACGTACTTGCTTGTGGCCTTCTGGACCATGCGCATAAGGTAGAGCACCTGCATGGACATGGGCCGCCCCACGGGCTAATTTGTGGCCTCTGTTTGTAGCAGCGGAAATGGGCTGGTCGGTGGGAGCTGGGGTGGCAGAGACAGGATTAGCAGGAGAATCCAGACGATGCTTGCGCATAGGTGATCTACGGCGTGTTACCTTCTTTTTCGCGTCGCAGAGCTCTCTTGAGGGCCGCGATCGTCTCTGCGATCTCAACATGCTGAGGGGGCATGGCGGACGTCGAAGCTGGTCGAGAGATGGGTTGGCGGGACAAGATCAGGGCACAGGCAGAATGGGGTGCCACGCGGAGGGGGGAATGGTAAGCGAAGACCGACTTGAAGAGCGAGAAGCAAATTCACAATCTCCATACACTCATCGTAGCGTTTGAATCAGAATACTGTTCATGGGAGAGTGAGTCGAGGCGAGGAGAGAGCCGCACTCGCTTTCACTCCTCATCCGATGGCACACACGCCAGAACTAGCCAATCACAACATGCGCGCCGGTCCAAGTCTCGGCATACCTGCTCCCGCCGGTGACCACCAACCATGACGCAATACAGAAATTATCACCATTCTCCATTGAAGCTGTGCCTGAGCATTGCCAACGTGATCGATTCCACGCGCCCGAGCTTCGGCTGCGTCTGCGCTGAGCAATCACCCATCACCTATCACGCCTTCTTGCGGTCCTTTTGCTTCGTCATAGACCGAGTTACAGGCCTCGACTCTTTCTGCGCGTAGATCTCGGCAGTGAATGGACTTTGGTTGAGTTAGCGATTGTACCCCTGGGGGCGAGAGACTTACTCTTCAAACTGTAGTGCCCCAAGGTACATGACAAACAGCTCCAGTGTCAGAAGCAGCCCGGCGACACGTCCATAGTACAGTGCCGTCCCCAAGAACGAGAGGGTGCTTCCCCAGTACATTGGCGCCCCGGTGACATTGAACGGAAATCCCTCCACCTTCTCATCCATCAGAATGCCAAAGTAGTCGCCCAAGTACGTGCCAGTGACGCCCAAGGCGTACATGCTCGTCAATACCAGGACATTGCCGCTCAGGAACAAGAGAACACCCAATGCCGGCTGGTGTAACGGCGGGTAGATTGGCTGCACTTCCAACGCAGACTTGTAGAGCGAGTCCCGAAGAATGCCAATGCTGAAGATGGTGACTGCCAATGCATAGCAGCCGTAGTAAGGCGATCCAAAGGCTTTGGTCAAAAAGTGAGTTTTGTGCTCTGTTTCCGTTAGCACTTGCACATCCTCCATCACCTTCATGGTTCTTGCCTCGTCGAGCCACGATGCTGTCGAAAGTTAGTGGTTGAGAGCTTCCTAACTACAAAGGCCGAGAGACTCACTTCCAGAAAATAGGATTGAATGCGATCGACGCTGCCGCAACTGTCTCAACGCCTCAGTGGTGCTCAATTCGGCAGACAATTTTTCCAGGGTCTTACTATAGAGAGACGGTTGAGAGGTGTCTAAGAAACCAGTTTTCTCTCTCCCAGTAACGCCAGCAAAGACATTTTGTATCTTCTCCATCTTGGATTCGGTTTCTATTTCCGGTCTATCGGGAACAAGGCATTGGGAGAGAAAATGACAACAGAGCAGAGAGAAAGGGCGACTAGTACGGGCAGTTCCGGGGGGGTTGTTCTTGGCAATCGAAAAGTATGACGACTGCCTGCGCGCAATGTACCTTTGCTCGCCCGTAGATGGCGCGCACGCGTACGCAGTATGGACGTGTACGGAGTATCGACGGTGGCATCTTAGAAACTGTTTGAGCCATCCGCCCTGTATAGTTGGGATTGCCGTACATAGTGCCGATATGCTGACAATGCAGCGCACCGTGAGGAACTGTGTAGTCGTTACAGATACAGTACAGTTAAGGGCCCTGCGGCGAACCTGTATTGATGCTAGCGGTCTCGGCTGCTTGTGAGGCGGGCTTGCGGCATGGCTTTTGGTTGACACAGCGCGAAATGAATACCCAAATCTGCCATGGTCGGTAGACTCTTATGATATTTCAGCTGTACACGGCCAGGATTATCATTACATAGCCCATGGACGAATGTTAGTCAAAGTTGTGAACCGCATCGACTGGCTTTAGCTGGATGCGGAGCTTACCATCGTGACTAAGATCGGTCCCGCCGTTCAACTCAACCGACCATGTCCATCCTTGAATCCTCGTACCTCACTCGAATATTGCCGGCTTGTTCACGGATCATATCCAAATCAGCCCGAGGGTCCACGTCATCCAACAGTGGCGAGCGGAACGCCTTGGCTGTCTCCAGGGGACTAACAGAAACGCGCCGGTCGAGCAGCCAGAAGCCGTAGAAAGTGGGCGTGATGAGGAGGAGCATGCCAAACGTCCAGGCAATACCGAGACTTCCGTAGACCCAATCGGTCTGGTAAACCGTGACATTGCGCGTTTCGATGGTAGAACTGGAGATATTGAAGGGCAGGACATCTGTAACGCTCGCATTGTAAAGTCCGTAATTCGGACTGCTGGTGTTCGTGTCCGTCCCGGGCGGTTTGGTCTTGCCCAGCCATCTTCCGGAATCAGGGTCCCGTGCCGCAGTGAGGGCCATGCGGAACGCCAATTCCCGCATCCCGTTGAGGACGTCTTTGGTTGGATCGCGAAAGGCGACATCTATGATGGAACTGCCATCTCCCACATCTCCGAGGGATTTCAGATAGGCAGTGCCAAAGAGGCCGAACCGGGTGTAGGTGTAGCCGGCGGCACCGGCATAGCTGACATTAACATATGTTGCGTACAGTTCAGCCACCGTTGACCCATAGCCCTGCCAAGTGGTGCCTGATCCTGATCCGTAGCTTCCTGGCTCGTAAACGTCGACGAATTCAACGGCTTCATCCTCGAGCATCTGCCCTTGCAACCTGATCGTGGAATTGCTGATGACAACTGGGTACAAGACGGTGGCTGGTCGAAGGACACATCGTCGATGGAATCCTATCGTCAGTGGTTTGTCTTCCACCATTGTGACTGGTCGGCCATCTTTGACATAGAAGTCCACGGTCAGACGAGTGTTACGCCACACCTCACAATCACTGTTAGGCACAAATGTAGGCTCGCCGTGGCCGTCAAGCACAGTGTCGTATGACAGCCCAAACGATATGTTGAACGCGTTGAACTGTACCGGTGGCACTTTGCTGGAGAATTCTTTAGCAAAAGTCCAGTTATATGAGGAAGTCGAACAGGTTGCGGCCAGACCCGCTGCAGCGACTGTTCCAGAGCAGGAGCCAGCACAAGTCGAGTTGACAGTTATCGTTGAGCGTGCCTGAAATTGCTGCAGAACAGATGCAAATGTTGGATTTAAGACGGCAGCGTCTGTGACGCGTCCTGTATAGGTGCTGGTGAACTCGCTGGGAAGCTCGGGCGCGATATTCAAGTGGCTCAAGACTGTTTGCCGGCTTTGTGTGGGGACTGACCGGCTGGCGTTCTGCAAGAAGGTGCCCTGCACAGTCATAGCTGTCACGGCTACACATGCCAGAGCTATGCGGCTGATCCTCCGTTGCCGCAAGGAGAGCAATAGGGCTGCGACGATATCTCCGGCTACCTGCCACCGGTCATCGATCTGGGACAGCGTCCCACCTCTGATACAGAACAGCCAAAAGTCCACCTGGGTACCTTGTCCATATATGTAAGCAACCGCCGGGTTCAGGCCAGCGGCTATCAGAGACAAATACACAGACGGTTGCACGGGCCACGATGCGATATCATCACCGTCGGAGACGTACAAGACAATCGCCGTCAGGACAGACAGAGCAATAATCGCCACGAACAGCGATATGGCCGTGAATGAAATCTTGTGTCTCCGCGCTGAAGGTCCTCCAGCTTGAAGGCCGTCAGTATTGTCGCTGTACGTTCCGCTTGTGACAGTGCTTGGGTCGGTTATTTTCCTGCGTCAAGGTCAGTCCATCAGCAAGTTGTGGGGTACCAGAGTCCGGGTATGGTACCTCTCCCCTCTATGGAGGAAGTGCGTGGTCTCCATAACTTGCAGGTGCCGAAGCTTTCAGCCTGCTGCACGAAGGACGGGGCTGGCCAAGAGCCCTTATAGTCACACACGGTCTCAGCAGGATGCGTCACCCCCGAAAAGCAGCAGATCAATCGATAGATATATAGAGCCTCATCGCGGGCTCGTGTTCCTATGATTCGCCTGCTTAAGCTATCTCCACTCAAAGCTTGCATTGAAAGCTAAAAAACAAACAGGAGCTAACTGGGTGTGCTTCCTGCATGAGTCTCTTTGATGTTGTAGCACCTGCAGTATTGGGCCAAGCGTGGCAGCCTCCCCATTTCCATCACGGACAGGACTATGCAGGCTGGCCACACAAATACCTGCAGCAAGGATACGTATCAGACACAGTGAAGCGACCACTTAGCGTAAAAAGGATTTGCACCACGGGAGCGGAGTAGGGCTGAAATTCCAAAAATGGGTCTGTAGCTGCAGCGTATTGCCAGGTATTTGGCCATCGATTGAAAGATGGGGGCACCTAGTGCCGGGAAGACACCGTCTGAGGTCAACATTGGGTGCTCAATAGCACTTGGACTGCGGCTCTGCTAATGTATCAGGCTGGATACAGGAGCCTGGACACCAATAGAGGGGTTGTCTGGAGAAGAAATATTGCTCGGATGTGGACGCAATAAGGTGAGATCCGTCCGTCCTCGATATCACGTTTGGAAATCGTCGTCGTACTCAGGCCACACCTGTTCGAATCGAATGCAATCTGTACACAGTCCCTCGTACTGTGCAAAGCCTCTTGCTTAGAAAGCTCGACTAGTACGTAAGCAGAAAAACCCCAGGTCACCAAGGGGGTCGAGGGCATGGTGCAACCGGTGCAGGTGGTGCACGCTAGATCTGCATCCAGTCTCAGTAGCTCATGTATCATTCTACCAAAAGCCATTTGCTGGACTGGCCTCCACTGTGCAAATCAAGACACTCGCTGGAGGCTGTAGTCGTAGCTCTTTCGCGAAGACTTGTGCCGGGCCCTTTTCCCATGCCCCAGTTCAATGGTAATTTGGAGAGATGCAGGCTGCAAATGGACAGTATACCGTGCTGCTGGATTTGTAGTTTCTGCCGTGTTGTGAGATCGCGACCATCCTCGACGTCGCAGCAGAATTGTGGCCGGGAATAAACGCGGCTGGGTTAGGCGGCACTGTCATTCGTTCATTCCACTGCATTTCTCTGTGATGGTCCTCGAGCCTACCCTGCAAAGGAAGAGTCCACCATGTGCCGCCAAGGGGTGTTTCCTTTTCAGCCTGCAGCTGCTCACCACTAGTTTCTTGAAATCCCCGGCGAGCTGCAGCAAGTCGGGTGGGCTGACAATCATTCTCAAGCTGCCTCTGCGCAAGGTCTTCACGGGACCAATTGCCTAATGCTTGTCAACTGAATGCATCATCTTGCGCTTCCTCGTCATACTCCGAGCAGCCACATAATAGTCCCCTCAGACTTTGATCAGCAGGTTGCCTTGCTTATCGACTTTAACACCTTTCCCGCCGGGCAATACTTTCAGTGTTTGTCCGAAGTACGCATCCACCACGTTCAGATGCACGCCAATCCATTCGTCCTGCTTGTTCGGTAGGATTCGGTAGGTTAAGGTCTGCCTGCTCAGGGGAACCAAACTGATTCCACACGCCTTTGGTCCGCTAAAGGCGAAATCTTCACTTGCCTCCATTGATGCGTTGAAGGTAAGGAAATGCGTGCTCGAATTTTCAATGGTGAAAGACAGCTTGTACACTCCCACGTTAGGCACTCCCATTCGAACTGGGGAAGCGGTCAGTATGACCCTAGGTTCAGCCATTGGTGCGACAAGGCGGGCTGCTTCGAGCACCGTGGTATTGACTTCATTTGAATCCTTTCTACGCCAAGCAATTTCCAATTCCAGATCGACGGCCACGGTGTGCCGATCTCCGAGGACCAGTTTCTGTAGAGTGAGGTCAAAGTCGAATATTTCAGTTTGGTCAGGCATGATCACCGTCGATATGATCTCCTTTCCGGTTTTATCAGCGGCCCCGGCTGCAGAGCCTGATTCTGCCTTTGACCGAATTATACCAGTACTGGACGAACAGACCGCCCCTCCCACAATCTTTGTGGCTGTTAGGAGAATTGCCTCGATCACGAGGGCTTCCATCGCAAAGGAGTAGAGGCTGGCTGCTACCGAGTACAAATGCCTCAGCCCCAGCGGGGTCGCAGTCTCCGAGCTTGGTTGGGGAGCCTCGAAGAAATTTGGCCAATTGTCCACATCTAAACGCGGAGTGAAGTCGTAGTTGGCTTCGAAAGGACGGATTACTCCAACATCAACAGTAATCATCTTAGCGACGGTTGTTTCCGGCTCGGAAACCAGACGGTAAATGGCCGTGAGTTCGAGTTCGTGGTCGACTGCGACGGTGGTTCCCGTGATACGTATGGAGGCGGTCGCTTTGTCAGATGATAAGATCGTGCCCATTTCTTGAGCTGGCAATGTCAGTATCCCCGGTGCTGATAATGTCGCCGGAGCATGATCCGGCCCGTTACCGCTCCAGTCGACCTGAGTGGAACCTTCCACGGGGCTGATCAGCCGTGCCTCGAGCAAAACCAACACATCGTCGGCCTCTTCGTTGGTGATATCGAAGTCAACTGTGATGGACTCGTTGGTGTAGTATGACCTTCTCAGCCCAGGAGCTTCCAGCTTCAGTTTGGGTGGTTTAGGCTGTACGTGGATTATGTTGAAGGCATTAGACTCATGTCCTAGAGTTCGAGCGATCGGCATGCCCCCTTTTGTCTCCCACCATTGCGCAACGGTGTGGGAGAAGTCAGAGCGCGTAGCGGCAAGAGTAAATTTCTCGCCGTTGAGTATAAGTGTGATGGAAGCAACAGACACGTCTCCTGGCTCTCGCGGGATAACATGTAGTCTGAAAATCTTTGTATGGCTCGATTGAATGGACAGATCAGCATTGCCCGCTTGGGAAGCAATAGCATTTGTAGACGATCTTCTGGTCCCAGGCGACGACATTGATGAGATTTCATCCAATTTGACGTTCACGAAGTGAGTGGTTGACGCACCGCCGTTGATCTCGATGTCCTCGCCATCCTTGGCAATCAGATAGATGGGTTTTAGACTGCCTTCGAACACAACTTTGACCTCAGAAAGGTGGATTGCAGGAAGCCCGATCCGCGCCCGAGACTGTATAGCCAGTTGACATTCCAGTGTCTCCCCGACAAACACATCGTGAGTTGAGAAAGTAAATGTGGTTGTCAACGGCGACAGAGCCTCATCGATGTTTACCGTGACAGACAAGTTGCCCTTTTCCAAGCTGTAAGACGCCAATGCTTGCCGTAGATCATAGTTTGTGTTCGGCTTGCGATCAAAGACCTCGTTCGTTAATTCCCACAGCAGTCTGAGCAACAACTCACCGTTTTCCACCCGAGCAAGGGCATCAAGGAGCGCCCAGCCAAGGCCTTGTAGGAGCTTCCACCATCCGGCCACTCTCCACTGCTGGCTGAACCACAGCTCTTGCAGCGTTGAGGTGGCATCTGCCCATGAATGGGTTTCTATTTGCTGAAACGCCTTTTGAAGTTTGAGTATTTCAGTCTTGCGAAGTTGGCCCCGTTTCAAAAAAGACACAATAGCGTCTTCCAGCGTTGTTGTAATCTCTTTGGCATAGTCGTATCCGGGACTTCCATCTGCCGGCACCTCACGATATGGCTCGAGACTAAGGTATGTGTCGTAAAGCTGGGCCTTGCTAGCAACCATGGACGCGGGCGAGCGGCCCGGTGACTGGCGATCTTCCTCTGGAATTTGTAAAGCCCACTTTCGACGAGAAAGGACAGAGTTCTTCGCGATATCCAGCCAATACCCTTGGTGGTGCAGGTGTTCCCATGGACTCAACCTCTCGCCCACAGGCAGCAATCTCTCTGCAGTAACATAGATCGGAAGCAGTCCAGACGTATTTGGGAGCTTGACATTCAAGAGAGGATATTGTGACCGGGATAGGAGGTCCGCCATGATCTTCGCCCAGGCGGATTGCCACGCCTCCCATCCGTAGTTTCCCGTTCCTTTGCCTCTCCGATTGACCAAATCAGCTATTCGATCACGGTGGGTGATCCAGGACCTCACCGCTGTCGTGCCCTGGTCTGTCCACAGTAAACAACGAATGGTGCGAAACGCTATGATGTCGGCCAACAATCTGGCTTCGTTGAAGCGCGGACTCCATGCAGCGATGCCATCTATAATCTCAGGAGCGAACAAATTATCATATGCAGTCTCGTAATTCCGACAAGCTGCATCCATTTCTTGCCGGAACTCGGCAAATACACCAAGCTTGAATTCATACCGGACGTTCCAACCTTGTAGAGACAATATGTTGGAGGTCCCTGGTTGAACTGTGGGCTGAGGGATGGTGCTTCGGCTTCGCTTGCGCCGAGCGTGCTTGGAAAGGTCGCGGTAATACTCTATACATAGTGGATGAAGTGCTGCAAGAATGTTATTCACAAATGCCGCAGCCTGGGCGGACGAAGAATTATGGGCAAGAAAGTAGATGCTCTTGGCGTCGAGGGCGGTTGCACGTCGAATATTGGCGAGACGATCCTCAAGATCAGGAACACTGATGATGCCATCCCCCAGTAAGACCACGACATGCCTAGTCTTGTAACTTGTCGAAGACAGCACACTGCGCACGTTGTTGATCTCTGACTTTAACTTGTTGTCTTGAAAAGAACTCGTATTCGGGTCGGACCCGAGTGAAAAGAAGCTCAGGAAAGCGCAGGGCAATCGTGTCTGGTGTTTGGTGATCCACAGAGGCGATATGACGCCGTCGGGGTACAATGGGGAGCTAGGAGTCAAGGGAGACAGAGGAGAGTGAAGCACCAACGGGGGCGGCGGACTTCCGTTTGCATCGATGGCCGACAGACGAGGAGAATGGGGAGGGGGCGGTGCTTTGCGAGGCGGAAGAGTGAAAACCTGCACCCTTTGTCAGCGCTCCGGTCTGTAACCAGGCGACATGCTTGAGGGTGCGCTGACCTACCCGTCCAACAGTCGCAATCTTGAAGACTTTGGCGTTCCGCGAGGCGAAAGCCTGGGAGTGCCATGGAACATCCGAGGCATCCTGGTCGCAGAAGGATTGGAGTACTTGTTCTGCGAGGGATCCGCCAACCACGGGAGCATCGACCTTGATTCTGAATCCACCTTGATGCAAGAAGTCATGCGTATTTCCTGACACGTCTGGCTCGGCTGGACTCCTCGTGTTCAGGCCAGAGAGAAGCAAAAGTGGTAGGTTATGAACGACGTGATCTTGTGGGAACCGGTCCATGACTGCCCGGCATCGTTGCGCGCTGACAGCATCAGGTGAGGACAACACAGGAGAAGATCTCGACTATGCACAGGAGAGAGGGTCTGTCACGGTGTCTTAGTAATGTGCGTCGTAAGATGATGGAAGTCGAAATGGTGGAAATGAATGATGGTCCATCGCATCGGCTAACTTTCCCCATTCCGGGCTCACGACCTGCGGGTTCAGTCTTGTCTCACCAATTGTTCACTGATCAGTTACTTCAACGATGTGTCTTCGATTCCTCCGCAGTTCCAGAGGAATGCGTACGAGTGTACGGTCTGGATTACACATGGCCGTTTGTATTTCACAGGATTCACTAAGCACCCATCCCGACTCGCGAGCGATCCACATACATTGATACCTACCACGGGCAGCTGGAGCCTCCGCTAACGAAAGACGGGAAAGACTTTAGGCACAAGACCACCCGATGTCCGCTGGCTGTTCCGAAAGGCGCTCGGAGGCAGAGCTCGCGATCCGGGACGCCAAGTGATGGAGGATCACCGCTCTTGGGGACAGTATCACTTTCCGCTTCAGGCTGGTGCGAGCTTGTTCTGATTCTGGTGTGTGCGGCACGGGAACGGCATATGCAGACACAGTCCCTAGTACATGACCCTAAGACTCAGCATGGCACGCTGCACCTTCTGTTACCAGTTGCAACCGAGGAGCCCTCGGCGCCTTCTTCCAATACATCCCTTGTCCCTTGGCATGATCATCCTCTTGGCAGGGTGGGCGACTGCTGCATTGGGTGAGTGCTCTTTTGCCAGCCTGCCAAAGCTCGAGGCGGTGCGACCTCGATTGGGTCGGTCCAGTTGACCAGCTGCGGTGCAGGGTACACAGTTATGCTTTTGGCCGACGAGGCCCCACTCTCTGTCCACTCTTTGTCATGGTTTAGCTTTTCATGCGACGCACAGATCGTCTTGCGAAATCCATCTTACGGCTCGTCGGAGCTTCAATGGTCGCCGCAATTTTACCGCCGGATTACCAAGCGATGCAAGGAACAGTCAAGGCCACAGTACATTCCATTGGCCACCGCGACGTCTCTCGGAGAGTGCAAGAGGCGAAAACTGCAGGTACTTTTTACGAGCCTTAGCACGAACATTTCTGACTCGGGAAGTTGCAAAATTTATCAGTAAGAGGACTGAGCGACTGTCCTCGCAAACCAGATCCTAGCGCAGACGCAATTGATAGCCTTGCCATATGCCGGACGGCCCCGTCTAGACGTTGGTGCGGCGTTGACGGCTCCACTGCCTAGCCGGACGCCTTTTCCAAGTCTCCCTCGTACAGCTCGTGGTCACTAGGACAAACGGAGTACTGGGTAGATTTCGCCGGAAAGATGCACGGGAAAACGTGGCCTCAGCTGGCGATAGAATCTCTTGACAGGCCGGTTGTTGCCCCGGCCCTATCCCTCTTTGAGCAGGAGCTCTAGACTCCTCATAAGCCTGGCGCTTCTCGCGAATACGGATGGCCCGAGGTCACATACACCCTACCGCGTCGAATGCAGCATGTCGAAACGGGTAGGTGCTCTTTACAGTAAGGGTGGAGATGTTGACTCCACTTGCGACTAGTCGAGATCCTTCGGTTCCAGTGGCGTGTGCCGTTCAGGTAGGTGCTACACTGCGCTGGTCGTTCCCGGCGGCGAGTCGAGACCCGCAGCCTCGTCAGACTTTCCTCGTGCTTCCGAAAAAGGGAAGCTTATGCTAACCACATCCCTCCGTTGCGTGGCCTGATCCCACGAACACGACAGAGGGGGGCAAACCTACGCCTTCCAGGGCCTTTTCATGTAATCAAGCCGGAGACATGATATCGCGTCTGTACGTAAAAATCCCATGGGGCCGAGGCACGGCAGTACGATGGACGGGCCACGGTGAGTGTGGACAGGTTAGTAACAAATTATTCAGCGGGATGATTCGAGTCCAAGCTCAATGCGGCCTGTCACAAACCTACGGCTTATGAGCTCGACACTAGGCTCGTTTCTCTCGACTTTCCCGGTCTGATGCCCGACGTGGAAGTCTCGGCGCTGGAATGTCTCCGACGTCAGCTCTTCTGAGTATGGTTTTCGAGCTGATCTTGCTTTCCTTTTCCGGCTCCACGGCAAGGAAACCCATTTGACACCGAGCCGTCCGCCTCAACAAAAAGCGCTTTCCCTGCTCAGAGCCTTGCTGTGGAAGCGAATTTGACTCTCCTCACTTTTCTTCCCGCCCGATCCGCTTCTCAAAGAAGCCCAAAGACGGATCGGATGCGTGTGCCTAGCGGTCTCGAGGTGTCAGCGACAAATGCCTCCCAGGGAGGACGGGGCAACACCAAAGTCCTTCACCTGGATAACCGGCAACCCACGAAGCAAGAAGAACATCACCCAGATCCGGCGACATGCGGGACAGAATTCTGGGGTGAAAGCTGAGAATGGCGCTAGTGCTCAGTCGAGCTCGTCATCCAGACCTGGCCCAAGAGGCTCTGCAAAACCGTCCAGAGCTATTTATCCTTCCCCAAGGACTGACAACACTGACGGGCGCCCGTCGATTGCCCATGCGGAGCAGTCGATCAGTTTCCACGTGAACTATCCTTCTGCTGCGGCAGAATATGGCCCGCCTCCGTCTTCGGCTGCCCACGAGCAATTCAATGTTCCTCAGTCTACCCACCCGGGTACGCCTGTGACCGAGGTTCCAGCATCAAACAGCGAAGATGCAAATCCAACACGAAAACTGGCCATCTGGGATTTGGTCAATCACTCCGTTGAGGAGGAGGAGCAGCACAGGTTACAGGTCCTGGCGTCGACCCCCGGACAGGACACCGAGGACGACCAACAAGACTACTTCGGCGGTCGCACAGCTCGAACAGAACTCAAGCAAGCCTTAAGCGAAGCCCGATCTCACTCGCCGCGATATTCGCGCAAGTCCTCACCGCCGCCTCCGACGACATTTGCCCTGCAAGCCAACGTCTCCAAACGACGCAAAGCTACGAGTGGCGCGGCTCCCAGCTCGCACGTCTCATGGCGACTCAGTATGACGCCCTCTCCCCGCCCCATGTCATTGTCGAAGGAGGACTCACAAGTCGAGCAGATCCTCCTCCAAACCAGCGCCTTCTTCTGGGGCCAATTCGAGTCATCATGGTCAGCCCAACTGCGTGAGAAAGGCAACACTTACTTCGACAAGATCTCCGGCATGG
Source organism: Phialophora expanda (assembly GCA_016109585.1). Classification (NCBI taxonomy): domain Eukaryota; kingdom Fungi; phylum Ascomycota; class Eurotiomycetes; order Chaetothyriales; family Herpotrichiellaceae; genus Phialophora; species Phialophora expanda. The sequence continues at coordinate 853,509 of JADWPR010000005.1, read as the reverse complement.
AAAGCTTCTCCGCCTCCGTCACTACAGCCGGGGGGCTCCTGGCATTGGAACGTGTGGACTCTGCATCTTCGATCATTGGCGGCGTCCTACCAAAGCTCCCCGAATTGCTGGCATCACAACACCCTCAAGTATGCTGGCTCCTTGCGGACCTCAGCCTCAGCGCCAGCTCCGATACTCCGCTGGGCCGTCTACGCAGTCAGGTGAAACGAATCGCTGCATCCGCAGCCCTCACGACCCTGGGCCCCTCCCACCCGATCACGAAGCTCCTCCACCTGACATTTCCGCCCATGACCGACTCATGGCGACTGCACCTCCGCGAGATGATCCAGCGCAAAATCCACGAGCTGCACGAAGCCCTCTTTGAGCGCAACTCGTACCAAACCACCGGGCAGTACTACTACCTTGGGCGTGTGCTAGCGCAGATCGGCAAATTCGAGAAAGCGCGCGACGTCCTGGCCGAGGTTGTCGCCATGTGGGAAGAAATGTACGGCATCGACCATATCATGCCTATCACGGGGCTCCTAGAACTCACCAGAGTGCACCTCTCACTGAACGACACCTCGACCGACACCGAAACCCTGCTCTCCGAAACCCTCCGCCGCACGCTGACTCTCGAGAAAGCGGCGTCCAGCTCGGACCCGTTGTCTCCCCCCCGTGAAAGGATGAACGCAAAAACAGCAGGTCTGATCCACTCGCGGATCGGCTGTCTCCGCACCCTCGGTCGCCTGCACGTCATGCGCGGGAACTTGGAAACCGCAATGATGCAATATACCGCAGCGATGAGCATCGGCGTCGAAGAGTTAGGCGTTCATGTCCCGGCCGTGCAATTGGCTTTGGCGGATCTGGACGCCGTGAGCCAGATGGTCCGTGCACACAGAGAGGGCGATGAGAATGTCCGGCTGGAGTGGTTGAAGAGGGCCCCCGTCGAGGTGGGGATAAGGTGGGTGAGCAAGAATGAAGACTCGAGCAGCGGGGCAATGGACCCGGCTACGGTTGCAGAGAAGTTAGGTCTGTCCTCTCCGAGCAGCAGCACGGCCGGTAACAAGGATGAGACCGTGGTTGTGGCGGCGGCGGTGGCGGAATGAATGAATGAACGGATGAACGAAAGGAGAAAAAAAGGCGGTCCAGAGTGGGCATGAACACCACGGTCCGTGAGGCATACAAGCTGCATAAACATTCTCGCACTTGCACCTGCATTGCATTTGCATTGATACGGCGTTTTGAGAGGGGAGCATCCGGCCAGGTTGGAAAATGGGCAGGCATGCATGTGGTACTGGGGACTCGACTGTGTACGTACAGGAAACCGGAATGTATGGGCGTTCCTCCGTCCTATGCAGTCCTCAATAGAAGAGCAACTGCCGGAGTACGCCAGCGTGATCATGATGTACGCACGGTACGGCACCCAACCCTCCGCAGGGCACAGTGCCGACAAGGTTTGGGGCGGCGGATTTTTCACATTAGCCATTCTCAAAGACACAGCGATCGTACCCTCTACACAGTACACAATCAGATGTGTCGGATCCCTGGACAAGTGTTTTCTTCAGAGCCATGGGGAAAAGGACATAGAAGATACAATATAAAATGAATGTGGCTTGTGGAATGGAGTAGCTTCTGCTCCTTTTTTATAACTAATCTATCCGCTTTTATCTGTCTACCGGTCCTTCTCTAGTATTTTCTTCCTCTCCCTCTCCTTGGCTTTCTTCTCCGCGCTCTGCACGTACGCCTCCGCGGCAATGCCACCAAACACCAGGCCGACGCCCAACCATTGGCCCCTGCCCAGTCGATGCCCGAACCACAGAACACTGAGGACCATGGTCAGCATCTTCCTCGTGACCGTGACCGTCACGAGGAGCAAGCTAGAGAAGCGCTCCAACGTGGCATAAATGAATAGTTGGCCTATGGCCCCGCACGCGCAGAACGCAACCACGTCCTTCAGGACGGGCGGATGGCGGCCGAGGAAGGCGACCGCTTGGCTCAGCTCGTTTGTGTCGGTCTGGATGAACCGCGGGAGCAGCGTCGGGGGGATATATGGCGTCAGCACGAGGTAAGCGGCCATGAGGACGGTGCCCAGCAGGTTGAGGATGACCATCATCTGCGGGCCGCTCGTCCTCCCGTAGCGCCGCGGGGACTGGAAAATGTGGTCTTGCACCGTGTTCGTCAGGCCGTCAAATAGCAGGTTGATCCCCAGCAGGCTCAGTCCGTAGAGGCTGGAGGATTGCGTCGCGCGCGCTTTGCCGGGCTTGGGCGGGTGGTAGAGTGTGAAGAGGGCGACGCCGGCCGTCACGGCCAGCACGATCATGTATTTGGACAGGGGGTATCGTTTGCGGAACAGCGTGACGTGCAGCGCCATGACGGGCAGGAGCTTGCACGACTTCGCCAGCACGAAGGTCAGGTAGTCGACGTGTGCGAGGCTGGCGTAGCCGAACGGCGAGGCGAGCGTTGTGGTCAATGTGACTAGTAATAAGGGCAGTAGCGCCGCCGTGGAAGGGACGATCTTGAATGACTTTGCGCCCGTCTTGTAGAGAAGGTAGAAGGTCCCGCTCGTGAAGGCGAAGGACGACTGGATCGTGTTGAGGACGATGGGGAAGCGGAAGAATTCATGCTGCGGTTGCGCCGCGCTGGCTGCGGTGAGAGGGTACGGCGTCGTGGTGATGCGTTCTTGCAGGACGCCCCAGGTCAGGAACGAGGCGTAGATGCCGCCGACGCAGGTGACGAGGGTGAGGAGACCCGGCTGCGTGGAATGTGCCTGTGCTTGTGTTTGAGGGCGTGGAGGCGATTCGGCCGCCGGAGAGGCGATGTGGCCGTTGCTGTACACTGCGCGTTGTTCGGGCGTTTCGGAGGGCGTCTGCATGATTTCGCCCGAATTGATGCGTTGCATGGGCGTGATCTGTTTTCGACGCGCCATTTGTACGGCAGATGGGAAACTCAATGAGCGACTAGAGTGAGAGTGACGACTGCATACGCTGTGTTAGCGACGGAGGGCGGTGATCTTGTGAGGTGGCCTCAAACGCGTCGCAGTGGGATGCTGATGTCTGTCGGGTCCTTGATCGACCCCCGTCCATTCAGCCTTACAGATCCCAGATTGGCGTGCGCCACAGCAACTCCGAGTAAGTAGGTCGAAGCGAAGTGCCTGCCACGTCTGCTCGAGGAGGAGGCCAGGCCTTTACACTTTCTAAACCACCGTTTGAGCCCTGCGTCGGGCTTGCAAGCTTCGATGCGCACGATCGAGGGCGGATTGCAATTCCGCGCAGTCTACTATGCTTCGGGGCCAAGACACGATGTTCGCTTAGGGTTCTTGGGACAGCGAGAGGCATTTTGACGATGTTCTGAGGAACCAGCGTCATTGATAATTGCGGAGGAGTCTTTTGGGTAACAGAACCGGGGATGTAGGAAGGAGTAAGAGCAATGCAAATTGACCGGGCTGGTTCCTCAATTCACAACCCCTACATCATGACTGGCATCTATCTCAAGACCGGGGGTTAGCCGGCATGCCGGGAGTCACCATCTGAAACTACTCAGAGAGATCTGCAGCACTCGATCAGCCCGACGTCAAAGACCACAGCTGGGAATGCATGAAGTAACCGGGGCATCTATGTCAATCATCCTCATCATCGCTACCAAAGATGGCCTTGAAGACCGCCTGCCCAGGTCTCTGCTGTTCTAAAGCCTCATTCCTGTCCGGATCCATTGCTCCAAGCTCCTCCTTCCGAGTAGGGAGAGGTGGTTGTGGTTCGACTGGTGCTTCTGCACTCGTGTGATTGACCTCGGATGCCTCGTCATGCTGGTATCCCACAGATGCAAAAGATCGAAATTGTGTTGCTGCAAATTCTGGTTCTGGAGCCCCAGATGGACGTCCATTCCGAGGTTCGGCTTCACCAGACGGCGCGTGCGTCGGCATAGAGACACCAAACCTCTTGCATAGCAGTCTCGAAGGATAGAAGTTGATGATGGACCGCGTCATGGGACCAAACATTCCGAGTTTGGCGGCGGCTTCTGCTGGATCTTCCGGCTTTGCTTTAGATTTGCTCAAAAGCGAACCTACAGAGGCCTCGCCTGACGTCTCGCCCTGGCCTTGTGGAAGAGAGGTGGAAGAGGTAAATCGGCTGGCCATCAATCCACTAATCGGCTTGAAGACCTCTGCTGCCCTAGCGAACTCCTGCATTTCAAGGACCCAGTCGTCTTGACTCATGTGATCGGCACGAGGAGGTATGTCCTCTTTTGGTCTCAGCCCAGCTTGGATTTCAAGGTATGTCCGGTACCTCAATCTTTTGTTCTCGTCTTCGGCATATGGCATCCAGCCACTCACCCCGCGATTAAGAGCTTGTTGAGCCACCTCCTGCTCGAGTCTGGGCACAAGACTTTGCAGCTTCTCTATCGCTGATTTTGGAGACTCGCGTCCGACCGGAGCAGATTCGTTTCCAGCTGCTGGGAGATTTTGGCGCCCCGACGCCGCGACCAGTCGATCACGGGCTGCGGGTGTCAAGAAGTCAAAGACTGATTTGCCCGGAAGTTGCGATTCACCCAGGAGTGATGCTCGTGCCTTCGCAGTCAGATGGGAAGCCTTGGCTGCCGCAGTCGTTGAGACGAATTCTGAATTTGGGTCTGGCCCCATGCCTGGCGAAAGCGATGATGTCCATGCCTTTGGTACTTCTACTGGTTTGTACTTGTCATCCTGCAGAGTCATCCTGCCGAATGAATCGAGCTCATCTGCGAGCACGAATCCATCTGGGGGCAGTCGGCCATCGTAGCATTTTCTTAGGGCTCCCTTCACATTGGCGAGTCTTTTTGAAATAAATGTTGGCTTGGTTTGGAGGAGAGGATTGGCCGAGCTTGTCAGGGGCTTTGTTTTTATCTTGACCTTCTTATTGTCGCCGATGGTTTTGTTATAAGAAATTCTCGGCCCCATCGAGTACGGGTCTTCGTCCTCAGAACCTTCGTCGTTTAGAACGCCAACACCGAATCCGGTTCTCTTTGTCGCCGAGGTCGGCTTTTTCCTTGCACTAAAGAGCGGAACAGCGTTGTCCTCGTCAGACGAACGTGCACTGGGTGCAGGTCTGCGGGTACTGCTTTTCCCGTTTGCCGAGTCTTCTTTCTCTGGTAGCTCTCCTTCGTAGCCCAGGCCTTTATAGTCGGTTTTCCGGGTGAAAGAGATCACCTCTACATCATCTGGGGCGAAGAGATGGGTTTCTCCGGTCCCCTCATCGTCTTCATCTTCACCAAGTTCTGCTGCTCTTGCAACTCGGGGGCCAATGCCGTTTCCGATTCTCCATCCCATCCTCTGCAGCAATCTCGCGCCAATCGTCTCGCCCATTGGTCGGAAGATGTCAATGGCGGCAGTTTTGCGCACAGTATCATGCTCTGTGCCAAATCCTGCGAAGTCTTTGGATGTATCCAGTGTGCGCGACTCTTCCGCCTCCCGAATATCTTCCTCGTCCATGAAATCTTCTGGTCTCTGCTGGCGAATCTTCTCGGCGTCCGCCGCACGGCTCTGCCGCGACGAGACAAAGCTGGAGGGCGCCCAACCTTCCTTAGACCCTACAGTGTTATAATATCTGCGTCCACCGTTTTAGCCATTGTGCTCCTGAAACGTATGCTCCGAGTGCTCACCCGGCACTGAAGCCTCCCGTGAAGGCGCCGTGCAAGCGTTTTCGCCCTCGTTCGTCTGTGACCTCTTGGTTCCATACTGGAACAAATGAACCGTCATCACGAATATTATCATCTAAGGGCGGCAGAGGTGTGCCGTAAAGGACAAAGGGGGCGGTTTGCTTTTGTAAATCGGCCTCGAAGGCCTGCCGTGATCGCTTGAAAGCCATGTTGCGAGAATGTCAAATCGCATGGTTGGGGAAATCGTGGGCTGCGGGCCGTAAATTTGAGTACGTAGTTGAACTCCGTAGTGCAGCCTTGCCTCGATGAGGCTGAAGACACCCTTAGCACCTTAGGTTAGGCACTGGCCAGGCAGCGGCACCTGCGGGGCATCCTTCAAGGTGGTAGCTAAACCCCCTGTGCGCTAATCATATCACTGGGAGCGCCTCCTGAGCCCGAACCAAGTAAGCAACAGAGCCAACCCGAACCAGCAGGCCAGTGTGGCCTTGTCGAGGTTTCGTGTGAAGCCTGGAGCTTTGGCGGCAGCCTCTTCTGGTTCCCCTCATGTGAGGTTGCAACTCGTTCATCAATCAATGCGAAACTCAAGTGCGCTTCCAACTTTCGAGACAGTGATTCTAAGCACTTGAAACACAGCATCAGTACTTGTGTATGCACCATCTCGCCTGCCCGAGTCATCAATCTCATTTGATCCACGACTGAAGACAGGGTTCTGTTGTTGGCCCGCCGCCGCCCCATCTGATCTGCCTTGGACCTCACATCACCCTGCCGAGCCGGTGTCATCTCACTGCCTTTTCGACCACCTGCTCCCTCATGCAACGACCCGATGACACTACTAATCGCGACGCCTCCTCTTCGGCATAGTCTCCTGACCGTCCTCCATCAGCATCACCGGCGATAACATCGGCACAATTGCAGACTGTACCTCACGCGCAGGGAAGCCTTGCGGGTGCAAAGCCCAGCGGGTTGGGTAGCCTGTTGCGTCCGTGCAGTCCTTTACCAGCGCCCCGAATTCCTGCCGCAACCGTAACACTAGGTCTGAGCTTTGGTCAATCATCCGAACTCAGTGAGCGACCATCAACCGTCGATCTACTTCGGCCGATACGATGGCTACAGCAGCATCACAGCAATCGCCCTCCGTGGTGCGCAGCCATTCAAGCTCACGCAATCCGCCCTCCTCGTACGCTCCCGTGTCGCCGTCACAACCTGCAAGGGCGCGATCCACAAACACCAGACCCTCGAACCACGCAAGGACAAGCTCTCGAACGTACGAAACTCCTCCTCAGTCGAACCCCGCCGCTCTTGTGAACGTTGCTCGGAGAGATTTCGAGCAGTCCAATGTCGCATCTATGCCTTCCTCCCGGCGTAGCAGTTCTCGGGACGGACGAGGAGATCACCAAACAGATTCAGCATCGCATGGGAGATCCTCCTCTCGCCCTGGATCTCGACGTGGTAGCCAGGACATGACCGCGCCTACCACCGTAGTGGCAAACGGCACCTCTGCCCAACCTCCCCCTCCCAGCGCACACCCCAGAAGCGAGGCACACTCGTCACAAGCTCATCCCCCTGTCGGGCGGAGGCGCACGTCGATCACATGCCAGACAGGAACTTGGTCATTAGGCAAAACTATAGGCCAAGGGAGCATGGGCAAAGTCAAGCTGGCGAAAAATATTGAGACTGGAGAGCAAGCAGCTATCAAGATCGTCCCACGACAAACCGCCGATGAACAAGGAAACCCGAAGGATGAACGTGCAGACCGCTCAAAGGAGATCCGGACGGCAAGAGAGGCTGCCATGGTGTCATTGCTCTCACACCCTTACGTTTGCGGAATGATTGACGTGCAGAGGACCAACTACCACTGGTACATGCTTTTCGAGTATGTCAATGGCGGGCAAATGTTAGACTATATCATTGCGCATGGACGGCTTAAGGAGAAGCAAGCCCGGAAATTCGCTCGTCAAATCGCCAGTGCCCTCGACTATTGCCATCGAAACAGCATCGTTCATCGAGATCTCAAGATTGAAAACATCCTGATCAGCAAGACTGGAGACATTAAAATCATCGACTTCGGTCTTAGCAACCTTTATTCCCCACGATCTCTTCTCAAAACCTTTTGCGGGAGTCTGTATTTTGCGGCGCCGGAGTTATTGCAAGCACGTCAGTATACTGGACCTGAAGTCGACGTCTGGAGTTTCGGGATTGTTCTCTATGTTCTTGTCTGCGGTAAGGTACCGTTCGACGACCAAAGCATGCCTCAGTTGCATGCCAAAATCAAAAGGGGCGTGGTGGACTACCCTCAATGGCTGACAGCTGGTATGCCGACCATGCCTATTGATACCACAAGTGTACTGACGGCTTCTAGAATGCAAGAACATTATTTCTCGCATGCTTGTTGTGGACCCTCGAGATCGAGCAAGTCTTCAAGAAATCATGAATCACCCCTGGATGACGAAAGGGTTTAACGGACCGCCAGACAACTGCCTCCCTCACAGGGAGCCTCTACAGCTGCCTCTCGACCCTGAGGTCATCGAAAAAATGCAAGGCTTCGATTTTGGATCATCCGCATACATCACCGAACAGCTGACTCGAATAATCGAATCAGACGACTATCAGAACGTGGTACGTAAAAGTGCCAAAGAAGACTACAGCCATGTCTCCAGCACTGGTGAGAAGAAGCGTGGCGTATTCGATTTCTACAAGCGACGGAACTCGATCAGCCGGGAAGGACTCACAGGCCCGTCATCGGAGGCCATTCGTGGGTATGATCCTATCAACGCCTACAGCCCACTGATCTCTATATATTACCTGGCTCGCGAGAAGCGCGATCGGGAACGGCAGCAATCGAAGCCCGGTGCTACAGCCCTGCCAATGACTGAAAAAGATTCCCCGCTTAAGTTGCCTGGCCTGCCCACTCCAGAAGCAGCGCATACAAACACATTCGCGCCGGAGATGCCTGGAGAGAAGGCCACAGGTGGGCGATCCAGGCCGCGGGCTCGAACGAATGGCGAAGATGATGCTGCTCATGGCGGAAAGACACTTGAGGTGCCTGAGAAGAAGCATCCTCCCAGTGCAACCTCTCCGACAGCAATTCCACAGTCGGAGCAGCCGGCGAAGCGTGAAGGAACCGCTCTAGGCCTTTTGCGAAGATTCAGCACTCGACGCTATCGTGATCGGGACATAGAGCGGCCACAGCCACCCCCATCTCTGAACATTCAACCTCCAGTAGATTCAGCTGTACCTCCACGCAAATCTTTTTCTGTTCGACGGTCGCGGAGAAGAGATCCCAGCCCATCAACGCATCATGCAGGGGGCAGTCAACCTCAGCACGAAGGATTACTCAGTGCTAGCGGTGGGCTGTCGCGAGCTGGAAAATTCTTGGGAAGATCGACCAGCGTGAATTCAGCAGACTATCGCCCCCGGCGTGTCTTGCAGAGAGCAACTTCGGGGAACGAGTCTCCTATGCTGGCTCCTGAGCCACCCCCAACGAGTGGATCCGACCAATCGAGTCTCCATGCTAGTCGAGCCGACAGAGGTGTAGAGCTTACCGACAAACCTGCACCGAATGCAAGCCCGATGACTACTCCACGCACCCCAAACACTACTACTCGGACAAAATCTTTAGGTCACGCCCGGCAGGAAAGCATTCAAGCTCGACGTCGTCGTCATGAAGAGCGACGAGCGGAGGCTAATGTTCCTGAAGAGACTGATGCGGACCTGCGCGACAATGCAGACGGGCCAGATACCCCAGCTATTCCTGATACTCCTGGGACAGAAATATCCAAACCAGCAAGTCTCAAGGGCTTATTCTCAACTTCCACTACCAGCAGCAAGCCGCCAGAGTTCATCAGGCACGATATTATTCGGGTGCTGAATCAGCTAGGAGTGCAGTACACTGTGATCAAAGGTGGATTCTCTTGCCGGCACGCACCGAGCATCAACCTTGATGGGGTCAGAGACACGGCGGGCCCGCTTGACGACGAGAAAAGTGGCCGCGTTACAAGTGCACATCAACGACGAATTTCCTTTGGTGGAGCTTTCCGAGGCAAGGACAGAGAAGAGATCAGGGATGACAGGCTGGTAGCTCGACACCATACGAGAAGGAGACAGCCTGATCAGAGTTTCGTGTCTGAGGGGTCGGACGAGTATGTGCAAACCCGAGGGCCGGAAAGCCATGATCATGCCGCAACGAGGACTCGAGTGCAAGAAGACACCGGTGAACGCCTCGTGCTCAAGTTCGAGATTGCCATTGTGAAGATCCCCCTCCTTTCGCTGCATGGCATCCAGTTCAAGAAAGTGCAGGGAGGTATGAACCAGTACCGGTCCATGACCTCGGCCATTCTCAATGCATTGAGATTGTGATTTGAGCTACACAACGATTTTCTTTGTTGCAGCATGCCTGAGTTCGAATGATGAAAGCAGATTGCGACAGCCTGGATGGAGCAAGCACGAGGCTGTATGAGCGACGGTCGGGAACGCGGACTTTGCGGAAGTGGGAGACTGCAGGCCAGCGACTGGAGAGGCTCCGTTTACCAAATCATCAAGTGCAAGGTACCATACAGTAACAGAGGCAGGAAACGCAGAGCTTTTCCAATCCGACATGGCTACCCTCGCAGGAGTCGTAATGTGTAATAACAATCCCTATTTCCTTGTCATGTTCCTTTTCGGACCTTTTCGGCCTGGCCCATATTCTTGAGGTTTGATTATCATTCGTTGGCGTCGGCGGGGAAGACGGGAAGCGATCGACGGCTTCGGAATTGCTCACAGTTGCCAAATAAGATGTGACTCGGAGAAGAGCCGTGGCACACATTGACAGAATAGAATGGTGAGATTGGTTTCAACCCGATGGTCTTGCAATGACAAGAATAAAACCATCATTATCCACTGCTTATGCCCGTAGCCTAGGGATTACGAACGGTAATAATAACACCCTGACTGAGACACGCTTGGATGACTGTCCTTCCAACGACCGAGACATCTTTGCATCTTAACATGGGGTCCGGAGGTATTGCGCCTGTACTTCAGATTGGATCTGAGATCCAACTTGGCCATTTTCGAGCAAACGGACACACATTACTGCCGTCGTTGGATCTGGGGCGGTGCCGCCTCGTCCCAACTCCAGAAACTGTTCGGTTATCTCAAGCAGGAGGCATGCTCAGGCAGACGGCGTTGATCAAGTAGCCTTGTAGAAGAACCTCAACGGTCAGAGGCATGAGCCGTGTGCCCGCGCGCCCGATCGAGGCTTCTTTAGTGCTAGCCGGGGCGTGGCTGGCCACTCACAATGGACCGTGCTGCTGAATCCCTCCAGAAATCCAGAACCCACACCTGGCAGTCGGGGAAGCAACTCGTCAAACCGAGCCTGAAGCGGCTCCTCTTGCTTGGATTTTGCACCTAGCAAGCCTCAAACAAACCTCACTTGGACAAGTCAATCGCAACCGCAAACTACGACCTCGACCTCAACCTCCCTCTCTTCATCCTCTCCATCTCACCTATGCATTGCAGATTCTGTTACTCAGTCATTGCTGCATTTTTCTTTCACATTCCAAGGGCAGACTCCAAGTGATCGCCTTGCCAGTCGATTCCCCTCCTTTTTAATTTAGTCGAGGTGGTTCGAGGTTCCTGGGCCAGTGTCTCGGTCCCGCAACTTTGACCGCGGCCAGTGCCTGCCGCTTTGCCCTTTCTCGCCAGCTTTCCTTCCTGGGGCCCCTTCACACTTCACCCTCAACTTTTTCTAGAGGCTCGTGCTGCCACTGCCACGACCCTTCTCCTCCACTGAGACACCCAGACCTCTCCGCGCTGTGTCTCTGCCATCCTTCCCTGTCCCGGAATCCCAGACGATCGCAATTAATCACCTCTACGAGCGCAGTCTGACTGGCCGGTCCCCGTCGATTCAGCTCGTTCCCCCGAGCACCTCCTGTGCGACGTGGCCAGCATCGAACAAGGGCAGCTCATGGCCTCTGCCGCCAGTATACCTTCGACGAATCTGAACAATAGTCTCAATTCTCCACAAAATAATGGTTTGGGCAGAAACACAATGAGATCCAGTAGCAACCAGAAGGCTATGGATGCAGGGCGCAAGCAGAGTCCTGGTGGAGGTGACGGAGTTTCAAGGTACGACAGCTGCATCTTCAGTCTTCCCTGCGACGCCCTGCATGCTCAATCATTGCGGCGACGTTTGGAATTTCTTATTGATGAGGTGCAATGCAACAACCGTTGTCATGCACGTGTGCAATCTTCCTTGTATGCCCCCCTGCTAACCGACGATTGACAGGCGACCAACTCAGAAGGCCTGGGGCCCCAACTCGAATGCATCCCAGCAACGAGGCTCAACGGCTTCCCAGCAGAACGGACACACTCCTCAATCCAGGAACACGACAGCATTACGGCCCAGCGCTGTGCAGAAAGAGGCGGGCATCACAGACAGACAGTCACATGAGCGGTTGGTGTTTCTTTTCGGGGCAGCTATAGTACATATACCCTATCGTCACCAACTGCTGCGGCGCAAACTGACTCTTGCTGCAGGGCTTGAATATCATTGTCACGTCCAAGTCGGGAGAGAAGTTCGAGGGTCTGTTGTCTGGCTCGAGCCTCACTCCCGCCAACTCGAGAATTGCCCTGAAGATGGTCAGAAGGGTACAACCGGTGACTGGGGGACATATCAATGGCGTTGCACCTCGGGAAGCGGCCTTAGTTGGCTTGAGTCCAGAGTATGCAATGAACTTTGACTTGAGGGACCTGGCCGACATGACCATTGCGGACTTCTCTCTTCCAGAAGCTGGAAAACTTTCAAATGGTACATGCCGCCGTCATTGCGAGTCAGTTCAGACTAACACTAGTATCGCAGGTGCTTCTTCATCCTTCCAGACTGATACAGATATCTCTGGTAACCAGACACGTGGCGAACGCGAACTGAAGAGATGGGTCCCCGAAGGACCAGACACCACCGACTACTCTCTAGAATCAAACAACGCGGGCAGTTGGGATCAATTTGCTACGAACTCGCAGTTGTTCGGCGCTAAGAGCACCTATGATGAGAACCTGTACACCACCTCCATTGACCGCAGTGCACCGTCCTACAAACGCCGCGAAGCTGAAGCCGAGAGAATCGCTCGCGAGATTGAAGGCTCAACCTCAACAAATGCACACATCCGTGAGGAACGAGGCCAGGCTCCAGACAATGACGGAGAGGAGGAGGAAGAGAAGTATAGTGGTGTTCGACGTGACGACAAGGTCTATCCACTTCTGGCAGTGGGCGGAGCCAACAAATACACTCCACCGGCGAGACGGGCTCCAACTGGACAAGCCACTGTGCCAGGCGCACCTGTCGATCCGGCAATCATATCTGCACAGATCTCACCACCAGATCCTGTGGTTCCCTCAGAGAAGCCAAAGCAAGACAGGGAGGTCGATGGGACTACTGAGAACACTCCGCCTGCCCCGGAGAAACCTGTCTCTGAACCGAATGGCGCAACGCCTGCACAAGCATCCACTACCGATAAGGTTGAGAGCCTTGTCACTCCACTTGCTCACGACAAGGCTGAACCCACGAATATCGAGGCTCCGCCCAGCACTAAAGTTGTCTCGCAAGGCCCTACCGAGAATGTAGAGGTCAAAGTCCTTCACCAATTCCGCCAGTTCGCAGACACCGAGAGACAGCGGGTCATTGAGAGGAGAAAGGCTCAGCAGAACCAAGATCGCGCCGCCAAACTGAACGAACTCCTCCGGTTCTCAAAGACTTTCAAACTGAAGACTCCGATTCCAAATGATCTGATTGGGATCCTTGCCAAGGATCCTGCTAAGCAAGAGGCCATCGTTGAAAAGGCACAGAAGGAGTCGAGCGAATCAGTCGTCACCACCACGGCCGCTGCCAAACCCGCTCCATCACAAGCCCCAATTACCAGCAACGTTGCTCGCAAAGCCGATGTTCCACAACCTCAAGCATCTGTGCCCGATCGACCAGTGTTCAGTCGCGGTCGTGGGGGATACCTACAAGGCGGGCGGTCCGATCGAACTGTCGGTCAGCAACAACCACTTTACGCAGGGCGAAATAACAATGCCCCTTTCAACCCAAGATTTGGTGCACACCAGCAAGATCGCAAAGGAATTCAGCAGCCGCCTAGTATTCCGGCCCCAATCCCCATAATCGACGGCCGTGTGCCACCAACTGGACCTATGGCTGATCAAAGTGGGATGACTAGCCCGCAGAGATCCAACATGCACACCCCTAACTCCGCCATCTCAGGAAAATTCAACCTGAATGTGAAAGCATCAGAGTTCCGTCCGACTGCGGCTACGTTCAATCCAGCTGCTTCATCCCAGCCCCCTTCGAGCCCCGGTTCTACGCAGCGCGCGGGTTCTATATCCAGGACTGCCTCGCCCTCGGTGTTTTTTGGGAATCGAAAGCCCAAGCCGGCTTCGCAGAGACCGTCTATCGCCAAATATTTCAACCCTATTGCGCGCATGAAGCATGAATATACTCAAAAGAAGGCTGGTGAAGGTGCAAAGACTGAAGAGACGCAGAAAGACTACAGCAACAATGGTGGCATCCCGTTCGCTTTCCAGACAGGACCTCGATGGACCGTCAAACCCGAGAATGACCAAAAGACGTACGAGGAGGCATTCGACCAGCCCACCGCCCCTCCCGCCATCTCGCCATCACAGAGTCGATCATCATCAAGCCATCATATTCCATATGCCGGGCAAGGTATGGCGATTCCAAATGGCCCCGCCAATATTCCGCATATCTCGACACCGCAGCACATGCCCCACGCCGGGCCCCAACAATTCCAACATCAATACGAGGATGGTACTCATCGCATGCAGTATGGAGCCGGGACTCCAGGCATGTATCCTTCTCCGAGCATGGCATCTCGCCAGGCATCCGCATATGCTTCACCTATGACACATCCTGCGCAGCTCTCGTACCAACAGCAACAATATTTCGGGACGCCTACGGGTCAAATGCCCATGCAAATGCAAATGCGACAATTTCCGGGCACTCCTGGCATGATGCATGCCCAGGTCGGACAGATGACTGCGCCGATGATGGTTCAACAGCCTTCTAACGGGCCCTACATGAATGTGCCACAACAGTTCAACCCTCAAATGGGGCAAATGTACTCGCCGAACCCAGGGTACGTTCATCCTCAGCAGAACGGCGGCTACTCTAGCCCTGGGCGCATGGCACCAATGATGATGCAACAAGGGTCGCAGCAGGGCCACCCTCAGGCACCCAACATGATGTACAGCATGTCGAATCAAGGAGCACATATGGTGTATCCGCAGACGCAGATGGGAATGCATCGAGGTAGCTACGGCGGTGGCCATCAATACGGAACACCACATCAAGGATATGCGATGCAGCACCGCACTATGAGCAGCGGCTATGGACAGATCCCGCATAAGATACACCCGCAAATGCAACAAGCCCATACACCTGCCATGAACGGACCTCCACAAGGGCCTACCTATGGTCAGATGGAGGGAGGCCAAGATGACGGCAAATGAGATACCCTTGCACCATTGTTCAGCTCTATCTTAACAACCTATTCTACGATCTTTTCAGCCTTTCCAGGGGAGTGCTATGGCCGGTCCCAACCAGATCTCGCACGCCGCCTTTCGAAGGCAATTAACAACCTCATTGCTCAGTCAAGCAAACTCTTGAACTAGGTACGTCTACCCACCCCACTTACCAAGACCAGCCCTGACTCGCATACCAGCACGAGACAGACAGACCGATGTGCGAGGGGTGGTCTTCAGAAGATAAAACATCAGATCCATATCCCTGCGATGGCTTAATCGTCATCTCAAATACGGAGAGGAAACATTACTGCGGTTGTCGAGACCGCAGCCAATGTCGGCTGCCGAGTGAGAATGCATACAGTGTGGCGGGTGGATGGTGGATGGTGGATGCACCAGACTCAGGTTCCAAAGTAGTTCGATTAATCCCAGGCGATGAGAGACCCAGGGCGACGGCGTTGTTCGTGGGCACAGAGGAAGATGCGCGGTCGGGTGGCAACGTCTACTGCGGAGTGTGCAAAGTTTGGCAGAAGGTACATTTGTGCGGGTGGCCGGAGAACACTCGACTAGGTGTACTCGTGACAGGCAGAAGGCGAGGAAGATGCGAGTGGCTTGTAACAGAGGCACGGGCCTCTGAGAAAATACACGTGGTGCAGTCGAGCTGTCGACAAAACCGAGCACGGTGCCTGAGATGAGCCGCGTGAGCCCTGTGTACAAGTACTGTGTAAGACGCTGAGCTGGACTGTTGACGCCGAGGATGAAAGTGAATCCGGGCTTGGCAGATGCAGAGAAAACGTGCAGGATGCAGCAACCTGCACGCAACTCATTTAGCTTCCTCGCTTCGCCAGCTTTCGGCTCCCGTCCTCATTTCCTTGGTGCCACGTCAGTCCCTCCACCGTGACTTCGTTGGCGCCACGGCGTACACAGTATTGTGCGCCGGACACGCTGTTCTCGATGTCGAGACAATAGACACCTTCGACTCTGCAGCAAGACAATAATCCGTGTAAAATGCGTCTCCGAAGATGGTCACCTGCTTCTCAGCTCCATCTCAACTCCATCTCAACCTTGTCCCACCCTAAGCCCTGTTCAACCTGGTCTTCAATGTTGAAATCACCGGCTTGTCCTCCTCCAGCTAGTCTCCGCTCTCATCCCCTGGCTCGCTGGGCGGTGGATCAGACGCGCTATCGCCAATAAGGCAAGCCGGCGACCGGGGGAACGCGCTTGATGCGCTGGCACGTTGCAGCTCTTCCAGATCGCTGGTTCTCAGCCTCTCGTCGACTCCAGAGCTTTGCTGACCTCTCACCATTGTTCCTTCAATCACATCGTCGCCGGCTCCCAAAACTCAAGGCCGATGGGTTTGTTCGTTTCATTTGCTACTGCTCTCACCATTGTCGTCATGGCACGTTAACGTTCCCGCTCATACCCTCGGGCTTCAATCTGCCAGTGTCATTTTTGCACTGGAGTCTGCCAGCCATACCCGCATCCCGCATCTGCAGCTATCTGCGTCCCACAGTTCACTCATTCGTCCTCTTTGTACACCGTCGGAGCCTCACATTCATTTGAATCTCACCTACTCCAGTCCGTCAATCTACGTTTCTGGGCCGGCATCTCCGTCCACAGTCTGCATTGCATCCGATTTGATAGAACTTTCCCAGCCACCCGGGGAAAGAACAGAGGGAGGGGCTTTCCCAGTCTGAGCAGGAAAAAAGACAGTGGAACTTTCAGCAGCATACAATCGGGTAGCGATTACAGGCCGATTGGGCATCCGCCTCTAGAAAGATCAAGAGCTATTTCCTCACCTGACGGCAACATCATGCGTCAGACCAGACCAAGCGCTACCCTACAGCCTCATTTTCAGACAACAGCCCTGCGACCACGAGTCCGACCTGCCTTTCTACTTGTCCGGCATTCATTGGCTGCCAAAAAAAGGGTGCTGGACGAATAGGCGGGTTTACGCCATTTCACTGCTTGTAGGCGCCCCAATCCCAAGGAACTGTGGCTGTTCCCTGGCATCCAGGAAATGTTGCTGGACGTCATGTCCGTACTTGCCTTCGGTACCAGCGAGCTGACATTCTGGCCTTAGATACCCAATCGTCTGCCAGCACACCTGAACGGCTTTTTACAGCTTTCCACCGCTTTTGCGGACCTCTTTCCCTCTTTATCATCTGTACATTTTGTAACAACAGCGCAATCCGGAACATTTTAATTTTAATCACACTGGCTTCCGCCGGGAGAACGATCGCTTTTCATTCCCCCTTGTACCAACAATTGATACCCGGCCGGAGGACATTCGCTACTGGAAGGACCAAGATCAAAAGTCGCTCGTTTCAACACAGAACTAGCCAGACGGTGCATCGCTCGGAGCAGTCAAGAAAGCAATTCGGGGGTTAATTGTGAAAGACGGCCGGTTTCTTAATTCATTTGGCGCACACACAACGAGGGAATTCTCCGAAGAGGCTCCCCACAATTCTCCGAGTATTCGAATTGGGAAACGCAAGGCTCGGAAAGCCTTGTCCGACATTTCGTTCGAGAAAGCTACCGCGGTGAGACGGATAGGCGTCGCAAGCGCCCTCATACTGAGGCCAGGCGGCTACAGGTAAATTGCACTTTCTATTTGTTTCACGAACCAGATCCATTGTGGGAAATAATCGCCTCCACCTACTCACTCTTTCTTCTCACCCCTTGTCACCTCACTTTCACGTCATCGTACGAGTGGCCATTGTCTATTTGCTGGCATTGAAGGAAAACGGTCTCCAGTCATCCCAAGTCAGGCAATTCTCAAAATTACGAAGTCCGAATTTCTTTGCTCCAGTCGACGGATCTTGGCGGTTGTTTCACAACTTGCCTGCAAGCTTGCACCACGACTTCTGGGTCAAAGAAAGAATGGATACAGACTCCGAGACTGGTAACGAGGACGCCGGGATGTCCGAACTATCACCGTCACCAAGTGCGCTCCAACGGTGGAAACAAGGACTCGTTGAACTGACGTATCTGTCTCGACAGTGGCAGCCGTCCAGTAGGGACCAATCCGACCCTCCACTGTTCTCTATTTGGATGGCCTCCTCGGAAGTGGATCAAAAGTTTCTGGGTTATTTTGCAAAAGTCACTACCACAGAGAACAATTATCTTTCTAGGTAAGGCGCCCTCTCCCGGGCCTGACCCATTGAGAAGTGAAGAGGCGTAATGCAGATCGGCTGACACTGTTGTGGTGGGGACAACAGTTTTCTCTTCCGCATCCTCGGTCTATCCGTAATATTGGCAGAAAAGCTATTGCGCGCTCGTCGCGCGAAACGTCTCGACCCAGTCCGCGACCCCAAAGCACGCCACCTAATCCACCACATATTATGGCTCGCACGAGAAGGATTGATCATGGTGGAGCAGTATGTGCTTCCTATGGTTGGCAACTACGTCGAACTCAAAGTCTTGAGTTACAAGCTCAAGGCCAGCTTTTACCACATTTTTGTCTTGTTTCACAATGAGCCCCCGGTGAATGATCGGATTAATCGAAGTCGAAGTACTGGTGGCGGCGATGGGAGTTTTACCTTGTTCCCTGAACCACTGAGTCCGAGGGAGTCGAGAGAAGGGAGGGAGAGATCGAGCAGGCAAGGGACGATAAGGTCACCCACGGAAGGAATCGGTACCCGTAGACGGTCTCCTGCTATCAGCACGGGTCGACTCATGGGCGCAGCAACGACAAGAACGCCGCCTGGACTTCCTCTTCCAGCAACTTATCCCTACTTCGCTAACGGTGCGAACGGCAATGGGAACGGCACAGCGACCTTTCTGCTCCAACTGCAGGACTATAGACCCTTGGCAAGTCAAGCCTTCCGCGAAGCAAATGAACTCGCCGAGGGTCTTCTCCCGGGTTCTCACCCTGTCCGCTTATCCGTCAAAGTCGAATATGTAGCTTATGTGTACGATTGTTTGCATGAAGCAGAGGCATCGAGACGGATGGCCAAAATGTCGATCAGACACGTTTACGAGGCGCAGGAGGGCATGGACGATGATAGCTTCGAGGATGCTGCCGAGATGGTAGGAGTCCTTGGGCGCATGATGAAGAGGGGTCTGGGACAGGGCGGGAGCAGTGGCAGTCAGGTGAGAGGCGATGGACAAAGCGCAGGTGGAAGAAGAGAGCAGACCCAACAGCCATCGACTTGGGTGTAGCACTTATCCAGCGCTTCTTAGTGAGTCCTGACAGCGGCCGCCATGCATGGTGCGAGCACTGCAAGGCTCATACCCAGCTAGGAAATTCAAGAACTTCGGAACTTCTCTGATGAGCTTGGATCTGGATTCTTTCCTTTCGTTATTTTCCCGTCGAGTCCGACACTCAAGGAACTCACACTCTCCACTAGACGAGATATTTGCTTGTGATCTTACCCCTTTCGCTCCACTGACCTCTTCGGATCCGTCCAAGCACACGTGCAAGCCTTGAGGCTCAGTGCACACTGTACGAATAGAACAGGGACGTGTTTCAATTGCAGGTTCACTTTGAGGTGCGCATGAAATGACTTTGGCTGTAACGCCTTTGTGGTCGGTCCACTTGAAGCGCGGCTGAGCAGACAGCGGCCATTTAGACGCCATCCTGCACCACCACCCAGTGAAGATGACGCCGCCCGCCTTGTTTGCTAATCTCATCCTCCTAGTCAAGGCGTCTAAGTCTTTTCGCTGTGCATGTGTCACGACGTCGGCGAAGGCCGGGGTAAAACACGCTCGAGATACGGATCAGAGAGCACAGCACCCCTTCAGGGGTAAACGTGGGGGACATGTGGTCAAGGGTATTGGCTGCGTCCTCTATAAGGATGCGACCGATAGGACGTGTCTCGATTGGCCCCATGCGGCCAAGTAGTAGCTGGGTCACGCCAGATCTGGTCTTGGGAGGCATGTATCCACACGCCGTGGAGAGGAGCAACTATCCGGTAATTGAAACCTTTCGCCGTAATGCTACAATTCTGGAGTGATCGACGCCATACACATACCCTCAGGTCGTTCTCTTGTGCACACCTGTGCTCTCGACTTCGTTATCCATGCGCCTCCCTTTGTTTCGAAGACTCGCGGTTAACCATGAATTTCCAACCAGGTCCAACAGTCCTATCTTCCAGAGCCGGGCCTTGGAAGCTCGTTATGATTCTCCAGCACATCAGCCAGCGTCTAGCACATGACTCAGATGGCTAGGCTTTGGACTTCTTTGCGTGCAGTAATTGAGACGCAAATACGACGTCTCGAGGGACGTTGAGGGTTCCAAGATTCATTGCTCTTCAAACATGCAAAGCTTCTTGTGGGAGAATGATTTGGGTAGTCGAATATTCTGGACGTCGAGGAAGAGTGCTGGATGCTGTGTCATCAAGCGATGAGACGGAGGTGCTTCGGTTCCAGATAACGCTCGGTTCGCTGGCAACTCATTCTCGGTCATACGTTGATTCTAACAGTGGAACCAGACCCGTGGAACACAAATTGCACACCCTGCTCATTCAAGGCCGCCGAGGCTGAATGGCTGCGACAGTGAGGGCAGAAGGCAGGCGAAAAGTGAGGTTCTGGAAAGACTCCTGCTAGCCCGAAGACAGGGGTACTGTAGAGTCAGATCTAGCTGCGGAAGAATATGGGGAGCATGGCGGAAGGAACCTAGATTGAAAGTCAAAGGCGTCGAGCTCCGCCAGTACGAGTATCAAACTTTGTGCTCGTATTGCAGTAGCGAATCAGCCTTCCGGGTTCCGATGTCGATATCTGATGTTTTGCATGTGCATGTGAGAGAATGCTGATCGCAGGTGAACAGCAGGTGAGCTGAATGGCAGGGTCCTGGCGCCCGCGTGGGATTGTGGCATGTCTGTTGACCGTCTTTCGTCATCGCGCGGGACCAGTTGAGCCGTTCTTATCAGAATCTTTTCCCTCTCAAAACCCTTGACTGACTTTGGGCATTTTTGCTGTCCCTTCTTGTTCACCCGACCGACGTCCTGGCAGCGTTCCTTGCTCTTGCTCTCAAGCGCGTTGTTGGGAATATCTGTCTCGCTTCAGCTGTGTGGCTTCCGCGATGGCTACCCCACCCTTGCGGAGATTTGAACCGGACCAATGCGAGCACTTGGCCGCCCCTTCGATTCCCCAATTCACCGTCTCGTGGTATGCTTCTCAGTTGCCTCCCTCAGCGAACAGTGGCTAAGTAATACCGTGTTTTCAGTGCGTTGATGGGATGGCTGCTCATCTGCTATATTCCGCAATATGCACGCATTATCTCCCGCAGATCGGCCGAAGGCCTCTCGACATATTACGTCCTCTTGGGCTCTCTGTCGGGCGTCTGCGCCGTGGGGAACATAATGATGCTCCCGTCCAGTGCAGTAGAGATCGGGTGTTGTAGGACGAATACCCGCTTCGCCTGTATCAGTGGTCTCTTGGGTATGGTCCAGGTCACGTTCGGCATTGTATGCTTCTGGGTTGTGTAAGTCCGAGATTCTTCCCCGATGCCTTGAACTGAGACCTCGCACGCTGACCACCATGACCATTTCACAGCATGTTCATGTACGTATACTATTCGGAAGAAGAGGCCGAGGCAGAGATCCACGGCAGAAGAGCATCCATATCCGGCCCTGACCGCACATTTCGTCGTGCTGCGCGAGCAATCCGAGTTCTCATCGTCGCATGCAGTTTCGCATTCGCCGTGCTTCTGGTCTCGGCCATCATCCTGCACCGCTTTCCGTGGGTCGCCCAGACGTGGGCTGACATCCTCGGCGTTGCCGTTGCGGTGTTCGCATGTGTGCAATGGGTTCCTCAAGTACGGACGACGTATCATCTCGGTCATTTGGGGAGTCTGAGTCCGTTGTCATTGTGTCTGATGGCGCCCGTAAGATTTCCGCCGTCCCACTTCTTCCCTCACGAATACTGATCAGTTGCTGATTAGTACACCTGGATATTTGGTATCAACATGATGATACGAGTCGGCCTGGCCGGTTGGAGCGCCTGGATTGTATACGTCCTGGTCGGAACAATGCAGATCATCTTGATCGCGATGGCGATCTGTTTCACGGTTAGAGACCGCAGATTGGCCAAAGAAGGAAAACAACATTGCTCTACGCCAGCACATCTGGAAGGCTGGGCAGCAGACAATTTTACTCGTCCCCGAACGGGGTCAATGATGTCCCATGCGCCTTCACACCTAGCTCCAGACGAACGCCGCCCGTTGATCCATCATCACAGCTCTGAGCATGCGGCCACCTCACCAAGACATTAGATCATCACCGGCACCACAAGATGAAAGTGATGGTGCCTTCATGGAGAAGACGTTGACAGATCCAGCCCTCTTTCGCCCCGTAACCCAGAGTTCAGATCATCGGAGGCGGAAGATGCGACACAAGGCACGACGATCTCTTACTTTCAATAACATACAGTGGCGAGCGGCTCAGAGCCCGAGGAGGTTGTGTCTTTCTGTTATGCCACGAGAAAAGGGGTGTCCGAGGAAGCGAGTCGTCAGGACGTGCAGAAGGCGTCCAGCTAGACAGCAGCTAACAGTTCGCTTAGAGATGCGAACGTGCAATACAGTTCACAATGAAAACTGAACGTTGGGCCAGTCCTATGACAGATCTCGTGTACGAACCATGTAGAAGATGAAACTTTGCAGAACAATAGGGACGACACTTGCAGTGTTCGGGTCGCACAGTTGGAGTGAGTTGGCCAACTTGGCACGCGTCTCTCAGGGTCCAAAGTGAGTCGCGGTTCGGCGGCGGAAATGATCAAAAGAGGAAAGGAAAAGGAAGCAACAGACACCCTCGCCGTCTCTATTTTCGATTTCCCGTCACCTGCTCTTCTCCTGGCGCTGCCCTCGCTCCTGTGTATGTTGATCCCGCTCTCGCTCGTTATGTAGCTTTTTGATGGATGTGACGTTCTCTGTTCTCGCCATCAGCATGCCTCTCATTTCCGCTTCTTCACTCTCCAGCCAATGAGAATATGCAATCATCAGCAGAGGCAGGTGCCCAACGGCCGTCGCAGTCGCAGCGTCGACAACAAGACGTCTTAGAGTCGGCATATCCGCAAGATCAGATGTCAGCCATGAATCCCTCGATCAGCTCCGCCTCTCAGCAGGCGAGGTCCTCTTCGGGCTCAGGTCGCTCTCAGCGAAGTACCAATGTGCGTACCTACAGCGTCTCCGTACGCCCTGCCGTGCCGCACTGACACCATGTCTAGCCCGACAAGCAGATCTCGCAGATCGAAAAGAGCGTGACGCATCTACTCGTGGCCACAAAACAACTGCTCGAGACTCTGACACAATGGTCGCGCGGTCAGGCGCAGGAAGAGGAGGTCTCGGACGTCTATGTACGATTGGGATACGAGTTTAACCTGGCTTGCCGCGCCTTCAATTCAATCGGCGTCGAGACATCTGACCTCGGTCCCGTGCCTGATCTGTTGCGAAATATCCTCGAAGACACTTTGAGCCAACCGGCGTCACCTCAGGCCCTCGACACCTACCTCCCCCGAATCCGCGATATTATTATCAACCTTCTTCACGGTCTGAAGAGGAAGCAAAGCAGGTTACGAGGCCGAGCCACGAAAGATGGATCTATACCACAACCAAGGCAAGCTGTGGGACCAGGCAGACAAGGCAGCGTATCTACAACAGCGAGCAACGAGACTGGCCTAACCCACATGCTTGACGATGTGCCCAGTTCTACTTCGAGCATGCGCGCTCAGTCGCCTCCAGGGAGCCACCTAGCTTCCGATCCGCCGTATGCGCCGGCAAATGCTTCGGTAGTAACGCCTACAAACCGAACGGCTATCAACCGACACTCAATGCGACGGGATGTTGCTCCTCAATTGCCTCAGTCCGACTCGAGCTCGACAGTGTCCTCTTCCGCCACCCCTCAGAACGTGCCCAGTCTCCCACCGTATCATGACGCAGGCGAGTCGCCTTCGATGCCTCAGATCAATTTTCCCCATCCTCCGCCACCGCCGCCCAAGGAAGCCGATGCTTTGACCAGACTGCAAAGAGGCGGGGATCTGGAGCGACGTGCCTCAAGAAGGTTCTCGGCATACCAGATACAAAAGCACCTCGGTGCTTCCCCAAATGGTGTACCAGTCATACCCACCGCACAGAATTCCCCAATCCCGAACAGAGGGAAGGAGGTGCGCGAATCCCTCACTGCCGTCCGGTCGCGCAGTTCCTATCAACAATCTCGGTCAAGGTCTCTTCGTCAAGGAGATGCATCGCCAAGTAGGAGCGGCACTGTGAGGGCGCCTCAGCGGATTTCCGAGGAGAGAGAAGAAACCCCTGTACTGTCATTACAGGAAGTACCTCCTATGAGACGACCTGAAGAGCCAACAAATCTCGACAGTCCAACCGTCAAGACACCAGACGAGTATTTCAGGGCCCCAAAAGTTGACACCAGTAGTGGGGATGTGCTTGTGGGAGCAACTGTGAATGGCCCGCTCAGTCCACCCCCAGAGGAGTTGCAGGAAACCATCTCGCTCGACTCAGCATTAGTAGCACCACCTCCACCTGAACACACGACATCTGTTGAGATCGAGCCCGTCAAGACCCCCGAGACAGCTCAGCGAAGGCCCCATGAGGACGCGACACCACCCCAATCGCAAGTGCCTGCAACCGACTCCTCGCCCCAACAAGGCAAGGAATTGACCCTGTTCTTGCAGTATAGGAGCAAAATCAAGAAGTTTGTGCTGGCAGACGGGTATGAGGAGCTCACGATTGCACGGCTGCAACTTGCCTTCATTGAGAAGTTCGCCTGGAACACTCAGCATGACGGTGCAGAACTTCCGGAAATCTACGTGCAGGACCCTGTGTCTGGTGTTAGACACGAGTTGGAAGATCTGTCTGATGTCAAAGACCGCAGCGTACTCGTGCTCAATGTTGAAGCTCTTGACGAGGTCAAGAAGCATATTGACGAAGGCATCGGTGGACTTCAGAAGACACTGGACGGAGTGCGGTCGCTGTTGGAGGGGCAAGGGACATTGATGCAACGCTTCTCCGACCGGCAGCTTGAGACTTCGAAGGAGATGGCGAGGATGTCAGCCATACCTGCCCAGCACCCCACGAGGACTCCAAGCCTGGCCCAAGGCAAATTCACGCCCTCAGCAGCCTCGGCTTCCATGCTGCAAGAGATTCAGAGTCTGCGTCAAGAGATTGCAGTGCTCCGACAGACGTATTCTACCATGTCTTCTGATTTCAGTGCGGCTATGAGCGACATCAAAGCCAAAGCGGCCAATGTTAAAGCTGTGGCTGCAGAGGCTGCCAACGCGTCGTACAAGGGCGACGCGGGTCGTGCACATATCAACGAAGGAAAGAAGACTTTGTCAGAAGAGTCCGAAGCTCTAGTCAACCGTGTCGATGATCTCTCCGACATCGTCGAAGAACTGCGTAAGGATGTGGTGACCAGAGGCGTCAGACCGCTCCCACGAGCTCTCGAGAATATCAGCAAGGAGATCAGCGCAGCCGCCAAGCAACTGGGCAAGGTCAAGGACTTTGTCAAACGTGAGAAGCCGATCTGGACAAAGATTTGGGAGCAAGAACTCCAAGTTGTCATGACCGAACGAGATGATCTGACCCAGCAGGACGAGTTGATGAATGATCTTGATGGCGACCTCGAAGATATCACCAGTGTCTTCAAGCTTGTGGAAGAGGCTACAAAACAACAAAACATCCAAACAGGAGGGGGTGGTCGACAGCCCTCGAGGAACCTTGCCTTTGACACCGACGTCGACCCGCATGAAGCGAAGAGCGGTATGCTGGATGAAGTCCGCGCCTTGCAGCCAAACCATGAGAGCCGGCTCGAAGCCATCGAGCGAGCGGAGAAGATTCGTCAGAAGGAGTTGGAGAGTCGGAAGGTTGGTGAGTTCCAGCGTGAGGTTGAAACTTTCGTGGAAGAGGGCAAGCTGAGAAAGACTGGGGGTATGGATGAAGTGGAGCGGAGAAGAAAGCTGAAGGATGAGCAGGCGAGAAGGGACAACTATGAGCGACAGCAGGCGAGGGCGGCCGAACTGGAACGGAAACGAGCAGAAGAGGCGGCGGCGGCAGCAGCTGCTTCGGTGGAGACGAACGGTGCTCCTCCACAGGAAGGCATCTCGGAGCAAGACGCCTCACCAGCAGGCGAGACACCGTTCGAGGACGCTAAAGAGGAAAGGGCACAATCGCCTGAAGGAGGAACATCTGCAGCGTCTTCCGTACCAGCAAAAGATGGGACAAGAGAAGCTGCAGAAGCTGCAGCGCAGGTCGGTCTGCCAGACGTCGACATTAAAGCGGAAAGGGACGGTGAAAGGGGACTCGGTATGTCATTTTTTCGTGATTCTATGAGTGAGACTGGTTGAATTTTTATGGTGGAGCTGGCGGGAGGATAGTATGAATTGCAAACCCATCTCCCACCCCACGGACTTTCCTTAGGAGTGTCACGGTCTCCTTGAGAGCTGGTACTGATGTTTTGTTTTTGGAGGATGCTAGACATGGTCATTCCGGCGTCAAGTGCTAAAGTCGGCGACAACGATGCCAAGGACGATACACAAGACAAAGACAACGAGACAGAGAAGAAGGAGGACAGCACGGGAGGTGGAAATTGGTGGCAGCCGGCCATCTTCTCAAACTGAATGAAGTTGGGCCTGCATGATCTTTGGGGAGTGTTTGATGCTGAGATCCGGGAGCTGTACAGAGTAACATGTTTGGAATGTCGGTGTTGGTCCTCCAGGCCCAGCGCCAGCGTCATTGCGGTTGTGTTGAATATTTCGGCGATGGCCAGCTACTTGCATAGCAAGCATGGAGTTTATTGATAGCGTCGAGACCGGGCAGGCCATCTTTGATGTATAGGGCCGTCACTTCGCAATTCGAGGCGTCTTTGATGACATGTCCGAGTACGGAGGACGAAGTACAAACTGGCAGGTGCTACCGTCGCCGGCATGACTGACCCGCCGAGTACACGGTATACTCGTACTGCTCAATAGTATTCCTGTGGAGCACCCTCTGTGGACAGAGACAGCACGCCGGCGGGGCCAAATCTTGTTTAGCTTTCTCGCGCTGGACAATCTGCGCACTCTGGACTTTATCGGGATTTGTGAAACAGTTGGTGAAGGCACTACAGACGATTCCGGAGGTCGATCGACCCTCTTGCGTCTACTTGAAAATCAGGACTGGGGTTCTCTTAGCCTTCGCCATACAACTTCACCATACACGGGCAGCCGTAGTATCGATCGAAGAGCTATTGAAACTCCTCTTCCGCGCATTCAGGCTTCCAAGCGAGTTTCCCGGCGCGTTTAATTTCACGGCATTCACCGGTCCACCTGCTTCTGTCAAACCTACTTGCTACAAGCTACGTACGGACTCCATACACTTGGGGGCCGCGTTGATGAAAAACGAATCCGAGTGGTGCGGCGATCGCAGCGAACCGCGCTTCTGCTCATGGCCCACACGGTCCTCGACGCCTCGACGCCTCGCTCTGGACATGGCTGGTGCCCCGGCGTCTGCCTCGAGGCGACCAGTCCTGTCTGTGGCTCAGGTGGGAATGGTGGACGCTGTACATATGTGCAGTAACTAGCCGAGTTGACGTCCCCCGGTCCTTTCCTACTCGTTCTTGCGGCACACATACGCAGATAAATACAGACACTGATACAGGCCATTCAAGATGGACGGACTCCAAGTCGCCAGCCCGCCGCATGACAAGCAGGTTGTCTCCGGCCGTGGATCGGACAAGTTCCCACTCTCAGGTCCAAACACAGATTCATATTCGCCCTCACAAACGTACACACACCCTCCTTCCACCGCGAGCAATCAACCTATAGGATCTGGCCATCAACAGGAACCGGCACAGGCACAGGCCACCCCTCCCTCTATACACGATGAGAAGGAGCCCATCCCACCCGACACTCGCTACCGGACACCCTTCGGCCTCTCAGTGATTGCCTATACAGCCCTCGTGTCTACAATCATCCTGGTCATCTGTGGCGCGGCCTTTGGAGGCGCCATCGCGGCTGTCGCCGGGAGTAAAGATGACGATTGCTCGTATGTTTTGCTGCGATGCCCGCGTCTCCTGTCCTCCAGCAGAAAAGAAAGCAACGCTAACACACGGTATGACACCAACACACAGGCATTCTAGCGGTGACAACGCCGGCCTTGGAGCAGAGTCCGGCCAAGCAACAGCAACTACCACAGTCTTCGCGACCATCACAGCCACAGGCACAGGAACAGCGACATCTACACCCAGCGGTGAAGCCACCCTCCTCGCAAATTACGCGCCCCTCGACCCCTCGCAGATCTCCACCGCCGCGCTGAACTGCACGACGGGCTCGTCGGTCTACACGCCCAAAGGGTCCCAATTCCAACTGAACTGCAACACGAATTACCCCGGCAACGACATCGCGTTCCTCACGGCCTACAGGCTGGAGGATTGCGTTGGGGCGTGCGCCAATCTGAATACCCTGACGACGACAGGAACGACGACGCCGTGCATGGGCGTGGTTTTCAACGCGAACATGCAAAGTCTGGTCCCGCAGAACGGGGGGAATTGCTGGTTGAAGTCGGCGATGGAGGGTGCACAGACCGACGTGCTACCGCCGTCGGTAGGTGCGGTGCTGATCGCAACGACATGATGACGGATGGATGGATTAGACACGGACGCGGACACGGACACACGGGACGGAGGACAAGGATAGAGTTGTGGATCCCAGCTGGATGTGCCTTTTACTTTACATTTTAGTTTCGGCCAGTTGGTTCGCGCCTTGCTGTGCCGTCCATCGCCCGCGGGACTCGTGAGGTGAGGGTGTTCTCTCGCGTGCTTGCGCTAGGACGAGGACTCGGACTTGGGGCTGTACATACAGAGGTAGCTACCGTAGGCGGGCAGGTGTTCTACGTCTACGTCCTGGATAAATCGGTGTCCGCTTGGAAAGCGATGCTTCGCGTGCATGTTGCGCAGTCCGTACATACAACATACCGTGCACGTGACATGGAGGTCTAAGTCGCGTACTATTTGATTCAGATTGGGAGGGAGGTCGAGGCAGGGAACTGAAATTTGGGGACGGCTGATTGTTGATCGTTGAGCAGACCGCCCATCTACTGTGACTAAGTCGACTTGCAAAGGATAGCGATGGCATGCTCAGTTCCAATCTTAATTGCTCCTGCGACATTGTCTCGTGTCGGTTTCTGTCGCTTACCATCCCAGGCCATCCTGTCAGTTGACCGGCGGACCGTTTGATCTCCTGGACAAGGAAGCGCGAGGCGGTCACTATTCAGCCCGTTCCTTCACATGCCTTGATAGTCCGACAATGCTATGGTTTGGCATCCTAATCAGCAGGACCGCGCCTGTCGCTATTCGCACCTAACCCGACGGTGCCCAAGAAGTCGTTCATAGCCTGGTACATTGTCTCGTGCCCGTACTCCATATTCAGTCCATGTCCACCACCGGGTACGATCGTGATGTTCATGTCCTTAGCCTTTGAAAAGAACTGCCTCGCCGTGTCCGGGATACTGTGAATGGTGGAGTCTCCCGTCGCATAGCAATCGCCACCGCAGAATGGCAGGTCTCGTTCGCCAGTGACGACCATAACGGGTCCGGAGAAATCGCTGGCCCCGTGCATTGCACCGCCAATGGTAAGCAATTCGCCCATTGAAGCGGGTTGTCCGTTCGCGTAAGCATAGGCTAACATCTCGGGATCGTACTGGCCTGGGGCAAGGAAATTGGTGTGTAAAGCTGCTTGATTCCCCGCGGCAAAGTATCCAGCTTCATACGCAGACGTGAGATCGGTGACGGGGATCAAGTTGCCGCCGAAGACAAAGAACGGGAAGAACATCTGATTCATGGCCCAGCCTTGAAGGATGAGACTGTCAGTAGCAGAGGGATCATCGCGGGCGAGGGCATAGGATAAGACAGCACCGAAGGAGTGGCCGACGTGGACGATCTTGGAGATGCTGCGGTCTGGGACACCGGGCAAGTGGCGTTGGCGAGCTTGCTGAGTCAAGGCGGCGAGCGCGGCTTGAGTGAGCGGAGCTTGTATCTCTGCCAGGGGGTCGCCATGGGAGGAATTTGCGATGCCCAGACGATCCCACGCCAGAGTCGAATACCCGTATTGATCGACAGCAGTTGCGACATAGCTGTAATTCCAATTCTTGAACGGAAGATCCCAGTAGCTCTTATCGAAGCCAATGCCATGCGTGAGGATCTGAAGCACACTGCCTGGGCCGTTCTCTGGCATGCAGTGTGTCGCTGAGATTTGGTAGCTACCCGTCACGGTAGTGTAGTCTTGCAGAATTGATTGTGAGTAGTTGTAGCCTTGACGGCCGAAGGCGAGAGCAAAATCAGTCACCTCAATATTGGAGTGAGGCACTGCCACATTGAAGGCGCCATTACGGGCCGATATCTGGACGGGGATGGTGATGTTCTGGCATTTCCTCGCCGACACAAGAGTGCAGGCGAGTATAATTGGGAAAAGGAATGTGTGGAAGCCCATCATGTCTGTGTGTAGAAATAAAGATAGCGATGTAGCAAATACCGTTGTGGTGGACTGTGTCTCAGCGCTGATGAGGGTGTCAGCAATGAGAATATCGGTAGAAAGATTGAATGATGGCTTCTTTTATGTCAGGAGAAAGGTCGCAGAAATACGTCATGTCGACAGTGAATCTGGCGTGTTCTCACTGACACAGTGTTCAGCTGATGGTTGTATCGATTAACCGCAGGGCAGTGACTTTCTGGTGATGGCTATTGGTGACTTCACGTGGTGTTCATGTTGTCACTCCGATTTCGACTTCGTGACAAGCCGTGAATCCGGTGTTCGTACATTGGCAACAGCAGATACATGGACCAATTAGAGACAATGAGACTGGTTTCCGGGCGCTGGAGCATGACCCCTCTGAGACTATTCCCTAGGGCTGGGGCTGGGAGAAATATATTTATGTCGCTTGCTGGAGTTCAGGGTTGGAAGGCCCATCAGGATGTCGATAATTGGTGGCTTTCTGAGAGATCCTAACGGCGACATTCCGATCGCGAGGCTGTGAAAGAAGGTGTCTGAGCTGAACATCCAGAACTTGCTTGGTGTCCGCCGCTCATCCCGATAATTGTTCCTCGGCCAGCTTGACGGCCTCCTTGGCTCTGATCTTCACACCTTTGCTGAGTCCTTCCCGGCTAACCTTTCGAACCGGTTCCATGAACTCCTGCGCCAGGTTCGAAAGGACATCCTTCTTGCTTTCGGGGTCACCGTTCTCTGCGTCATCAAGTACTTTCTGGGCTGCGCTGAGTTGCCCGGCCAATTCTTCAACCCATACATCAAGGACATGCAATCTTAACCCATCCGGGACCTTGCGCTCGCGGGGACTAAGTGGCCAAGCTTCGAAAACCCGAAGTTGGTTGGCCACTTGATCTTTCAGGTTCGGATCTTCTTTGACGGCCCAGCCCAATGCAAGTCCGAAGTGTTCTCTGATGACGAACCGGATGAGTAAGAGAACTTTGTTCATGCGCCACTGGTCGATAGAAGCCCATTCTCTGCAGATTGTTTCCCAGAAAGCAGTCGCCCAAGTATCTAGCCAGGACGGACTTTGAGCGTTGGCAGCATTTGCAAGCTGCTGGTCCTTCTGCTCCATGGTTCTCAACGTGCCGGCAAGATCGGCAATAAGTCTCTGAACTGATAGTGCATTCTTACTATCGTGCATGTAGAGCGCAACGTAAAAGCCACGCCACAGTTGGAGACACTCAATTGGCGTCAATGGTGTTAAAGGGTTGCGGTCATCTAGGTAAGTCAAGATATTGTTGAGGCAGGTGCGTCGCAGAGATGCTTCTGTTTCAGGGAGGGTCAGCAATCAGAGCAGGAGAAGGACAAAGACAGTAATGTCGCAAGCAAAGTACCGCTTGATCCGAGCCTTTTTAACATCATGGACAACCACGGTAGATACGGACATCCAAGATGAATGCCATATCAGCAAGCATGACTGTCTGGGTTTAAGGGCAAAGAGATATTCTCGAGGGCCAGATAATGCAAGTTTGATGTTCAAGTGATTTGGAAGTGCGGTTTGCAAAGGAAGTGGAATTCTGTGGTGCCCAAACAGGCTTCGGAAAACGATGCAAGGGTAATGACCTACCACTGCTAGCCAGGTCTTTGACACTAGGAAGAGCTGCTGGTTTCACTGGTTCAGACATCGTCGCGCCTGGTGGGAAACTGGTTCGGTGCAAAAATCAAGACGGTGTCTCTGAAGCGAAACAGCGAGAGGCGTCACAGAAAAAGTCGGGGGATCAGGGGCCAATCAGAGCGCGCCAGAGCTTGGCTCCCGAACACGGTTAGTGGCCACAAGAAACCCTACCTCTAGCGAATCGAATAGAATCCTGCCCCGTCTGCGAGCGTCGTGGCACTTCTTCGATGAAGCTCTGAAGCAAGCGGTTTGATTCTAAATGTACAAGCAGAACAAATAGCCTGTGCTCCTAGATACCCGCCCTGTCATAAGGATCTATAACAACCACCGGGACACGTCCACCCGTCAATCGACACTGTAGGGTGATCTTACGCACTGAAGGTCACCAGAGTCGTCTCCATCATCTGGGTCTTCGTCCTTCAAGTCATACCTAGCCGAGAGGAAGCTTCCAGATACCACACGAGTATACTCGGCCGAAGGTCTGCTACCGGGGTGACGAAGGTAATCCATGTAACTTTGGCTTGGTCTTGAACCTGTATCTTTGCCGCCTGCTCCTGGCCGATAGGGAGAGGGAGTCCGGTCCGAGGAATAATCAACCAGGTGATTGGTCACCATATCTGCCTGGTTTGAGGGGCTGTGAGAAGCTTTCCAACTCTGGTCGAGCTCATCGTCCTCTGGTGATTGGATCTTGGCCCTAGCTCTTGGGGAATCGTCTTCTGACATTGGATCCTCCCGACCTAGGATGACGGCTGTGTCGGAAGACTCTTCTTTATCATCGTCAGTACCCTCGTCGATATCAGGGTCGGCCAGCCTGTCAGGGTCTGGTACTTTTGTGTCGGTCTTGCTGATCTCATCGTGGTGAACTACAGACTGGCTCCTGCCAGCGGAATCGGGGATGATACCACTGGCTTCTTCTCTACCTTCTTGCAAGACCGGCGTTCCGTAGTCGGCCGAGACTTTCTGATGATCATTATTTCCCAAGTCTTCTTTTCTTTCCTCTCGATGTTCTTCTTCAGGATGCGTCATCAGCGGTTGTGAATTATAGCTAGGTTCTGGCGTGTCTTGGAGTCTCTTTGGCTTGATGGGGTGGTCTCGATTTTGCTTGGGTGGATTGATTGAGGTGGAGGAACCTTGTTGCTGAGATGATGGCCTCGCGCTCTTTTGATCCATTCTCGCATGATTCGGTCTGGATTGCTGCGGTAATTGGTTTGCCTCTGACCTGACCAAGGTCTCCGTCTGCGGCTTCGTCGGGACTTTGGTCTTCTCGACAACCACGATGATCCATACCCCGATCTTCTCGTCACTTCCGAGTAATGGCGTGGCGGAGATCCAGCAAACTCGCCCATGACCTGCGTCTTCCAACCTACTGCCAGCCCGCGTTGCCGTCCCGACTCGTCGCTTACCAGCTTCTAGTAGAAAATTGACTTTTGCAGAGACAGGCACCCCATTTCCGAAGCTCTCCTTCAGGCCGCTTAGAGTGTTGGCAGAAGCAGCAAGGTGCGAGAGGAACGGATGCTGGATGACGTTGCCCAGCCTCTGGCGTAGCTTGGGCGAGACAAAGATGATACGAAGTGAAGGTGCTGGCCTGACGAGCAGGTAGTTTTCGTAGACGCCTGGCAGCTTCCCTGACAGGCCCGACCGTCCCGATCGCCCAAGTTTCCAAGTCTTGTCTTCATTGACGGCCATATCGTCGTCATCGTTATCTGAGGAGGTATCCGATCCGGCAAGAACCCTCCGGCCGCCTTTACGGCTGCTGCCAATACTGCGTTCGTCGTCGTCCGCGGATGCTGACGCGGAGCGACTGTGAGAGTGCACTACTGCCGACTCCTCCAGATCAAACATCTCACTCAGTTCCCTCAACTTTGCTAGTGCTCTCGGCTTTCGAAGACCCTCTTTGCCGCGAGCCTCTCTTTCAAGTCTCTCCATGTCGTTGTTGACCATATATCGCTCGAACCCATCCAGCCCCTTTCCGCGCGCCACCAGGCCTGTGACGTCCACCTGAGCACCAATTTGGTATTTGACATTACCTTTATCGTCGTGAAGTGGGGCAATCATCAGTAAGTTTATGAACGGTCTGCCATCTCTCCGGTAGTTCAACAGTGTCTCGCAAATGTCTTCGCCTTTGCCAATGGATTCCTTTAGTCTTGCTACGGACTCCCTTTTGGTCTTTGGTCCTTGGAGAAAACGGCAATTGCGCCCAATGACATCATCCGGACCGTAGCCTGTGTACCGATAGAACTCCTCGCTGGCGTAGATGATGGGGTTGTCCTCTTGTTTGGGGTCAGAAAGGCAGAACACCTCAGACAAGCCGCCGACCAGATCTCTCATCAGAGAGGTCTGTCGTCCGGTGATTTCGTTGACGAGGTATTCCGACACTAGCTTCACCAGATTGTAGGTGATGTACATCGGGAGAGCAGAATTTAGCATGAGTCGAAAGGCAGCAGTGCTCGCCTCCTCAAATACCTTGTCCAGGATTGCTGCTTTTGAAGCTCGCGAGACAGGAGACCCTTGTGTGTCGGTGTCTGAAGACACAGAGACACCCTCGGCGACAGCGTTTGCGTATTCGACAGCCTTTATGGCCTTCTGAGTTTCCAGGTAGCGAAGAAGAACCGGATGGTACTGTGGCCGATACTTCGTCAAAAACGAAGTAAATCGTGCCATATGATGTGCATCACGTAAGAGAACGCTGAGGTAACCTGACGAGAAGAGCGACTCTGAAAGCAACTCGACCGCTGGTGGCTTCGGCCGTGGAGGCGGAGGTCGTAGATCGAAATCCAAGACAGATGATGAATCGTCATTCAGCACACCAATACTGGTGTCATTCTCGGACATGGTGCGTGTGATTGCTGGCTCTTTGGTAGGATCTTGACGAGGACGTTCCATCCCAGACTTCCCAAAACGCGTGTCTTGGGTTTTGACAGCCGTCTTTAGGTTTGAGACAGTCGAGGCATGCGTGAGAGGTGGTCGATGTTTGGCCACATTTGCCGTGCCACTGGATGTAGACTGAGGTGTCTCTAATTTGTGGCTCGTCCCTTGGGCCGGTCGTTGGTCGACACCAGTCGTAGGTTGCCTCGTTGCTCCGGGAGACTTGCGAGCCTCACCATTGGAAATGTTCTTCTGATCCGGTTCATCAAGATGAGCGCTGGTGTTCAATCGTGCGACGGGCTGTTTGCGGGTCTTCTTTGATCGGCCAGAACGAAGTCGGAGATTTTGCTTGATCCTCTCCAGGTCCATGACGCCGAAACATGTGAGGGGGAGAGTGCATGAACTCCTTGGGCGACGCAGAGATGGTGACGTCCCAGTCACTCCCCGAACTAAGAGATGGACAGTCTAAAGCCGGCACAGGCGAAAAGTCATGTTATTAGTTCGCCCATGGAGAGGTCGGGCAAGCGGCGGTGGCTGAGTTTGCGGTGGTCTGAGGTGTCAGTTGCTTCCGATTCGCAAGGCAACCCGATGACGACGGCGATTCTCGTCCAATACAATGCAATACATCATCGACAGCCGAGTGCAAGGGTCTCCCCCGACTGGGCGCGCCTACTCATGAGCAGTTACAAGGGACTGCGTCTGTGAAGAGGACGGGAAGTCGTGCTCATCATACATCACTGATAAAGTTGGATTCGGGCTGCTGCGAAAGCCAAGACCACGCACATTGTCCTCATTGCTCATACTATCTTATTTGTAACGCGTGATCCAGACGTGACCCAATTCCCGGCAGTACCGACGCGCAAAATGCATGTTGAAGCCTGCATCTGTGCCTTCGGACACGCAGGGCTGCTGGGCACCGCACCGAAGAGAACTATTGACCCAAGGAGCGGTCTGGTAATGGTACACTGGGAGATCCAAGGCCAGTCAGACCACTGGACAAGAACGTCTTCCACAATCGATTTCGGGCCCTAGTCTCAGACCTCTACCTTCGCTTTTGCCCAACTGCGTTCCGATGAAGAGACTTATCAATGCGGATTAACCGCACGACGACCACCAACTGACCGGAGCCGTCAAATGTGGCACCAACTCTGTCTCCGAGCTACCATCATCTCAAGTCATATCTCTGCCTTGCCTTCGCCGCGTCCTCCTGTGCTGCCGAGCCATTTGCGTGCTGTGTGTGGGAATGATGAAAAGTTGGGCGTGTAAAACCGGGTAAAGGCAAAAACTTTCCAACTTGTGTCTGGTACTCCTTGTAATCCGCGTATTTCCGCGCAGACAACAGTTCCGTCAACCAGGTACTTGATTGGAAAAGCAATAGATAGGCTGCCGCTCCGAGCCCACTCCAATTGTACGTTGTTTCCGTCGCGAGACACGACCACAGGTAAAGCGTAACCCAGACACCTTGTTCTGCTGCGAAATTGGGATGCCTGGAATAGGCGAACAGCCCGGTTGTGAGAAAGCCGCGGTCCAAGTCTGCCCGCCGCCACCCGTGAGGTACTCTGGCCGTCTTCTGATACTGGGCTTTGGCCTGGTGGTAATCCCATTGCTGCTGATCTGCCGCGAATGATATGGCAATGAGCGTCAGCATTACCACAGATCCAGCAGTATCCACCAAGTCCCATGACTTGACGGGCCCATCATAAGTCGCCAGTCGTTCAGTGAGCAGAAGGATGTATGCGGGTGTTGTGACGCTGACAAGCAATAACGACTGAGCAAGCGAAATGAAGACCACGTTGAAGAGGAACATCACGGTGGGCCCCGCGTACTCCTTAACAATGGCCCAACGATAATCCTCGCTACCGATGGAGTATCCTCCTTTGCGGAAGTAGTTGTAGGTCAGTCGGCACTGGACTGCAGGTTAGCAATTTGCCATCCGTGACATCAAGTAGCATGCGTACGCTCCATAGAGTGCTGATGACAAATAAAGCGTCCAGTCGTGAAGTATGTACGCCGGCCAGGTGAGAGTACACGGCGTAATGCAGATTGTAAATCGTCGGTAATATTGACCAAACACGGTCTACCTGTGAGTAGTTCTTGTTGACCTCCGAGACGACCAAGAACACTGGAGCCAGGGCAAACGCGAAAGCAATAGCGGCTATCAGAGGATTGGTGTCTAGGTACAATTGTTTCAGAGCAGCAGGCTTGCTGGCCGAGGAGAAGAAGGTCTCAGGAAGAGTTGCAAGCTGGTAGAGGAACGGCGCAACTGTGATGTTGTAGTCGGCGCACTGTTTCAGACTTTGGACCACGGGCAAGGCCATCTTGAAGCGCTGGCAATGGGATGAGGGCTTCGATAGCTCGGAACACCCTCGCAAAAGGCCAGACTCGTCGATAAAAGGGCGATGGAGAAGCGTCGAGCTGCCACAATGCATGACGCAATTATTACCTCTTCAGCATCCGAGATCTCGCAGTGGCGCCACGCTGCAGGCACCAGATCTGGGCCCAACCCCGCCAGCCTCAGCCACTCAGCCTGTGGCGGAAATACGGAGGATTACTGGACTCGTTGTGGCGCGTTCATGCGTGTTGCGACACGCGTTGCTTTGCCCCTCGTCCCCTATATCAACCTTCAAGCGGTGGCGACAACGGGCCGTCCTAGAAACAGCTGTCTTCATCAAATATGACACTCATGCATCATGAGACATGCCCGGCCAAAAAATCCTCTGCGTTGCAGAGAAACCCGCTATTGCCAAAGCAGTCGCTCATCATCTGGCTGGCGGCCGAGTCACCACTGTCAGTAGACGTAAGTTCGTACAGTATGGATGGTCACTGATGTCTTTACAGCGGCCAGTCCGTGGAACCGCGTATGTGAAAAACTATGACTTTGACTTCAACTTTCGGCCCTGGGGCAATTGCTCGGTGACGATGACAAGCGTCATGGGCCACTTGACTGGCTTGGACTTTGACAAGAAGTATAAAAGTTGGAAATCCTGTCCTCCAAGCCAGCTGTTCGAGGCCGAGACCGAGATCACTATCGACAAGGACAAAAAGGCCCTGGCCGAAAATATCCAGCAGCAAGCCCGCTTTGCAAAGATCCTGTACATCTGGACAGATTGCGATCGCGAAGGGGAGCACATTGGTGGCGAAGTACGCGACCAAGCCAAGAAAGGAAACCCTCAGATCATCGTCAAGCGAGCCAGGTTTAACAATACCGAGAAAGCGTGAGAGCCTAGTCCATTTTGCTCAGCTGAGACTAATCCTGATAGTCATATTGTTCATGCCGCTCATTCCCCGATTGACATGGACGAGCGGCAAGTGAATGCTGTTGCCGCCAGAATCGAGCTCGACCTACGGATAGGCTCTTCTTTCACGAGGCTGCAAAGCCTTGAGCTTCAACGCCTGAGTGATAAACTTCAAAATCATGTTATTTCTTATGGCTCATGTCAATTTCCGACTCTGGGCTTCGTTGTCGATCGGTACAATCGCGTCAGAAACTTCAAGCCAGAAACCTTCTGGTTAATCAAGTTGATTCATGTCCGTGACAGGATTAAAGTCAACTTCAGCTGGCAAAGAGTCCATCTCTTCGATCGAGTAGCGGTTACCATCATTTTCGAAGCATGTCTTGACGCGAAAACCGCCAAGGTCACGAAGGTGCAGAAGAAGCCTACTTCGAAATGGAGGCCATTACCCCTTACCACGGTTGAGCTTCAGATGCAGGGCAGTCGATTTTTGCGTCTTTCCAGTCAACAGGTAATGACCGTTGCAGAGAAGCTTTACCAAAAGGGCTTCATCAGCTATCCTCGTACGGAAACGGACCAGTTTCCAGACGGGTTTGACTTCAACGCCATCATCCAGAGGCAAACCCAGGGTAACCCATGGGCGCAGTTTGCACAACACTTACTCCAGGGTGGTTTCAGAACTCCACGCTCGGGTCGTCACAACGATCAAGCTCATCCGCCGATCCACCCGGTGAACTTTGCTGCTCTTGATGCGCTCGATAACCAGGAAAAGAAGGTGTACGAGTTCGTCTGCAGAAGATTCCTAGCTTGTTGCTCAGAGGATGCCAAAGGGCAAGCTACCGACATTGAAATACTCTGGGGCCATGAGACGTTCCGTACCCACGGTCTCCTCGTCCTGGAAAGAAACTACCTTGATGTCTACGTATATGACAAGTGGGAGAGCAGTCAGCAACTCCCGGACTACACCATTGGTGAGACCTTCGAGCCAACCGAGGTAAACATGGTAGACGGCAAGACTACGGCGCCAGGATATCTCACCGAGCCCGAATTGATCGCCCTGATGGACGCCAACGGGATCGGGACTGACGCAACCATGGCCGAGCATATCCAAAAAGTTAAGGATCGATCCTATGTCGATACACGGCAACGATCCGGCGGTGGCCGTAACCCCGTCCAAGAATTCATTCCAACCACCCTTGGTGTTGCCTTGATCGAAGGGTATGACAGTGTGGGGCTCGACGTCAGTGTCAGCAAGCCATTTCTGCGCAAAGAGATGGAGGTCAAGATGAAGGCCATCTGCGAAGGCCGGAAAACTCGGACTGAGGTCGTGCAAGAGAGTTTGGACCAATACCGCGGAGTGTTCGTCAAGACACAACGTGAGATCCAAGTTCTAAAGGATTCTGTGACGAAGTACGTCGTGAACGGAGGAGCAGCGTAAGAGAAGATCAGAGGACGCAATGCCTCCTGTGCCTGCTATCTTCTCGATGTCCACGTTGTGGATTTCCACCCCAGCACGATTGGTGAGCAGTCCGGCCGAGATCCACCTAGAAGACCCCGTTTCACCACCGGAATCTCGACTCCCGTGTGACAAAAGACACACGTGAGGTGTAATGATACTGGAAGGTCTGTCAGGCCTTGTACGGGGTCTCGCAATAACTTTACCGCTTTCGATAGTATATAGTCTGACGGTCTCCCGGAACCCTCTCGAATGTGACCAAGTCCTCCAATTGAGTCACAGTGAGGGCCAGTTGTGCACCGGCATCGAGAAAGATCTTGGACACATTGGACGATCAGCTATTCAACGACCACGAACCACAAGTCCACTGCGAGTTCACATTCCCCACCCTGCTGCCGGTCACACTTCTACATGCAACCAGGGGTCCATCAGCAACTCTCTGGCACCTTTTCTCTCCTCTGGCAGCCAAGCCAACATTGAGCGCATAAATTTGAGAAATGCGGCCTTGTCTGCCCCGTCAAGATGTTCCTCGGAGTTCTCAAGGGAGAACGAAGGAAGCGGGGGATTGCCTTTCCAATTCCCTAACGTGATGTCAGATAATGATCAACAACACTGGCGTTCCCCACTCGCCTTGTTCGTCGAATACTAATGGCGTGTTTGAGCTGCGGCGTTGGAACTCCTTTGGTGGGATTCCTAAGTATGCAATCATCTCTGCAACATGATATCGGTTATTGTGCAAGCCTTCAGCGTCTCGGGCGTCGAAGAGATGCTTATTCTCCATCATATCCCAGGCCTATGGCATGAGACTCTCCATGATCAGCCAACCGATGTCACGAGGAAGAGCGGATAGACGCTGACATACCACACATGCCGTATTCCATATGTCAACACTATGCGACCAATCTGTTTGCATGATAATCTCAGGCGACTTGTAGACCTCGGGCTGTATTTCTTCATAGGGATAAAACCCTCCAATCCGAGCCTCGCCAAAGTCACATAACACGGGGGAACCCCAGTTGTGGTTCCTAGGAGGCCGGAAAGACCGGGATGTGTAGATTGTTCGTTCGTCGTTTACGATTTTCCGTGGACAAGGATATTTCTGCTCTGCCTCCTCAAAGGCTGTAAGTACGCTCTTGTCTTGGACAGATAGCATGATGTTACTAAGTTTGATGTCTAAGACATGTTAGCTGGGGAGCGGCTTCCCGTGAGTTCGAGTCAAAGTACCGCAGTGTGTGATGTTGGCTTCTCCGTGGAGGAAATCTAGGGCCTGGAGCAGATACCGTAGTATACTCTTGACCATGCCTTGCGGAAACGCCGTGGGCTTTCCTCCCAGTCTTTGTAGATCCCACAGAGTTATTTGTAGCGGTGGGTGGACGAGACAGTGGTGACGGTTTCCATTGGGTCGTACGACTTCGAAGGAATCGAGGAGTCCTCGTATGTGTTCGAGTCCGGGGTGTGAAGAGCGTAAAGACCTCAAATGGCTGTACGCCAGAATCTCTCGATTGATCGACTGTGTAGGGGTCTTAATGTATAGTTTGAGAGTTACATAGTCGTGTTTCCTAGAAGGTGAAGTCAGCTATTGCTACGTAGTAGAATATCGCAAAAAGCTACCAAAGCCTACCTGGTGTCGCGACAGAGCCAGACTGTCGAGTTTGCTCCAAACCCAAGTTTGCCTAGCACTTGGTACTTCCCATTGAACACTTCGCCAATGCGGACCGGGTAGAATTCCTCCGGATCATAGTCGGGGAGAGTTTCCTCTTCAACGGGTCGATCTAGGCACAGCGCTGTTGCCTCACATGCAAAAGACCTTCGAGGTGGCGTTGCTTGCTGCAACTTACTTCTTGTCAATCGTAGTAGTCCTGCCATCCGCGGTGAACTCGTTGGATGGAGATGGATAGAGATTGGGAGGTGAATCCAGCAGACACGGAGCGATTGCATGTCTATCCAATATGCATTATGCCAAAAGACAGTTCCAGGTCTGCTGAACTAGTGAGATTGGGGCAGCAGCCATTAAAAACTCTTGGCACCGCTCTGGGCCAGCACACGTCACCCCACAAACAGCTTCGTTATGGACGAGAAGATGAGAGTATTTAAGCGCCTTATGTGTTACAGATTTCTCTCGGGATTTGCAACACACCCCTACTCTCATCGATGGTGAGGCGGCGAACCCTCGAGTCGCCAATTGGCAGTCCCTCTACGCGCCCCAGATGCGCTTTCGGAATTGTCTCCCCAATCAGTGTCTGTTTTGGTTCCCAGCAATCCCTTGAAATGAATGACAGGAAGAGCCCATAGCATCAGGGGCTTTTCCATGTGTTCGAAGCGCTCAAGGCCAGAATCCGCGGGAATTATGTAAGTAGAAGTCTATAAAGAGGCTCGCGATCGATTCTCTGGAACAACTTCGTTCGGGTTCCCAGTCCTCGCGAACACCATGTTCTCCACCACTGCAAAGAAGCTTATTGCCTATGTCGGCAAGACAGGGTTGGAACAAATAAAGGACCCTGCGTGGTACAACAGTGTGAAGGCATTTTGTGAACATTTCGAGAAAGAGGTGAGCCGACCAAATGGAGCAAATCCGCTAAGGAGGCATTCTGAAACGAGTGCCAGAATCCAAAAGTCACGAAAGCAGAAATAAAGTAGGCTGCACACTGTCCGCTTCCGTTCACCAACAGCGCCTAACAGTTCGATAAACAGAGGTTCGCAGCCCCACAAGTCCTACGACGACCCTTCGGACAAGGAAGACGTCATATCAATCCGGTTCAAGGACAGCGAAGATAAGAGAGTAGCCACCGCACACGTACACAAAGACGGCAGCTCCAAAGTGATCCGGTGGTAAATTGGACCGTCAGGCTCGCTATCGGATCGCTTTCGAGGAGTGAGGCCCGTGGAGGGTAGGGCTCAAATGACAGGGATCAATCAGCGAAGCTATCCCCGGCAGACCTCGAGAACTAGTGATTGTTGCTCGTCATCCATTGACCAGGATCATCTGTCTTGTATCTTGCAAGGCCTTACATGTTAACCAACTCTACCGTACAACCGGCAGTATCTCCTCTTCCTACACCCTGCGAGCCTGTTATTACTGCAGGGGAGCTCGAACAGGGAGGCTCTTCGATCCAGTAGCCACGTCAACGATCTTCCAAGCCTACCTACCAACTTTCAAGGGTGGTCACCATGACGGTCGCTGCACAGGCAACAACTGGAACCGGCCTCTCGACCCCGTCGTCTTCCCACAGTCTGCTTCCATGCGCGGAACGTTCGCGCCGTGAAGCCAGTGCGAGATACTCAGGACGGCAACAATCTTGTCACGAGCATCTTCGCACTCGCGGTCCCGCGTTTCGATGAGAAGATCTAGTAGACGCGATGTTTTGGAACCGTGGACTCTCTGGCGCATCAACATAATAACCGAGCCGCGACCGCCGGATTCTTGGCTTTTCAAGAGTGAAAAGAGATGGAGCGCTCTCTCGCCCGTGGTGGTCTTGCTGCCGCATACGACCACGATCTTGTGCAGATACGGGAAGGAGACCTCCTGTATGACCCACACCCTTCTGAACCGCGCCTGGAGAAGTATTTGCTCACGAGGTCGACAAGATCAGCCTCTCGGATTGTTTCCCTTGCGTTCGTGGGACCGGTCTTCGGAAACGGATGGGACAAGCGTGCTTGGCCTATACGGTAATACCGATCCAATGGTATTGTTATGTCGTTGGCCCAATCCCTTGCCCGCTCCAGCTTGTTCCAGATTCGTGCTGGCCACCGGATGAGACCATATCTTGTCTCGTCAATTGCTCCGAACATACCGGGACAGGGAATGTCCAGATCTGCAACGTCTATTGCATTCAGCCAGTCGTAAAGCCGGTCTGTTTCTGGCGTGTCCTCGCCGGTACTCGTATAGCAAGAACATGACTGGCATTAATGATGTAGATCTCGGACATCAGTGACACCTGCTGGCTCCGTTCAGGTTCGGAGTCTTGGTTGACACACACAGCATACACCCAAACGCGCCTCTTCTGCACGGATCGCCAAAGACGTGGTAGTGCGGCCTCGCAATTCTTTGTGATGCGAAGTATATCCTTGTCCTTTACGCAACAGATCGCTGCGGATCGAGATTTGTTCCCAGCTTCGTCTGCCCAAATATATGAGAGTGCATCGTAGGTTGGTCTCCCTCGCAGGTCCACCCTGACTATATCCCCCCCGAGATCATCCTCGACCAAACCAGGATACAGAACCAGAGGCCTTATTTCATGCTTGTGTGAGAGAGGGCGGTACCGATATTGGCCACCGTGCAAGGAGAAATGGCCTGGCTTAGCAGAGGTACAGCGCTGGCTCTGAATCCCTGTAAACAGAGACTGGCCTCGGCAGAGAAGCGTCGGGGTCAGTGCTAGAGCCCTTTATTGTAGATCTTCGCTACCTTGGAGTGCACCATAAGTC
The DNA here is from genome assembly GCA_016109585.1 of Phialophora expanda. Taxonomy (NCBI): domain Eukaryota; kingdom Fungi; phylum Ascomycota; class Eurotiomycetes; order Chaetothyriales; family Herpotrichiellaceae; genus Phialophora; species Phialophora expanda. Next base: position 809,330 of record JADWPR010000005.1, on the reverse strand, counting down.
GACCTCCTGGTCCAAAAGTTACCTAGCACACCCTATTCCGCATGGACAAAATCCACCATGTCAGGCCACTGGCTAGAATCCCATCGCATCCCCGTCGTTGGGATGAGATGCTTGCATGATCACCAGAACGCAAGACCAGTGGATTGTCCTTGCAAGGCTCTCCTTCATGGCTGCCATTCCCGCCCTTGAGACGACAAACGGGTCTTTCAGTCGAGATATCTGTTCTGGCTAGAAGAGCATACATTATTCACTGAGCCGGTCGACGTAGATGAATCGGAACCGCCAGGCTCAGTCGATGATCCGCGGCGGTAGCCATGGACAGTAGAATCCGATCCAGTCTTGACTACCTAGTAGCTTCCGACGTCGATTTGCATGTTTCTTCTTGGCTCGTCGTAAGCCGATCGCCATGCCCAGGAGTTCGTGGCACGAAAATGCAAACGAGGGACCCGCCAGCGCCAGTGGGAGAATTTGACGCCACGGCTGCCTCCAACTTTCGTTAAGCCTTGTGACAGCTATGACGCGCAAATGACGCGACTGGGCAACCAAGATGTGGCTGCAGTTTCCGCTGAACCAATCGCCAGAGTTCAGCCACATATTTTGTAGCGTTTGCGGAGGGCTTCTTGCTCAATCTGATGCATGCCGCTGTCTAGGTGAGCCAATATGGGCAGGGATTACATGTAGTGTCTAGTTTGGGCTTTTTTTCCCACTCCAGCACGACCCTCAAGTGGTCTTCTAGAAGTCAAAGTGTCAGGTGTGACGCAACCTGGCAACTTCCGATCGGCGCAGCATGAGGCTGCAAACAGCAAGAGCACGGTAACTGGAAGGTACAAACAGCAGCAGCTTCGAATTTATAACCGACCTCACCTCCCTCTTCTCTCCGCTTCTTCTCTTGCTCATTACCAGTGGATCAGTCCTTACAAAACCCCAAATCAAACACTCATTCTACTTCACTCAAGAATCACTTCACACTCAGCCAACGCTTACTTACATTTCTGTAACCAACATGTCGAACCTCATCAACAAGGCAAAGGATGCCCTCACCGGCAACAAGACTCACCATGATACGGCAACAACTTCCTCGACTCACGGCACTACTGGCACTCACCACTCCGCCGCAGCCAACGCCCTAGATCCCACCGTCAATACAACAGCTGGCCACAGCCATACTGCTCCCACGCACCACAAGACCACTGCCGGCCCACATTCTTCCAATGTGATGAACAAGGTTGATCCTCGTGTTGAGTGAGTGCCTCCTCTCGAATCAAGATTGTTTTGGTGCTAACCACAACCACAGCTCGGATTTTGATCACAGAGCCAACCCCCACTCCAACGTGCCAGGATATGGCAGCGGCAAAGGCCATAACACAACTACCACGTCGGGTCCACATACCTCGAATGTTGCGAATAAATTGGATCCGCGTGTTGAGTCTGTGCCCACTGTTGACAATGATTGATTCAAATGCTGACCGTGGCAACAGTTCGGACCGGGACCACCGAAATGACCCAACTTCTCACGCTGGCGGTTATGGGACTCAAGGTACCTCGGGCATGACATCAACCGGCGCAGGATATGGTGTGACTGGACATGGGACAAGCGCGGTCGCTGACAGCAAGAGAGTTCATGACAGCACTCTGCTGAACAAGCTTGATCCCGGTACCAAAACCGATGCCCACGGACGAGCTATCTGAGGTAGTGCCTGCGAGGTGAAGCAAGGAGAGTGAGGTCAAGGTGTGAGAGGCGTGGGTCGAACTGGAGGGCCTTCGAGCAAATTGTACGATAGACGTGTAACCACGGCACAAGTTTGTCAGTCTGTATTCTTAACACTCAGCCTGCAAGCAGCGCAAAAATGCAGGATTAAACCGAGATCATTGCAAGACAATTATGTTCCCAGAGGACCCTCGCAATATCAAAAGGCCATGGTCTGGTTTATGTAATCTGGTCAAGATGCCTTAGCTCTCGAGGCAAGGATGTCATCCATGCAAGGTTCATTCTTGCCAACTGTCTACGTTGCGGCTCCAGACCGAACCCGAAGCAGTCCTCAAAACGTCAGTTTGTCGCGTCCGTGGAGGATCTGGCCCCTTTGAATGCAGAATGCTGAGCGAGCTGCATAAACGGGCGGCGAGTAGAGAGACAATTGGATGAGTTCAGCAGAGCCAAGGCGAAGACGCTTGCATGACTAAGTCGGCTTCCATCCCAGCATTTACCACAAACGGATGGAAGTCGTTGCTCAGCTCAGCATCTCCAGGCCAATTTGAGGGGTTGTTGGTGGATACTGATGCTGCTAGGAAAGATCCATCTGAGGCAATTCGGGGTGGAACAGACGCCCATTGGACGTGAGGTCGGTGTCCATCAGGGTGTGTCGCGTCCCCATGTCCGGGTCCCGTCACTGGGCGCCGCCGACCACAATGCAACATATCGGGCTTGATGCGCCCTCTAATAAAGGGCTGCCACAACCGTCTCAGCTGCTTCAGTAAAATGCAGCATCGTTCCTTGCTGGGCTGTCTTCGAGTCTACACTTATCAGGTTCCATGTTATTGTTTGTCTACTAGGCCAAGAAATACATCATAGTTAGAGAGGTCGGCCAACTCATTTCGGTCTGGCTGCGTCCCAGTCTCAGACCACTTTCCGACACCAGTGGCAATCGACATCTCCCGCCCCAATGTCTTCGCCGCGGAGGTTGTCCAAAACCGAGCCTTTTCCCGAACCCTTTCCCTCTTATACCCCCGACAATGACGAGGCCAGCGAGAAGCCCGTCGACTCAAGTCGAAGACCGTCGATCACCTCTCGTCTTTCCAGAGCACCGTCGCAGGCAGTCTCGTCCCTCCGGACCCGCGCCCGAACGGGCTCCTTGAGCAAGGCCTTTCTCGAGAGCAACCCTCCCCTGGGCATGTGGCAGGCCACGGCCGAAATTGGCTCCAAGATCCCTACACTGCCAGAAATTAGGAATGGTGCCTTCGCAGATGAAGGATGGACGCATGAGGGACAGATGGAGCACCGCGGGACGAACCCGCACGAAATCCACGCACGGAGAATCGCCAGGACTAGCTCTGCGAGTACCAGGACAAGAAAAAGTTCGGTTTCAGCAAATGCACCTCCTGTTATTGCCGAGGAAAGATATGAGTTCTTCCCAAAGAGGGCTCCAGCGACCGTGCAGGCGGAGCCGCTGCTGGAGGAGGTATCCTCTATACAACCATCAGAGCCCAGTCATGCTATAGCAGAAGAGATTGGCCGACCCGATGGGTGAGTTGTCCTTGGGACAGGTGCTCTGGCCGTAGCTCACTGACACGGTATTGTTTCTAGCTCCGACAGTTATCCAGGAACCCCTCGATTTTCAGAGAGAAGTCCTTCCAGTAAGAGACTTTCAAAGACTCGGAAACCCACAATGTCAGTCACCACCTAAGTACCATTCCCAAACCATGCTGAAACTTCAATTCTAGCTCCGAGAAGACAGACTCAAGTTCTAGAAGAGACGGCTCTGTCCCAGTCTCGATCGCAACCAGCGGTGCGCAAGTTGTACCCGTTGCAACTGGTCCGGACGAGACAGGCACGTACCCGAACGGTTACCGCTTCCCCAAGAAACACACCTGGACCCAATCCATCAACATCGGTCTCAAAGCCTACTGGAAATTCCTCAAGACGCCGTTCGGTGTCCTGGTCACAATTTACGGTCTCAACGTGGTCGGTTGGGGTGCCATGATCTTCTTCGTTCTTCTCAAGGCAGCACCAGCAATGTGCCATCCATCTTGCGATGACGATAGCAGTGCCCGGGAGAAATGGATCGAAATTGACTCGCAAATTCTGAACGGTCTGTTCTGCGTCACGGCCTTTGGTTTATTGCCCTGGCGAGGCAGAGACTTCTACTACCTCATGCGCTGGCGTCTGGGAGGCAATCAAGCGTACCACCGCAAATTGGCGGGTGTCTACCGGGGTTGGTATCGCCTCCCCGGCTCGGAGAAACTGGAAGAACATGTCGGCCCACCTCCCAAGCAACCGAAAAAGCAACCCCCGACGACAACAGCTGAAGCTCCACCACCATACACAGCCGAAGAGATTGCGAAACTGGAGGAAAACTCTGCAATTCCTCTCCCCGCTACGTCTATGCCCGAACCGCCCCTGACAGGAATTCGGGCTCCTCCCACTCGATCATGGACCCTTGACGCCGTCATCTGGCTGTACCTATGGAACACCATCTTCCAAGTCCTCCTCTGTGTTTGGATGTGGCACTGGAACCGGTTCGATCGACCCTCGTGGGGCACTGGCGTCTGGATTACCATGGGCTGTCTGGTCGCCATTTTTGCGGGAGTGGTGGCCTTCCGGGAAGGAATGCGCGTCAAGAAGATCGAGGGCATCCCCGTGCAGGAGTTTGACGTCCTGGAGTCTGTGGAGGATTTCCAAGAGAGAATGGCCAAGGAAGCCAAGAAATTGGAAAAGCATGAGCACCATCGGCATTTCAGGCATGGGGGCACTCACAAGGTGGTCCATTCCGAGAAGTTGAAGGGTCATGAATGGTTCACTCGCCATTAGAGATATGGTGACTGCCCGCGGGGACGTTTTGTTGCTGTCGAAATTGTGAAAAGGCAAACTCATCGTTTGGAAGCCATCCTGCGAACTGCAAAATACCCTCGCCCGGTTTACCTAATAGTGTCTCTCTCAACCGGGCTGTGTTTTGGAAGCGTCTTCTTGTTCAAACTATAATAGTCAACAATTGGATTGTGTCGATCCAAGAGGCTGCATATCACATTTCTGTAACACCACTACTTTCATCCTTCGTAGTTTGCAAACGCCAAGTCCGCCTGTGTATATGTGTGTGATAGACACCACACCATATCACACTCACTCGATGGTCAACTCTCAAGGTCCATCATACCTCGGCCGAACTCTGGTCTTTACTAGAAAACTTGGCACTTTGTCACCGAACTTGCTCCCCGAGCTGAGGAACCCGGCGCCAAACCTCAAGTCCAGGAGCAGGCCTGCTCTATGAGAATGAGAGAGTGGGTGAGAGAGTGAATAGCAAATGGACAAGTGAATCCACAATCCCATCTATATATAATGTGAATCTCGATAGCTTCCCGGCCCTCGTCCTGTTGGATTTGCGCAAGGCGGGTGTTCATAGTCATCCGGCGCGACGGGACAACTCCCCGCCGGCGAAGAGGTGTCTCAGATCTTGCCTCAACTGCTTGCCGGGGTGGTTGAAAGCTGTTTCTCCAGGTGTGGAACAGGTTGCGTGTGGTCTTATCACGTCCATTTAGGGTGAAGGCTCGACCATTGTCGACCTAGAAGCTCTCGCTGGCATCGAAATCCGCGCGGATCTGGCACACTGCTGAGTCCCGTCGACGCCAAATACCTGCCAACGATAGGCGCGGTGCGAGGCCTGGAAGCGGATGAAGGAGCGGAGTGAGTATCCTTCGAAAGTCGACAGATCTTGAGTCGCGGAGTCAATGAGTCTGAAATGTACCAGAGGCGCTTCGCCGTGCAAGCCCCGGATCGTCTTCCCGTTGGGTACAACTTGCATAGATGGTCTTGCGACATCGAGCTTGCAGGCCACTCGACGACTTTTGCGTGTCCATGCCCGTTGAAACCGGTGCGAGAAGTCAGCCCTGGGCATGAAATCGTGACATACTGGAACGCAGCTTCGGGAATATCTCATTCTGACACGCAGACCTAGTTCACTCCTTCATCCATTCTGCCTAGGTTTGACCTCCCCTTCCTGCATAATGTAGTACACGACCGTGCCATCACCACCCATTCCTTCGTTGGCGCGCATACCAAGAAGGACTCGCTTCTGGTCTGTGTGCTCATAGACATCGCCAGGTCCGGTGGCTTTGGCTCTGCCATTGGGCCGGGCTGTACTGTTGTCCCTGCTTGACGGACGCTCGACGCGGATGGTTTCCCGCTCGGGCAACGAATCAAACACGCCGCAGAATCTTTTCAGAGTCCACTTCTCACCCAGCGACAGCGGAAGCACAAACTCGCGCTGAACCTGCAGTTCGGCATCTTTGACATTGTGCTTGATCAGGTGCGTCTGAAGGTCTGGGTGGATGTAACTGTGCTGTGGCGGCAAGCCAGAGATCACAGGAATGGAGCCCGAGCTCGACAGCGACGGTGGAGTTGAAGCGCCATTTGATGGAGATGTGGCGTCTAAAGTGGGCGTCGTTGATCCGGAGCTCGACCCTGACCGTGCCGGTGAAGCGGTCCTCGAAGATGAGTTGGAGTGATCGAAATTTAGAGTCTGCAGGTCTACGAGTCCAGCATCCAAACTGGGATTCAAGTACGCCAGATGCAATTTGAGGTCTGTCCAGTTATGTTGATACTGGAGATTATGCAGGATTGATATCGCCAGGGATTCCGATGCGCATTTGGCGCCTGAGTTTGTGATGAGTGTTGAGAGGGCGGATGGTAGGGGGGGTGATGGCTTCGGGGTTGACGATGGCATGTTGAAAAGGGAATTAGAAGCCTAGAAAATTACAGAGACCGAGATCCGTGCCGCGGAAGGGACGAATGTTTGACGATTACTGGGTCTCTTCATGTGGCAGCGTTGAAAGCTGAGTCGAAGGTCGAAAATGAGGCTCTCAAAGCTGGAAGAATCAGTCTTGGCAGGGCCGCAAATTAGTGACGGATCCGACCAATTGGAGCACGCATTCTTCCCTAATCAGCCAATAGCCTGACTTGATCATCCAACAAGGCCAGGGTAAGAATGCAATGAGAAAACCGCTGGCACCTCACATGAGATTCACTCTGACTGTGCCGCCTTCAAAAACATCTACGTGGCCGCAGGAGCAGGAGCAAGGTTTTCCTTTCAATTTCCGCCTTTATCCAGATATAATGAAGCATGTATCTGCTTCGACGGCTGTTCGTCGAGGATTGCTATCCACATGAACGACCTCAGTATTCCCTCCATATCTTTCCATGCTTTCACTTCGCACCTTTCCACATGCTCTCGTAATTCGTCCTTCAGCCATGGTTCTTCTGACACCTCAAAGAGTGAGTTGGCTCCGGTCATCAACAACCAAAGCATTAGCTGAGAAGAAACTCCAACGACCAGCTTGAGGTGCACAATGCAGTTGCGGTAGGTGGCGAGAAAACGATAGAGAGGCAGTTTGACATCTTGCCACTGCAAGAAGACATGGTGACAGAATGTCAGAAGGCCAAGTCGTATCGCCTCATCAACTGAGCCGGTGGCGAAGCTCATGTGGAGCAGGCGATACATAACCGTTACCATCGTCTCATATATGATCTTCGGGTATATAGGTCGCTGTGTCTGCGTACCTAGGTTGACCAGCAGGCAGAATTTCCTCATGACCCACCAAGCTGTCGCCAAGTCCTTGTCCACGGTGTGAATCAACTCAAAGTTGTCTTGGTTAGACATATTTTCGCCTGAGGCCGGCAGGAGCTGCTTGGGATATTCGCCCACTGGCTCTGAAGGCTGGCGGAAAAATACTGGGTCCGAGTCGTCGAGCAGTGCGATCCTCAGGTCGCATCTGGAGAGATCAGTACTCCCTAACGGTGGCTTCGGGTCTTCGTCGTGCCTTACCTCAACATCTCCATTACGAGCTTGGTGCCTTTGGAAACATCCAGACCGCCTCTCAAGTCTACCATCCTGCGAAGGCCGGCCATATGCTGCCTCGCTTCCTCACATTTTCCATCGAAATGTGAAGTGCCAGCCAACTTCAAGACCGCACTGATAGTAGAATCCGAAAGTTTCTTTTCGTCGTCTTCCTCCAGTAGTCTCTTGCGGAGAAGCCTCAGTCCTTTCTGGAAATGCAGCGATGCTGCAGTGTTGACGTTGTCTTCTAGACCTCGAAGAATCCTCTGAATGAAACCTTCCACTGCGAACGCAGTGATATGGAGGAAAGCGGCGTCTGTAGCCATCGGATAGAGCGACTCGGAATTGTCGTCCCACAGGCCAATCGCCGCCATGAGAGGGAAGACGACCCTCCCTGCGAACGTGGAGACTGTCCTCACATTGAGTCAGCGACGCGAGTTGATCTTCTGAGTCACTGACACTTTATCCAGTTTGAGAGCATCGACGGCTCTATAGGATCAGCGAACTCCACGAAGGACAGATCTGAACCGACGCGGCCTGGAAACAATGGCGCAAACGTGCGGATTCCTTCCTCCAGCTTTACTGGGCCTGTTCGAACGCGGCCGCCCATGACCCTCCCCTCAGGCCTGCGTTGGGACTCGTCAGGAAGAGCCTTCTTCTGCCTTTTCCCTTGCATCACATGGCTTCGGATTATTTTTCGAGTGGCTGGGCCGGCCTTCTCGGCCGTCGATGATACGATGAAAATCATCCCGACGGACGTGCCAGAAGAGGCAGAAGAGCGCTGAGACTCACTGAGACGCGCCATATTGCCAGACTTGGCTCCTCTAACTTGTTTACCTGAGTTGGGAAAGGGTCGAAAGGGAAGATTTGAGATCCGGCAGGAGCGACACTGACGCCTTCCACAGTGGAGCAACCCGAGGCGCCAAGACCATGTTTGTATGCCATTTCGGGCATAGTGGCCTCCGACGGTGGACATCGCGACCACGAACGGCCTTTGAGTTGGGCCGTCTGGCCGTACATGTAGACCTCTGGAGATATCGGACTCCTTTTGCAGCTAGTCCATGGGCATGCATCGAAGGGCATATATAAGACCAGCAAGCAGCGACTATGTCTCAAAGGCTCCGGACGAAGACAGTCACTACTCCCCGCTGTAGGACGAGAAAGCGGCTGTGTTCAGGACAAGTCAATCCTCATGGCGAAGACACCCGCATCCTTGGACACTGCAACTCAGGTCTCTCAACAATTTGTACCACGAAAGTCGACTGAGCCTTTCCAGGTATTCCCGCAACAGAATAAGGGTGACACCGAGAAAAGCGACACCCGTGATGGCTCCGCGCACAAATCTGAATACCCTACGGGAACCAAGAGGGCTCTGATCCTAGGGCCTGTCACTTTGACCTACTTTCTGTTCTTCCTCGACTTGGCCGTTGTGTCTACGGCCACTCCAGCCATCACGTCCCAGTTCAACTCATTAGTCGATGTCGGTTGGTATGGCGCCCTTTTGAGAAATCTCCTACAAACCTGGTCTTGTTGACCATCACGTTTTAGGTACGGCGGCGCGTATCAACTTGGCAGCTCAGCGTTGCAGCCGTTGACTGGCAAGATTTATCGTTACTTTCCCATCAAGGTAAGCCCATAACTGGGTCCATCCCCAAGCATTAGTTCATAGCTTACTTGGGACATGACAGTGGTCCTTTCTTGTCTTCTTCTTTATCTTCTTGCTCGGGTCGCTCCTGTGCGGTGCTGCCCAGTCATCGTCCATGTTCATCGTGGGAAGGGCTATTGCCGGCATGGGCTCTTCGGGCATTGGGAATGGCGCTCTGACGATCATCGCGGCCGTCTTGCCAACCAGGGCACAGGCGAAGTTCCTGGGCCTCAACGTGGGCCTTGGTCAATTGGGGTTGGCATTGGGTCCAATCGTCGGTGGCTGTTTCACCGAATACACCTCGTGGCGGTGGTGTATGTCTCGCAACCTTTTCTCTGCTGTTTCCCTTGTTCTGGCGATACCAATGGCTGACATAGACCACGCGTCGGCCGTGTAGGTTTCTATATCAACCTCCCTATTGGTGGCGTGGTCGCTGTGCTGCTCTTATTCCTCCGAATCCCGGAGCCAGAACCTAAGACGCCCGCGAGACAAGTCTTTAGCACGGCCATCAAGTCTCTAGACCTTCCAGGGTTTGCGCTTATCAGCCCAGCGGCCATCATGTTCCTTCTCGGGTTGCAGTACGGCGGCAACCAGTACGCGTGGAATAGCTCAGTCGTCATTGGTCTCTTGGTCGGCGCTGGAGTCATATTTGCTTTGTTTCTGATTTGGGAACACCGGCAGGGGGACGAGGCCATGGTGCCATTCGCCATGCTAACACATCGCATCATCTGGTCGGCCGCGGGGAATATGTTCTTCCTCCTGAGCAGCATCCTGGTCGCAGATTTCTACCTCGCCATTTACTTCCAGGCCATCCACAACAACTCACCCCTCATGAGTGGTGTGCACATGTTGCCAACAACCATAGGAATGGTCTTGTTCACCATGACCTCGGGTGTGATGAGTACGTATCGACCTCTCGCGACTTCTTGTGTTTGCGAAAGAGCTGCTCAGCTAACCGCAGCCGCACCTGCTAGTTGAAATGTTGGGCTATTACCTCCCATGGGTTGTCGGAGGGAGTACAATATCGGCCATTGGCTACGGACTCTTGTCGCTCCTGAGTCCTTCGACTCCTGCCGCAAAATGGATCGGGTACCAGGTCTTCTATGGCGTTGGCAGCGGCGCAATGGCCTCAAGTGTAAGCTCCGTCCCTGACAAGTTGTCTCTCGTCATGCCGGACAACTAACCTTGCCCTCCTGCAGGCCTACATCGCAGTGCAGAACCTCGTACCCGCGGCGCAGATCCCCACCGCTATGGCTATTGTCATCTTCTGCCAGAACATGGGCGGTGCTGTTTTCCTGGTCGCCGCCAACGCCATTTTCAGCAACAGTCTGCGACAACAACTTCAGCAGCGCGCCACAGCCATCGGTGTTGCCCCAGACATCATCGTCGGTGCCGGGGTCCGTTCCATCCGCCAGCTCGTCTCAGGTGAAAAGCTCGCGCTCGTGCTGCAGGCCTACAGCAACAGCGTCGACCGCGTCATGTACCTCGGCATTGCTGCCAGTGTTGCGACTTTCGCCTTTGCATGGGGGCTCGGCTGGAAGGACATTCGGGTTGAGAGGAAGCTGAAAGCCCTCCAGTCGTCCGATCGGTCGTCCGATCCAGGGGATGGAGATCAGACTGCCCCAAAAGGAGTGCAGGAAAGCGATAGACTGTAGTGGGAGGCCGATACCTTTCTGTTAGAGGTGGAGTATGTTTCATAACGATTCCCCGGAGGCAGGAGGGTGGCGGAATCAACTGATCAGGACGGAAAGCGGAAATTGCGAGGGAAACGCAGGGACCGGCACAAGGGTTTGCTCGAAGCTGAGCAGGATACTAGGAACGTGTCATGAAAGCTGGCTCATGTCTGTGGGCGGGACGACCTCGCAAGCGTCCCTCCCTCTCATACCGATCCCCTCTCACCCTCTGCACTCTCCATTCGGGGTTCTCCTGGTGACCAGAACGCCGCCGTAGTCTTTGTACATCTCAAATTAGATATACACAGTGCGTGCCCAGGGTATCTAGAATGAAACATCGCTGGCTGAGACATTAGGTATTCACTCGTAGCTCCCCAACTCAAAAGCCCCAAAACTCCATACGCCGGAAGGACAGTTCCCTTCAAGGCCCGGCTGCGACTTAGGAATTGAAGCACTGAGGCACTTGGGCAGTCAGGTACTGCGGCCATCACTTCCAGTTCCCTACCACCAAGACCTGGATGACGTCGCCCTCTCTCCAGCCCTGTTCCTCCAGGGTCTTGGCGGCGTTCAACATCTTGCCCAGATACGCAAATCGGAGCCTCGCTCTGCTTGGGATCTGCGGTAACAAAGGTCAGCCGGTTGGAGGAGCAGAAGGCACGGCCACACACAGGGGGGACGCTTACCTCTCTTTCGACACCGATTCTGTCGGCCAACAGGGCGACCTTCTCGCTCCGGCCCAGCACGACCGTGACATCGCACTCTGGGCTTCCGCGGTCGCTGAGGCGGCATCGGACTTTGACGGCGTCCCGGACGGCGGTCTTGCCTTTGACAGCCTTGGCCTTTGCCTCCGCGGCGGTCAGCTTGTTCTGCCCGAGCGGGCCGCCGTCGTCGGTGGCCTCCAATTTGGCGGCGATGGCGTCCAGATCGCTCGCGCCGGTGACGGTCTGGGAATCTATGTCGGTCATATCTTCGACCACGTCGTCGGGGTCGGAGATGACGGCCGCAGGGATCTTGTACAGATTGCCGTGCTCGTCGTATGCGCCGTCCTCTAGTTTCCCCGTCGGAAGCGTCACGGACATGGCGGTCAGGATGCCCTGCGCGTCGGCGAGATCTCCCTCCCGCAGGCACTCGATCGCCTGTTTCAGGCCGTGCCACACCTCTTTGTGGCCCGTGACTCGGGTCTCGAAGAACTCATATCTTTCTCGCAGCAGCTGGGAGCGCGTCCACGTTCGGTTCTTGCTCTTCCACGGTTTGGGGGCCTCAAGGGGCCGGTCGTAGTGGTCTGCTAGAGAGGGCTGCCGGCCTTGCCGGGATTGAGTGTTCTGGACAGACCCCCGGGGAGTGGAGAGCGCCGATCTGGACGTTTCACTGTGGTGGATGGAGAGGCCCGAGGGGGGCGCGAGGCCGCGAGGCTGCCCATCGTCCGCTGCACCATTGATTGCAGTTTGCGATGTTATTGCCTGCGCCGCGTGCCGGGTCGGGGGGGGCACACTTTGATGTCCAGCCTGTGGCGCATCATCATCGTCCGTGGGTCTCGACGCACAGCAACCCTGCGCAGGACGAGCGGGAAAAGTCAACACATCAAGGCCATCACAACGCAGAGGGCGGAGGGCAAAAAGAGCTGGGCAAACATACCATGGCTGAAAGGTCAATTCATAGCGTCCTAGGCCTTCATGCAGTTGTTTTGGACAGTCTCGCTGAGGACCGTACGTACCATAGCCGCACTTTCGCCGCCGATGAGTGTGGAAGCGGGATGAGTCGAGGTGCGGCAGCGAACATGCGACAAGCAAAGACGAACGAAACAAAGGCCGATCAACGAAGGAAATGACCACGTATGCTGTAGATAGTCTAAAGCGCATGCATTAGTGCAAGAGAAGAGGGGAATGACTGTCTCTTTCATGAGAGTTTCTAATCTGAGAGGCAAACCGAAAGTGGGCTGCTCCCTCGCCCTGCAGCGTGGAGAGAGGCCGGCATGAAGCATTGTCTCAATAAAGGTCTAGATCCAGAAGCAAGGAGCAGACCACCCCCCATCCCGGCGCCTCTCCAAGGGCATCAGCCTCTCAGGGTACGTAGGCCGACATCATCTTGCAGAATGATTAATTGTCATCGTTGCGGGAGCATGTGCATCCCTTCCACTCTCAGCAGCGTCTAACGGTCCCGTAGCCACGGCACAAGCTTTGTGGTCCTGTGCCCAGACGCATTGCTGGGCGCTGGCCGTCCCTGTCGGCTCGTAGCAGTACCCACATAGATTGCGAGAGGAGGAGACATGCCGCTATTTTCGTGAGAGCGATCAATCTCCCAAGTCGTAATGTAGCAGAAATCTATATATCCAGCAAAGCTCCTGTCCTGTCCTGTCGCGGGCAACCCAAGACATACATAAATGCTCCAGCAGTATGAGCGTTGGCCAACTCCGATCTCGGCTCATAGGAGTTCCAAGTATACACATGAAGTCGTCTGCAGAAGTCGCTTAAGCACAATCAGCGGAACTCGATCGACGGACACACGCCCATTCCCCAAACACCCGGTTTCCCCTCATGCTTCAACTCAAGCTGTTGATATCTGTTGCTGGACGGTTAGTCTTGCGTAGGGTAGATGGAGTGTCCAGAACTCACTTCTCGCTTTTGGAGTGGAAGTAGATTCCACTCACCCTCCCCTCGATTTGATTAAAACAGATATAATAGAAGCCCTCGAAACTAGCCCCTTGGATCGATTTGAGCTTGTAGTCCGGCACGAGGAAATGCTCCTTCCATCTCATGAAGACGTATTCCTGCTGCCACCAATTCTCGTGGTTCATCGGGTACACAAAGTTGATGTTGCGCTTCGCGTGTAAACTGAGCGGTCGCCATGCCGGAAATCTGGCCCAGTGCGTAAGATCCGTCTTGTCGCTTGCACCCCAGGTGGAATCCCCCGTACGGAAGCTGTACTTCTGGTCGGGTCCACCAATAATCTCGCCTGTGAAAAATGTGGTCAAAGTGGGATGGTCGGGAGTCAGTCCGCAAATCTGGAGGTAGCCGGACATGCTGGACTGCTCGATGTCAACTGTCAAAAAGGTCACCTCCACATTGTAGATCTGCCGGTCGGACTGCTGAGTCCCTTTGAACTTGGAGTATGGTTGAAAGGTAGCCGACGGGTATTGCGGTCGAAGACGGCGGTGGGAAAAGTCCCAGTCCTTAAGTTGGTTATTAGACCAATCCAATTCTTGGTCAATCAAGGGAATGCCGGGCTTCACTCCAGGACCATCGAAGCTGCCAGTTCTGCTGTCCGCGGCAAAACTCAGTGGCGGAGACAAGAGGCCTGAGTCGGGTTCATCGTCCGCCGATTGCATTCTGTCGTCATGGTCGGTCCGCCCCGGGAATGTATCTCTTCCTTCGCTGTGGGCGACTTGGGTCACGAGGACCGTCTCCTCTAGCCTTACTGTGCGCACACCCCGATCCAACTCGATGCGATCTTCGAATGCAGCTTCGTCCTGTGCACCATCGGCTGCCAGCGCTGACCGATTGCCAGCGTCTGTATGCATCTTTTCATCCAACGAGGGTCCAATCGGATACATGGACGCTTCCTGCATCAGCGCCATGCTAGCGGCAGTGTTGTCGCTGACGGGACGCCGGCTTACTCCATCGTCGCCATGCTGTATTCGTCGAGTAATCGAACGTCTTGTGTCCTCATTCGCGCCGTTATCTGAAGGCGGAGTCAATGGAGCTGGACACGCGACATTGATCTGGGTTATGTCGGAGTCAAGTGGACTAAACGACCTATTGGGCGCATGGGTTGGCATTGAATAGCGGAACTCCGGGAGGTTATCATATGGTGCGGAGCGGAAGGAGGAAGAGGTGCAGGCAGAGGCGGCGCGGATCGAAGAAGGTGCTGGATGGAAATGAAGGACGGGGAGGGAACACAATTCCCTCGTCAAACCACGAGATACATCAGAGGGAGCAGAATGATGAGATATGCAATCGATTCGTGGATGGAAGGAGGAAAACGCCCGTCAAGTGGAGAATTCGACCCCCAACAGCCGACACTTGACGTCTCCTGCCCCGACTTTGGGGCCTTTTCACGCTTTGCGGGGTACAGGCATTTTCACGCTTTTCACTGCGCTCTCAGTCCCATCTCAAACACCTCGTAGTATGGTCCATATCCCCTTGTCTTTGGACTGACAGTGGTACGAGCTCATAGGTCTCCGTAATATCCAGCCGGCTTGCCGCAGCCCGTCTACTCCGCATACAACCTTCCAAGGTGTCCATCCCTTGTCATTGTCCTCGAAGTTCTACATTGGCTTGTTCTCGCCTCCTCGCCAGGTCTTTCTGGACTCAAGATGCAAGGCAGAGCCAAGCGGGTGATTGTCATGATCAACTGCGATAGGTATACTTTTTCGAGTGTTACTGGGCAGCCGACAAATTGAGCATGTAGTGGGTTCCGCGAGCGGTAACTCAGATGGGTTTGATCTATCGCAACGCTCAGATTAATGATTCGGCAAATTCCAAAAGTCCGCTTACCTTAAAGTGAAGTGATATTAACGAGAACACCAAGGCTTTGAGATCCTGTACCAGGTAGTAAAATACTCGCAGGCCCTCAGGATCAGCCGAATCTGTCACGTCTCCAAGAGAGCCAATCTTTGCAGTCTGCTCATTGTCAGTTGGGTCGACATATTTCGGATCCTCATATGTGACGTGCCTCAAACTGGATATGCTCATTGCCGAGCCTAATCTCGAGCTCTTGTCTTCCATCCTTGTTCTTTTGTGGCCACCGCGAATCGTCCTCCTTCATAATTTCGCTGTCTTTGATGATGCGTTTGATTTCGGAGACGAGGAGAGCGCTGACACACACTAAGACACTGTTAGTAGTCATACTCAGACGCAGGAGCGACTGACTGACTCTCTTTGCGGATGAGCGAGTCGTTGCGGTAGTTGGAGTTGTTGGCATATCTTGCAGTCGCACTGCGACCATCGCCAATCACTCTGAAATCGAACTCTGTCAATCCGTGAGCAAGTCGGCATCAGAAAGATAAATGCGCTTCATACCTAGGAATTCATGCCCAAATCTCCCAGAATGGCCAGAGCTGGTCACAATCAGTATCTGCCACTGGCCCAGAATAAAGCAAGTGCATACTAGTACCGCACGTAGAATGGCTCGTTTGTCTCTTTAGGATTTGCCATATTGGAGTTGCCAACGGCCCAGGTATGACTGGGAGAAGAGAGGCGCAGGTGAAGGTGTGAAGAAGATCAACTTTGAATTGTTGGAGACTGCCCCATCATGTCTCGAGGCTGCGGGCTTCGGGCGCATCTCGATACTGCCAAGGCTGTCCACATTTGGACAGATTGCTGAATACCAAGTGACAGACTTCAGACTTCGACTACGTGCACTTCCTGCCCTAACGCTCCTTCAGACAATTCCTTTCTCTTAATTCTTGACGTTGCGTCTACCGCCGCCGGCCCAGCGGGAAAAAATGCGCTGAGTCCTCCCTGTTGATGCCCACTACTCGCGTGAACAGACAACATCCCTGGGATCGAGGACTCGAGTGTATTTCCATAATTTCACAAGTCTGTGCCTGAAGCGCCTCCAGCAATCATGGCGTCTTTTCTAGACAACTCCTACAGCCTTGTCCACCTGGACAACACCGCGGACCAGCCGAACCAGCAGGATCTGAAGACGCAGCTGGAGAAGGGCACAGACGATACTAAGCTGGAGACTATGCGGAGGATCCTCACCACAATGCTCAACGGCGACCCTATGCCCAATCTGCTTATGCACATTATCCGCTTCGTCATGCCCTCAAAGAGCAAGCCTCTAAAGAAATTACTCTATTTCTACTACGAAATCTGCCCTAAGCTGGATGCAAACGGGAAGTTGAAGCAGGAGATGATCTTGGTCTGGTATGCTTGAGAGCGGCCATGGTATATTGAAAGGCTATTGTACTGATACTGCACAGCAATGGTATCCGAAACGACCTACAACATCCCAACGAGTTCGTCCGCGGCAACACTCTGCGGTTCCTCTCCAAACTTCGAGAACCTGAATTGATTGAACCCCTCCTTTCCGCCGCTCAGACCTGTCTCGACCACAGACATGCATATGTGCGAAAGAACGCCGTATGGGCTCTGGCCTCTGTGTATCAACACGCTCAGCACCTTATTCCCGATGCCCCTGACATGCTCCATACCTTTCTCGTGGGAGAGAGCGACACAACCTGCAAGAGAAATGCATTCGCTGCCTTGATGAGCATAAGTCACGAGAAAGCGTTGGAATACTTGACTGGTGTTCTGGATGGAGTGCCCAATGCAGATGAATTGCTCCAGTTGGTTGAGCTTGAATTCATTAGAAAAGATGCGGTCCAGAACCAGGCAAATAAGGCGAGGTATTTACGCTTGATCTTCGATTTACTGGAAGCGAACACGAGCACTGTCGTGTACGAAGCGGCGACCTCGCTGACAACCTTGACGAGCAATCCTGTAGCCGTCAAGGCAGCGGCTGGGAAGCTCATCGAGCTCAGCATTAAAGAAGCCGACAACAACGTAAAGCTGATAGTGCTCGACCGGGTTGACCAACTGAGAAGACGAAACGAGGGAGTTCTGGATGACCTTACCATGGAGATTCTGCGCGTTTTGTCGAGTCCCGATTTGGATGTCCGAAGGAAGGCTCTGTCAATCGCAATGGAAATGGTCTCGAGCAAGAACGTGCAGGAAGTCATCATGCTACTCAAAAAGGAACTCAGCAAGACGGTAGTGGAGCAGTACGAAAAGAACTCCGAATACCGCCAGCTTTTGATTCAATCGATCCATCATTGCGCCATCAAGTTCTCGGAGATCGCGGCCAGTGTTGTCGACGTTTTGATGGACTTCATTGCAGATTTCAACAACAGCTCCGCCGTGGATGTTATCTCCTTCGTGAAAGAAGTGGTAGAGAGGTTCCCCAAGCTCAGATCTTCAATCATAGAACGATTAGTGTCGACTCTGGGTGAGGTCCGCGCTGGTAAGGTCTACCGTGGTTCGCTCTGGGTTATCGGCGAGTATTCCTTACAAGAGAACGACATCAAAGAGGCGTGGAAGCGCATCCGAGCCAGTCTTGGGGAGATTCCCATTCTCGCCTCTGAACAGCGATTACTGGATGAGCAATCAAATGAGGATGGCGAGCCTAAAGACCAAGTCAATGGTCATGCAACAGCTAAGGCAGCTTCATCTGGCTCTCGAAAGGTTCTGGCTGATGGGACCTATGCTACAGAGACGGCGCTCACGAGCGACTCTGCAGTAAAAGCCAGATTGGAGGCAGTCAAAGCAGCGCAGAAACCACCGCTCAGACAGCTTATTCTTGATGGGGACTATTACCTCTCTACGGTGCTTTCTGCCACTCTCACAAAGTTAGTCATGCGACATTCGGAAATCTCCTCAGATCAGGCTCGCACGAACGCCCTCCGCGCAGAAGCCATGCTTATTATGATCTCGATTGTCCGAGTGGGACAGTCGCAATTCGTCAAGGCACCCATTGACGAGGATTCGGTGGACCGGATAATGTCCTGCGTACGCGCATTGGCAGAGTTCTCGGAGCGTAAAGAACTTGAAATATCATTTCTGGACGACACAAGAAAAGCCTTCCGTGCCATGGTGGAAGTCGAGGAAAAGAAACGTGCAGACAAGGATGCGGTCGAGAAGGCGAAGACAGCCACGCAGGTGGATGATGTTCTCTCGATACGGCAGTTGTCAAAGAAGAGTGCTCAGGACGGCATGGACGATATGGAGATTGACCTGGAGAAAGCAACTGGAGGCGATGCCTCCTTTGAGGACCTGTCCTCCAAGCTGAACCGGGTAGTGCAACTCACCGGGTTCTCAGATCCTGTATATGCCGAGGCGTATGTCAAGGTGCACCAATTCGACATCATCCTTGACGTGCTACTCGTCAACCAGACGCAGGAAACACTCCAGAACCTCTCGGTGGAATTTGCGACGCTGGGTGACCTTAAAGTGGTTGAGCGGCCGACCACGCACAATCTGGGACCACATGACTTCCTGAATGTGCAATCGACAATCAAAGTGTCAAGTACGGACACGGGCGTCATCTTTGGCAACATTGTGTATGACTCGCCATCCGGCACAGATACGCACGTGGTGATACTAAACGACATACATGCGGACATCATGGACTACATCCAGCCAGCGACATGCTCAGAATCAGCCTTCCGGACCATGTGGACGGAGTTTGAATGGGAGAACAAGGTGAACATCAACAGCAAAGCCTCCACCAAGAGCTTACGGGAGTTCTTGGATCAACTGATGAAGAGTACGAACATGACTTGTCTGACGCCCGAAGCTGGCTTGAAGGGCGATTGCCAGTTCTTAAGTGCCAATCTTTATGCACGCAGTGTCTTCGGTGAGTGCAAACATAATGTGAAAACCAAAATGGTGACTAACTTGGAATAGGTGAGGATGCGCTGGCGAACTTGAGTATAGAAAAGACAACAGACAACTCGATTGTCGGCTTCATTCGGATCCGGTCGCGTTCTCAGGGGTTGGCGTTGAGCCTGGGGTCATTGAAGGGACTGAAGGCCGGCACCTATTGAAAAGCAGTCGTAGCGAGATAGATGTGAGTAATTGAGATGACCTCTGGCTCGCGAGCATTGCCATGGGAAGAAACCTGCTGCAGGTACCTCGTATATCAGTCTCATGCAAGGCTGACCTGCGCCAGCCGTGCTACTGTGTAGAGAGTGTGACATACACATGCAATTGGAGGATGAGGATTTGTTCCGGCCGAGTCGCCAGTCGCCGACTGGGACCTGCGATTTCTCGACTCTCCATCACCCCCAGCCATCTATTTTGCCAACGCCGCCAACACTGCCTGCCAGCAGCATCTCTGCGCTGTAATGTCTTCAGGTCTTTCTTGTAGATATCTCTGTAATAATTCTGACACTCTGGCGGCTACGGAGAACTTCATCTGACATTTCTTACTCTCAATCTGCTTCTTTCGTGTTCCCATCATCCACATGTCAATGAACCACCTGCGATCTTCATAGCGTTCCCGTCCTTTTGATCGTGCCGGCTCATGGCACCGTGGCTGCGTTTGGCAGCATTACCTTCAGCCCTTGTCCTTTTGATCTCCGCCTCCATCTCCCCGACTGCTTCACAGAATTTGAACCTAGGGTGGCCGTACAATCTCGCACCCGACTCGAAATACTACCCGGAAGATGAAGTCCTCCTCAAGAGAGACATTGACATACAGCAGAAGCTACAAAGGAGCTCTCCTACCGGAGTCAGGAAGCTGAACGATGATGCAGGAGAGAAGTTCTACCTGGACTATTGGGGCTTCGAGGAAGATCAAGAGGAGGCTTGGGACGGTCAATCGAGTTTGTCGAATTCTACATTCTGGGTCTCCGTCGACCTGCCTGTCCGAATACATAATACCTACGAGGGACGAGCTCGACTATTGAGACGCCTTCCAGGCTGGCAGCTGTTTTCAAAACGAGCCTTCCAATGCCCCGCAGGAACATCCGCCTGCGATTCCATCGATCGACCCAACAGCTGCTGTGCAACGGGATACACTTGTCAACTCGTTCAGGAGTCTGGCTCCAGTGAAGGCGACGTGGGATGCTGTCCCGACGGCCAAATATGCGGAAACGCACTGTCCACAACCTGCGCGAGTGGGTACACCTCATGCCCGAACAACCCGGGTGGAGGGTGCTGTTTGCCAGGATACGCATGCTATGACGTGGGCTGTATACAGACAAACACAGCGACCGCATCGACGCCTCCGCCGGGACCAAGAACTACGACTGTGACGAGTTACACGACGGTCACGCCATCACAGCCTTCTTCCCCAACAACAAGCTCAAGGTCGTCAACATCTCCGACATCGACGTCCATTTCCAGCGTCACTCCTCTCCCACCACTCGTCTCAACCATCACGATAACCAGAACAATCACATCTTCAGCCACACTTTCCCTGACATGTTCCACAGGCTTCCGATCATGTCCAGCCAGTCTCGGGGGCGGCTGCTGTCCGACAGACCGTGCATGCGGGTCTGCCAATTGCCCTGCCTTATCAACATCTACGACCTCCTTGCAATCGAGCGGTACGCCGGAACCGCCCGTCCGACCGACCAGCTTGACGACGACTGTAGAGACGACAACCACGACCACCACCCCTTCGACTTCCCTGTCCTATCCGGTCACCGGCTGTCCCACTGGGTTCTACGCCTGCTCCGCATACTACCAAGGCGGATGCTGTCAAATCGGACGAAATTGCGACAGTACATCATGCCCTACAGTTGGCTCCACCACGCTTGTCTCTGGATCTAGCCTCACGATTGTGGCACCCACTGGGAGCGGAATTACTGCTCCGAACAGTTTACAGACGGGGAATTGTGCAACAGGATGGATGACGTGTGCGCCTGACGTGGGCGGGGGATGCTGTCCGAGTGGCTATGTCTGTGGAAGTGTGAGCTGTAGTATTCCACCTGGAGCAACAAGTTCATTGGGCATAGCGTCAGGAGGAGAGGTAGGGAAGGAAGCGCCAACGAATGTTGGAACCAGGCTGAGTGGGTTTGGAATCAAATTTTGGACATATCTGGCCCCTTGGGCAATGGTGGTCATCTTGGTCTGACCGTCCGTTCAGGCACGACGATGGCAACAGGAAAGCGGGTGTGAGGGCGACTTCCTACGATATCCAGATTGCTTGACTGGTAATCACTTCTTCCTAGCATGCATTTTTCCCGGGACGCGCATGGGCACTATACATACGAACAGATCGATTTCACTGGGGCAAGGCAGCACGTTAACAGCATCTTCTCTGAGGTATCCCAGTTCGGGATTGAGATGAGTCTTTTTGGGTCACTGGACGCTTCCTGCTGGAACCTTCAAGCACGTTTACTACAAGTCACCTTGCTCAAAACCCAAAGTCAGCATAGTTGCCAGGGGGGTCTGGCAGTTAGAGCAGCTTTCTGCCCGCGAACACAAATCACATTGCCATCTGCTCAACTCTTCATCCCCCATCACTCCACCATACCATCAATCATGTTGGGACCTGCGAACCAGAAATCCGCGTGGACATTCTATCCGATTGGCAACACTCCGCCTGTGGACCTAACAGAGTCACTTCCTCCAGGTCAAGATGCGGTGATACTTTTGCTAGGCTGTGGTGATGTTCGCAACGTTCTCTTCACGAGCTATGTTCGACCAGCGACAGGTGGGTGCGCTCCCTGCTTGGGCCTTTGAGCATCAGGCTCCTCGTAGAGGCTCATTTGATCTGAAGCTGACCACAGTCCACAGACAAGAGCAAGCTTGACATAACGTGTTGCGACGTGAACGCGGAAATCATCGGTTCGCTCTTCCGTTCTATCTCCAGTGACAGCTGCAGCTAACCTACAGCTAGCACGAAATACCCTTCTCTACACCCTCATCCTCGACGACGTCGATGGCCGAAATACCGACCTCCTCTGGAACATCTACTACCATCTGAAAATCGACGATGCGGCTCTACAGCTCCTGCGCAGACAAGCGCAGAAGCTGGCCGATCTGGCCAGAACCCTTGAGCAGTGGCACCACGGTCCGTACAGCGCCTTAGTTCGTTTTTGCGATAAGGTTAGCTTCGACGAAGTCGTTGAGCTCTGGCGTTTCTACGGCATTGGCCCATCTCAGCCACTCCGGTACCGAGCGCAACAGAGACGGCTCAAAGAATCGTTGGGAAGAGCACAGCAAGCTCACAGAGAATCGTTCGACGGCTCCACCAACATTTCCGCTCTCCGCTCCGCAGGGCCTTGCCAAGGTCTGCTCATGGAGGACGCGAGTAACTTCGCAAGGCGATTTTGGTCGACTGGTGTGGCTTTGGATGACGAACAATTGGTGGAGAAGTCCAAACACCACAATCCGATGTTCGGTGAACTGCTGGGGACTTTGACCGTGGCGGGCTCTACGGAGCCACTTCAGAGTTTCCATCTGGCTACGCGCCTCTGACAGAAGAATCGCCTCTTCGGCCTGCGCTACCGGAAGGCAAGGGTACAATGGTCGCCGCGGCGGCAGCAAGAACAGAATTCCGGGCATGGTGCGAGCGGTTTCGTTCTGCAGGCCAGCGCCTGAGCCTGCGTTTCACTGTGTCAGACGCATTGCGATTCTGTCAAGTCCTGCAGAACTACAAAGCTCGTCCAGGAATCAGCCTTCCTCTGTGGCACCGAGACGTCATGCACTATGAACCACTTCTCTTGGATGTCCTGGAATATTCGGTCAAAGGTTCCGCCCCGGTAGCCTTCGACGTGATCAACACCTCCAATCTCGTGGATCATCTCGGCTGCCTCAACCTTCTCGCAGCGACTGCTCCGCTCCTCAAGGAGGGCTCGGCAGTGTACATGGAGCTACTCTTATTGCGCGATGAAAGCCTTCATGCATATGCGAGTGGCATTCTGTGTGGTGACATTCCCACGATTTCAATGCTGTTTGGCCTCAATCCCACACAGTACTGGAGCAATGCTTCAACATACTCGCTTTATACCGAATGTGTCCTGAACGCCCTCAGCGAAGCAGACATGCAATCTCAAGGACGCTCCATTCTCATGTGGAAGCGCGCCAACCTCAACAATGTCAAGTTCGATCCTCGAGAACTGGCCCAGTTGGTGTACCAGATGTCCCTACGGATGTTCGAGCACGAAAGTGAAGCCGTAGTACGTTCTAAGACCCGGACTCAGCTGATCCGACATCCTGCCCAGCACTATACTCGCGCTGGCTTCTCTATCATTCTCAGAGTCATCAGGGACAACCAACTGGTAGACTTCAGCCCCTTCATCGAGCAGTTGTGCTCCTTGCTGAGCGGCGATCCGAATCTTGATCTGGGTCGCCGATATCAGCATTCATTGTTTGTGCACTCGCACCAGCTTGGCCTTTTCACGCCTGCCATATATAAAGACAACATGGATGGCGCTATGCTCAACATTGAGGCAAGCCCACTACGAAAGTGGTCGAATATCCCACCAACCCTGCATCTCACCTTTGTCGTCTCACGATCGATCAAGGGTCTGATAACCTCGGGAGTACGGCCTGAGCTGCTTATCTACGAAGTCACCTTGCGAAGCAGTGTGAGTGGTCAACAGAGTAGTAGCTTTCCCGACCTACAACTGGGTGTCGGAAGCACTTCCACCACCGGAATCCGTCACACAGAGACCTTCTCTGTCCGTGTAGAGATAGACAACGGAGATCCAGATTTGGTCGTATCTACCCTTGTACCTACATGCCTTGTCTTGCAGGATGCCACTTTGTCGACAGAAGTACTATTCCATCTGATTACCACCCCGGCTTCACAACGGCTCGGCAGTGGGTCAGGAAGTGCCCTGGTGATCCAAAAGTTCAAATTGTCAGACCGGGATGTATTCATCACAAAGGATCCGCCAAATCTGGCCGGATACATGTCGGCGTCTGTGGCCTCAGAGAGCCCCGCAAGTAGCATGTCTCGGATGGCTTTAAGCTCACAAGGACCATACAATTCCCGGAGTGGAACCGTCATGTTCCAAGCAATCTTCAACGGTCATAAGAGCAAGATCCAGGAGCTCAATGTTCATGTCGATTTATCATCAACAATGGCCGCAGAACTGATGTCATCGGGGGCGAGTGTACAGATCAAGCAGAAATCCAGTTTCGATGTTGAGCTCCTGATCGGGTCAGGACTAGCATCATTTCAGCAAGATATCAAAGTCCCGTTTCCGTTAGACGTGGGTGCAGGCAAGCTCAGGATCGCGCGCTCGTCTTCATATGTTGAGATAATTGCCCCGGTGGCCTCGACCGCTTGGTTGTCGCGCCGTCCGGAGTCTGCATTTCCAATCTCACTCCATCGTGGCAAGCCAGTCCTCGACAATTTGCCGTACGTCCATCTAGACGGTCTGCCGACCCTGGACACTCGAAACACCCGAAAATTGGAGTGGTTGAATGCACACCTTGGGGCGATGTTTTCTGCCAGAGAAGCCACGATACATGAGCAGATTGCCACGTTGGGCGGCGCGACGAAGGACCTGCGCTACAACTTAAAGACCATTCTCATCGACCTCATCCGTAACGCCGCGGGCTTCGGCGTCCGGCCCAAGCAGCAGATCGTGGCGATCGGGAGTGGATCTCCTCAAGCAGGACTGAACATGTTCCTACTTGTCCCGCCGAGATCCCTGAAATTAGATCTCTCGAGCTTGAGCGTCATGCTTGACGCGGCCTTGGTACCAGCGCCGATCCTCCTCCCGCCGCACCTGCGCATAAAAATCTTGGAGCATTGCAGTGGAAAGGGCATTGCCTGGGACATCGAGCAGGCGACTTTCCAAGCCTGGAAGCATGTCGTCGCTGCGTACGTGGAGAGATGTCGCGACTGGGAGCACAGTTCCGCGTGCGAATCTACAGCCCCCGGCAAATCAGTTCCGCTATCGGTAAAACCATGGAAAAGTCCCGTTTGTTCTTGCGGATTGGGCAAGTTCCCAGAGGATTACATGCCAGAACTGCCCTTCTGGAAAGAAATAGCCAAATACTGTGTCCGCGTGGCCATTTCCCCTATTTACCATATCCCACTCGTTGAGGAGAGCCCCGATCTTACTGGGCGGGTGGGCTGGGTGTGGGCAAAGTGGTCAAAATCCGCGGACGTCGATAACCTGCATCTGTGCTGCTGGAGTTGCAAAGCCGAGGCGACGGCAGAGAGAAAACTGTTGAAATGTGCCAGGTGTAAGGTTGCGCAGTATTGCTCGAAAGAATGCCAAGTCCGCGACTGGAAAGAAGGGGGCCACAAGCTGAAGTGTGTGTAAGAGCCATGGCAAGAACGGTCCTTGATTACGTGCGGTGGCTTGGATCTTGATCTTGACGGGTTTGAGAGAGGGCACGATGGACAGGAGGGACGGAGGATGATAGATCGAGAGCCGTTGGATACATAGCCGCCGGGCAGTCAAGCATACGTAGCCACAACATTGACCCGAGCACCCTCGTTGCGAACGCACTGCCTCACATCCCGGGACCGTGGAGTCAAGACGAGCTGAATTAAAGCCGAGCCGCACAGAAGTAGAGAAGCAACGAGACTGACCGTGAAGTGACCGGCTACCGACACTGCTCGGCATCCGCATTTTCCTGAACCATGTACCCAAATGTCCAATGCCACTATGGAATGGCGAATACCGGGGAATCACAATACTATTAAAAAACTACAAAAAAACAATCAACAGTCCGTATTCCCGAGTGGTCACCCAACTCAGTACTGACGAACCGGCATGTGGCTTAAGTACGGCTGAGCGAACGGGAAGCCCTGCTTTAACACATCCTATGGTCGATTGCGGAAGGGTAGGTGTGTATGAAACTTATGAACAATATTTCTTACTTTCTAGGTGAATATGATTTGGCTTGCTCACCTTCTGTGTACGGTTTCATTAACTAACTCCTAAACACCCTCTGTATACGAACAGGAAGCTTTATTTTCCGTATTCTCCAGTTACTTATGAAAGGATATATATATTTATCAGGATTATGGGATGATCCATTTATCAGAACTCGGCTCGGCTCACTCTCTTTTTCTATGTGGTTCAATCAACCAATCCATGAAACGTACATACATGGGGCACAAATTTTTGGTTCAAGGTGATGTGAGGTAGGGGGTTGTGATAGACTACTTCACTTAACGGTGTTTGACAAGGTGCTCATCCGGAAGCTATAGCTGGATTTCCTCCTCTGCGCCAAGCGCTAACGACAGTCCTGGACGCTGAAGAGTGAGTCTGCAGCCCAGGAAATGCATGATACCTTCCAGTCGAAGCCGACGGTATAAAAATCCGTCCCAGCCAGAGGCCTTCTCCGCCTCCAGTACTTGTTCTAAATGTACTCCCACGTCGGATTGGACCCTGAGCCCGTTCTCAAGCTCGCCCGCAGAACAGAATATACTGAAAGTCGAACTATTCCCGCCCAATGTGATGTTGCACCTTTCGTTCAAAGCCTCGCGCCGGGCACCAATGCTCGAATCAATGTCTTTGTGTATGTTCATCACCGCAATCAGACCTCCAGGATCCTTTGCCTGCACCTAAAGACGCCACAGTCATTGTTTCTGGGGGTGTTCTATATCTTCATATTCTTTCAGTTTCCCCTTTACCACCTCCAGTGCATGTCTTTTGACCATCTCCTTGTCTTCTCGCACGTCCACCTGCAAGACGTCCCACTCGAGGTCTTCCTCGGGCTCCTCAAGTGTGATCATTTGACTGTGGACCATGTTCTCCTTCATATAGTGGCCGACGCGAGCAGCGACTCTTGCCTGCAACGTTGACTCGTCAACCTTCAGGTAGATGAAGTGGACTTGTACGGACGGGTGTTCGTAGTTGGCGACGCGAATGACGTCTCGGTACTTGCGTTTCAGGGCGGAGCATGTGACTATAACAGAGTTGGAAGTCTGGAGTTTCTTGATGGCGGCTTCCCGGAGAGTAATCAGCCAATCCCATCGGTCGGCGTCTGTGAGAGGGGTGCCAGAGGCCATCTTTTCTTTGTTGGCCGTCGGATGGTACTAGCTTGCATTAGCCAAGAGGCAGTGTTCAAACCATGGTAGCAACGCACGTCATCGCCTTCAATATATGGTAGCGACAGTTCTGTCGCAAGGTGCTGGGCGACTGTCGTCTTTCCACATCCTGCAGGGCCGGTAATGATCCAGATATGTTCAAAGTGTTGGTCGGCCTCGGGTTGCATGACTTGGGTATTTATTTTGTAGTTTGGAGAGATAGGACGGTGGGGGTGTCGGAAGGAGTGAGGCCTTGGAGTTCGCTCTGTCGACAACATGGTGGGCGTTTGTCAGAGGCAGTAAACGAGTGATGTCACCAACGAGAATAAGCGCGACAAACGGCGGTTAGACTCGATGAGTAAAGGCAAACACAGCAATTAGTGCGTGGGGTGAAGGTCGTGAATTTGAGAATGAAAGGGACAGGCACGTACAGGGTTGGGAGTCCGGGTCAAATATAAATGCGGCTCGCAGAGGGGTGAGCAGGGTGACAATTGCCGTCAGGATCGACGACCTTGTCCGTGGAGGTGGCGGTGAATCCGTCAAGTGAAGTACCGTCAAGAGACTCGAGAACGGCAGGAATCAATTGACTTCGTACAACGTGAATCTTGAACCCAGGGTGACTGTGGCCCGGCTCTTACCCCACACCCTACACCCAGACCGGGCGCGGCTCGCGCGACTGCCGGATAAATTGCCTGCGAGCTTCAATGCTTGACTTGCAGGGACTGAGAGATTAGCAAATCATGTCAGACCATGGCCCAGGCACCGAGATGGTGCCCCCAGGATCGGTGCATGGGCAATCGTTTGGGTCGAGATGAGCCTCAAAAGTACGATGGAGGACTGGAGACCACGGAGTAAGTGGCTTTGGAGAATTGGCGCTGTGGAGCAGTTGCAGAAAGTCGGCAATTGCGGAAAAGAGCGAACGTCGGATGTGAAAACCCGACAATAGCCGAGCAGCCACCTTGGAGTCAAACTTCAAATCGGTGCGTTGTCGCAGCCTTGCAGTCGCAGAGCACAAGGTGGGTGGGCAAGTGTGCCCGAGGGTTTGGCCAGGTGGAGGGAGGACAGCATGAAGCGAGATGGGTGCGAGAGGGACTAATAATAGGTCTGGTGTCATCCCCTAAAACACTGCGCTGACTACGGCCCGAAGGCTACACGACCGCCTGCAGAACAGCATAGATCCCGTTGACTCAGTGAGACACAAATGAAGATGGTTGAGCCTCAGTTACGGAAATGAGGAGGTTCTGAAGAAAACTTTGGAGACGAAGCTTGGCAGCTCTCGGCGACGCGACTCCCATCAAATGTTGCTACTTCGCCACACAGATCAGTTCTCCATGCTATTCCGGCCTAACAATGATCTTCGTCTTGACCAACAGACATGTAGGAGCGGAAGGCCTGCTTGGCATTCCTCGGAAAATATCTGTCAACATGCCATGGTAAGTGCAGCAAACAGTCGGGGACTAGCCCACAATTCTCGGCCCTCCAGTAAGGCGAGCTGTTTCAATCCACCATACCAACGGTCGGTTTCTGACTCGGGACGAGCAACAAGGTGATGCTCGCGATACAAATCTGATTTGGAAGCCGTTTGTGCTATTGCAGCCTCTACAGGGTCCTTCGGTGTCGCCTATCCGAGAAGTCAAAAAATCAGGGATCGATTCTGCAAAGTACTACGCATGCGAGGAGAGAATGGAACAGTCCTCGGGTGTTCAGATCTTCAAAGTGTGGACCAGAATGAAGAACAATGCAAACTTAAATTGTCGAGAAACTGGTCAAGCGGGAGACTCAACCGATATCGCTCATTTCTACCCGGCTGGGATCGTCAAGCCCAAGTTACCTATGACTATGGAGAGCCAAGGCCTACGAAATCAGATGCCTTCTCGACAACACAGATGCTTACAATGCCCATGAACGTGCTTCGAATATACCGGGAGCTCTTCATTCGTTGTAGAGGAACGGCAGAAGAAAGACCGCGTCCCGATTTGAGTGAGATTTCGGTTCCTGGTACGATCTCAAGCCGCCGGACGAATGCACCTACATGTCTCAGACGGAAGAAAACCAAAACCATGAGAAGCAATTCGAAGGGTACAGAGAAAAACAGCTAGCAAGAGACTTTGCGCAGGAGTATCTTGAGACCGGTGTAGACCGATTGATCCCCCTGAAATAGATCTCATCGGAAAGCAGGAACAAAACAAAGGCTTTCTTCATTTTGTACGCCGAGAGAATGACCGGTCAGAAGTCCCAAGAGATCCGTAAGATGCGGCCGTTCCCTCCTGCAGAGCCTGCGCGACCACTTTTTGATCCAAAGCCTGGGATATCCCCATCAATAGTGCCAGCGGTAAAGTATACGTGTGAGCTGTTTCTGCTCCAAGACTTTTTTGGGCTCGTCGTTCTTGGCCTTGACAAGCTGGCCTGACGGCAGATCGTTTCCAGCCCTCCTAAGACTCGCGAGCATCCAGGGCAAGCTTGCACTTGGAAATTGACCTGACTCAATTCTACGCGTGTTAAAAGGTTGATTCGGGCATCGCTTCCTGTTCCGTTTTGCACCTAATGTGTTTAAATGTGGCGGGATCAATCACATCTCACGGAATCCAACGGCTCAGCCTGTAGTGCGTGAACAAAAGGTCTCCTTCATCCAAGCAGTCAAAATAGATTTGTCTGTGTGCAATTCGTTGAGGTTTGGGCCACGCCGAGTTGGGCCAGCCTTGGAGGAAGTCCCCGCCAAGCCGATGCGCCAAACCCTTTGGCCCCTGGACTAGATCCTCGTCCTCACTCAGTCCTGCTCTTGGCGGTCTACTGGGGAAGCTGCGGGCTGCCAGGCTCCTCCAGGCTCGTCACTATCCATGAACGGCACTACAGGCTGCGACTTCAGCTCAGCATCACCTACTGACCCGCCTTCAACAGCTTGCTCTGCACAGTTACCCATCATCGCCACATCCCGTACGCTTGATCTACATCCTTCAACCCGGCCACCTCTCCTCCTTCCCTTGCCATGTCTGCATTTTTCTTCTCCACACCGGTCGACATAGATATCGTTCTCGAGGATACCGATGATCGGCAGACGGTCGACGTCAAGCTCGACAAGAACCGACGCGAGAAGGCTCCTCTATATCTAGATGGAGAATCGGTGAAAGGCGCAGTCACAATCAGACCCAAAGATGGGAAAAGGCTGGAGCATACTGGCATCAAGGTTCAATTCATTGGACTGATCGGTATGTCATTCTGGAGCGCCTGGGTTATCGGTCGAGTATAATGCCTGACCTGGGTGTACACAGAGATGTTCTTCGATCGCGGAAACCACTACGAGTTCCTGTCGTTAGGACAAGAACTCGCGGCACCCGGCGAGCTGCAACACCCACAAACCTTTCCCTTCAACTTCAAGAACGTCGAGAAGCAGTACGAATCATACAATGGCATCAATGTCAAATTACGCTACTTCGTCAGAGTCACGGTATCGAGGAGGATGGCCGACGTTATTCGGGAAAAAGACATCTGGGTCTACTCCTATCGGATACCACCGGAGACAAACAGTTCGATCAAGATGGACGTCGGTATCGAAGATTGCTTACACATCGAATTCGAATACTCCAAGAGTAAATACCACCTGAAGGACGTCATCGTTGGCAGGATATACTTCCTGCTGGTCCGGTTGAAGATCAAACACATGGAGCTCTCAATTATTCGGAGGGAGACGACAGGTGTTGCGCCTAATCAATATAATGAAAGCGAGACCCTGGTCAGGTTTGAGGTGCGTTCAGCCATGATTCCGTCTTACCAGCGACGCTAACGCTTGTCCAGATCATGGATGGCTCGCCGTCAAGAGGTACGTTTGAACTTCCAATTTAGGCGCGGTAGTTGCACGGCACACACGATATCCAAACGACGCTCAGACATCATTAGGCGTTGATGGTCCGTACCCAGAAGCTGACGTGAAGTCCAGGCGAGACCATTCCCATCAGACTCTTCCTCGGAGGCTTCGACCTCACCCCTACCTTCCGAGAGGTCAACAAGAAGTACTCGACCCGGTATTATCTCAGTCTGGTCCTTATCGACGAAGGTATGTCTGACCTCTGGTTTCCCTTCCTATCCTTTCCACACCAGAGTAGTGCGGAGGAGGCCACCGCTTAGCCTTTTCTCTTTTACGATCCTTCTGCACTCACCCGGCCTCCCTCCGTTGCCCGGATCCACCTCGATTTGGGGTTTGCATCGGCAATTGATGCCCCCACGCTAGGCTTTGTGCCCGAGCATGCCGATTACCCCGAGACTTCCTGTTCAGTCTCACGCAAGAACCACGCAAAACAAGCTCGAGGAAAATGTCCCGACACTAACAACTTGGATGCAGATGCACGTCGCTACTTCAAACAATCAGAGATCGTGCTCTATCGACAAGCACCAGAAACGGCTCCGCAACTAGCTATCGACCACCCCAGCATTGGCGGAAAGCTACCTGCGATTACTCCGCCGACACCTGCTTGATTGGGGCGCCTTGTCCGGGAATCGATTCCTTTTGTGCATTGAAGAACTAGCCAGACTATACCGTGCGTTCGAAATGCCATCCAAGCCACCCAAATCGGGCAATGATTCCCCACGGGGCAGTCCGCAAAGTCATGGTCGAATGATCACCCTCCAGAGCCCCGTTCCGATCAACAACATCCGAGTGCAGCTGCGGCTCAGACTCATAGGGTAGTTTGTCGATTTCGGAAGTTGGGCTAGTACACTGCATGCCTGTGTCTGCTCGTGATACCACTGGCCTTGGGCACTTCAAGGTACCTTGCACGTAGGTATCGATCCTCAAGGGGGACGTCACGGCGTCAGTGCGGCTCGTGGTCGTAACAGGCACCCATGGACATTGGCTTGCATAGCCTTCCGTTTCTGAACATAAGCCATGAACAGTAACGTACTCTGGAACGAACGTGTCCCGACCCACGGGGGGTGGCTCGAACAATACATTCAAACTTCCTTCGATTTCTTAGAAGATCTTTCTGTTTTTGAAACTCGATAGTGGCGAATGGCTACGTACAAAACACCTCCCTTCTGCATCACGTCGTTGAGTCCCCTGTTCAACATCCCTTCGGAATGCATGTCTCGATGAGCAGATCCGACACGGCCGCCGGATACTTCAATGTACTCTCACCGCTTCTCTTTCTCTGCTACTCCAAGCCAGCAAAGCCCCATCCTTCGGCAATCACTCTCTGCCACCGCTTCAATGCCTCCTCGATGCCCTGGCCGGGCTCGTCTTCCTGCCACGCCCGCGCCCCTGGGCCCTTCAGTCTCGGTAAGCCGTGCCAGAATTTCTGCACGCGGAGCATCATGCCGTAGAGGATGCGGAGGTGCTCTTTGCCGTCGTCGGATGGGCTTGGAATCCGCCGAGCAAGGGCGCCGCTGTGGCTTTGATCTTGGGCATGGAGCGAAGACATCATGTCCACCATCGCGGGACCATTACTCCGCAGATCGACAAACTTGGACAGGATGACTTGGAGTTCGACTTGTTGAGGCATTGGTGGGGGTGTGAGGCTCCTTAGGCGCTGGTCTGCCAGGAAGGTCTTGAGGGGATGGACCACGCGGAGGATCAGGTAAGGCGCAGCTGCAGATGCTAGTTCATGGGATAGCTTGCCTTTATGCGTGGATGAATTTTCTTGTCCGTCTCCGCCGGTCCTCTCAGGCTGCGGTTGCTCAACGAGCTCGAATAAGGCCCTCAGTGCCGCGTAGCAGATTTGCCTCCGCACAGCAAACACGGGTCGGTGAACGCTGCCGGGTCGCACACGCATCAGATCCTTCAAAGGCTCGCTGTCCAGATCGTCGGGAGTGTCATAGAACCAGGGCTTCGCAAGCAGAGACGCCTTGAACAGGACGATGGCGTATTGCTTGCAGGCCTCTTCTTTGATGGCCTCAACGTTCCGGAAGACTGGCACGATAGCCTTGTGCAACACTTTGAAGTGTTCGATGTCGAAGGTCTCGTCTTCGAGAATCTTTTCCGCTTTGTGCTCAGGAGCAGGGGGGTTGGACAGACCGCCAGGTTGAAGGATACTCACAGCTATAGAGATGATTTGTGGCGCCAAGGTCCCCAACTGGGATAAATCCTTCGATGACTTGCACTGGCTGACATGCTTCTGCAATGCTTCAAGCAGAACGACGGCAATGACAGTCGTGTTTCGCCACAAAGGCACCTCGCTGTTCGTTGGAATTTTCATGTACTTTGTGCTGATCACGGCGGAAATGACAGGGCACGCAGCGTGCACAGCTACGGTTTGGATGAAGTTGTCATCATCGGCACACTCCAGTATGAGATCTCGAAATTTGTCCAGGCACGCGGCTGCGAAGGCAATAAATGATGGTCTTTGCACGGACTTGGACAGAGCGGATTTCTTTTGCTGGACCACGACTTGTCCGTCTTGCACATTCAGGGTCAGGGTCACCAGCCTTAGCAAGAATTCCGAATACTTCGACATGTCGTCTTCGAGTAGAGTCTTCAAGATTGCTAGACAGTCACAGATCTCCTTCTGTTCGGGGGCCAGTGTCTTGACATCGCTCGTGTATGGGGGATGAGTGCACCGCATAGCTCCTCGCTCAATCGAGTCCATCAAGATCGAAGCTTGACCTTGCAGATACTTCGAGACAGCCCCTGAGTTGGTTTTGTATGCTTCAACAAGAACGTGAGCATGTGAGGTGAACGCTTGCTGGTTCGATGGCTCGTCATATAGTTGCCCATCCGATTGGGATTCCCGTTGTATATGGGCGGGATGGTTGACTGCCCATAGCTGTACTGCAGGTTGGACTAGCTCCTCACTGAAGTTTCCTAGGACACCTACTGCTGACACAACCTTTGATAGATTTGAGAAGGCCAGGGAAGATGCGGAAACAGAGTTGGTCTCGAGGATGCTTTTCAAGACGTCCATGATACGCAGCCAGGTATCCTTGAAGTCGTCATGCTGAGCGATGACATTGAGATTGTCACATACAAGCTGGACGCATCCATCTGTCAATTGAGCCGCTGACTCCATCCATGGCATCTGATTTGTCCTGTCTGCAGCATATTGCAGGATGCAGTATCGAATGGTCTCAAAGGGGCCAAGTCTGAGACTGATAGCCCACGTGCTTGAGCTGAGATGTTCGCTTGAAGCATCGAGCATCTTCAAGAGAACCCTGATCGCTGCGTTGCGTACGTCTGCACGCTCGTCTTTGCACAATTCCACCAGTTCGAGCAGAATGTTGCTCCAAATGCCGCCCGAAGGCAAGAGAGGCTGAGATGAGAGTTCCTCATCTTCGTCGTTCAGAGCTGGCATTGTTCTAACGTCTATGTTGTCGATTTTGGTCAACACGTGCGATGCGAGACCCCACAACACAGTAGTACTGGTAAGTGCCACGTTCAGGTCATATTGCTGAGAGCCGAATTGGCGGAGTAGATGGGCAAGTTTTGCCAGCGTTGTTGCATCAAGCACAGCGAGGAAGTCAGATGCGATCAGCTGTATAGACCTAAAGGCAATGCGCAAGATCTGAGCCGTCTGTGCGTCCTTCTCAGCCTGCTCGATTGTAGCATTGCCCAGCTCTGGTTGATGCCGTCCCCTCTTCGAAAATGTGGCGGACAGGATATCCAAGGCAATAGGCCAACAATTGCTCAGAGATTCCCCGCTGTGACTGAGCATACTTTCTAATGCGTCGAGTAGCCGCTTGTGGATCTCCAGCTCGACCGCGTCGTGTTTCCCATCTCGATTGTCTTCAAACGAGTCCAACTGCTGCAACAAGCATCTCAAACAGCGAAACCTGATGGCGTCTGCCTCTTCAGCTTCGAACCGCGCGTCGTCTAGCAGCTTCACAGTTTCCATGGAGATCAAGTCTAGGATGCTGGCTGCTTGTATTCGGTAACTTGCTGCAATCGTAGTATCCTGAGACAGGCGGAGTAAACGACCTCCGATCAGTATCCACGAGCATGCCTGCTCTGTAGATGAGGCGAAGCGGTATAGGTTGATACGGGACAGGTCGCTGAGCTTGCTGAGGACAAATCCGATCTCCAATTCAAGTGTCTTCGACTTCGTCCACAACCCGGACACACTCCGGGAAGTCTGATGTCCCGGCCTGGGAGCACCTAGTCTGACTGGCGTCGTGGGCGAGGCAATGGTTGGCTCTGACGACTTTGAGTTAACATCCTCCCCATTCTGCCCGAGTAGACGAAGCAGGGCTTGTACGATCTCAGTGAACGACTCTGCACCATAACCCCTTGTGCTCTCCAACATTCTCTTCGTTGCTGCTTGGACAGCGGCAATTTCAGTGGCAAGAGTAGTCTGTCCGTCATTGCCTGAAGTGCCGATCCTTGGACTCCCCGACTGCGAAGTCGCAGCTATTGTTGTCGGCATCGCAATCAGGGCTTCGACCGTCTGCATGGTTTCGATAAGAATGAACCATGCGTCTCTCTCGAGCGTGGGCCCGAGTGCGATCCCCAGATTCAACAAGGCCCGAAGGCAGAGTAGGTGCCGCACATTCAAGGGAGAGCTGTTGCCTTGGAATGTCGGAGTGGGAGGAGGTTCGGTTGGAGACTTTAATCCGCTGCTACCATCGCTGTCAACACCCCCCACTCGACTATTCTTCGCATTCTGATAGCTTGCTATGATACTGCTGGCATTTGTGGGGATGGAAGCCTTAGCCAACGTGGTCAGCAAAGCGTCTCGCGGCGTGGACAGCTCGAGAACACCAGACACTTGGGCTAGCTTCTGCACAGATCGAATCAAGGCATGGTAGAATTCGGAATCCAAGGCAGAGTTGAGAAAGGTTGAGCAAGTCGCAAGCGCAGCCGGCCAGCAAGCCTCGATCATATCAGATGAGATTCGAATCTGAGCAGACAGCCGGTGATTGGCCAATGTTAATGGATTGACGAGTCGCTGATATTTTTGAGAGGAAGACATCGGTCTTGTTGGCTTACGGATAGGTTCATCGTCGGTTCGATCTGTGGCAGAACTGTCTCTGCGGCCGATTTCCGAGTTCTCCCGTTGAGCAGCTCGACTCGGAACGCTCAAGGGCATGACAAACTTGGACAACCCGTCACACAATGAGGAAACACAATCTAACACCAAAGTGTAGATATAGGTGCTGGGTATTCCAGGGGCTATGGCCTTGTCGGGTTGATCTAGGAGAGGGACAGCTATCAGACTCCATTCGGCACTGATACCAGTAGTGCTTGGATCACTGGAGGCTACCGCTGTGATGGCGCCACCAAGACCCTGGGCCTCGATCGACGCTGCTTCATCGCTCTTGGGGTCGGTTGTCCGCTGAATGGGGACGGTCGACTGGCGTCCGAGGCCAATCAGGGAGGGATCTTCCGCTCCAATGCGAACTAATGCAGACATGATCTGACCAACAAGTTTGACCGGCTCTTTGCCACTGTCGAAGATGGTAAAGGTGTCTCGCAAGACGTTGAAGTCCGAAAAGAGACTGCGAAAGAACTCCAAGTAGAGACTCCGTCTCCATGGTGGGTTTCCATCTTTCTCCAACGCGCCCACGAGAAGGGGGACAATCTCTGCCACTTCGTGTTGTAGGCTTTCGGCATGGCCCCGAAAGATCAGCAGCAGGATTGAAAGCGCTCGGACTGTGATGCCAAAATTATCCTTCCTGGCCAAGTTACGTGACAAGCCCCGGAGGAGGTGTTCCGACCATTTCGTCTCGACATCTCTTTCAGAATCGAGAAGTAAGTGATGGCTCGCTAGGATTGTGTGCAGGGTTTCCAAAAGAAAGGCAGGAGGCAGAGTCTCGATTTTCAGAAACCGGGGTTTCTGCTGATCAAGTAACAGACACAAGTCTTCGAAGAGGGCGATTGCGTCGGCAGAGAATGCGCCCTGTTGATGACGGTCTGCGTGCGACGCACCGTCACTTTCACCTGAAGTCCTCGTCCTGTCCTTCCTCCCGCCATTCTCAAACACAGTGGAGACAAGCTGTTGGAAAGTTGCTGCAGCCGTGTTGCTCACCGCAGCAGTCTTGTTAGACTGGAGGACCGCACATAGCTCCAAAATTCGCGCAAGGATCTCGCCATGTATGTCGTCGGCGTAGAGTTGTAGTAGTGAAGGCAGAGTCTGCAGAACTTTGAGCTGCGGCTCGTAGCCTGCTCCTATCGCATCTTGGAAAGCATCAAGCACTTCAGGCAGTCTTGCCCGAGGGACAGCCTTGCTGGCTGTCAACCGCTGGAGACAGGCGGTCCCGGTAGTCGCCAATTTGGCATTCTTGGATCTACAGGCGAGAACAAAGGGCTCAATGAATTGAGGCTTGCGGCACAGATCTCCGGCCAGCTGAGTCTCGGACGTCACAGATATGGCTTTGATGTCGCCGAGGGCCCGTTCGGCAGCCGCGCGGACATCGTTGTACTTTCTCTTGGAGTCCGATATCAGGCTCGTCAACTCAGACTGAAGAAATGCATGTGTCATCCCTGCCACTTCGCCTCCTCATGGTGGGAAGAAACCAGGAGGACGAAGATGCCACTGCACTGGACGTGGAATTTCACGATCGAGCAGGAAGTACAATGCACGTTGAGAAATTAAAATGCACAGGCAACTGGCTGGAATGGAAAGCGTGTCCTGTCTCTGACGAGGAAGAGAACCAGTACGGTGGGCTGTTTGGCCTTATAGCGTTTGCGTTTACGGCTGAGTGGTCCGCACGAGTTCGGCCTCACTGTCCACAGTGGAATACGAAGACAGCTTCCTCTCCTTCGCCTCAAATCATAATGATGCCCGCCAGACACAAAGCTCAAAGCGAACTGCTACCTACTGCAGATCCGTGACAATCTGTGGTCTCTTGAATATCGACCCCAGAGAACAGCTGGAGTCGTTCCTGCAACGCCCCCCCCGATGGAGCATTTGCTACACCATCCTTCTCCGCGAACCCTCCGAGCAGAGATCCGAGACGTTGCTCAAGGACCGCTGGAAGTGGCTGACTGGTGTCTGCGCGATAGACTCTACGGGACTTGTCCTCCTGCCGACCCACACATCCTGTGGCTTGGACACAACCACGTGCAATCATCCTATCTCCACAGCCCAGACTTCAAGCCTCTGCCCATGACTTTGATGTTTCGAGACTTCTATGGCACTGACTGGGATACAGAGAATACGCTCAGCAGGCGTGACATTCATCGCTCTCACCCGTCGCTAAAGGATCTCAGTGTTTCCAAGGCGGCCGCGGCCACCGCAGCATACATACAGTCATGGCTCTACTTTGGCCTCCTCGAAGCCATCTGTGGCAGAGCAATATCCGCATCCTACCTGATCAGATCAGATCATGGCGGCCAGGAGTGGATGTACAGTCGAAACCTGGGAATACTGCTTGCGACGTGGAGGCGGGGACTGGATGCAGCCGAGCATGAAGTCCAGGAAGCAACTCTCCACGAAGCCCGCGATTGTGCCGCCCTGGCAAGCACTATTCTGCACCATATCCTCAAGGAACTGGAGAAATCTGGGTTTTCTGAGCTTCGAACGTCGATTCTGAGTGTCGAGCCGTGTCTTTCTGCTCTTCACGAGGCGGTCGTTGCCTTTGTGGAGAGAGAGTTGCGTATGGAAGTCAGGTCATTCGGTGGCATCGATTCCGACTCACCCGACGTCCCACGGCCATATTCAGGAAGCCTCGTTGCAAAAGGGTGGTGCCGATTCGTCGTGGCTAGCGCCGAGATCGCAATGCCACCGTCCCTTCTGCGTTCCGTAGCCGCAGCTGACTTCAAAGAGATCACAAAAGGACACGAGAACTGCACTGCGGAACAATGCAGGAGAAATAACGTCGAGCTCTCGACATATAAACCTGTGCATACGGTTCCGGGCTGCCGATGTGCCTTTCTGAGACCGTCAGTTAAATCTGTCAAGGACATATTGAACGCGGGCAAAATACCCGTTGTGCAAGTGAACGGGGCCAGCGACACTCTTACATTAGGAGCCGTTGATCTTGATGATGCTAATGCCGATTATATTGCCTTTTCCCACGTGTGGGCGGATGGCCTGGGCAGCAGTACCGAAGCCGGCCTTCCTCGTTGCCAGATCCTGCGGCTGGACCACTTGGCTAGCCGGCGGCTGAGCTTTGGTAGATGGTTTTGGATTGACGGCCTTCTTGTCCCCCATAAGGAGCCATATCGCGGAAAGGCTATCCAAATGATGAAGGCGACATATCAAAATGCTACAGGAGTCATAGTTCTAGACAATAGCCTCCGCTCCCTTTCGATATCAGCACCGACCCTTGAACTTGGCTGGGCAGTCTTTGCTTCTGGGTGGTTCGGTCGACTCTGGACGTATCAGGAGGGGTTCCTTCCACCCTGGGTCGACTTGGAGCTGCACGACGGACTGCTCGATCTGTACGCCCTGATCCAACGACTTTACAGATCCTACTTCGACCACTCGGAGAGTCCGTTCCCCAATGTGTTCATCCGCGATCTTCTGGCCGTCCTCCAAAAGGCGCGCCCGTTGGATCGCACGGCACGAGCACGACTTGATTCACGGCCAAAGGTCAGGCGAATCGTGGACATCTTCAATGCATTTACCAGAAGAAGGACCAGTCGCCCTGATGATCAGCTTCTCATCATGGGTTTACTGCTCGACATCGATGTTCGCGAGCTCATGAAAAAGGAGGGTGCGGACAGATGGATTCATTTCTACCTCAGCCTCGGGGAGATCCCCTGGACCGTCGTATTCGATCGGCGGCCAAAAATGGAGAACTATCCGTTTCGATGGGCCCCTGCTAGTTGGATCAGTGCTGGACGGGACGTCTGGCTCCATTACGACGATGCACTGGGCACAATATCTGATCGAGGCTTAATAGTCAGGCTCAGTGTCTTGTTTCTAAAGCAAGCCCGCCATACCGACATGTCTGCGCTTTTTCTCGTAGTGGGCGAACTCCAGTATGAGCTGAGTCGAACAGGCTCTAGTTCGCCTCCGAGAATGGACAAGTTCAACATCGTGATCGTGCGTTACTTCAGGCACGAATCGCCGCAGGAGAGCCTCGAGAAGAACAGCCGCATGTTGCTGGACGTTGGCTTGGGATTGTCAGAAGACTCCGGCGACCACCTGCTGCAGTACGACTTTTCTCCCGGTTGGGAGATTCACCTTATGACGGAACAAAGAGACAACGATTCAGCGTCGATCGAAAGCGTCCAAGCAGAATGGGTGATGAGAGACATATGTTTCACATAGATTCTGCGAGCTGCCTTGAAGGACCCAAGTCTGCGGAAGGATCAGGTTCATTTCGATCAAGACATCAACCAGGCTTGGGAACGACGATGTCAAAAAGGTCATTGAAGACATCGTGCCAGAACTCGGTGCTTGAGAGCACAACATGGGGAAGGGAGACTGTTGCGTGGCCGTCTCGTCTTGATGGGCTGGTTCCAGTTCCGCGACTGCTTACGGAGGACTAAGTCTTTTCATCGATGTCTATTCCAAGCAAGGCAACACAATGCAGCACAGGGTATTTAACTTCGACTATCAAGCATAGATAGACCTCTCTTTCGCAAAACAAATACTATGAGGATCTCGTCATCGCGTCTCTCACCTTCCTCTCAACATCCTCGCCAGCACGCTGCCTGACCATCCTGACGATCCAATCTTGCTGTCGGTTGGGCAGCATCGTCAGCCGCTCCATGTAACTTCTTAGCGCTTGAGTATCGGAATGCTTGTCCTGCAAGTCCGTCAGACCTGTAGTGAGGAGCCACCGCTGGAGACGTTGGGGATCTGAGAATTCCTCATCTCGTGCGGATGCAGCGGGAACTTGGGGATCGGTGGACGGTGCCTGATGAGCGGTGGCTCGTTGCGAGGATGGTCGGAGACCCTGGACCGGCGGTGCCACATGGAGGGCATCCAGGGTGTCATCTTCGTCCTCGGAATCGACATGTCGAAGGATACCTCGATTGTCAGGTAACGGGCGTCGCA
Organism: Phialophora expanda; assembly: GCA_016109585.1. Taxonomy (NCBI): domain Eukaryota; kingdom Fungi; phylum Ascomycota; class Eurotiomycetes; order Chaetothyriales; family Herpotrichiellaceae; genus Phialophora; species Phialophora expanda. The sequence continues at coordinate 768,139 of JADWPR010000005.1, read as the reverse complement.
GCGTCGGCTCTTGGGACTCTTCGTCTTCTTCGTCTGCGTCTTCAACCATGGCTGCGTGCCTTGGGTGAGCTAGTGGTGCACTTGTAGGCGACGTATCCGAGTCAGGAATACTCTCCAATTCGGGCATACTATCGTTGCGGTCGTCATCCTGCGTAGAATTCTCGCTGTCCGCCTGGAGGTAGTAATCCCACCCGCCAGCGAGTCCCAGTCCAGCAGGGGTGATGTCCTCACCCAAATCTTGGCCCTCTGCCTCCTCGATCTGCATCTGCAAAAACTCCTCGATCATCTCAGGAGGGATGTCACCGCCCAGTTGTTCTTGAAGGCCCCTGAGTGCGGCTTGTCCTTCTGACTCGCCGAGAGCGTCGGTTGCGGTGGCAGGGGCGTTGAACCAGTTCATGATGCGGGTGAGGAGACTTCCTGCCGTGCCAGCCGTGGCACCTGCGGCATTGAAGATGGTTTGCATTGTTGCGTCCCCTCCCCGTGGACCAGATCCAGGTGCTCGAGCGACGAAGTCAGATTGTGAGTCTGGCGGAGGAAGGACATCGGAGGAAGAGGTAGGCATAGTGGTGAACTTGCGTGGGAGGAGGGCAATCAACGCTGGGATCTCGAGCAGCATGATATGCCGGGCTTCCTCGAGCGAAATTTCCAGCTTGGGCGCTTCTGGAGCTGCGGAGATAGCGTCCCGGTAGTGTGGGAGAGTTTCTGCGACCTCACCGAGAAGGCTGATTGTCTCAGGAGTATTCCACAGGTCTTTTGCGCGGCTGACGTAGAGTTGGGTGTAAAGTTTCTCTGCGTCAGTGGTGGGAAGTTTTGCCCATAAAGCCTTCGGCAGGGGGGAGATGTCGATTGCGGACGCTAGGGCGGAGAGAATGTAGGGGTACTTGTGCATTGCGATGGCCAGGTGAATGCGAGCATCCCGGGGTTTGCCAGACCGCAAGTACGCCAGAGCCAGCGAAATCTGGATATTCGGCAGGAAATCCCAAGCCTGGCCATACGCATCATCTGAGCACAGCGCAATGAGCTGGGCATGCTGACGACCTCTGAGGGCGAGTTGGTCAATCATTAGAGTAACACCATAGGGATCGGTTAGGGGGTCGAGCTGAAGAAGGATCTTTGCCCATTCGAACGCAGTCCGCCACGTTCCCCTCATTTCGAGGTTCTTGATGTGTCGCCAGATTGCGAGGTAAAGTTCCCGGTTCGCAGGTTTGTTGAAAGATACACGAGCAATACCGCTTCGCAAAGCAGCCGGGAATGTGCTGTGTACCGACTTGCCAAACGAGAATAACGCCCGCTCGACCAGATCTCCGGATACAGCGTGGTCGCCCTGGTGTTTGGCGATTTCTGAGACTTGTAGCAGCGTTGCAATGTGGTACGGGTACATTGACAACAGGCCAACCATCCGCTGGGGATCCATCATTTCAACAGCCATGCGGAAGTGTCCTTGTGTCTCGCGGTAGAGGTGGTTGTGCGTAATATTGTAGTGCTTTTCGTTGGTGTCCGTAGATTCAGAATCCGCTTTCACCAATTCCATGCTCAGCCCACCACTAGTAGCCAGGGGCCATTCCTCTTTTCCCTGGACGAATACGTTTCGTCTATGCGCCAGAGACCCCAGTTCCTTACCTCTACTCGCGGTAGAATATCTTCCAGTGAGCGCAGTGGCTAGATCGACGCCGCCTTGTTGTTGATTCTGCTCGCGGCGGCGCGGATTGCGGGATGATGAGCGGGAATCTTGACCTTCCAGGGTGATACTGCCAAATAGACTCTTCATTTCATTGACCGGGTTCAGATTGTGGGAATCAACTGCGAGGAGTTTTGTGGCTCTTGACTCCCAGCTTGGTGTATTTGGAGTATCCGACAGCGCAGCCTGCCTTCGGCCACCTTGTGCGGCCAACGCCTTGAGTGCACGATCAACCTCGTCTCCAGACTCTTCCTTCCGCTCCTCGACTTCCTCTACCTTATTCTTGCCCTTCTTCTTCGACTTCTTCTTTTTCTTCTTTGATTTGGCGGGAGGAGGTGGCGAGGGATCTGAAGAGGGCTTGTTTTTGGACTGCGCGGCGGGTTCTGGTTGCACTGTCGAGGGTTCGTCATCGTCATCGGATTCTCCTTCGTCTTCGACACCATCCAGCATATCAAAGGCGTTCTTCGGGCGAGAAGGCGCAGCGACGGGTTCTGGGACATCGTCGTCCTCCTCTGACTCCTCAGCCTCCTCATAGGCCTTCCTCGCGGCTTCGACTTGTCTTTGCAACTCCTGCTCCCGCTGCAGTTTGCGCAGCGCTCGGGAAGACATGATGGCCAATCCCTGATGGTTCGGAGAGACTGTGATGGAGGGCAAAGACTTGGTGCTTGCAAACCAGAAGCGACTTTGTGATGAGCAGCAAATAACTTTGTCCCTCTCGAGGACCCGCGGGCAACTCACGGTGACGTTCGCCAAGACACGGATTCCAGCTGACACTCCGATTGGCTCGTTGCGATCTCGTCTCAGCCTTGTGTCCAGATGATCGTCAAGGCGTCGTCCATGGCACAAATCCAGCAATTCATCAGTTCAAGGACTCAACCCCTTCTCGATGCCGTCGTCCTGAAATCCATCTCCTCCGCTCCGTCCGACCGACCTCTCCAATGCGTCGCGCCGCTCTTTTCGCCCTTCGCTCGGCCCGGCTCTCTGCGCTTCGCAACATCATCACCAAGTCATCCTCATCCTCGTTGACGGCTCCGAATCATGCCTTAGCCTCCTCCACCAATGTCCACACATCCTCCCTCATCCGCAAATATAGTACGTCCCGACCGCCGTTCCAATCTTCTATGCGTGTCCCCAGGATACCTCTCCTCTTTGTCGGATCCCTAGGCGCCATTGGGGCATGGTATGCTTACAGAGGTGATGGGCCAGATCATCTTCTTAAAGCCCAACCCCCGTCGGTCTCCGCTCAGCCTACAAGGAGTTTGAGTACAACGCCAGAAAGTGCTTCTCCTGCTGCAGAATCCGCGGATCCCACGTCGGTCACAGCGGGTCACGAGCCCTATCGGAAAGCATTGGTGGTAGATAACGACCAGTTCTTCACTGGCAGTATCGTCGGAGAAGGTCCTTTGGCGAAGGACACTGATGACTACGGTCGGAAAGTCCTAGAGATGATGACACCGGAACAAGCCACCGAAAGACTGCGGAAAAATGAACAATCGTTCCTGGTAGGTCGAGGCCGTGGCGTGGTTCGCTATGACATGGTCCAACTGCCTAGCAATGACCCCATCGAAGACGACCACGCAGAAAAGATCGTGGAGGTCCCCAACACCGTCGCCGCAACGTCAGATAACGCTACATCATCTGACTGGATGTTCTGGGGTGTCTTCGACGGCCACTCCGGCTGGACCACCTCGGCCAAACTGCGTCAAGTCCTCATCTCCTTCGCCGCGCGCGAACTCAATCGCACATACAAAGCTGCCTTGACGGACGCAAAATCACCCTTTCCTTCTCCTGCCGCTATTGACGCAGCCCTCAAGTCGGCATTTGTGAAACTGGACAATGAAATCTGCCTTGACAGCGTCAGCAAGCTGAGCAAGAACCCCAGCAAACGCCTCGCCGCGGAGATCCTCGCTCCTGCCCTCTCTGGCTCCTGCGCCCTGTTGTCCTTTTACGACTCCCAATCCAAAACTCTCCGCGTGGCATGCACGGGCGACTCCCGTGCTGTTCTGGGCCGCCGCAACCCCTCGACGGGAAAGTGGTTTGCAACGCCCCTCTCCGAAGACCAGACCGGCTCAAATCCCAATGAAGAGGCCCGCATGCGTGCTGAGCATCCCGGAGAGGCCTTCGTCATCCGTGCGGGCCGCGTGCTAGGAAATCTAGAACCCACCCGCGCCTTTGGAGACGCATTCTACAAGTGGTCACGAGATACGCAAGAACGGATTAAGAAGAACTTCTTCGGGCGGACACCGCATAATCTGCTGAAAACTCCGCCCTACGTTACGGCCGAGCCAGTCGTCACTTCCACGCCAATCGAACCCGCCCAGGGTGATTTCCTTGTCATGGCCACCGACGGGCTATGGGAAATGCTCACAAACGAAGAAGTCGTCGGCCTAGTGGGCCAATGGATCGAACACCAGAACAGCCTAGCGTCTAACAAATCCGGCGGTTCTGCAAACAGCACGTCCGCCTGGCTGACCAGTTGGTTCAAATCCTCCAATTCAAGCAGTCTGCCGGTCGAGAAGGGCGGGAACATGGATAAAACGGGCCGCATCGACAACTCGCACAACCTGGCGAACGCCAATGAGAAGAATGGTGGCAAGAACGCTGGGCCAGAGAAGCCAATCCGCCAGCAGCAGTGGGATACACCCTCGGCATCGTCTCGGTTTGTGGTTGAGGACAAGAATTGCGCGACGCACTTAGTCAGGAACGCGTTGGGAGGGAAGGATAAAGACATGGTGTGTGCGCTTTTGACGCTGCCGAGTCCGTACTCGAGACGGTATCGGGACGACCTGACCGTGCAAGTCATTTTCTTCGGGGAGGCGGAGCAGGCGGACGGACGCGTGCTCGTCAACGAGGAGGCCAGCGCGGTGGTCAGGAAGGACAGTGCCAGTGGGGAGGGATTGAAGGCGAAGTTGTAAGCGAGAGAAGCGGTGGGATGTGTGTCGCCCACGACGAGCGAGGACCGAGTGGGTGAGGAACACCCTGACTCGTGTTCTCCCTCCTCTCAACTCGAGGGTTGGCGAGCGGCAACCTCTACATCTGTTTGAAGCGTGCTCGACAAGCGTGCTGTGAGCTTAGATTGTCACGTTCTCTCCGCATCTGTGTGTCCTTAGCTTAGAGAGAAACAATACCCATGCAGTGTTTCGAGACTGGTTCGAGGGTTTAACAAAGATTCTGGAACCCGTACGGAGCAGAAGGCAGGTTTGAGGCGACTCGCCTTAGCAGCACGAGCATCCCAGACGAAGTTGTGATCCAGCAACAGGTGGACAGTGTCTGAGCAGCACATTCTCGGGCGTGCTACTCCGTTGTTCATCGATTTATCTCTACCGCCGCGGCGGTCACAGACCTCATATCTTTGTGGCGCTCAACCCATGACACACCACGAGAACCATCATCATATCACCTAGTTGGTCGCCTCTGGGAATCGTTCCCAGCCCCGCTCTGGAGGGGAACAAAAGCACGTCCTCCTGTTGCTCATTGCTTGGCCGCATTCTCTGCTGGAGCTCTTTTATCTACGAGTATTGGAAGAGTGATTCGGAGAGATGCAGCGAGACTCCAAATAACGCTATCAAATGATTTCCAAGTTTGCGCTGACGATCTGTGCTATGACGTGCAAATCGTTCGCGGGTTCAGGGTTCAGCACCTTGTTGATTTCCAACATGTTCCCGTACGGCCCTCCTTTCCTTCTGCAGGTTTTGGTCTGAGACCCGAGCTTGACGATTCTTGTGTCGTCCCCGATGGTAGTTTTGAAACTCCTTCAAGGATTTGGCTTTGCCTCTATTGGAACCCCTGTGGAGTCGTTGTGGTAATTACCTCCGGAGTAGCGTATAGCATCGAGGAACGGCGTCAGTTGTAGCTATATTTGCACTTACACAACCCAAAGATATTGCGAACCGTCATAGAGGGCAAGCAATCTCACCATCGGGAAGGTGCAGAGGATGGAGACCACCATCGCGTAGGTCGTCCCTCGCATGCGTGATGTGTCCGGGTTTCGTTTTCTGGGCCAGATAAATGTATCCCCAGTTTAAGGCATCCTCAATCTCGCAGAGCATCGAACTCTGGGTCCAAACTCTTGTATCTGTGGCCTGCCTGTCTGCGACCGCCGCATTGCTCGCAGGGCGCAACTGCAAACTTCGATTGCTACCTGGAAGCCTTGCTAGTTTTCTTTCTCCCCTTTTGGCTTTGCCATCTTTGCCCTCAAAGGAGGCATGCGCTTGTTGGTCCCGAGCAGACGGGCAAGTAAAGGGCGCTGCACAAGTTGAGTGCCCGTGATGGTGATGAGATAAAGAACAAGAGCTGTAGCCATCTCGGTGCGGATGATGGCAAATGTAAAAAAAGCAGGCATCGCGATCAGACCGTAGCTGAGGGTTTTGGAAACCCGTGCCCACCGTTCTTGCTTCGAGTTAGCGGAAGCAGGTGTCGGTCGTTTGAGGGCTTCCCTCACCCTCAACCACACACTAAAGGTGGACAAAGTACCATAAGCAATGGGGAGGATATACAGCGGATCTCCCGAAACCAGACTGGGGATCCAAAACAGAGATTCAGTATCGAAGCCTGGCTCAACGTGTCCAAGTTCCGCGTCGATGTTACTGGTCGCCCTTCCGAAGAAATTGTAAATGAGTGAGACGATATCTCTCTCATCGCCTGCCATGCGTCTGATGCAATTCATGCTCAGAACCCACAAGGGAATAAACGAAATGGCCAGGACGGGCTCAACCCAGCTGGGTAGATATTTGTTGTGCTTTTGTATGGCTTTCCTTCGAGCTTTCAGCTGTTCGACCACCCAGGCTTCTGCTTTCTTCGCATCTGCTTCCTTTCCCCCTGGGTACTTGATCCTTGCTGTTTCTTGATATGCATTTCGCCAGGCTGATGTAAGTTGCATGGCGGTCTCTCTTGGTCTTCTGGCTCGCTGTGTCAAAAACTGGATGGGTATCCAACACGTTCGGATCAAGGTGGCACCCAAGGGAATGGTGAGATACCATGGCAGGCCAGTCTGCGTATGTAATTCTTGAAAGCCCCAGTGAATGGCTTGGGAAGCTGGTTCGAGCAGGTCGAGCAGAAACTCATTGGACCTCGAGGAGTGGAAACTGCGCGCGAGATTTGACCTGTATCGAAGGTCCTGACCGGGACATTGTGACGGGTGAATGATTCTTGAAGTTCGCAGGCATCGAAAAGAGCCACTAGAGAGCATCGTCAGCTGAGGGTTCCTGAAGGAGAATCCGTTGAACTGGTCTCGGCTGCGATGCTCGCTGGCAGGGAAAAGTGGCAGTCGCGTCTCCGATGCGCCAACGCGAGCCATGTGTCGGGGTGGTGTTTGTGGGGGGCTAGAAACTGTTAGGTGGCGGTGTGCATGGCCAAACGCTGCGTCACCGTTGGCTGATGCGCAAAATGATACCGGGCACCCTTTCGACTGACGTTCGATCGTTAGCCCTCGTAGGCAGCAGCTTACCTGTTCGCGGTTCCTCTCTCCTCCTGGACCAACAGTATCGGAAGTATGAGCCTCGGTGTCTTTAGGATCCTTCCGCAGAACTGGCAATGGCCACCTCAAGCATCGTGGCTCTTTTGGCGGTAGTTCCGCTTGTGCCTTTCATACTTATCCTGCTGGTTCAACTGGGGCTGCGCGCCCTCGGCTGGCACCTACAGGCAAATTCTAGAGAGAGGAAGGCCGCAATCATTAGACGCGTCGAAGCCGAGAGAGCAGCTGTCACAGAACATCGACGGTCTCAGGAAGCGGAAGATGGGTGGGAAAAGATCGAGAAGTCTGGCTCAGCTGAGAATGGCAAACCTCTTCTGGATGACTGGAATGGCGTTGTCGGCTTTTTCCATCCCTTCTGGTGAGTCTCATCGCTGATTCACTCAGGCCAGGCAGGATCTGACTTCAGCAGCAATGCTGGCGGAGGAGGTGAAAGAGTGCTCTGGGCTGCCATAGCAGCAACTCAGAGACGGTGGCCCAATGCCATATGCGCCGTCTATACAGGTGACCACGACATCGAGAGAGGGGCAGTGGTCGCGGCTGTCAGGAAACGCTTCGACATCGCTCTTCAAGAGCACTCCTTAGTCTTCCTATACCTGTCGAAGCGCAACTTTGTTCTTGCCAGCAACTACCCCCACCTTACATTATTGGGCCAGTCGTTGGGATCTTTGATCTTAGCATATGACGCTTTTCAGCTTCTGGTTCCGGACATCTTCATCGACACCATGGGCTATGCGTTCGCCCTTGCCTTCTGCAGATACCTATTTCCAAATGTACTGACGGCGGCCTACGTCCATTATCCGACCATCTCAACTGACATGCTTGAGAGCCTTGATGACACGACTGGTGATAGGGGCATTCACTCCGGTGCCGGGAGGGGTCTGAAGGGTACAGTGAAGAGGTACTACTGGCACGCCTTCGCGAAGCTGTATGGCTTTGTAGGCCGACAAATCGACGTTGTCATGTGCAACTCTACCTGGACGCAAGGTCATATACGACAACTCTGGAAAGCAAAAAGAGCATCTCCATCTTTCGCCACCATCGTCTACCCACCTTGCCCTGTAGAGGAACTAGAAAAGAAGATCCAGTTGACGCCAGAAGGTGAGAAGCAACGAGAAAATATTGTTCTGTATATCGCCCAGTTTCGACCGGAGAAAAACCATTCTCTTATCCTTCGAGCTTTCGCCAAGTTCTACCATGCGGCAAAGGACAAGCCTAAACTGGTTTTAATCGGATCCGTTAGAAGCAACACGCCGGACGAGAAGCACGTCTACAACCTCCGCCTCGAGGCTCGAGAGCTCAAGATCCAGGACGCCACGACTTTCATCTGCGACGCCGCTTTCTCGGTGATCCTTGACTATCTGAGGAAATCCAGTATCGGCACAAATGGCATGTACGCTGAGCATTTTGGAATCGGAAATGTTGAGGGACTGGCGGCGGGACTGGTCCCAGTGGTACATAACAGCGGCGGGCCCAAGCTGGACATCGTGGTGCCTTTCCAGGGTATGCCCATCGGCTTTCTGGCCGAAACTACCGATGAGTATGCTGCTGCATTTGCTCGCGTGGTAGCAATGAGCGCACAAGAGAGGCTGGCCATGAGATTGAGAGGTCGAGCCAGTACGAAGCGATTTACCGAGGAAGCTTTTGCCAGGAAATGGGTGGCGGAAATGGAGACCTTGGTCGGGCTGCAGAAGTCAGGACGAGGCAAGCTCGTTTCTCACTCGGAGAAGACTGATGTCCTATGATTGTTACAACAATGATACCCTGTTGGCTCTTTGCCAGATCTCTTTCTGAACAATGATTTATTTTTGTTGGAAGCGAACTTGCCCGGAAACCGTCTGACCTTCTCTATCAGGACATGCTGGCTGAAGGCTCCGAGGATTTTCCGAGCGCTCTTCGCCACAGCCTCTCAGCCTTACCTTTGAGTTGCCTCAAGTCGCAACTCAGGTCTTTTGGTCACTTTTGCTCCTTGACAAGCCTCCACGCCCAGGACTTCCCTTGTTCATATAGACTTCCCGGCCCTTACGCGAGAAGAAACTTCCATTTCTCTTTTCCCATAGCCATTTAAGTTATCCTGCGGTCACCCATCATGTCGCTCTGTCTCAATCGCCTCCAGGAAGAAAGGTATGAGTCGCATAGTGGGCGCCTAGTACCAGTGGCTGATACTGGCTTACAGGAAGCAATGGCGGAAAGACCACCCATTTGGCTTTTTTGCTAAACCCGTGAGGGGTGCAAATGGTGTGATTGACCTCAAGAACTGGGAAGTCGGCATACCAGGAAGAGAGAAGACAATCTGGGAAGGAGGATTGTTCAAGTTGAACCTCACCTTTCCAGATGAATACCCTACCAAACCTCCAAAATGTACGACACATCACATGCGCCTCTGAGAATGGAGAGCTGACCCATCCTAGGCAAATTCACTCCTCCGCTATTCCACCCTAACGTCTACCCATCCGGCACCGTCTGTCTCTCGATCCTGAACGAAGAGGAGGGTTGGAAACCTGCAATCACTATCAAGCAGATCCTCTTGGGCATCCAAGATCTCCTCAACGACCCAAACCCCGAATCGCCCGCACAGGCCGACGCATACAACCTGTTCAAGAAGGATCGGGCCGCATATGAGAAAAAGATAAAGAGCGTCGTGAAGGAAAACCCCGCACCTTGAGATTGCAGGGCCATACCGAAGTGGGTTTGCGACAAGCATTAGTGAGAGAATGATGAACTGGCACGCAGTCGTCAAGCGATATTGCGACCAATGATGAGCATGTGGATTTCAAGCGCGGCGTCTGGCAACGGACGTGAATCACAGTAGCAGTTTACAGGCGGGGATATTGTGGAAGATTCGGGCTAGAGGCCATGGAGAGTGCAGTTCGCAGATGGAGTTAGCAGGAGTGCAGAGGCACAGGAGCCACGGTCTACACTCCACGTGTTACTTTTCGTCAGCCAGAAGATGAGCCTTTTACTCAAAGGCTTTGCTTCTGTGGACTCGTGCGTGGTTGGGCATTCCTGCATGGGTAAAGACCACACGTCGATCTTGCCGCTGGGGTGTTTTGAAGGAGTCCGATCGTAACCCCCACGCTAGGGACCGGCCACGCTCGAGGGGCTGAACGAGAAAGTGCGGGGACGGATATATGCATCTCATGATAGGCATTCGGTCAGGTCCAGCGCAAGGCAAAGAACCAACAGGCGTTTCTTCCCACCACTAATCTTCGGCTTCTTATGTGATACTCGTAATAAGGAGAGGTCGCGTGCCGAAAATCGGGCTCCTCCTCCCTCGGGATGCGCGGCCGGCCAGGCACGAAACCCCAATTCTTGTTGTACGTTGCTCAAATTCAAATTACAGCACCACTCACTGGCGGGTGCAGAGAACGGCGAAGTAAAGAGGGGTTGAACCTTACTTAATGACCCTCCAGGTCCGCTGCTCGTCATGGCTAGCCTCATCAATTTGTGTCTTATCTTTTCGCGAAGTCAAAGTGAGGTACGGTGGGAAGTCAAGGTGAGGGCTGAATCAAAGTGCGTCTCTGCCATATCGTCAACAGAGAGCACTGTCGACGAGGTTCAACCGAGACGCCTGCACTTCCGAGGAATTTTGTCATAGTCAGATCGTGGAGTGGGAAGTCTTGTCAACTAAAAAGTCAGCGGCGTTCACTCATGTGAGCAGCCCGATATTTTCAGCCCTCATATTGAGTCATCCCACGCTCATCTTTTTGCCTCAGAAATTTTGGGCCCGAGCGTGGAACTGCTTTTTATTTCCTCCCACGCCCACGCCGCCACACTCCTTTCACATCTTGCATACCTGTTCACACCCTTCCTCCCGTTGCAAGATCAAGCAACCAGTACGTCGTGGGCAGCAGCGTGGGAAATCGTGGGAAATCGTGGGCAGTCATGTGTGGAATCTTCGCCTGCCACGGGTGAGTGATGCACTTCGTTCCTGGATCCCGAGCCCTGTCCGAGATCGGCGCATTCGCGAAAAGTACGAGCTACTGACTCAAATTGCTCCCAGTCATCCGTCGATTGCAGCCTTCAAGACCACTGCTCTTCAGTGCGTCAAATGCCTGCGACATCGTGGCCCTGACTGGTCTGGAAACTGGTCTGGGAATAACACCATCCTCTGCCATGAACGCCTCAGTATAGTGGGAGTGGACAGCGGGGCGCAACCTCTGGTCAATGATGAAGGGACAATTGCCTTGGCCGTCAATGGTGAAATCTACAACCACAGAATCCTACGCAAGCAGTTGAAAGTCCCCTACAGCTTCAAGACCAACAGCGATTGTGAGGTCATAATTCCTCTGTACCAGGAATATGACACAGACGCCCCTAAGCACTTGGATGGCATGTTCTCCTATGTCCTCTACGACAAAGAGCAAGATCGCACAATTGCCGCACGGGATCCCATCGGTATCACCTCGTTCTATCTCGGTCGATCGAGCCAGACACCGGGCGCAGTCTTTTTTGCTTCCGAGTTGAAAGCCCTTGCCCCGGTGTGCGACAACATTATCTCATTCCCGCCCGGCCACGTCTATGACTCCAAAACGGACAAGCTCACCCGATATTTCGAGCCGACGTGGTGGGATCCCAACAGAGTCCCCTCCACGCCTGTGGACTATAAGCTGATCAGAAAGACGCTGGAAAAGTCGGTGCTCAAGCGTCTCATGGCTGAAGTGCCATATGGTGTGCTGCTGTCTGGCGGCCTCGACTCGAGCTTGACAGCCTCGATCGCGCAACGGGAGTCTTTGCGCCAGCAATCGATTCTCAAGCGTCGGAGCCAAACCAATGGCGTCAACGGCCATGTCAACGGCGACGTCAACGGCGAACCCAATGGATACCATACGCCCGAGACTGGTACCAGACTAGTAGGTATCGATGATGACGACGAGCTGTCAACAGTAACTTTCCTCCCTCAGTTGCACTCATTTTCCATCGGTCTGCCAGATGCGCCCGACACGAAAGCAGCAATTGAAGTCGCCAAATTCCTGGGAACCAAGCACCACGACTTCACATTTACCATTCAAGAAGGACTTGACGCTCTATCAGACGTCATCTATCACCTTGAAACCTACGACGTCACAACCATTCGTGCATCCACACCTATGTACCTGCTGTCGAGGAAAATCAAGGCATTGGGCGTTAAGATGGTCCTGAGTGGCGAAGGTAGCGACGAAATCTTTGGAGGTTATTTGTACTTCCACGCCGCTCCAAACAAGGAGGAGTTCCATAAAGAGACCGTCAGAAGAGTCAAGAACCTCCACCTGGCCGACTGTCTGCGCGCGAACAAATCTACATCGGCGTGGGGTGTCGAAGCTCGTGTCCCGTTCTTGGACAAGCAATTCCTCGAAGTAGCGATGAACATTGACCCGGCAGAGAAGATGATCACCGACGGGCGAATTGAGAAGTATATCCTCCGGAAGGCGTTCGACACCTCCGACGAACCTGATACCCAGCCTTACCTGCCGGACCATATCTTGTGGCGCCAGAAGGAGCAATTCAGTGATGGCGTGGGTTACGGCTGGATTGACGCACTGAAGGATAACGCTGAGATCAACGTGACGGATGAGATGATGGCGAACCCCAAGCCTGAATGGCGCGATGATATACCCACCAGCAAGGAGGCGTACTGGTATCGGCTGATGTTTGACCATCATTTCCCGCCATACTGTGCCTCGACCGTTATGAGGTGGACGCCAACCTGGTCCAAACAGTCGGATCCCAGCGGACGAGCGATTGCGACTCATGTCGCGAGGTATGCGGAAGATGAAGCCGGCTCATGAGCATAGCTAGCAGACCGTGCGCAAGTTCGTTGTTGGCGGCATTGGCTGGAGTTGGCTGGATTCGTGAGGAGGATACTTGAGATCTGTCTTTGGCAGACGAACTCTGATGATAAGCTGGGATACACCGCGGGAGGACTATATGCTGTTCCACATCTGACCTAGCTGTGAAAAGCATCGAACGGGCTCTCTAAAAGCTATATGCTGTGATTTGTTCTCGTCTTCAAGAGTAATTAAATTCATGGTACATAGTGCAATGGGAATGAGTAAATACTGTGTACTGAACCCCTGAGCAAGCCCCCCTTCCGAAGGGCAACTCGCCCGAAGACTGAGGCACCTCCCTCAGAGTTGGCCTGTGATTGGCCAATTGAGCTGCTGCTACTGCCAAACAACTCCGAACCATTTTCTTTGCAGCTCCAACCTTCACTTGGGGTCTGTTGCTGTTTCGCTTTCTTCATCGCCCCCCCTTCTCGGTATCCTCTATCTGCATTCCCTCGTGGACCTCGCACTCCAGATCGCCCATCATGCCTGGCATCCCGGTTCCTTTCAGCGACATCGCTAAGCCCGCGAACGATGTGAGATGCCCAGTCGAATCCATCCGACTTCGATGGGATTCTCCTGCTAACATGGCAACTTTCTCTGCAGCTCCTCAACAAGGATTTCTACCATACTACCGCCGCCAACCTCGAGGTCAAGTCCAAGGCACCAAACGGCGTAGTGTAAGAACCTTCTCCACGCCTCGAGATTGAAACAGTATCTGACCCAAAGCGTGTTGTTGCAGCTTCAACGTCAAGGGCAAATCCGCGCACGATGGTCCCATCTCAGGCTCGGTGAGCACCACGATATCAAGAGACCAATTAAGAATATCACATGTTAACGGCCAGGGAAAGATCGAAGGGAAATACACCGACAAGGCAACTGGTAAGACGCCCTTTGCTCAATCGTTCGGATCAACTCCGAGGTGCTGACGAGTGGTGACAGGTCTCGCCCTCACCCAGACCTGGACCACCTCCAACAGCCTCGACACCAAACTCGAACTTGAAGACAACATCACCAAGGGCCTCAAAGCCGAAGTCCTGACAAACTATCTGCCTGCCAAGTCCACTTATGGCGGCAAGCTGAACCTCTTCTACAAGCAACCAAACATCCACACCCGCCTGTTCACGGACCTGTTCAAGGGCCCCACTGCCAGTTTCGACGTCACGCTCGGGCATGAGGGATTCCTCATCGGTGCAGAGGGAGGATACGACGTCGGCAAGGCCGCCATCACCAAGTATGCGCTTGCCGCGGGATACTCACAGGGGTCGTATGCCGCCGCCATCACGGCGACGAACAACCTGACCGTCTTCTCCGCGAGCTACTACCACAAGGTCAACACCGAAGTTGAGGCAGGCGCAAAGGCGACTTGGGACAGCACGTCCGGAAGCAATGTCGGCCTGGAGGTCGCGACCAAGTATAAGCTTGATCCCAGCTCTTTCGCAAAGGTAAGCCGTAAACAGCCCCCGTCACCCCGCCTTTCAAGGAATGCAAGTGCTGATGCAAGTACGTGTGCATATAGGCCAAGATCAACGACCGTGGTATTGCCGCCCTGGCATACAACGTCAAGCTCGGCACTGGCGTAACTCTTGGCCTGGGCGCATCGCTCGACACGCAGAACCTCAACCAAGCGGCCCACAAGGTTGGGGCAAGCTTCACATTCGAGGGATAGATCATCAGCCTGAAGATACCCTGGGGGTGAATTGGTGTGATATGTGAGCGCGTGAGCGCATGAGCGAAAGGTGGTGCCCACCTGTCAATTCACATGTTTGCATCGCATCAAGAAACCCATCCATGTAGAATGTAGTAGGCAGAGGGGGAGGACAACAACTCCGTGCCTTTTGCATGTACAGAAGACGCTTCAAAGTGTAGAGCAAACTCAGCATAGATGTGACAGAATGTCCCAGCCAGGTTGCTTTGTCTTCCGCTTCTAACCCATCCTATGCGATCGGACATGAATTCTTCTGGTGCGCTTGCATTTTGTTGACGACCGAGGCGAGGAAGCCTCGAGAGATTATTCGCTCTATATACACCTCGGGCGAGCTGGGTAAAGTCTGTCTGTTGGATTTATACCAACGATGGATTGATTCGCTGCGTCTCATGTCTGTCTGTCTCTGTCTCTATACCCTTCTTCTACGAACCTGGCGTCAGGCCGCTCAAGTTCCGAGGTTTGCATGCAGTCGACCAGGTCCGCGCAATCGGCCTCACCAGCAGCAGCGGATGGTATTGCTAGCCTTTCGTCCACTCATTCTTCGCTGAATCCCTTCTACTCCCGTCTGCGCGAGTCAAACCGCCCCCACGAGGAGTGCTGGCCAATTTTAAGACAAGAGTGCCAGCCCCGACGCTCAGGGCGATGATGCCGCTGACAACAATGAACCTGGCCCAGAAGTTATCGTCCTCGAACTCAGCCTGCGCGGCTGCCAGTTCCGCCTGCCGGCGGTTCATGCGCCGGTAGTCCTCATGCGTTTGGGTCTTGTATGTCGGTCGAGAGTCGAACATTGCACTGGTATCGCTAGAGAAGGCGCCTGCATCGAATGTGCCGCCAGGATATTCCTGGCCTGCCGCTGCTTGGTGAGCGCGGGCTTGAGCTTCGTGTTGTGTCCTCGCGGAAGCGCCACCATGCGCGTAGAACGAGGGCGGAGGACCCTTAAACACGCTCCGTCTCTTGCTCAGTCCTGAGGCAGGTCTGTGGCCTGCGTATGTCCCTGACCTGCTGGCGCTGTGGTGTCGGCCGTGCCGCTCGTGCTGCTGTTGTGCGCGCATGACATCTCTGTCGTAGCGTTTCCTTTTCTCCGGGTCCGCGAGGACGGAGTAACTCTCGCTGATCTGCGCGAAGCGGTCGGCAGCTTGGGGGTCCTGGCGGTTCACGTCCGGGTGGGTTTCCTTGGAGAGAATGTAGAATTGACGCTTCAGCTCTGCTTTGGTGGCGTGCATGGGGAGTTTGAGCACTTCATAATGATTCTGAGGTGCGTTACCGGTCTGTTCCAGGTGGCGAGTGCGAGAGAAGAGACGGTGACCTCGTGTCCGAGGGACGCATATCGAGGAGGAGGCGGTGGTGGTGGTGGCGAAGGGCGGGGTCGCGTGAGAGAATCGAGGGAGGGGATGGGCGAGGGAGAGGGAGATGGAGGCTGGGCGAAGGATCATGCCTCATACTTGATGATTTCGTGCTGTTTGAGAATGAGAAAAAGAAGTGCAACTTTGAAGAGGCACTGATAAGGCAAATTGATGCTGGGGCCCGTACTCGTAATGTGTCTACCCCGTACTTGAAGTCATCGTTGCCCAGAAGCACCAGGGGTCATACACGTGACCAGATTCCAAGCGGCGTCATGGGCTTTGCTAACCGCAGTTTTGCCGCTGCAGTGTCTGCGTTGTACTCGTACGACTATAGTTTTCTTATTGTATGTAGCCTTGCCGACAACTTCGTCCTTGTTGGCAATCAGGAACATCACATTCAGGTCCGTCAGGATGGCGGCGAAGACGGCAGATGAGCTCTCGAAGCTGGCCTTGAATGGCACTGCCACAAAGCAAAACCCACAAATCACTGGCACAAACGGTGTGAACGGTCACTTGTCGGATCAGGGCGACTCGGACGACGACAAGGACGACGACACCCCTGTGAATGGCGGGGCTGCGGACGGAGCTGCCAACGGAGCCGCAAAGAAGAAAAAGAAGAAGAAGCCAAAGAAGAAGAAGACCGCAAAAGTCCAATCAGATCCGCCTCGCGTGCCTCTGAAGGATCTCTTTCCATCCGGCACATATCCAGTCGGCGAAGAAGTGGATTACAAGGATCACAATGCCTATCGTACCACTAGCGAAGAGAAGCGTCACCTCGATCGTACCAGGAACGATTTCCTCCAGGAATACCGCCAAGGCGCTGAAGTGCATCGTCAAGTCCGAAAGTGGGCGCAGGCCAACATTAAACCGGGCATGACACTGACCGAGATTGCCGAGGGCATCGAGGACGGCACCCGTGCGTTGACCGGTCACTGGGGACTGGAAGAAGGAGACAACATCAAAGGTGGAGTGGGCTTTCCCACCGGTTTGAGCATCAACCACATTGCCGCACACTACACCCCGAACGCAGGCAACAAATGGATTTTGGCCGAGCAGGATGTCATGAAGGTTGACTTTGGAGTCCACGTCAATGGGCGTATTGTCGACTCGGCATTTACCATGGCCTTCGACCCGAAGTATGACAATCTGCTGGCCGCCGTCAAAGATGCCACAAACACAGGCATACGTGAAGCAGGCATCGACGTGCGCGTCGGTGATATCGGCGCCGCAATCCAAGAAGCTATGGAATCGTATGAAGTCGAGCTGGATGGGAAGACGTATCCAGTCAAATCTATTAGGAATCTGAACGGACATGATATCGTCCAACACAGCATCCACGGCGGTAAATCCGTCCCCATTGTTAAATCAAACGATCAGACCAAGATGGAGGAAGGAGAAATCTTCGCCATTGAGACATTTGGATCTACTGGTCGCGGATACGTCACCGATGATCTGGAGGTGTCTCACTACGCTTTGCGCCCCGATGCACCGAATGTGCCTCTTCGTGTCCAATCTGCGCGGAACCTGTTGAATGTCATCAAGAAGAACTTCGGGACTCTTCCTTTCGCTCGAAGATATTTGGATAGGTTGGGCCAGGAAAAGTACTTGCTGGGGTTGAACAACTTGGTTAGTTCGGGAATCGTGGAGGCATATCCGCCGCTTGTGGACATCAAGGGTAGTTACACAGCTCAGTTTGAGCACACTATCTTGTTGAGACCTACCGTGAAGGAGGTGATCAGCCGTGGTGACGATTATTGATGCATTGAAGGAGTTGTCATAATGGTGGTTCACGCCGCCTGCAGCAGGACGAAATGGTTCGGTCGCTACACTCTGAGACGCCTACGGGC
This sequence comes from Phialophora expanda, assembly GCA_016109585.1. NCBI lineage: Eukaryota > Fungi > Ascomycota > Eurotiomycetes > Chaetothyriales > Herpotrichiellaceae > Phialophora > Phialophora expanda. The sequence continues at coordinate 750,289 of JADWPR010000005.1, read as the reverse complement.
CTTGTCACTTGTTATGCGCAACGATCTCAGAATAAAAGAATTATATGACCTTGAGAAAGGGCCGCTAAGCAAACATGGTATGGAGTAGTTTAATTGTCCGAGCGGTGTAAGGCTGATCTACTTTTCTGCAAGGCTGGGACTCGGTTCAGCTTCCTGATTGGCCTACGCCTTGAAATTTTCTCGAACTCCGATGCACGGAGCGAGGACAACATATCATGATTCTGGCGGATTAGAACTTTGCCGAAGAAATAATATTATATTTGGGATCCGCTTCTTGTGAGCCTAGCATCTTTGGTCAAATAATCTTCAAAGCACGGGTCAAACCCCCTTAAGGCCACTGTTGGAATTCGAGTCACTCTTGTCTTGAAAGTTCTTCACAGTTGATCAGAGGACTCATTCTGCGCCGCCAAATCTCGCCTTGCCTCTCAAGGTTGCCAGCCAGCATGTCGACTTGGGGCAGCTACTTCCGTGTGACCACCTATGGCGAGTCGCATTGCCGTTCCGTTGGCTGCATTGTCGATGGGTGTCCTCCTGGGCTCCAACTTACTGAAAATGACATTCAACCGCAAATGACCCGGCGGCGACCAGGGCAATCAGCACTTACAACGCCTCGGAATGAGAAGGACCGTGTGGAGATTCATTCTGGGACAGAGTTCGGGGTCACGTTGGGAACACCGATTATGTTGATGGTGAGGAATGAGGATCAAAGACCGAAGGATTACGGCAGGGGGACTATGGATATGTATCCTCGGCCGAGCCATGCAGATTTCACTTATCTGGAGAAATACGGGGTCAAGGCAAGCTCAGGCGGTGGCAGAAGTAGTGCGAGAGAGACAATAGGTAGGGCGCCGGCCCCGGCTACACCGTGTCTGCATTTCCTAACGTGAAACACAGGACGAGTCGCAGCCGGAGCCATTGCAGAGAAATATTTGTCACTCTCTCATGGAGTTGAGATCGTGGCGTTCGTCTCGTCTGTTGGATCAGAGCACCTCTTCCCACCTACGGCAACCCATCCGTCGCCCGCCACAAATCCAGCCTTCCTGTCGCTCATCTCTCGGATCACACGGCAAGAAGTCGACTCCTTTGTCCCTGTGCGGTGTCCCGAAAAATCGGCTACAGAGCGAATGACAAAGGTGATAGAGAAATTCCGCGATGCATCAGACAGCATTGGCGGCACAGTGACTTGCGTGATTCGCAATTGTCCGATCGGCCTGGGAGAACCGTGCTTCGACAAATTGGAGGCCGAGCTGGCACATGCCATGTTGAGCATACCTGCTACGAAAGGGTTCGAGATCGGATCAGGTTTCGGCGGCTGTGAGGTGCCAGGCTCGATACACAATGACCCATTCATTGCCGCTGCCGAAATCGCTGCGGGCGAACAGACTCCGCGTTCGAAGCGAAAATTGACAACGAAGACGAACAACTCCGGTGGGATCCAGGGCGGTATTTCGAACGGCCAGGACATCTACTTCCGAGTGGCCTTCAAGCCACCTGCAACCATTGGACAAGCGCAACAAACAGCTACTTTCGATGGGGAGGACGGCACTCTGGAAGCTAAAGGGCGGCATGACCCTTGCGTTGTCCCGAGGGCTGTCCCGATCGTCGAGGCCATGTCCGCTTTGGTTCTTATGGATGCTCTACTAGCGCAGCAAGCGAGAGAGACCGCTCGAGCGCTCCTTCCGCCTCTTAGGGCTGTGTTGCCAGTGAAGGGTACCGGGACGACAGCGGATCCTGAGAAAGTGTTGAACGGGAAAGCACTTCAAGGTGAACAAGCTTGATATGGCCAATGTACAACATGGTTGGGGACATGAGTTCAGGGGCTGTAAGATCTGCAATAAAACTGATAGAGGTTGCCCTCGCTTGAGCCTCCAGATTGCCCTCGTCTCTGCCTATCCCAACCTTCCGCGACGGCGGGCTTGTGCCAACGCCGAGTGCGCAGGAAACAACCAGCGTGTCTCGTTCTGGCTTAGAAAAGTCAAACCTAACGCGTCCATTACTACGGAGTACTTGCGCACACATGAGCCTGGGTATGGAGTACATCAGGGTCAAGAGAACGACCACGCATGTCTGCTTCCTTCGACAAGTGTTTCATCTTTTCGGGTAGGGGTCAGCACCTTCAGCTCGATACACCGGCGCCAAAACTGCATCCAAAGGCGTAGCGGCTCCAGATCTAGCAGATTGATCTTAGACACAAACATAATCTGCTGCAACATCCGATCATCGTACAGAGTACAGGTATTTGATTGGTTTCGACTGGCACAATCAAGGGCCGAGAGTCTCTTCACGTGAAGCCAAGTCCCCGCGGCGCATCCTGTGGCGGTGGTTGCCATGGCGATGAACATCTCGACCATCCCACGCCACGTTCTGCACGACACTGGCCGCAGAGTTGGTCCTCGATGGCGCCAACTTGCTTGTGGCACGGCGGGAAACCGATTGGGTCTGTTGAGAAAGGTTTGCAGCCACGCTCGCTAAAGGGACCCTGGGTTTGCCAGAGAGTTTGACGTGGCTGGCGGTAGTTTCACTGTTTACCACTCGCGACGAACCCCGCAAAGATTGCGATTTCCCTTGCCAGCCTCTCCACCAGGTCCTTCTTGAAATCCTCCTGCGCCATCCTAAAACCAGGTCCGACCCCTCTTGTTTCCCTCCTAAGATTCTGAGAGCAAACAGGTGAACTTCGACGACAATCTCGACAATCTGGAGGTCGCGGAAGGCCGCAGATGGGTATTGTTTGCCAGCCCGGATGACAATTCGATCCCGACAATTATGACCTGACACCCCAGACGAGACATGTTACAAGCGCTCGTCCCTCTCTCCGCCGGCCTCTTGACCTTGGTGGCACCCGCATTTGCACAACCAGAACTGCCCTACAATCCGACGCGGATCGTGCCAGCGCAAAATGGTTCGGCCGTCTACATCTTCTCGCCGCGCCCCTCTACGTCCTACCAGTCCACTCTTTCCTGGCTCAATACGTCTGAGACTGTGAACTCGAGTTCACCCAGAACTACACCGTTTCAAGCCCTACCCTTCCTGTCAGACCTGGAACCTCGCGCGTTCCTAACGCTTCCGCCGGACGATGAAGGTTTCTCAGTGCTAGTGGGCGACTGCAATGATCCTACACAAGATCTGGAATTATGGAGGTTCATATTTGACGCCGACTTCAGAAGTGGTGCATGGAAAACGCCAGTGCTTAATGCAGATGATGATTCCCTGAGCCTGAAGTACCTCTCGGCTGGCTTCACGTTCTCCCCGACGAATTCGCGTGACGATGTCTCTCTATACGTCTTTGGGGGCATGTGTCCCAACGGCACGTCTCCAGACGCCAGCAGTTGGACCTCGGACGCAGCTTACTCAAACACCATGCTCACTTTCGCCCAGGGCTATATTACAAATGACGACCGGCCTTATACTGTCTCGTTGACCGGGGCAAGAGCCCCGCCGGTTGCAGAAGCGGGCTTGACTATAACTCCCTTGATGCCGACATCCTCGAACACTTCGGGAAACACGGTTTCGCAGCAGCAGAACTTCGCTCTCATCGGCGGCCACACGCAGAACGCCTTCCTCAATATGTCGCAGTTAGCCATCTTCTCATTACCCCAGGAATCCTGGGCATTCGTTGACGTGACCCAAGCCGACGATACTGTTGAACCACGATCCGGCCATACTGCGGTCCTGACGGACGATGGATCCAAGATCGTGGTGTTTGGAGGATGGGTTGGCGACATCAATACACCCGCGCAGCCACAATTGGCCGTTCTGAACATAGCTCAAGAATATGGTGGACAGGGAGATTGGGCTTGGACTGTTCCTCCCTTGATTTCTAGTCCGCTCCCTACCGACCATGGCATCTACGGCCATGCCGCAACCATGCTTTCCGGCGGTGTCATGATGGTAACTGGTGGCTACGCGATTAACTCGTCTGGATCCTCAAAGAAACGCGATCTTTCGGATAATATCTCCTTCCTGAACACCACAAGCTTCGAATGGACCGATGTTTATACGAACCCTCATATTTTTGGCTCATCTCCCGCTCCCACAAGCGCCGAATCATCCAGCTCCGGATTGAAGCCCTCGGAAAAGGCGGGCATAGGGGCAGGTCTGGGCCTTGGCCTGGCAGCAGCCGCCGTGGTTGCCATAGTCTGGCTTCTCTACTCACGAAAACTTAGGGCAAGACGCTCCCTCCGTGAAAAGGAACTTCGGGAACTGGCTCTTGGCGCCGAGCGACATCACTCACCACTGCCACCGGGTGAGGATGATCCGAGATATTCAGGCATGCGGAGCGCCAGTTGGGCTGCTGCACAGGAAGCAAAGATCGAAAGCTCGGGAGATCCATTTCCATGGGCACCTGTGGCCTTGGCCAACCATACCGATCAACAACGTCCGACGGCGGCAAACAATGAGAACAACAGTGCCCGACACGCTGAGCGCACCGGTGTGCAGATGGAGATACCAAGCCCGACAAGAGGCTTGAGGAAGGGCGTGAGTGCAAGGGGTCCAGCGATGCACCACCCCTTCAATCAAAATCAACCTACGGGCTCGGGGACAGTCTTCCGCATCGAGGAAGAGGACGAGGGTAGCCATAGCGGGTCTCTGAAACGGGCAAAGACCCCCAGGGTGGCCACCGACAACTGGTCGATTGGAAGCAATCCATTTAAAGACCCTCCGCCTACTGCGGACGATGCTCCCGAGGATGAAGCTGCAGTACAGCGGAAGAAGGAAGTGGAGGGGTGGGTCGAGGACTGGCAGTCGGCCGCCGAGAGCATGACCGTCTCAAGAAGCCCAAGCAAGGCTCACAGCAGAACATACTCCAATCTTTCGCAGTTCCGCAACCCTCCAGCTGTGGGAGACATGGCTAGTCGCGGTTCACCTGAAAAGTCTGACAGAACCGGCAGTAACCTCTCCGAGAAGAGCATGTTGAGCACTTCGTCCTTCCAAAGATCAGTGGCTGGCACTTTGTCTCGGAATGTCTCTCAACGGAGTGCAAGTGGGGGCTATGCATTGTTCTCAGGTGCTGCAGCAGCCATGGGCCGGTTCGGATATGGTCGACAAGGCAACGTTGGGCACGATGGTGGGGCAGGACTTTCTCGAGCGCCTTCGAATCGAAGCGTGTCACTCAACTTTGACACCACTCGAAATATTGCTTCTCAGGATGGTGCAGACACATTCGCCTCCGTCAGGAGCAGGTGGGCCCCGTCAGCGGCCGGGGAAGATCAGTCTCTTCTCAATCGTAGTAGCCAGCCACGACAGAGCGAGGAGCGAGACTACAGTACGCTTCCAGGAAGCCCCAGCAAAGACAAATATTCGCGAGCGAGCAGCCTCACAAACTCCAGCCGAAGGGCTCTCAACCTTCTGGGAAGCGTGAGGCGCGTCTTCAGTGGAACTGGTGGCGTTGACGTTCAAGATCGAGTGGCGGCCTTCGAGAGTGGAAGCGCGCAATCCAGTCCAACAAAGCATTCGCGTCACCCCGAAATGACCGAGACAACTTTGAAAAGGACGCTTAGTGGAGGGGCAACCACGTTCTGGCGCAGCAAACAAGGAGCCAAGGACTGGGAGGATGATTTGTCTGGGTCGAGTAATATTGGACCCTCATCCACAGTCCGCCGAAAACCGGTCCCTGGAGTGACACCGAATGATAACAATGGTGAACTCTTACATGACGAGGACTGGGACGTGGAGACGGCTGTACAGCAACGAGTTGTCCAGGTCATGTTCACCGTTCCCAAGGAGAAGCTGCGTGTCGTCAACGCCGATGCCCTGAGTCTACTGAGCAGCAACAGGAGCGAGGTTGACCAGGACGAGGACAAAGAAAGAGATCAGGTGAAAAGGATGAGCAGCGTGAGGGAAGGGGATGAAAACTACAATGACCAGGCTGATGATGATACGGGACCGGGCAAAGGGAAGGAGAGAAGATTCTGAGATATTTGTGTTACTGTTTTCGCCTTCAAGGTCGTTGTGTTTGTATATGCCTGTACAATTGCAAGGGCGGCGAGCTTGGGTTAAGTTTACATCTTACATCTTGGATTGGCAGATCTGCTTTGAATCAAGCGTCGGTGTTGATTTAACTTGCTTGGACATACGAGTGTATCTCGAGTACGGCTCGAAATGTGATGATTGACTTCTCATGCCTAAAGGCCATGTTTGTCGCTGAGTGCATTTGTAAGCTTTGTTTACTGGGCGTGGAGACCGGTATTTCCCAGCCGCCGAACCATCATCGCAAGGCGGCCTGGGACCGATGTACTTAGCATTGCCAGCGAGACAGCCTGCTGGAGCATTGAGACCGGCCGCTGCATCTGGGTCACGGCGAAGCCTCTCGAAGAAATGAGTCGAGACGCCGCGCACGGTAGTCGACTTGAAGCATTGCAGCGAGGTGAGTGGAAGAGGCAGAAGTGAGTGGCAAATGAAAACGTGACGTCTTGGCCATTTACGCTGGTGGGGTCAAAGGGCAAGACTCCAAAACGCGAACGCGCTCTTAGGCGTGTTTTATGCGGGCATCTTATATCTGCATGTTTTGCTCCCTCTCGTCCTGGGCATCGTCTCCTTCACTATCAACACTAGCACACTGCTGCCTGCGTCTCTACAGTGACTGGAGATTGCGTTGTGGACCATCAGAGTCTTTAAGTGCACTGTTGTGCTGTTCTCCTCTGCCCTTCTCCTCAATCATCCCTTCCACCCTGCACAACCCGCCTGCCCTTGAGACAGAACAAAGAACAGGTGCAATCGGCCAATATGTTCGTCTACAAGCGAGGTATGACATGATCCATTCACGGGAGACGCGAGAGACGTCGTGTCTGCTTATCCGAGCCGCCGCCATCGTGATCACGGGCTAACAACGCTTGAACAGACGGACGCAAGGAACGCGTACAGTTCGACAAGATCACGGCTCGTGTCTCGAGACTGTGCTATGGCCTCGACCCAGAGCACGTCGATGCAGCAGCTATCACCCAGAAGGTCATCTCTGGTGTCTACCAGGGTGTGACCACCATTGAACTCGACAATCTTGTCAGTATTGCCACCTGATGCTGTCTGTCGTTGCTGACACCACTTTGCAGGCCGCAGAGACCGCAGCATACATGACAGTCACCCATCCCGACTATGCCATCCTTGCAGCACGCATTGCCGTCTCGAATCTCCACAAGCAAACCAAGAAGCAGTTCTCTGCCGTCATTTCAGACCTCTATCACTATATCAATCCCAAGAACAACAAATTATCCCCCATGATCTCCAAAGAGACGTACGAATGCGTTATGAGACACGCTGACGAACTGAACTCGGCCATTGTCTACGACAGAGACTTCAACTACCAATACTTTGGCTTCAAGACGTTGGAGAAGTCATACCTGCTGAAAATCGGCAAGCAAGTCGCCGAACGACCGCAGCACATGATTATGCGTGTAGCTGTCGGCATCCACGGTGACGATATTGAGAAGACCATCGAGACATACAACCTCATGTCCCAGAAGTGCTTCACTCATGCATCACCCACGCTCTTCAATGCTGGAACACCACAGCCCCAGCTGTCCTCTTGCTTCTTGATTGACATGAAGGACGATAGCATCGAGGGCATCTATGACACGCTCAAGACCTGTGCCATGATCTCCAAGACCGCTGGTGGCATCGGTCTCAATGCCCACTGCATCCGTGCAACTGGCTCCTATATTGCAGGAACCAATGGGACATCAAATGGGCTGATTCCCATGTTGCGTGTTTTCAACAATACGGCCCGCTACGTCGACCAGGGCGGCAACAAGCGACCCGGTGCTTTCGCCATCTACCTGGAGCCATGGCACGCTGATGTCTTCGACTTCTTGAATCTAAGAAAGAACCACGGCAAAGAAGAAGTCCGTGCCCGTGACCTGTTCTATGCTATGTGGACTCCTGACTTGTTCATGGAGCGTGTCGAGAAGAACCAGGAATGGACTCTTTTCTGCCCTCATGAAGCCCCAGGTCTGGCTGATGTCTACGGCGATGAGTTCAAGGAGCTCTACGAGAGATATGAGAAGGAGGGCCGTGGCCGTCAGACGGTCAAGGCCCAGAAGCTGTGGTATGCGATTCTTGAGGCTCAGACTGAGACCGGCACTCCCTACATGCTCTACAAGGATGCTTGCAATAGGAAGAGCAACCAGAAGAACCTGGGCACCATTCGAAGCTCAAATCTTTGCACCGAGATCGTCGAGTTCACAGCACCAGATGAGGTTGCTGTCTGCAACTTGGCTTCCCTGGCTCTTCCCACCTTTGTCGACCAACCTCGTGGTGAATATGACTTCGGTCGCCTTCATGAGGTGACTCAAGTGGTCACCCGCAATTTGAACAAAATCATCGACATCAATTACTATCCCGTCCCTGAGGCGAAGAAGAGTAATATGCGACATCGACCTGTTGGCCTTGGTGTGCAAGGTCTTGCAGATGCCTTCCTTGCTCTGCGTCTTCCCTTTGACTCTCCGGAGGCTCGACAACTCAACATCCAGATCTTTGAGACTATCTACCATGCGGCTCTCACTGCTTCGTGCGAGCTTGCAAAGGAGCAAGGCACATACGAGACGTACGAGGGCAGCCCAGTCTCACAAGGCATTCTCCAGTATGACATGTGGAATGTCACCCCATCCGACCTGTGGGACTGGGACTCCTTGAAGGCCGACATTGCCAAATATGGTGTCCGCAACTCTCTGCTTGTTGCTCCTATGCCTACGGCGTCGACCTCCCAGATTCTTGGCAACAACGAATGCTTCGAGCCATATACTTCCAACATCTACTCCCGTCGTGTCCTGGCTGGTGAGTTCCAGGTTGTCAACCCATGGCTCTTGAAGGATCTGGTCGACCTTGGTCTTTGGTCAGATAACATGAAGAACCGTATCATCGCCGAGGGTGGGTCGGTTCAGAACATCCCAAACATCCCTGCCGACATCAAGGCGCTGTACAAGACTGTCTGGGAAATCAGCCAACGAACTATCCTCCAGATGGCAGCCGACCGGGGCGCCTTCATCGACCAGTCCCAATCTCTGAACATCCACTTGAAAGAACCCACGATGGGTAAAATCACATCCATGCACTTTGCCGGCTGGAAGATGGGGCTCAAAACTGGCATGTACTACCTCCGCACCATGGCCGCCACACAACCCATTCAGTTCACTGTCGACCAAGAACAACTCAAGGTGGCCGATACGAACATTGCCCGAGAGCGTTCCGGACCCAAGAAACGCACGTCACTCGGCTTCAGCAGCAGTGTGTCAAACTACAACTCCATCCCCAGACCTATGTATCAGTCCAAGACCTCGAATCTCGGCGGCAACAACACAGCGTCTATTAATGGCATTCCAACCCCGACATCAACTCCCCCACCCATCAGTGAGGAGAGCAAGCAAATCGGGGCGATGGCTCACAAACTCGCAAAGACACGCCTCAGCGAAGGCGAGTCGAGTGCAGAGGCTTCACCTCGCATTCTCGCTACTGACGCAACTTCAAGCCCGCCAGATGCTATTGCTGAAGAGAGCTTGGAGAGCAGGTCGAAGGATGAGCAGGAAGAAGACAAGGAGAGTGAGAATGGAGAGCGAGAGGAGGATATCTATGCCCAGAAAGTGCTTGCCTGTGAGTATCCCCGTCCCTGGTACATTGGTTGTGGTGTAGAGAGGATGTGGCTAATCGTTGACTGCAGGTTCGATCGAGAACAAGGAGGCATGCATTATGTGCAGCGGTTAAGTTCCTGTCCTGCATGACAGTCCGCTCTGTTGCTAGTCTATGTGGTTGAGCTCGTGGTCACGCGGGCTTGGACACTTTCCTATGACGTTACATGTGATTATCGATAGCAGGTCAAACTGTTGGATCACGGAGTATGAATGGCGCAAATCATGATGTCGATGGTTCTTTTTTTCTCTCTGCATTGTTCAACAACATCTCGCAGGGATATAAATGCTAGAAGGGAGCTTGCATACGCAAGGACGTGTGTTTTGTACCAAAGTTAGTCATGGAAGTAATGAAAAATATCCTTACCTCTTAGGCTATTCTTCTAGGAGCGTCTACGTATCATTTCTATGCTGTCACAGGGCCAGTGTTTAGTACAGCACCACCAAAACCGTCGCGACTCGCCATCATTAAACACAATCGACGAGAGTGCCTGTCAGTCAGCGGTTTGCCAAAGGTGCAGGGCATATCTCGCGCCCACGCATCAAGCATTCACGCGTGAAGTGTACTACTCCATCCGTATGTAGGAATGGCCGTCCCAGGCCCTGGACTCTATACGGCGAAGTAGCCCTTCTGGACAAGGACATACCGTAGCCTCATACTCGTACTGTGACATGGTCCGAACACCAGGACCATCCTCCCTTCCTCACTCATCCCGCGGCGTGAACCTGTCAGCTGGGTAGTGCGAGCGCTCCCCGCCCCGCCCCGCTCCGCTTCAAGGGGCCTTCATGTTCCGGGACGGCGAAGTTCTAGCATACCACAGCACAGCACAGCGCAACCCGCCAATCGGCCTATGGACATCGTCCTCCTCGGTTTCCGCCTTAAGACCAGGCTACCATGGCTGCTACCATGGCTGCTTTCTTTTGGTCATGACGGTATGTCCATATCTTTTCTACATCCTAGCCGTGCTGTGTCCTTACTTCGCGCAGAAGGCGATCTTTTCGGTTCGCCCGGGACACACAGTCAGAGCATCGGAGTCTCTTCTAAGATGGCAGAGACACCTCGGAATGGCACCTTGGCTGTAGTAGGCTCACAAACGGGCCAACTGTAGGTATTCAAAATCATTTTCAATTATTGGTCGGATCGGCCTGTATCAGCCTTTGCTATGGTCATAGCCCGATAATGCTGGACTCCATTCCGGCGAGGATCAACATCAACTTGCTCATAACTCCGATCAACACGGGGCCCGCAAAGGCAAATGCTTGAGACGGCTCTGATGCAGTAATCTCCAGAAGCCCTGGAGTGACCGCACCCATCTGAACCATGTTCGTTTCTATACTCATTCAAGCCTGTTTATTCGACCATCTATTCCTTCCCATTCCTTTTTCCATGCCAGATTTCGGAGTCGAGCATCGGGTTCAATCCTAAATATTGCGCTTCCCTCGGCAGGTGTGGCTGTATTGTTCTGATGGTGCCATTCCTATCCGCTCGATCTCAAGCCCGGTTACCGCGGCATGATCGAAATTGTTCTTCGTGGTGGCGATTCAAGGCATCGGAGCATGATGGTTCCGGAAAGCAGACCCTCTCCGACTGAGGTTGGCTTCCAGCATTCCATACCCGGTTTGTAAGGAGACGGCCAAGAGATCATCGAGAGGCCATTCCCCTCCAAAGCCGAGTGGATGGTATATCAGGAAAGGGAGATGTAGCTCGACACCTTCCGTAACATAGTCTTGGGTGTAGGGCCGCTAGACTGTTGAATAGATCTCTCAGATTTTGCAGGTAGAGCGTCGTCAAGGAGTCAGGTCTTCTATCACTCGGGATACCCATCAGCCTGCTTCTTCAGCTCTGCGCCTTTCTCCTGCGACCGCGTGATGACGTTGCGTAGCCATTCGTACGTGAGCATAGTGGTCATAGCCGCTGGAACTGCTCTTATCAAGTTCGTGCCTATGCCCGCATAGAAGGCGCGCCATCCTTCGTGTTTGAGGATGACCTTGCACATGTGGAAGATACCCAGATACCTTTGCTGAACTTTCATGCCGTCTGATGTGGTCATGGCCGACTTCCGCTGCTGGGTCTGTAATCGAGTGCGAAGGACTTCGTGAGGATAAGTGGCGGTGCTGGCGCAGATTTTGCTGAAAAAAGTGGCGGCGGAGATGCCAATCCAGTTTGAGGTACTGTCTTCTGGGGGGTGTTCACCCATCCCGTAGCCGGTGAACTTCATCTTGAAGTACTCGTACAATGGGAACTGTACCGCGACATGGGTCAGACCCAACAGCGCCGGGGTCAGACCGGAATAGAAGGACCGAAGGCCCTCAGTGCGATACATCTTGCGAGCAGCATCAAGAGTGGAGGTGTAATGCCAGGGAGCTCGCATGCCGTCGCTGGCGGACGGGGTCTTTGCGGACTGAGACATCAACCTTGTTTTGATGACCCAGATGGGATTGGTCAGGACGGTTGAGCAGGCACCGGCGGTGAGGGAGGAATAACAACGAGCCATCCACCAACTGCCGCATTGATCGTACCAGAACTCTCGAGTGTTCTCATAAACTGTCAAATAGACAGCCCACGTCGGCAAGTAGCCCAGTAGCATAGGTCCCAAGCCTCTGTACATGCCACGAATGCCCTCTTCCCGCCATATGACACTGCCGGTGCCGAAGATCCCTTTGTAGAGCTGCTTGGTGTGGCCATAAGGATTCTTTGTCGACCTGGAAGTAAAGCCCCCTTGGGCTTGTAGCTTCGTTTTTATGACATCGAGTGGGCAGGTGACAATGCCGGATGCCAGGCCCGCGCCGGCACCGCAGAGGGGGGAGATCCACGCCTGCGGAACCTGTGTCGAGTGTATCTGGAAGCGGGTCGTGAAGGAATCTCGCGAAGACGTCCGAGACATTGTAGATGAGAAGTTGCTACCGTCGATCGGGGTTGCATATTGAGCTTGACTGAGCGATTGGGGAGTCAAGATAGCCGGGGTCTGTTCGGGGTCTCGGTCGAAGGACATTGGGTGATAAGCGGGAGGTTGGAATATCTTTGTCAAGAGTGAGGCAGAACCTGTGGCCCATATGACGAGTTCATGGCGGCAGGGTGGAGATGAATGTGAGCAGTGGTCTCCGTGGCACCGTGACCGCCTTGACCGTCGGACCGTTCAGTCGAGTTGCGAGACTGCGGGGTCTCGAGCCGGTATGCAGCCGGCCAGAGAGCAGTGGGAGCCTTGTCAGCGATGGCTGGAGGCGACCATGAAGAAAGCGTAGGGCTGGCCGAATCAGTCGGGTCCGTGGTGCTGCCGTGTGACCGTGAGGCGAGGCGGTAGTGATGGGGGAGGAGGATGATGTGATGGGTGAACGTTCTTGCTGGAGATGGTGAGGAGGCGGAGAGCAATGATGCAGTCGGTCAAGCTTCCCTTCCGAACCAGCCAATTGCCAAGCTCCACTCAGCAGTCGCCCATTGGCCGCTGACGGAGCTTCCGCCAGGGTCAGTCAACTGCGCGCAATTGATTTGCACCACTTCCCTAGAAAACCACCACCACCACGACTCCTCGAGCCAACATGTCCGGTCCTTCCCTAGCCCCCTACATCCTCAAGCGGCCATGGCTGAAGCGGTGGATGATGCCCTTCGCCAACTGGTACGCCAACACCGCCGGCTACAGATCATTGGGTCAGTACACGCTTGAAAGCACAGCTTCTGCCGCTGTGAAACCAGTCTCATATTGATTACGAGTGCCAGGCCTGCGCCATGACGACCTGATCCCCGAAGAAAACGACATTGTTCAGCTGGCCCTGAAGCGGCTGCCACCTAAAGAAGCATACGACCGAGTCTTCCGCCTCAGGAGAGCTTTCCAAGTACCACCACCTTCAGAAAGAAGAGCAGGAAGACATGCTAATGAACATCGGCAGTGCTCACTGTCACACCACCTGCTCCCACCCGCGGAACACACAAAACCTGAAGATGTAAGAGCCTGGCGCCCTGGGCCCATTTATGTTGCACCATTCTGATATGTCTGTAGGATATCCCCTACCTGAGTCCCATCATCGAAGAGATTGAGAAAGAGGAGAAGGAGCGTGCCGACTTGGAGACCGTGATTGTGGAGCCGAGAAAGAAATCATGAGCGACCTGAGGCATCGCCTGACCAGGTGGTCGATTCGGAAGGAGTTTCAATGCGAAATACTGTACATATCATACAGAGAGGGAGGAAATCGAAACCAAAACAAGTGGATGTCCCTCCGTAAAATTGCAATGTGCTCTGCTCGTATTTGACCTGCAGGTTTCGTAAAAGCTATGGTACAGTGGGAGTTGGTATAATCCTGGTGACAACGGCAGTGAAAGTCAACCAGATGTTTGGACTGTTGAGAAACCGCTATTGTACATGATCCATACACCAAGGGAGCAATGAAGAGAACCCATCCTCAACGGGGCTCCTCGCTAGAACTTCACACAGCCCTACTCCTCCAGCACTTCAACGTTCACATCCCCCACCCTCCACATATACCACATGAACAAACTGCGGTACGGCGCATACGGCGCACTCTTCTCTAGCATGTCCTGCTCGCTCATATACTTCCACTTCCCGCTCCCTTTGGCCTTCAGTTTCTTGACGTCTTTGCCGAAGAATGCAGCCATTCCCCGCTGGACACCCAAATCGCCTGTGCTCAAGATATCGAGCCTCTTGAGTCCGAAACAGGCAAACATCTCGACAGACCACTTCCCTAGCCCACGCACCGCGATTAGCTTTTCCATGACCTCCTCGTCAGAAGCCTTCATGAGCATCTCATTTGTGAGCTCCCCTGCCACGAATTTCTGGGCCAAGCCTTGGATATACTCTGCTTTCCGTTGAGAGAGGCCTGCCGAGCGTAGTCGCGCGATATCCGTGACAGCGACCTGAGCTGGGGTGGGAAACTTGGCCTCCTCAGGATCTTCTCCGTCATTGAAAAGCGCGACGAATTTGTTCCTGATCGATCTCGCTGCAGCTCCGGAGACTTGTTGGCCCATGATACCGCTGGACAGCGAGCGGAAGGGGTCGACGATTTCGGCGAGGCCTTTTGCGCTGAAGATGTGGCACGGGTGTTGTGCTATGATGGCCTCGAAACGCCGGTCAATGTTGATGAGGTGGGTGTACGCTTGGTCCAGGATGGTGTTTGCTGTTGCCGTGGGGCGGGGAAGTCCTGTTTTTGAGGGTGTCGAATCCGGGAGAATGTCCTCATACGCGACATGTTGCGTGCCTCCGGGGGTGATGAGAGGGGCATTGGTGATGTGTGGTCCAACCGGGCGGTCAGGTAGTGGAGTTGCGTCGTCGATATCCCCCGAGCTGTAGGGGGCTCGTATGACGTTGACGAGGCTTGGAGTTGGGGTCAACGGAGGGTGCTTTGCTCTGGAGGAAGTACTACGTCTGGCTGGCTTCTTTGCTGGCGTTACTGGCACTTTGAACTCGGGCTCCTCTTTGCAGTCTCCATTGACAACGAGATCCGTCTGCTCGGGGCCCTTTTGCGCACTGTCTTCGGCAGCCCTTTGCTTTTTCGCTTTGACACCCCGTGCTTGAGTGCTCGCCGGCCGCTTCTTCAACTCTTTGCCTTGATTCACAACCTTTTCTACCACTACTGGGACGGGAATAGACGCGATCCTTGTGGATCGACGGACAGACATGATCAGAAACCATGCAAGCATTCAACGAGTGACGAATTGGAAGAGTTTGCAGGTTGCGTTCCCGAATCTGAGCACAGATCCTTCATATAAAGTACATGAAGAAGAGCCGACAAGAAGGAGGAGTTACCTTGCTGGTGGTCGTCAGTGACGATATATGCCATCCTGAGGTTACTTCCAATGTCTGATTTCATTGGCTCACGCGTTTTGGTGCCTGTTCGCCCTAGAATTTCGCCGGTGGTGCACGTGTGGCTGAGGTAAGCCAGCCTGGTCTGACCTATGAGGTGCCCATCGCATATTCCCCAACATTGGACGTCAAAAATGTGTTCTTGAAGTGCATTGCTAGACTATCACCTCTATCCGGTGTGGCCTTGAGGATCCATCAGTTGAAAAAGACTTCTCGGGTAGATGCATCGGAGGACGTGTCATGTTGTGCGATATATGTGAGAAGGCATGTTGCGGCAGTTACTCCGACCTTGATCCGGCTACTCGGTTTGGAAAAAGGTTAAGCGCGTTACGTGGCCACCAAGCAGAAAAATGCGTCCTCGTACAGAAACTCACAACATGAGTTGTTCCAGCCCAGTTTGCTTTAATCTGTGCCCAGTATCGACAGAATTTTGTGCTTCTCGGCATGCCATATCAAGATCCTGATGTCTCATCTCATCAGGATCTCACTTGATCATCCAGAACGTTAAGAGGTATCCCTTGAGCGGATCTCATGGAAATTGAAAGCCATCATATCGAAAGTGGTCACCCCAAAAGGGTATAGCTCTATCTCTACAGTGGGGAGGCGGTCGGCATGCGTGCATGTGGCTTGGTATTGTGACAGGACAATACCTGCACTAAAGTCGATGGTGGAACAAGTGTGGCGAAGCTCTCACCCATTGGGCAACAGCGCAGTTTGATGCGCGGAAACAACCCAGTCTTCGGCGCGCTTGCAAAGTTGGACGCGCTATCAGAATGTTGATGACGATCAAGACTGATCAGCAACCTTGAAGCCCCGGTCCGCAAGAGGAGATTGATGGCAACCTCCCGACAGCCGGTTGGGTGACCAGACATGGTCAGACGAGGGAGGACGGGGCTGGAGATATGGGTGCTCGTAAACTCTCTCAATTGCATTTTTTACTTCTAGACATCACACGATGAGATGTTCTCGGTCTGTGAGGGAGTTTGAACCGCCCTTTCAATGCGGTTGAGAGCGGAGCGGAGGCGATAAAAATATCGAAATCTGGTCGACGTCAAGAGCTTGGTGTTATCGGGAGAGCCGCGATATCAAGCATGGGCGGTCTTCACCTTAAGCATGTGGATCGATAGTTAGCACTCAGTGTCCCGTAGTCATCACATGAAATTAAGCAAGCGAGATCGACCTTGTTACCGATTGTTATCAATGCTTCTCGGAATAAGGACAACTGTGTATGGAGTACACAGAAAGTAGTCTTCTCGTGAGCAGACCTTTACATCCTGCTTTGTGGTACACACAAATCGAGGGTTGGATCATTTTGCTACATCACATCCCCCACACTCAAACATTGCATGTCTCATATCAAGCCTCTTTTGAGGTTCCCCAAAGCTTTGTCGTGCAGGAGCAGGAATGGCACATGCAGTTGCGTGGGTTGGGCTCTGCATGAGGCAGCTGCAGCATCAAACAGGGTTGGCGGAAGATCGAGAGCACGCAGATGGTGGAGCTTAAGTGTGACAATACAAGTACCGAACGCCATCTCCTTTTCCTGCTAAATACGCACTAATGATGCAAATCTGACTCCACCATCCCCACCTGGAGCAGCAAGTGCGGCAGCCACCGAGAAACCCGACCACTGGCTGCCGCATCGCTGCTGCAGTTCCCCTTGTTCAACCAGCCAGTGGCGGCCAGCTACCCACAGTCCAGGCAAGAGATGGCCCCTGACTGCGGGTCAGAGCCCGCCGAGCGGGCAAACACAGAGCCACTGACCATCCAGTCCGGAAGTCCAAGCAGGCCATTTCGGAGGTCCTCTCGCATGCGTCTGGCCAATTATCTGCCTCCCTGCCAACTCAATTCATTCCTCTGCCTCCCCATTCCTTCAATTGCCAGGGCACTCGCTCTCTCGCGGGCGTGTATTTTCCTGCCTCTCCCTTCTTTACGTCCCGTTCACGCCTGTCGTTGCTGCTCTTTAACTTTTCCTTCCATATCATCTTCGCTTCAGGAAGCCAGCCACGCGTTGACACTCTTGAGTTAAGAGAGTCGCTCCTGCCGTCGGCTGTGTTGTGTTAACATATCGAGCAACAACCATCAACAAACCCAGCTTCTCCCTCGCTGAAGCCGTTTTTACCTCGCCCTTGTTGTCTTCTCACCACGAAGTCAACAGCTTAATTCTCTTACTGCAAAAGTTTTTACGACTTGCTTCGGCCCAGGTTCACACCTTCTATCGTCTTTAATATTGCATATCTGGTGAGTCCGGCCTGTCTTCCACGCCGCCCCCTGCCGAGCAGCTTCTCGTCGTTCAACCGCGGCACCATCTACAGGGCCATCTACATGTCATCTTTTGTGACCTTACGAACGTTTCCTTTTGCGAACTGCGCGTGTATGAGTACGTCTGCTAACCTCGCTTGCAGCTCGTCTGCCGATTCATAGATTCACAATGGCCTTCTCGAGAGTCATCCTTCCCACCCTCGCGCTGGCGAGCTCTGTCCTTGGTACGTCTTCTCACTGAGCAACGGCAATTGCAAAATTCATGCATGAGCTGGCTACACGGGATAAAGCAACACAGAAGCTAACACAGTCACAGCCCAGTCCGATGATATCTGCGATGGTCCCTCGATCACTATCGTGACAAGTGCGGACGCCGAACAAATTGCAGACTGCGAAACCTACAATGGAGACATCATAATTGATCCAACAGCGCAAGGAATCATCGCTGTCAACGGTGTTCAACAAATCACGGGTGATTTCACCTGTGTCAATGCTACGCAGTTGACCTCCATCACCTCTGACCAGATCAATACCATCCAGGGTACATGGCACTTGGAAGACCTCACAATTCTCTCCAACCTCCAGTTCAGTTCTCTCACCGGGGTAGACACCATCAACTGGGTCGGCCTTCCTGCACTACAGAGCCTTAATATGGCTCAAGGCATTCAAAGAGCGAATAATGTTTACATTTCGAATACTCAGCTGAACAACATAAATGGTATCGAGTTGTCTGCAGTGGGAACACTGAACATCAACAACAACTTCTACCTGACTGATGTCAACGTCAACGACCTCAAGAACGTTACCCAAGCCCTCTCCTTTTCCGCCAACGGTCGTGACTTGGCCATCAGCTTCCCCAACCTCCAGGATGCTGCCAACTTGACTTTCCGAAATGTCAGCAAGATTGACATGCCTTCACTCGCCAACGTCGCAGGCTCGATGGGATTCTATTCCGACACCTTCAAGACTTTCACTGCACCAAATCTGACACAAACTGGCGGTACCTTGGCTTTCGTTGACAGCCCCAGTCTGACGAGTTTCGCGTTCCCGGCCCTTACCACTATCGGAGGCGGTTTCTTGGTTGCAAACAACACCAATCTTAAGGCGATTGATGGACTTCCAAAGTTGACAACCATCGTCGGCGCTCTCGATTTCGCAGGTACTTTCAATAGGTAAGCCACAAGGACTCCATTCTCCAATTCTGTACGTGGTATTAATTTTGATTCTAGCGTGACCATGAACAAGCTCACCGATGTCCGAGGAGGATCCAACGTGCAGACTACCTCCAGTAACACAACCATCTGCGATTTGTTTGATTCGGCCCACTCCAACGGGGTCATCAAGGGCGTCAACACGTGCTTGACCAGCAAGGCCAATCCCGAGACCAACCCAACTGCCACTAGCGGTGGTACTGCTTCGACTGGTAGCAGCAGCTCAGGCAGCTCCTCAAGTGACAATGCTGCCGTGAACTTCGGTCCTGCCACACCTATGGCCGGCCTTGGTGCCCTGCTCGCCGCTATCTTCTTCATGTAAAGCATTGGGCCACTGGCGTTTGTCTTGATCAACTTAGAATATTCTAATACGCGATGGATGATGTCCTTCGGTCCTTGTGTTTGTCAAGCCTCTTTTTAAGCGATCAGGTCTCCTTGACGAGAATACACACAACACGAAAATGGGGCGGCTAGCAGCCAGGAATTGTCTCTGAACAGAAGGAGCGCATGCGCATCTGGAGTGTAGGGTCCTGGGTTTCTTGTCTTGGGAAGATCTAGTACTGGCAGAGTGTGACGAGAGCGAACAGCCCTCCCAAGGGTTCGTTTGCGTGTGGATAGGCATACAAATGAATATGTTCCTTTGACGAACGATTACCCTCGCACGTTGGGATCTTGCAGTTGAGGGTCGCAGCTCGTATGCTGCGCTGTGGAGAGAGGTCGTTGCACATGCCTCGATCGACTGCGAGCATTGCAGCGCTACGGACATCGTGATCGTTCAACTGGCAAATCCTACTACCAGGAAAGAAGCTGAGTGCGCGCTTGTTCGGACTGGGTAAGACATATTGTGCGGTCGAATCCCTTGGAACTTCACGTAGTGGGATGTCAGTCCTTACTATGTGCCCCAGGCGATTTTTCCCTTGATGTTGGACCAGTCTGATGCTCGTATTTAGTGAGAAGAGGCGAAGCGGGCGCAAGTACCGAGTACTATATATCAACACTCATTAGTAACTAGTCAGCACCGAACAAGGGCTTCACAACCGAGAAAGAGGGCCCACGCGGGGAGCTATATACATGTGTCAGCAGAGGCAAAGGAAGAAATTCGCCCCAAAGTGACTCTCATTTCGCAGCCTTGCCTTATTTATGTATCTGTCAAGCGGTTGACCACTACAGGGGCTCAGACTTAACAGCACCGCAACTATTCTCACGCAATCCTATCTCAAGAGTCGTAAGCTCTCCTAATATTTTTCTGAATGGCGAGCCAGACGACAAAAGAGTTGGCACACTTTCGTGGTCAGACCAGATTAACCACCAGATCGATCATACTTCTATGCTATCTTTCAACTGATCTTTCTGAGATGATGCTACAGAGGATAGATCTCTACTTGTCATTATTCAGGTGTGCCACTTATTTTGTCACCCGGCTCGGTGGAAAGAGCATTTTCTCGGTTGGGGAGGATGCGGAGAGAGGCCGGCACCCCCCGTGAGATTCAACATCGGCTTACTCACCCCGCCACGTGCCTACTCAGCCTTCCTGCCTCCATAAACCCAGCGACTGATGCCACTGATACCACCAACAGGGCGGCCGCTGAGACCGCTTCAAACCACACCGGTATATCTTGGCTGGGTCGACCGCTGGCCCGAGGACTCTAGTGCAAGCATGGCGATCTCATAGCATGGCACCGAGACGAGGCTACGGCCGACGTTCGATATGCCAACTGCCGTGCCAGACGGAATGGTCTCGGCGGACAAACAATTAGTAATAGACCGCCGCATAAACTGGAGTCGTATCGCCGTCGAGTTCGAGTTCGGGTTTTCACCGTAGTTTAAGAATATTCGCGGGATGGCTGACGGTGGGTCATTCATATCCAGAACAGGCTCAAGCGAGGCATGCCAAGCGGGCGGGAAGCCATGACCTCGCGAGGATGGGGCTTACCTACAGTCCTGTGGTGGGCATCAGTACTGAAGAGGCAACGAACAGGAGCATGCAGGAAATAGCCCTTTCTGACCGTCTGTGCTGCATATCCTTTCTAGCAATATTAGGTTTGGAGGCGAGCATGGAGTGTTGCATTCCACATTTTAGGCGTTGGATCTTTAGGTCTTGTCCTTTGTATACGAAGGATGTCCTGGGGTGTGTGAGCGGGGGTTTATCACTTGGGAAAGGGGTATAAAGGCGTCCTGGTCCAGCGGCGATCCTATATCCCTGCTTCCGTACAGTGTACACCTCGCTTCAATCAATTCTGAGACGGCACATAAAGGACCTCTGCACCAGCGACAACACCATTACCTCGGATCCAACTCTGCCTGCCCAGCTGAACCGCGATAAGCAGCATCGATGCCTCGGACAGACATCTCGTTCAAGACCCACGATGGCGTCACCCTCCGGGGCTGGTTCTTTACGCCCTCCTCCGTCCCAGCAGGCAAGAAACTCCCTTGCATCGTCATGACGCATGGCATGTCGTGCGTCAAAGAGATGGGCCTCTCCGAGGTGGCCACGAGGTTCACCGCCGACCTCCCCGTCACGGTTCTGGTCTACGACCACCGAGGCTTCGGCAGCTCGGATACGGCGCCGGGACAACCTCGTCAGGAAATCATCACCTGGCTGCAGAGCAACGATATGCGAGATGCAATCACGTACGCCCAGATGAGGGAGGAAGTCGACAAAGCTCAGATCGCCCTGTGGGGGTATTCTCTTTCCGCCGGACTGGTGCTGTATGTGGCGGGCGTGGACCGACGGGTCAAGGCCGTGATTTCGATGGCCCCGGGCTTGTCAGGCCTGGAGGTCGTGAGGAGACAGGCACCGCCATACGCCATGCTGGCCATGCAGCCGCTGTTTGAGATGGATCGCCTGGCCAGGGCGGAGGGCCAGGAGCCCATCCGAGTGCCCGTCGTGACTAACCAGCCAGGAGTGCAAGCGGCGTTGCCCAGTCCGGAGAGTTGGGATTACTTCTCCAAGTTCGAGGGGAACGGGAGTAGTTGGAAGAACGAGCTGACATTGAGGAGGTGAGTTTCTTCTTTTCCTGTAGGTGGATCTGCCGTGATGCTTACAACATCCCAGCTTGGACGACGTTTCGACCTACGCGCTGCCGATGTCCCACGTTAAGACCATAACGCCGACGCCCGTGTTCTTTGGTCTGGCGACCAGAGATACGATCGGCCCGCCTGACATGTCGATGGGGTGGTACGGGAAGCTGAGTGAGCCAAAGGAGGTGGGCCTTGTGGACGCGAGCCACTTTGAGCTGATGTCCCACGGGAGAGATGTCTTGCATCCGAAGGAGGTGGCGTTTTTGAAGAGGTCGCTGAACCTGTGAATGGAATTGCTGGACATCTATCTGTCAAGAGAGGGGAAGGGCGACAAAAAGGGAGGCGTCCGTCGAGACCAACTACCGTGGCTCGGGGTCTCAGATAGGACGCGGCACATAAGAGAATTGAACATGGAGAAGGCGTCTCGGCTGTCACATACGTGTGCTTTGTTCCCTTCAGAAGGCGAGCTGCCATTCACGCTTCGCCATGAAGCTCAATAGCAATTCCTTGATCCTCCTTCTACCTTGATATCGACCCCTGCGTCAGCACTCAGCACAACATCTGAGACAGTAGTATCAATTTGGCTCAAAACCACAAGCATTCATCCCTACCACGCAAAGGGAGTCATGTTTTCCAGACCCTTCCTATTCACTTCTCCGTTTCCATGTCTGACGCCCGCCTCTTCAATGTGAGGAGCGGGTTGTGCAACCTTCGCCACCGAGCTTCGAGCCTCATTGCCTCGCTCTAGCCTATTTCTCTGTACCGTTGTGTCGAGTTCTTCGCATCGCAGACCGGAAAACCGAGGCCCGACTGAATGTGGGACAGGGGCCTGGCGTTGGATCAGGGCTCGGGAGGTGAGAAATCCGGCTCGGTGCAGGAAGGCGCCCGGCTACCTACAGATCGTTCCCAGTGGCATGGATGAGATACGAGTCTGGTGACATTCAAGAGAAAGAGCACAACTCGGAAACTGGCAGGCTGAAGAAGCCTCGCACCGCAGTATGAGGCGACAAGGTCACAGACACTACGGCGAAACGCACCTCAGCGACGGATTGAATTGGGCAATATTCATCTGATTCACCGCCGCCCGTCATCCTTCGATCTTGTACAACGCCATCCTTCTGCCAATCATGCAACACGATGCTTCTTCTCAGCCCCGTGTCGGCACGAGACGAGATGTACGGTCTGCTGGGGGCTGAGTACAATTTCGACAGGCGCAAGCTGCAGCACTGGGTTTGCTCTCGAGACCAGCCTAATGCAAGACAGCTCCAGCCTCACTATTGGTAGTAGCTGCAGATGCAGGCTGCCCGCTATCCCTTCCTGTGTATCTGAAGCCTCTCGAAATCCATTTTCAGCCTGACCGCTCGGGCTTGTTCGTCTCTGTTCACATTCTTCCTGAAATTGCGCAAGCTGCAGTCATTGCTGGTAACTCGGATGTGGATAGACGATGGCATCCTTCGAGGTGGTCCGACAAGGTTTGAGGGCTCCTGCATCAGATGGATACGGAGATGCTGATGGCCTGGGATGGTAGCGGCGGGCAATGGCGAATATGAGCAGATATCCGCCCAAGCGGAGGAATTCCTTCGTGTCAGTCATACAAGGCCCATATGGGGATTAATGGCCGGAGGAGCTCACCGTTCCCAGAATCCACCACAGCAAGGTGTCCAAGTTGTGTAAAGCCGGCACCGCCTGATGACGAGCTCCATTATAACACTAATACTTCTCAGCTTTGCAGAATGGACCATTTTCGACAGGCACTCGAGCCTGAGGGACCTTTTGTGTTCGAACTGGGCGTATCCGCCCATGCTGTGGACTCAAATCTGCCGCAAGGCCAACGGCTATGCTGGCAGTGCCCGACATCTTCAAGACGACAACAAGACAGTGGTGAATTGTAAGTGCTCTACACCCTGTGCCTGCGAAATCGTATGTAACACGTCCCTCACCAGCATCTTGGTTTCAATTCCTGATCAAGCAGATGGAAAGAGGTGTCAATGCGTCGCAAAATAGAGATGGCTATCAGTGGTATGAGATGGGGTTTCACTTATGCGTTCGTCACGGCGCCGTGGCAGTGGCATTCTGCTTTGAGACGCCCTTGGTATTTCAAACGAACCTTCGACAAGCACTGAACGCCAGTGTGGGAGCGAAGCCTCTGACAGACCCCATGGCGGCCCTCCAATGCTTGATCATTGGAGAGGTGGCCAGACTGTACGACGTCTCAATCTGGACCCTTCGGAATGAGATCCGGGACATTGAGAAGGTAAGGCTGCCTCTCCGCGTGTCACACAGTGCCACTGGTTGGGGGCTCACTATTGCAAGAGACGATCCGGCCCCGAACATGTTGCCTTGGCCGTAGATTTCGCCCAACTTCATGACCTCGCACGACACATCATCCATGCCTGTGAGATAGTCGCTGTTGCGGTCGACACGGTCACCACATTGTCGGCTGATCATCGCACAAGTATGTGTGGATGCCCCGGTGGGACGGCGACACCGGTCAAGCCCAATTGTCCCCACAACCAAATGGTCTTCTGGCTCGGGCTGTTGCAGAACCTGGGACGCCGTGCACAATCTCTCAAGGAAAGGCTCTCGAACGAGATCAACCTGGTAGGCCAGCAGTCACTACAGAGACGGCTTCTGACACTTGGCAGGGGTACAACGTCGTCGTGCAGCGAGATACTCGAGAGACGGTCGAGATCAGTAAATTGACAGCCGTTACGAGCAGTGCAGCAAGGAGAGATAGTGCATCTATGAAGACGATCTCTGTGGTCACCCTCGCCTTCCTACCTGCGACGTTTGTGTGCGTGAGTGCTTACCGGCCGTGAAATGGAATCACGGGCACCGAGCCTAACGAGGCGGCAGACCATCTTCAGCATGAGCTTCTTCACACTCAATGTGAATGAGGAGACGGGGCAAAAGCATTGGTTGATCTCAGACAGGTTTTGGATATACTGTGAGTCTCTTTGAGAGCTTGTATCAAGGCCGTCCGCCAGATGCTATTTCTCGATGCTGATACTGTCACAGGGGTCATCACCGTCCCACTGACAATTCTGACTTTGGTATGTTGGTCTTACGGGCAACGGAAGGAAAAGAAGAGGGCGAGTTCCAGGGAACCGAGCTGGAAATCCCTGGGCCCGTAGGTTAGATGCTCTTTCGGCTCCAGTGCTTTGTCCAGGCGTTGCATCTGCATTTTGACGACATCGACTTGCCCTTCATCCTTTGTATTCATTTGCTCCTGTTCCCTGTCAAGCCCGTAGCGGCCGGAGACTGCTCAGAGATTAATACCAGAGAGCGAGTTGTTATTCCCGTCACATCACCTGCCAGATGATTAACATGTTAACAGTGAAGAGCAGAAACACGCGAACATTACAATCACACACCATATCCACCCCTCTTACAATGCTACTTCGCCCCCATTCTAAACGGCATAGAGTGGGAACCAGGGGGAGGACCGTGATTTAAGCTTTCGGCGTCGACGCGACGGTTTGGACTGGATCGTTGGGTGGTATTATGCCGGTCTGATATCTTGAACTTTGGTGGTACAGCGTTGTCTGGCGATCACCCCCCCCCCCCCCTTTTTTTTTTCCCTCTCTCTTCTGGACATCTAGATCCACTTCTATAGCCCCACAGCCTTCTTGAACACTTGCACAAACACCCACACATCATGGTACGAATTATACAGCGGCACGGGGGCCACGCGGATGACGTCCGGCTTTCTCTGGTCCACCACGATCCCTGCTTCTTCCAACTGGGCGGCTACTTTCTCCAGTAAGCCCGGCTTGAGCAGTAAGCTGAGTTGAGCTCCCCGCCGAGCAGGGTCAAGCGGGGTGAGGATACGGAAAGGTCGATCTCCGTCACTTGACGAGGTATCCTTCAGCAGCAGATGTTGCAGGTAGGCCGTCAACTTCAAGGACTTCCGTCGCAGCTCTTGAATCGAGGTCTCTCCGAAGACGGACAACGAAGCGCACAATGCCGTCAGATCGATCGCCGACGGATTGGAGACCTGGAAGCCTCCCGCTCCAGGGATGGGTCTGAACTCTGGCGAACACGATTAGTATCAGCGTCTTCGGTCTGGAGACCACAGGCCAGGTGTTCAAGCGACTTACTGTTGTCCATCTGGAACCGAGACGCTCTGTCCCCGCCATACCACCCCGTCAGGCGATGGCGGAATACGGGCTTACCGGAGCCGTCCGCATACTCGACCTTCCCGTGCCTTTCATGTACGAACAGTGCGGCAATCGACCCGGGTCCCGCATTCATGTACTTGTACGTGCACCAGGCCGCGAAATCGACGTCCCAATCATGCAGTTGCAGGGGTACGTTTCCCGCCGCGTGGGCCAAATCCCACCCGATGACCAGGCCTCGGGCATGGGCGTGCTCCGTGATGCGCGCCACGTCGAGGAACTGCCCGCTGTAGTATTGCACGCCGGGGAGCAAGACCAGGGCAATCTCGTCGGCGTGCGTGTCAATGACGGAGATTAACTTGTCCGTCGAAATAGTGTGGTCTTGGTCCGGCTCGACGAGAAGCATCGCCTCCTTCGGGTCATAGCCGTGCCATGAGATTTGGGATTCGATCGCATACTGTGCGATGGAAGTGCGTCAGCAGCCAATCTAGAGTATGGCTGTATCCTCTCCTGTTGGTTGAGGCTTCGAGACACCCTCCCTCTGCTTCAGAAGATTACAACGCAAACGCAGGGCAGCGCGCAACCGAGAGCATATTACTTACATGATCGCTCGGAAAGGCCTTCCACTCCAACAGGATCTTGTTCCTCCTCGGCGTGGGGCGGTAGAAAGACGCCATCAGCAAGTGCAGGTTCACCGTGAGAGTGTTCGCGGCGGCAACCTCTCCCGGCACGGCACCCACAAGCCGACACAACTGCTCCGCCGCGACATCGGCCATGGCCTGCCAGGGACTCAGCGGAGAGTGGGCGACGTGCGTGAAGTGGCCGCCTACGCCGAGGGCCGCCCACGTGTCGAGCTGCGCCTGGACGTATTGGGCCGTGCATCTCGGCTGCACGCCTAGGGAGTTGCCGCAGAGGTAGACGGCCTGGTCGGTCGACTTGGGGCGGCCGCTCGCGCCGTTGGCAGAATCCGCTGACGAGGGGACAGGGAGGGGAAAGGTCCTCGCCTTCAACGACGCCCGCGTCGGAATGATGAACTTGGCGCGGAAATCGCGCAGCGGGTCTGCTGCGTCGAGGGAATGCGCGTGGTCTTCGCTGGTTGTGTCTGTGTCGGCGTTGGTGTCGGTGTCGGTATTTCTATCGCCGGCGCTGTTGACAGGGTATATTAATAGTTCCTTCGAGGGCAGTGAAGATTGAATCGTCTCCGCGCTAGCACCGGTGCTACTGATTATGCCTGGGGCCATCGCGTCCACCTTGGTTTTGAATGTGAATCCGAGTGTGAATGTAAATACTCGGGGCGAGAACGATTGCAAGAAGACACCGATGCCGGCTCGATTGACTCGAACGAGGTTCGCTTTGTTAACAGGACTTTCAACTCCCTACGATTTTGATTGTTCGATCTCCAAAGGGAACGAACGGGTAGGCTTTACCTCTACCACCCATTTCAAGTCCGTTCACGCCAGAACCACAACCTTTTAACTATATCATATCCTATCAGCCTGTATGTTACTTGCCCTGCCCGGCCCGGAAAATCCAGGGGGTCCTTTTCCCGTCCCGCCTCCGTGCCGTGTCCGTGCGTGTCCTCCGCCGGTTGTGCTCAATCGGCGTGACGAACAGAGAAGCTAACGGACCGTGTCTTGGTATTTCCGGCCGCCGACCGAACCGCTGTGAGGGTGTGCAGTTTCTCGTATCGGAACAGGATTTCGACTCTTCGTGACGTACTTCGTAACCAAGGACGCTTGTGGATGCCCTGCTTAGGAGTGCTTGGGTCGTCCCAGATCGTAGGGAACTCGTTTCACGTCGTGGTCACCGACTACTACGGTTCTCTTCTGTGGCTGGAGTGGACCCTTGCCATACCTGACAGTGGTGCGATACAGGTAGTAGTACTCCGCGGACATGGACAATTGACATCGAGGAGCTTGAAAACGGGTATGCATGGATCAGGGGCGGGCGAGTATCTAAGTTTTCTCATTTAGAGGTGGACGCAGGAGTAGGTAATCAATATATAGCTGACGAGTGTTGCCCATCTATCTCCCTCTGTTTTCAGGTGGATAAGTGGCTCAAGTTCAGGTCCTGTAGTCTGTTGGTATGGTAGTCCTGGCGGTCTGATCACGAGTCCTCTTCAAGAATGGCATCACACTCGTGCCTCCCGTGCCGTGGAGTTGCCTTGCCATCGACGCCTTGCCATCTGTGTCCTTCGCGGGCTTCTCTGAACATGCTGTCGCTAAGTTCTTTCCTTTTCGAGTGACAATGTATGGAGCGGGAGGACTCCGGGACGGCATGACAATGTAGCGAGCGACGATCTGGATGTGGATGTTGCGGAGATTTGCCAGTGCGGCAACCGCATCGTTATATGCGGCGACTAGCTCGATTGATGATCCAGCAGTGCTCGTCAACACATAGTCTCGAGCGTTGCTCGACTGCTCTACGCCTGAGAGGAACTCGCGATGTGGCCTGGGCATGTAGTCTCGCATTTCCTGCCAACGGTTAGGAACGAAATGAATGGGAGCCGGTGGGTGCTGGGCGCGCGGGGGCATGACTAACCTGCAGATATTCCTTCGCCCTGACACGCACTGGCGCCGACGCAGCTTTCGAAGGTTCTTGCGGCCCGGGTGGATTGTGGTCAATGGAGAGGAAGATATCGAAAAGTTGAATCAGGGAGCTTTGTGCGTTGCTTCCACCGCTATATTGTCTCCATTGGCCCTGGCCATTGCCCTCGTCATAGAAAACTCCTTGAGGTAAGCCGGCCGCTGCCATCCCTTTGGTTCCTGCACAGAATGGGCGCACATTGTGGTAGAACACCTGAGGATCGCATCGTTCATGCATGCGTTGGAGGAGTTTGCCGAGGTCTTGAATGCCGCTTTTCAAAGACTGCAAGCACGATAAGACAACACAGTCGTTGTTGGCATCGACAGCCTCCACACATCGAAGCATAGTCGAGATGAGAGGAGCGCCCTTGGCCTCGATGGCGGTGGAGATCATGTAAAACCATTCTTCATCTCTGGTGTCGGTGAAGGACAGAAGTGATTTGAGGTTTTCCGGATTGGCTGGATCTTTGCCCGGTGATTCCAGTCTGAAATTCCAGACACTGAGAGTCGAAAAGGTCGCCGTTGGAGGCAAGCCGAGGTGTTCTGACACGGCTAGGAACGGGCAGGTGAGTTGCGGTGGAAGTCGCTGTTGCGCCAACGGTCAGCACGGATTGAGCCAGACATGCCGTATCAAAGCGAACTTCTGAAGGTCCCTCTCCTCCCCATATGTACGCGTGAGTCAAGAACCCCAAGACCACATACGCTCTCCGCCACTCTGTTTGAGAATTTAATCGAGCTGGATCGAGAAGGGGGAGCCTGTCAATCTCCGACCTGGCTCTTTGCCCCGAAAGAAGTCGCGGCAGGTCCGCTACCAAGTCCTCCCAGGGACTATAGTACGAATCCCACAGACGTTGCAGAGGGTCGTCATCTGGAAGAAAGCCTTTCTTAGGTGATATTCCGTGTCTTTGGAGGACGTCTTCAAGCCTTTCCCTCATCCTAGACGTGGCGGGACAGACTGAGCAGTGTGTTGAGACGTGACGTGGGACGGAACGACGGTATATCTTCGTCTTGACAAACTGTCTTGAGGAAGAGACAGGAACAACTCCGGCACTCAGTGGTTCCCGCCTCTGCATCATGAACAGATATCCTTCCATTGATAAGACGACGCAATGTAATTAGCGGCAGCGTCGGCCAGTACTGCCGTCATGCAACGGTCAGGGATGACACGGAGGCGGAGGCGGAGGCGGCACCGGAGTGCGTTTGGGGCGGTGTTGTGCTTCATCAATCTCTCCGCAAGCATCGCGTTTAGGTAACATTGATACCCTTACGGCGGGTTCCGGCCCCTGTGGATTGTTGCTTGGTAAGATGATCGGATGG
This sequence comes from Phialophora expanda, assembly GCA_016109585.1. Taxonomy (NCBI): domain Eukaryota; kingdom Fungi; phylum Ascomycota; class Eurotiomycetes; order Chaetothyriales; family Herpotrichiellaceae; genus Phialophora; species Phialophora expanda. The sequence continues at coordinate 720,351 of JADWPR010000005.1, read as the reverse complement.
TTGAGAAATCTGGAACGCCTGCCAGCACGTAACCATTGACTGAGAAATCGTGGGTGGTCCCCTCAAGTATACTGCCGGGGAAGCCACCAATCATCCAGGTTCCCAACTAAATCTTCCCCAAGGGCAAAATAGTTCTGAGCCAGAATCGATGCTTCTCCGTTTTCCGGCGGCAGCAGATCCGCTGTGGGGTTTGAATGGCCCGTAGCAAATGTTGGGAGCTGCATGGCAGGCGCTGAGTCGGTGTTGTCGTTCCTGTGGCTGACGTCGGAGCCAATCCGTGTTGGCTCCGGCAAGAGACGTGGCCGTAGGACCTCTTCTGAACGGATTGGTGGACGGTAAGAGGCTAAAGATGCACCAAAGTAAGATTTGGTGGCCTGAGGCAGCTCCGTGACAAAGGAGGACTCAATGATCTCCCAAAACAAGTCTAGGTCAATGAACACCCGGGAGTTGGGCACTTGTTGCGATGTGGGTTCACGGTACGAGGCCGACACGACCTGCTCAAATCGCTCGATCTTGAGAGCCTTCCTGCAACGTTAGACACGCCCGATTGAAGACGCAGATGTAAACCAGCGAAATCAACACTCACCAGCTGCTCAATATATGGCCAATACAAGCCCAAGCGTTTTATAAACGTGACACACTTCCTGAAGCATTCCTGTTTGGTCGACCTGATGGCCGAGTTCTCGGTGTAGCTTTGCTGCAGGTAGACTGTTGCCGCGATTGCGGCGGAATGTGCAAGGAAGGGGTTGTACAATTCGAACTCTTTCCTCTCACACACATCCAGTAAGTGTACGATCCACTCCGTGTGTGTAGCGGTGAGGTCGGCTGTATGTTGCAAAAAGACCTCCGGGACCATCGTGACTCGAAAGTTTCTCAGACGCAGGGACAAGAGGAGGGGGTGGTTGAGCAGGCAGAGAACCGTGTGGTACAGCATCTGCAGCAGAATCCATGAGGCCCAAAATTCATAATGTTCCTGCAGTTGAAGGGGATCCTGCTCTGCAAATCGAGCCGGGCGGAAGCGATATTTGTAAGGCAGACGGGTTTCAGAGTCCATAAGCTCGGCCGTTATCTGCGCATAGTCGGACTGTGCGGACCAAGGTGGCAGCCCACCTACCTTTCCTCGTCTATGCGCATACCTGGCGCTTTTCTGCCAGATTTCGCTCAATTGGATAACATAAGCAACAACTCCTAGATCGGACGGTGCGCACGCGTTGTTCGTGCTTTCTGGCTGCTCAAGAGCCGCGTCGGTCATGAGGGAACTGAGACCTGCCGGAGGCCGTGGGCTTTCTGGGAAGCTGGGCGTCTTTTCGTCGTGGACGAACGCAAAAGTGCCAGCATGACTCCCGTAGAGGTTCTTCAGAAGCACTATGCTCCAATAGCATCTCAATCGCTCTTGATATTCGTGACCTGAATCAGGCTTCAGCATTCGATGATCAGAAGATAGCCCGGAGGATAGCGCCAGATCCATTGCCAGTGTACTATACGCGCTTGCCTGCGGCGTGCTGCCATCTGTTTCCATCAGCCAAACATGCCAAGAGATGTAGGAGCTTCTCGTACTGTTGAACTCGGCCATGCTTAGGAGGCACATCGTCTGTATAGTGGAAAGCTCAATGGGTCCACAGGCAACCCGCCGCATAATCAACTCCTTAGCCGGCACAGCGAATTTTTCATATTTTCGGACCCAAGTTGACCCATGCTTCGCGGATCCGATGGTTTCGAACCGCGACGCAAGGGCCATCATCGCAAATAGCAGTTCCGGATCTCGCGAGGAGAGCGTGGCGGTCAGGTTGTCTGAGAACAGGGGAAGTGGCTGGTAGTTGCAGTGTTTTAGATAGAGCCGGGCGTAGCCCTTCACGATATCCCAAGGAGGCAAGCTGCAAATGGAAGAAGTCAACATAGGATATTGAATCAGCCGATCGGTCATCGTGGCATACGTGATACCTGAAGTTGAATCCTGGAGATGGCCATCTGATTCGGCAATACGCGGTGTTAGGGTGTCAGTGGACGTCGAAGTCAATCCTTGGGCAAACTCTGAGATTGTCGGAGTCTGGAGGAGGATCGGATCAGGTGGTCGATCTCTCATCTCGGTCAGGCTTGCGACGTGAACATGATTGGAGACGGACCCTACCGCAGGGATCGTCGCAGCTCAGCCATCTGTTCTTCGAGCATGGCCAACCTATCGACCTGGATCACGCGGTCAACACGTGCCAGGCACCATTACAACTGGATCTTCCTGTACCGTGCTCTGGTCAACAGCTCTCGAGAGCGAAGGGCGAGGTTGTGATGGACCTGAAGCTCTCGGTTCAACATGCGCTGGGCTCGCGGTACTTTGGCCGGGGCCCGGGGCGTAGGTACAGTGTTGACCTAGCCGTGCACAATGAGAGCACACCGGCCGTTCCGCTGGGCATCGTGACTTTTTACGCCTGAAGAGGCAAATGAGCTCGAGAGCCGCCGAGGAGCGCTCCTAAGCTTACCGGCAAGGCTCGCAGGCCTGACGCGTCCTCTTGATAAGTCGTGGGGAGCCCTCCATCGCCGGAGTAGCGGTCAACGTGAGCCCATCTGGTGGGAAGGACGAGGAAATCCTGTCGATGCATTCAATTGCAAATGACGCTTTGGGAGGCAATACTGCGCAGTAGATGCTTGGCTGGAGCAGTCATGTGACTAAACGCACAATGCTCTGATTGGCTGCAGCAATACTCGCTACCACCACGCCGTGGATTTCCGCTTCCTCCGCTTCCTCCTCCTGGCGCCTCACAACTCGTGTTGCTCCTCCTCTTGATCATGTCAACTGCAGCGTAGGCTCGCACCTACGCTTCCCCACATGCGGCGACCCAACAGCACGACAGGCTTTCGGCTGTTTCCCTGAATCTCTCGCTTGGCCATGCCGTGACGGGTGCTTGATCGACACCTCCGCATTTTCGGTCGTTTCTCCATTGATGTCATTGCTGATCGTCAGTGTGAAGTATGAGGTTGATGGCACCTTCAGGTCTTGGAACGTGCCTCGTGGCGGAGTGTTCGGGGCCCACCCGTGGTTGCAATGACTTCCCATAAGAGTCTTGCTCCCACCGCTGTAACGGTAAGTATTGCTCTCTTCTCACATGTCAACCCTGCCCTCCCAACGAGACAAGGGATCCACTCACCGAACCAACCTCATCATGCTGGCCTCTCTCATCCTGTTTCTCGCCCTATGGCTTCAGCAGAGCTGGGCTCAGAATTCCCGGTCCTGTCCTGCTGTGACCCAGCATCTGACCGATCCACCGTACGACAATTACTTCTATTCGGATTGCAATAGTGACACTCAGGTCGTCGTCACCAGTCCATTACCAGATTCAAACTTGACCATCATCGGCCCTCGATTCATTGTTGCGTGGCCTGCTGGTGCCAGCGGGATTTGCACCTTCTTCCAGCCCCAAAACGGACCCAATGGATCTCTCGCCATTGAGCTTGTCAATTCCACCATCGGAAACCCGTTGGGACCCGTATACAGGACTACTCAAAATTCGGACAATCCATTTGTCGGAGTGCAAGGGGTCCTTGCATTCAACAACTCTGCTACATTGACCATTCCGATTCTAGGAAGTATAAGAACCATACGGGATTTCACAGAAGGACCGAGTCTTCTTCGTCCCGTCATCCAGGATGCTATAAATGTTACAAGATCGAACGGAACGGGCGCGACCATTTCACGACTTTGTGAGTCTCCCACAATCAATCAATCTCGCGAGAATTGCCAACTTCGTTCCTTCGTCCTAGATGCTCAGACACTGACAGAGATGTAGGGCTTGACAATGTCACCACCACTACCTTCACTTTGGTCCCCTATCACAATGCAGGGTCCAACATCACAATCAATCAGCGGAACAAGACCATAAGCTTCGGGGCTGGATTTTACACCTTCTCCGCCAGCTTTAACTATCCGCAGTTGACTCAACTGCCACCAAGCCAAGTGCTGAATGCTGCTTCGCAGAATCTGATCAATCAGCAACCGGATCAAACCACTTCTCTTTCTTTCCTCTCCTACAGCGAAAAGCTGCTCGCTGGCGCATGGAGGTTCCTCACGTACTTTGGCCGGGACAGCATGATCAGCGCTCTGCTATTGGAACCCGTGCTCAGTCAAGGCAATGGTTCGGCCACTGAAGCCGTCATTGGGGCTGTCCTTGAACGGCTCAATCGAAGTGACGGGTCTGTATGCCACGAGGAGACGATTGGAGATTACGCGACCTATCTCAACTTGGAGAATAATGTAACCAGCACAGCGCCTGGCTTCACCTATCCAATGATCGATACCGACTACTATCTCCCCGTGCTGATGGCGCAATACTTCAACAGCAGTCCTTCTCGTGTAGGCCCCCTGCTCAGCCGAAGCGCAGGCTCGATCGACGTCCAAAATCGCAACCTGACGTATCAGGCTCTGGCGCTCATCAATGCTCAGAAGATCATGAACATCACTGCGGTATTCGCCCAGAATCAGACTGCGGCAAACCTCATCCATCTCAAGCCCGACCAAATTGTGGGACAATGGCGAGATTCGACTTACGGCCTTGGCGGAGGACGGATCCCCTTCGACGTGAACACCGCCCTTGTGCCTGCCGCTCTCAGGGCCATAGGCCAGCTGGCGCGAACTCCAGGCGTCTTCCCCAACAGTAGCAACACGACCTCCTGGCGTACCCTAGCCGACACCCGTGCACAAATCTGGGAAGAAAACACCCTCCGATTCTTTGAGACGAACATCACATCCTCGACCGCTCGATCTCGCCTCCAGAACTTCGCCAACACAGCTACCTTTTACGACGGCCCGGCCAACGCATCTTCGCTTCCTTCCTCGGGAAATCTGACGACGTACTCCATCGCACTCAATGGGTACAACAATCTGGCGTCGGTGAATGTCCAACACAGCGACACTGGGTTCCGCTTGTTCTTTGTCAACGCCTCTGCCTCGACCCCGGGAGCTGCGGCGCAGGAAACCCGCTTCATCAACGCCACAGCCAATAGCTTGATTCGCTCATTCCCAGCCGGTCTCATGACGCCACAGAGCATGATTGTCGCCAACCCAGCACTCTCTGGCTCGGACGTGCTGGTTGCGAACTTCACGAACGCCGCGTATCATGGCTGCGTGATCTGGTCGTTCCAGCTGTCCATGATGGCGAAGGGTCTCGAGAGGCAGCTTGCCCGATGCACCACGTCCGGTGCCACCTCGAATTCCACCACAAATCCAGCATGGTGCGGCGACTCGTCGGTCTATAACAACGTTTTACTGGCGTACAACACCCTATGGGACAGTATTGAAGCCAACTCTGCGCAGTTGCAGGGCGAGGTATGGAGCTGGACGTACAACAACAGTACGGGCAACTTCGCCACGACGCCGCTGGGTGTTCTACCTCCTCCACCAGGCGTAGGGGCGGGGACGGAGAGCGACATCAGACAGCTGTGGAGCTTGACGTTCTTGGCTGTGACGAGGAACAGGAATTTGACAGTGACGCGATGATTGCCAGGGCCGGGGTATGCTCGATCTACGTATCGGTACTCGATGTACATAAAGAATGACCATAGCGCCAGACTTCCAAAAAGGTGCAAGTAGGCAAGAAAGTAATGAAGAGGGGGCGCAGCCTTGCTTGCGACTACATCATTCTATCTATCATATGATACGTGTCGGTTTTCATCACGATAGTGCCCACCTCTCGCACGTGAAAGATAGAGAAATATCATGATGAGCTCCTTGCATCATACACGGGGTATGTTACACCACCCTGATGGGGTTGCAATCTACAGTCTGGCCTGGAGCTTCTCGGCCGTCTCGCCGAGCGCGTAGTCGCATCTCGCCGCCTTACTCCTGATCTTCTCGAAGTCCTGCTTCGTGACCCCGCGGGCCTCGACCGCAGGGTTATAGCCCAGGCCGCTCAACTTCGCAATCTCGGCGTCACTCTGGCTGACGTCGGTGTTCTTGCGGCCGTCGGCGCGTTTGTACACGGTGATGACGACAGCGCCGCCCAGGCCGAGATTATGCTGCAGCGCGACGTCGACGTCCTTGACCAGGCGGCCGTTGTTGGCCCAGCCGCGCAGCTGCCACGTCAGCTCGGCGCACTGGGCCAGCCCGGTCGCGCCGAGCGGGTGGCCCTTGGAGATCAGGCCGCCCGACGGGTTGATGATGGGGCCTTTGCCGCCGTACGTGATGTCGCCGTTGCGGACCATGAGGTGGGCGGTGCCGGGGGCGCAGAAGCCGAGCCCCTCGAGCGTGATGAGCTCGTTGGCCGAGAAGCAGTCGTGCATCTCACAGACCTTAACATCCGTAGCCTTGACGCCGGCCTCGGCGAGCGCGGCCTTAGCGGCCCGCCGCGTCATGTCGAAGCCGACCAGGTCCATGGCCGAGCGGGAGAACAGGGCCGGCGAGTCGGTCATGAGGGACTGGCCGGCCATGAGGATGGCCTGGGACTTGAGTTCGGGCCGCGAGTCCAGGAAGCGCTGCGACACGATGATGGCGGCGCCGGCGCCGTCCGACGTGGGCGAGCATTGCAGCTTGGTGAGCGGGTAGTGGATCATGGGGGACTTTTCGATCTGCTCGAGCGTGTAGACGTCGCGGAACTGCGCGTAGGGGTTGCGCGATGAGTGTTCGTGCGAGATGCGTGCGATTTCGGCAAAGTCGCGCGCTGAGGCGCCATACCTGAGCGGGGAGGTGTAATGCATCAGTATTCGAGGCGTTACAGGGGGGGTGTATAGGACGATATGTGGGGTACTCGTAGAACAGAGAAAGGCAGGGATGGCGAGGGAACAGGGCGAATCCTGGCGCCACACGACTTACTTCTCCATGTACTCCCGGCCGGCGTTGGCGAAGAACTGGGCATTCCTCGGCGAGTCGTGCTTGCCTCGCGTCTCCTCCATCAACCGGGTCCCCAGCCCCATGGGACTGGGCCGGTCGTCCCAGATGGACTTGATGCTCCCGGGCTTCATGGTCTCAAAGCCGATGACCATGGCCACGTCGATGATGCCGCCTCGGATCAACGTCCTCGCCATCTGCAGGCCCGTCGACCCCGTCGCGCAGGCGTTGTTGGTGTTGTAGATGGGGATGTTGGTCATGCCGAACTGGTAGAATATCCGCTGTCCGGAGGTGGTGTCGCCGTAGCAGTAGCACGCCACCCCGGTCTGGACATCGTCGTACGTGATGTGTGCGTCCAGCAGGGCCTTTGTGCCGGCCTCGAAGCCCAGCTCGGGATACGGGCGGAGCTGGCGCGGTTTGATGAATTGCGTCAGGCCGACGCCGAGCACGTAGGCGTTCTGTTGGAAGGACATGATGGCAAGGACACGGTTGTTGTCGTGATGGATCGATCCAGACGTTGCTGCCAGTGGGATGAGAGTTGGAGGCGTGTGTGATATAACCTCTAGCCACTGATTACTACTCGGACTCCCAGGAGCGAAACCCGGTACCCGGTAAGCTGACTGACTTCCCCGCACTTCAGTGCCGGTGCCGGCGGGCCTCGGCACGACATCGATGGGGTTGGATTCATTCCTCATTAGGTTAGACCAAGTGCATCCCGCTAGCGACCGCCACAAGAAACGCGACAAGACGCGGGCGCGAGTCACGAGTCTCGTGCGAGTACGAGTACAGCCAAAAACCTCTGCCACACTATAGTACTTCGTAGGAGCGAACTTTCCGTTCCCGACTCATTGTGCGGTTCCAACCATGATCTGGTAGGTTCTCTCAATCGCGTGTCTTGTCTTGATCACTCTTCTGTCTTCCTGATCATAATGGATGCACTTCCTCGAGACCAATGCCCCATGCAAGGTGTCCTGAATTGCTCCTCGGTAACTCCGAACCACGATCCGGCTGCACCCCTTCATAGACACCAATCTTCCTTGCAACCGAAAGTACTATCACCAATTTCACCGACGCTCTCGGTTTCCTCGCATCAACAAGGGACCGGTCGGGCCGACAAATAAGGGTCCTTTCTACCGTCGACGAGCTGAAGAGCGCGGTCTGTAATATTGGGGTTCTATTCGTACATGGATATCTCTCCAAAAAAAAAGGAACGTCCAAGTACAAAACTTTTGGCCCAATCATCCCAACAAGCCATAGATTGGCACCACAGCCGAATGCTTTCAGACCAAGGCCGCTGTCACCGCGGCATGACTGATTAACAATCAATATGGCTCGTGAGAGCCCGCATACACCGTCTAGCAGGGGAAGCCGGGCAAGTCAAATTAGACTCGTACCAAGAAAGAAAGATTCTCTCGTCAACCATGGACACGTTCAGCTACATCATCTCATCAACGCATATCATCTCATAAAGTCTTCCATGGCTCCCGGCTGCCGCATAAATGCGGAAGGATGCGTCTTATCCGTGCTGGTAACGGAATGGGTCTTGTTAATACTGTGTAGGTCGAATGTCTGCGTGGTGCGCGAGGCGCTACCATGAACTCTGATGTCGAAAGGGGTTTAGAACGGTGTAAGTCGAGGGGATGCTGCGATCAGTCGGACAGTGGCGTGCTAGTCGCAGTCCTGAAGTTAAGTGGGAGGTATGTCTGAAGGCGTCAAGGCATAGCATCGGTCATTATCCTTGCATGTAACAGTCGGTAGAATTGAACGACTGATTCGAGTTCGAGATCGTCTGACTCATAGGTGGGAAATAGTTCTGTTGAATATCATCGAGACGCCAATCGACCTGGGAGGGGCCAACAACGGTGCCGGATTGTAATATGTCTGAGAAGACGGTATCTGGATTGGGAGTTGAGGGGCGCTCACTTCCTGGCTCAAAGAAAGAATGAAGAGGTGTGTGCGGCGTCGAAGCTGCAAATGCCGGCCGAGGCTGTGGTTGGGGTGTCGTAGGCCATACAACTTCAGCTGATGTCCTGGACGCAGTATGTTCATGCAGATTGCTTGCAGTAGGGTACTCGTGAGTGGGTATCTCATGCAAGGAAGTGAGGGGGTCGTGGGGTGGCCATTCGGCGTGGCGTGTTTGCATATGGTTCTCATAATGTCCTTGACGTGTGTAGCCCTTCCGAGGATAGCTTCTGCTGCAATTCTTGGAAGGGCAGTAGAAGCAATGGCCCTTAGGCGCTGTACGACCGGCGTTCCCCACAGAGGCATAACCTTCAGTAGGAGTGGGACTCCCTGCGGCACCGGAGGAGCCAGGGCCCTGGCTCGAGCATTGATATCCAGATCCCATGCGGCCATATTGAATGCCAGGAGGAACCAAGGACTGACTCTCTCTCGACGCTGAGCGAACAGATCTGGTGGCAGGTGTAAGATGGGTTGCTTGATATGGACTCAGACCTGAGCCTCGAGAATCAGGCCAAGATCCCGACAGACGCCGCACATTGCCCAGCAGGGCAAGCACCTCCAGTCTCTTGGCTTGCCAACTCTTGTCCTCTCGGATCTGCGCGACCAATTCGAACAAATCCGGTGGAGGGTTGTAGTAGATACTTGTATGGTGCCTTCGGAAGAGGGCGCACCGAGACTGCAGGCGAAGGAAGCGAAGGATGCGCCAATGCTGGTGGTCGGCTTCGAACAGATCCTGAATGATTGAAGAATAGTGGTGGAACCATGTGTGGGCGAGCAGTTCCTCGAGCTTCGCGGAGATGAAGTGAGCTTGAGACGTATCGACAGGATCGTGGTCTCTGGTAGGGATGGCGAGGTGTGGTCGCTGACGGCCATGTGCTTGGGCACTGCTGGAATGCCCTGGATGGTTGGGCGTGACGGATGGTTGAGACTCGAAAGCCATGTTGAAAGCTAGCAGAGGCCGCAATCAGGCGGAAGGTAGAAACGATTTCGAAGACAGAAAGCCTGCCCGGTCGAGGGCGCGAGGATCGCACAGAAGGTTGCAGATACGACACCAATAGTTCGAAGCGGGACAACAAGAAGCAGTGCCGTGAGTATCACAGAAAGTATGTAGCGAAGGCTGAATTGAACGAAAATTGCGTCTCAAGACGAGGCTCTCTTACCGAAGGTTAATGGGCTGAGCGGGAAGGGCGGACAGAAGACAGGGCGGGCGAAGGGCTTATGAATGCGTGCAGGGCATGGCATGGGCAGACTGGAGAGGAAATGCTGTATGTGGACGCTAACAGGAGCTCTGGACAAGGCAGACCGGCTGCTATCATTGTTGTTGCGTTCATGTTAGCAGATGGTACGGGTAAGACTGGGAAGAAGAAGTTGGGAGCTTCACAAGTTTCGAGGTTTCGGCTCGTTTGGGGAAAGGAAACACTTGCTGGTGGAGGCGCTGGAGAGCTAAAACGTCTGTTTGGGCACGCCTGCGACGAACGACGGGGCTGCCTCAGGCACCACCGTCCCCACTGGGCAGTGCTTGTGCTCCTGATTTGCTGGCGCTCGGACACCCGTCATCCCTCACCTCACCTTCAACCAACCCTCATCACTTTGCTTGTGTACGCAGCATCGTTCTAGTCTGCCCAGCTAATCGCACGTCGAAATGCCGTAGCTCTTCGACATCCTTCACTCGAGTTCGACCTGGGACGTCTTGGTGAAGACTCTCGTGAGCAAGCAACCGCGACACCAATGGATTGGCTCACACTCTCAATGTAATCTTGTGTGCTCGTCCCTGACTTGCCCGAGCAGCAGCTTCTAGCCGTCAGTCATGTCTATTGCCGCAAATCCAGTGCCCACTCTATTGGATGAGCCGGTTCACATCAATGGACATGAATCGAGGATATGAAACGAGAATGTAGTTCTCCCCCCACCTTCCGCCGCATTCAGTCTGTCGAAGAGCCGTGACCGAGTATGGGTCCATGTACCTGAGCTGCCCGCCACCGATGGGCACCTTTTCCGTCAGAGGTTTGTGTGCCATATGCTATTCGTAAACAAACACCTAGGGCAGGTGGCAGTCTCGTCAGGCACAGCGATACCTTGTAGGTAAGCCAACCCTTCAAAGTATAACACCACGCGCAGTCACAAGTCTGATTTCGCAGCACTCCCCAAGCGCATGCTGGACGCAGATTGCACACGCTGCGTGACCCTAGGGATGCAGCAAAATCGAAGTCGAAATCTATATTTGGTGCCGATCATGGCTTCGCCGTGGCGCAACGACGGGGGCCTGCCCCTGCCTGCCACAGCAGCCAATGCTTGACAACACGGCGTTCCAGACCTCGGCTACTGTGTTAGACGACGCTGATGGAGAACGGACATTCGGTCGCTATCTCGCAGCATTCTTTGTCTGCTTGAACCAAACACTGACCAGCGACTGGCGGGCACTTACATCCGGTGCTCACCAACCTGTCACCTCCGCATGTCCCAGGCACCAGGCACGCGTTGGGCCCACCGCCATTGCCAGCGCAGCAGCTCGCGCTCGATGCAGATGTGCCAATCCGCATTGCTCTTTCCTGCAATCGAACGAGGGAACACTTGCAGACTCTCTCCTCCCCTGCAGCTGCAATACGAGAGTCGAGTTTTTCGCTTGTCGAGCACACCCCCTTGACTCCCGAGCACATCCGCTGTCCCAATTGCCGATTGCCACGCTCCCCCTGCCTTGACGGACCCCGTTTCATCAAACGAGAAACCAAGATATAGATCGTCGACTTTCCAGCTGACGCTGGAGTTCGAACGCCCAATATGCTCGAAACCGGCTCCCACACGATCCTGGGGTCGCTCTTGGGTTCATGCAGTAGGTCACAAGATCTGCATTCAGAGAGATAGCTCTAGCCGGTGTGTCTCACCATTCCCCGTCAGCTATATTGACAAATCAAGTGCGGATATTTAAGCAGGGTGGTTCTGCTTCGAAAAACTGTACTGATAGTACGGAGTATCTCGAACAACTCTGGTTCTGCGCAATCCCCTCCATCCAGATCAAGCTGTAAACACCTTGCCACAGACCTCCAGCTGGGGGAGGCGCTGGATCGGCACCACCCCTCACGATGTGGGCTTCTTGCCAGGTAAACTACCACAATTACCCTTTCTACCTAACCTCCCGCTGTCACCATCATATTAAATGAACAGAGAGTGTGGACGAGAACGACCTACTCATCGTCAATGTCTTTCAACCAGGGGGAGACAAGTCTCAACGTACCCTGTTGCGGTGAGAAACGCTGCCAGTCTATCGACTCAACACTATCTCGACCTCCCGTCGCTGTACCGGTGTCTTTCCATCATCTGGAAATCGTAAAATCCTACGGGCCCTACTTCGGCATTCGGCAGGCGAGTCGTGTCGTCAGGACCTCCGTCCGAAGCGATGTCAGGATGGGGTTGGCGGCTGTTCGGACTGAATTTGATGCCCTCGAGAAGCGAGCTGTTCGCCAGCCCGCTGGTAACTTGCCCTTCTCGGGAATCAGCATGATTCAGACCTCCCCGCATAACACCGGCTTGAAATCCAGTGTGGCTGGCATTAAAGAGCACGCCGTCTCCAATGATTTCAAGCCCGTGGGCGCTCGGGTCACCGCGGCCCGCAGTCTCTCCGTTCGCAAACTCCTGCGACGATCTGCGGTAACTTAAGGGTGAGTCAGTAGCGTTTGTAGCTGCCGAAGACATTCCATCCCCTTGAACACTTGGTTGCGGGGACAAGTCTGGGATCAGAAAATCTAAAGGATCTTGATAGCGGTATGGGGATTCGGCATGGCAATTGCGCATGTGATTGACAAAGTTCCCGGCATTCCTGAAGGGCTCATGCTTGCAGTTGGTGTACGGGCATTTGTACCTTTCCCCTCTTGGTGCTCTTTTTTTCTTCCGCTGAAATGGACTCTGTGGTGTGCTTCGCGCATTTCCCGTCGAAAGCGGCGTTGTGACTGCCGTTCGACCGCTTTGTGCAGTTCTAGGACTGGAGATCACCAGGATCGGACTTGTCTCCTCAGACCTATCGATGTCTCGACCAAGACGGCGACTAGCCATCGGTCTGGCATCTTGCCCAGAAGACCCGGATGGCGTACGGGGTGGATCCCGCTGCGGAACAGTCGACATTATGACGTTGATAAGGTGAGTCTGCAAGTGTGGAAAATCGATGTGATCTCTAAGCTCATTGATCAAGATCCCAAGGTCATCGGGAAGCCTTCCATAATTCAGGGCGAGGCAATCAGTCAGCAGTTGGTGGACATGATCCGGCACTTGAGGCTTGTAGAGCTCGACCCACAACCCAAATGGGATGCGGAGATAATTGCAGACGCCGTCTCGATAAGTTGCAATATCTGGGTGAGCAAGAATACTTCTGAAAAGATTGTGCCAGGCGTGGTCCTGAGCACAGAAAGCTTGAGCTTGTGAACTGTTGCCAAGATGATCGACTAAAGGTCCTTGATGAAAGTACTGTGGGAGTGCCGACTGCTGAACCTGAAATGCAGAATCCAGCTGGGTAGCAACTGTGTTGTGGAGAGGCGCTCTCGGGTGATGGGCGTCTTGGATTTCTTGCGCCGAACGGCCCGCCTGCGGAAGTCGAAGTTGGCGCTCTCCATCCCAGGCCAGTGGAACGCCAGGCTGGTTCATTTCCGACAGTGGCGACCAGCCAAGGAAATCCCATAACCAGGGGAAATAATGAAAAGGGTTCCGATCCAGCGGCGCGGGAAGAAGGAGCAAAGAAAAGCACAGCTTTCAAGAGACTGAATGAGTGACTGAGAAGACAAGAAATAAACGAGGGTCACTGTGTGACCAAGTCTGAATGCGATTTACCTGCCAGAGGGAATTTGCAAACTGGTTGACGAACAGAAAAGGAGTGCTCCATGGAGAAGCAGGTGACTTGATATGTGTCCTTGGATGCGAACTGAAGGCATGCAAGGCCAACACCTTGCTATACTTACCTATCCAGATCTGGCGTTCCCCCGAGCCTACAGGACCAGACATGCATGTTCCTGCAGCTCCCGCGGCAACTGGAACACTCGAAGTTATGCGGCTCCCTGTGGCGGCGTCTCTTTTGTCGTTGGAAGAATAGCAAAAGGCTCCCGACACAATTGTGCACAGCCTCGAAAAACTCGGTCGAAGCGAAACAAAATCGATGACGCAGAACGCAAGTAAGCCGGGCGCCAGGATCCGAACCACGCTACTTGGGCTAGTGCGATGTTTCGACCAGTATCACCCAATCATGAGCTCGACTAACAGCCGTCCCACCAGCCACACTTTGTGTGCCACATTGCGGATTGTTCTTTTGCACGAACTGTACGGAGTAACGCGTCCCTTGAGAGTGATTCACGGTGACACTTAGGCATGCCTTTGAACCGCTGGATGCACTAATGCAGCTTAACAGGAAGAGCGAGGTAAGATGTTCCGCTCTCTGACGCACCGTTCGATAGACCCAGTCCTGGGAAGCAAGCCACATGAAAGGCAACAGACTGAAGATACTAACACGGCATGGGGAGCGCGAAGTGGGGCAAGGCGGCTATGTTGGGACCTATGACGACACGCAGAGGGATGCCTCAACCTCGACTCATGATCCCCCACCAGGCACCGCCCACAGCACACAGTACTGTGCAGGTACATAGGTGGCAGGCTCATTTCCTGAACCCACGGCACGGTAAGCCCGTATCAAAACCTAGTCACCACCAATAAATTGCGCCTACCAGTGCCTCTATCTCTCTGGCCCAGCCAGTCATACCTGCCTTTGGGATGAGAAGAACCTGAACTACCTAGGAGTCATCTGAAGCCCTCCCCTACATCCTCTCCAATTCGTGGTCCCCCTGCCCCGCGCTTTGGGAGGTGTCGTTCGTTGGAATCTTTGCAGAGAACGCTCGTCGAACATGCACCCTCGCGCCTGCCGCCGCGCGGCCTGACGACGAAGTCGATGACCCCCGCCAGGCTGGGCGCTGGATCGCTGGATCGCTGGATCGCTTACCATATCGAGTCCACCTCGTCCACAAGAGCTATCTACCGTGCGGGAGTACGTACTGTAATGTCCCACGGATACCTCGCAGCAGGGTTCTCAAATACGGCGGAAACCGTGCTTGAAACAGGAATCCTTAGCCGTGCGCTGAAAATGATTCCCGTTTCCCCCTCCCCGGGCACCACCAATATAGGTACTGTGTACAGAGTGAATGTTTCGCTATGTACGGAGCACCCCTGCCGAGTATCCCTGCTATCAATTGCGCAACCCTTGGGGCGGCCTACATCTGAGACTTCCCCCGACCACGATTCCTCAAACATGTGGTTGAGATTCTTGTACAAGCACAATAACTGTGCCTAGTCAATCGATCACAGAGTTCATGGCCTGGCGTATGTGGTAATAATGTACTGGTTGTGTGCCTCCTGTCTCCGTGACTCATTCTCCCCGAGTATTCTACCGTCCTTACACCCTGGCTTTGATCAGCCCTGCATACAGCACTGAGTACAGTGACTATACGTCACATAAGGCAGTGCTAAAGATATTCCCCGCGAACCTTCTATGATACCTTCGATGCACGATCAGCTGAATTGATTGCATCTAGAGTCCATTTAGGACTAGTTGTCCCGGAACTCTGCATACTATGTACCCTGTCGCCTTGCCTTCTGCATGCTGGGCTTTGCCCATTCCAGTGCCGCAGCCGATTGTGGGCTTTACCAGCTCTCTGGTGGTCAGGCTGAGCCAGGCATCCGTACACACATGCACCCATGCACATGTACACCCCGCGCCCACAACCACGGATATGCCGGAGATGGAATCTAAACTGAGTATGGTGCCATTGTGGGCCAAAATAGCCACGGGGCTGGCCCAGCTAGAGTAGTCTTACCGATAACCTAGTCGCTGGCCCCTTTGCAAGCAGCCAGGCGAATGACTTGGCATTGCGGTAAGGCTGAGCCAGACACCAGGAAATCGACCCAACAAACCGAGAGAAGTGCATCGTCAGGGCTCATCCCATTTTCGGGAGTCACGCCGAAGACACCAAATCTTGTTTTATTTTCGTAGCTGTTGTGAAGGCGGAGATTTTCCCAATGAGGTCTGAGGCCGAGACAGATATCCAGGCTGCCACTACAGATATTGATCCCAAGACCACTGTACACCTCTATCTGGGCGTCCTCTTTCAGTTGATCATACGGGGAAATTGACTGATCTGGAGTATCCCGATCTTACAGGACACATCTGAACAGGACGTAGGGCTGAGCCAGGCGACCAAGAATGAAATCTGCAAGTAGGTCCAGAAGCGAGAGCAGCGCCATAGAGTGCTAATTTAGCCCGTTGCGAGGCAGACCGCGCTTATTTTGTGCCAATACCCAGTACAGGCAGGTTGTGGCTGCTGTCAGAGACTGGACCTAAGATGTGTCTGCCTGTTGGCCTGCCTCTGATACTAGGCAAGATTCGCCGAGTGCCAAGTCCTCGAAATGGGGAGCGATAGCCGAAACCTCGGTTCCAGCTTGCTGGGTGGCTCCAGCTCCATTCATTGCTATCAATAGGAGGACCAGTGAGACAAGCCTTGCCGATTCAACACGGACATCTTGTTCGTCGAAAGGGCGGTCGAGACGAGGTTTCTTTGTCCCCGTCAAGACGCTTCAAGCTCAACTGCGGCAAAGAGCGATATAGTACCTCTGATCAAGACCCATCTTCACATCGGCCCAACGGATGTCCGGAAGGGTTGTTGCTCTTGCCAACTTTCCAAAGCATAGGCACTGATCCTGAAGCTGGGTCTAGAGGACCTCTCACGGTAGTTGCGCGGTATAAAAGGTAGTAGCATCGCTGACGAGCCTGCTAACGTCCGGTAATTGGCCGTTACTCTGTGCGCTCTGCAGCATGGTCATGAGCTCCATCTGCTGCTGAGAGCTCAGCGATTGCATGGCGTAGGGACTTCCCCCCGCGACTGCTGCGCCAGGGTGTGGACCTGCGGGGCCGGATACAGGATTGCCACTATGAGTCCCCGGTGGAGGGAAGGACTGCCCCATATAGCGGCTATACTCGTGTCCGAAAGAGGCGAGGTACGGAAGTTCGTCGTAGTTGAGATTAGGAGAGCCTGTGATGCCAGGAATCACTCCGGGGATGAGAGGTGCAGTTGTCCACGAGCCAGCTCCAGCTGAGGAGGTTGTGGCTGGGAAAGCATGTGGATCAAAGCTAGGGAGGCTGTAGTGCATTGAACTGGCGTCGAGCCGAGGAAGGGACATAGTTGTAGTTGTGGGAACATACTGCTGTGGCGGCGAGAGGGATTGGGTCGAGGTCGGAAGCATCTCTGACTGAGGTTGAGGTTGATAATGCTGTTGCGTGGAGTGATCGATGTAACCGGCTGCCGCACTCTTGAAGCTGTGGCTATTTGACACGACGTGGACGCTGTGGATTGACTGAGGAGATTGAGTGCCGTAGTAGGATGTATTCGCCGTGCTGGCCGGACTGTTCGCGAACTGGGATGCAGCGGAGGAGCTCAGGTCTTGAGTTGCTGAAGAGGAAAGATAATCGGAGTGCGCGGCCGGAGACTCCTTGCTGTCAACCTCATAAGCTTTGAGACAGCTTCGCACGAGGTTGTCATAGAGCTGCTGAGCAGAGCGGACACCGGGCCACCGATCCGCACAAAGATCGATCGCTTTCAGCGCATCCTGAATATGTAGCTGGACTTCCTCCAAGGGGTGCTGTTGGCGGATACCCGGGTACGAGATGCACCACAGGACTGTGTTCAAAGCCATAAAGATAGCCTGAGTGAAGATCCAGGTGATGTCAATCAAGTGGGCTTCTACCTGGCGCTTCTGGAGTTGAATGTTGAAGATAGCTGCCGAGTAACACTGTTGCGCCGCAAAAAGCGATGGATTCGGGATTTGAGGTGAAGGACGGTATAGGAAAACGATCATTGTATTCTTGCGTCCAATGAACCAGCTCTCACTGAGCCCAGAACCCTCATCGTTCTTGGGACAGTCACGGACCCAATTTTCGATCTTGGTCAAGATTTGGTGAAACCAGGGATCTTGATCATGCACGGGGGCGTCTCTTTTCTTGAGGTATAACGTTCGTCTGATCTCAGCCTGGAGCAGGCGCATCTTAAAGAAATGGATTGATATACATTTCTTCATGATCGGGTGATGGCCAGGAAGAAGCCCGTCGGCGCTAATGTATCGGTCATCGCAAAGCTCGAAGAAGTTGACGTTGATGTTGTCGACAGTAACCCCGAATGCACTCGGTCTTCCCAAACTATGTGCGAGGCCGTATTCCATCGAGGTGATAATCCAAAACAGCCGTCGGCGCATGTCGACTTCAAGGGCATTGGGTCTGGCGCCAGATGGTGGACGATGGATGGTCTCCTCTTCGCACAAACCGAGGTCCTGACATAACTTTGCGGCGATACCGACGACCCAGTATGCCGCTGTTCGTGTTGGCGTGAGCAAGGAATATTGAGCAATGAGCGCAAAGCATTGCAACGTCGAGAGATCCATCTTCTGGACCGCCCCGGTCAAGAAAGGCAGGGCAGCCAGATAGTAGCTGTCAGCCAATCCAGCATATTGCTTGTCCAGTTTCTGCATGCTAATGGCAACCACAAGGCGCACCTGGAAATTGAGAGTGGGATCTTTGGACCCGTCGTAGACAGCCTCGAGCTCTCTCAGAAATGTCGGTTCATGGAGGAGCGGGAGCATATATTGAGCCTTGGCCATGTATATCTCGACAAGGCGATCCATCAGTTCGCGATTGGGAAGATCCGGGGCGGCGACTGAGCTGATCAGCGGGTAGACCTTGGACGTGGGTTTGTCACTTTCGGCATCGAACTTGTCCTTGATCTCCTGGGCGGCATGGTGTGGTACGACGTCCTTGATAGTCCTCCGGGAAGAGTTCTGCTTTGCGAACTCCATAACAAAGCGTGTGATGGCAATGCCACTGGAGGGGCCCAGAAAGCGACTCTCATCGTTCTCACTGAACTTGACCAGCCCAGCGCCGCGCGCCATTGCCTCATGGTCCGGCTCATGCTCCTCGTCTTTTTCAAGGGCTTTCAGTTCTTCATTCAGTCTGCGCACAGTGTCTTGTAATGAAGTAATGTATGTTCGGGGTATGGTCCTGTTCTTTGCCGAATCGTAGTATTCGCAGTGGGCGTTGCTTCTCTCGCATGGCTCACACCGGGGAAGGGCGGGGTCGCATCTCGTTTTCCTCTGCCTGACATCAGTCTCGATTGTCTTCCCAACCACGCAGATGGCGTAGAGGCATGCTCACCTGTCTGCATCGCACGCAGGCCGTCACTGTGTGGTGCACCTTGTCACGAGTCCTGGCCGTTTCCGGCGAGTCGGCCATGGTCGCATTTTCGGTGTCTGCCATGTAAACACTGAGATAGCGATGGAGTATTTAGTCTATAGCATTCAAGTCGTCCAGATGAACACCACAAGTACTCAAGGCGGAAGTCCATCTCTCAGCGTGTGTTCGTGGGCTGATACATAAAGCCACAGGAGTTGTACGTAGTGGTGATGAGTGGTAGGACGGCAGGCAGGCTGAGGCAAGACCTCATTGGATTGTGCCGCAGGGCACAAGCTTGAAGCTTCGTCGCCTAGCCAGAGAGTTTCGCGCCTGTCAGCATGGAGAAATGGGGAGCCTCTGGCCGCCAAAAGGGTTCGGAGATTTCAATGGCGACCTGTCATGATCGGCGGTAGACCTC
The DNA here is from genome assembly GCA_016109585.1 of Phialophora expanda. NCBI lineage: Eukaryota > Fungi > Ascomycota > Eurotiomycetes > Chaetothyriales > Herpotrichiellaceae > Phialophora > Phialophora expanda. Next base: position 700,920 of record JADWPR010000005.1, on the reverse strand, counting down.
AGATTGGAGGAAGCATTTGCCCCTGCGCAGGTCAAAGAAGAGTTGCTCGAATGCAGGGCTGAAACACAAGCTGAACAGCATACAACTCTCAGATAGACCTCCATTAATGCCTATTCGCCAGCGGCGCACTGAACGGTCTGCCTACCAAGGATAAGGAATCGCTGGAGGGAGTGGCTCTGGGGCCTTAGCGGTTTCCAGGCGCTCAGGGATCATCCTGCTGGAGACTCTAATTAGTCTAAGTTGGGCAGGGACAGCAGCCACCGACCTCGGTAGCTGCTCCTCGCCCGACCAGATAAGGAAGGAGTAGCCTAGATCCCCTCAACTCCAGTTGCCCAATGGACCCCTCGATGGACTAAACTCTAGGGTCTGAAGGACGACTGAGCATTGACGACAGAAGATTCCGTCAACCACGATCACGGCATTCGCCCAAGACCAACATCAGCCGCGAGCGATCAGCCGTGGCCAGATCACTTGCTTCTCCTCCACAAGGGGAATTGTCGTCCTCACTTCAACACCAGTCTCATGCCGATAAGCACGTTATCTTCGTCGTGAGCCCACCCGTCGCGCACACAGTACGTGTGCATACAATCTATCCTTCAACCATGACGAAGCCCGAGTCTGTTGAGGCACTCTTGAACCCTTCATTGAGGGTTTCGAGGCCGGTTGCTGCATGTGCGCGCTGTCGGTCTGCGAAAATCAAATGCGACGGGAAGCTACCAGCCTGTTCAGCGTGTGAGAAGTCTGGCAAATCGACGAGCTGCACGAGCGCCAACGATGAATTCGCTCGGGGCAAGGAGCGCAGCTATGTCGCCGCTCTGGAGGCTGCTGCTCAACGGCTGCAGAAAAAGATTGACATGGCTCGACTCGAAGCCGCCGGTCACCAAGCGGCATCCGGCACCTCTTCTGCAGGCCGACCACAGCAGAGGCGCAAGATAAGCGGGACTCGTCGAAAGGAAGCATCCGACGTCGACGAACTGGTCAGCGACTTTGGTTTTCTGACCGTCAATGCGACATCACGCGACTTTCACGGTTTCACCTCGACCATGTCGTTTGCCAAACTTCTCCTCTCAGCAGCCGCAAGAGACGAGCTACCTCCTCTCGAATCGCGAGGCCTACCACCGCGCTATGCCATCACCCCTATGATCAACCAATACCTCGACCACATATTTGTCTTGTACCCTTTTTTCTCCGAGACCGACCTGATGGCCAGCCTCTCCCGAATCTACAACGACTCTGCTGCCGTTTCGTCAACAGTAACACCGCTTGACGTGTGGTATGTACGGCTGATTTTGGCGATTGTCCACGCAGCAAACTCCCAACGCAAGGGGGATGAGAACGACAGGACAGCTCTTCAACACATGTCAGCGGCTAGAGGCCTCGCAGGTTATGTCCTCCACCCAGGGTCGATTGCCGGCGTCCAGGCTCTTCTGCTGCTAGTTCAGTACTCCTTGGTGGATCCCGCTCACTATGACTCCTGGTATCTTGTAGGAATGGCTGCTCGACTCGTCGTCGATCTCGGTCTCCATTGCGAGCCAGCGCCGGAGACCAAAATCAGCAAAAGCGCATTGGATCTACGACGCAGGATATTCCATTGCACCTACGCATTCGATCGTCTCGTCAGCATGTCCCTTGATCGAGCATTTTCCTTCACCGACGATTCCGCCTCAGAGGTACCTCTACCTGATTCAGTGGCAGACCCGGCACCGTCTCAAGTCTTCCAACGATTGCTGAAGCCGTCACTCTACCTGTTTGACATCCGTCGGGTTCAGTCTGCATTCTATCAGACGACGAGATGGTCGTCCCGGTCACAATGGCCGCTGGCCACGGCGGCCACATATGCCAGCACCGTCTCCAATGACATTCACGCGTGGTACGGGACCATTCCACCAACATTGTCGCAGCGTCACCTCATGTTGTTCAATCTGGAACGGCTGTACTCCCAAATTTTGGTTGTCTCGCCAAACCAACGAGTTCCTGCAGGCAGCATGACTGACCTGAACAAAGAACTGGTATTCGAGTATTCAGCCCAGTATGCCGATCTCCTACAGCCTATCGCACAGGATATCAGCTGGCATGCCTACCTCACCTATGCCGATATCTGTCGAGCGAAATACGTTGGGCAGAAGTTTGTGGAAGTGTTGTGGTCCGACTTCGACCGACTCATCAAAACCACCCACGCTGTCCGAGAGGGCTCGCCCCTTACCAACAATGTGCCCCTCGACAACGGCCAGCGAGCAACCATCTGCCTGCGGAAGATCATTGAGATATTGGACTTCGCACGACATCGCTGGGCAATGCCGGAAATGCGGGAAAAGTTCGAACAAGAATCGGCCGTGCTCTTCTCCCGACTGAAAAGCAGACAGATGGAAGTTAGCTCTTCGCAACATTCCAACCTGGCCCATGTCAACACCGGCCTGGTGGGCACCAATCCTGGATACGGGTCAGGCACAAATCAATATGCATACGATGGACCAGGTCTCACCCAGCTTCCAAGTCCTCCTATCAACCAAGACCCTGTCCGACCTGATGTCCAACAGCAACAACGTATGCTCACGCCGCCGGGAGAATATCACATGCAGCCGGGGCTTTACCCAATGCCACAAAGTTCATTGCCTCGGCGCAGCTACGAGTTCCACGGTGGACGAAGTTGACGCCAGCAAGGTTATTCGTCCGAATTTCCATTCAGTCAACGACATGTCTACAACAGTGCGGGATGGGCTGCCCCATGGTCGCGTGCTTAAAGTTTAAGTTGGTCATGGTGGCTGTCCACGGGACCATCATATCAGAATGCCAATTGTGATAATGATCCCGCCAAAAGAGCGGTATTCGCCTCAACCAACCCGAGTTCAGCGAAGACGTGGGTGTTTGTGGGTGATTGCTCCTAAAGGGGGGCGGCGGGCGCACGTCATCTGAGAGCACCTTGCCCACGTGTGCAGCTTATTGGCCTCGAGGAGTTGCTAAACTCTGAAAAGTGAGGACACAGCTCGCATGAGGAAGGGGGCTGCAGCACCAAGCGAGGGAGGTGGCACACCGTTCTCATGACCACCCGCACATGCATATTGAATCTTGACATTTATATCCCCCTACAGACGCCAATTTCGGCCCTTGACCTCCGTTCTCCAAGCGACGACTGCACGGTTTGCGGCAGCGCCAGCCAACGTCTGTGGCCCGGGACCTCAGGAAGTGCTAGCCGGGCTCTAGGCGCCGTTCCTGACTATCGTGGGGCTGCAGCCAGCGCCCGAGAATTTGCCCAATCAGTGCCCGTTCCGTTGGGCGCTGGTCTCCTGCGGCTGCACTTGACATTTGCGGCGGGCTGCTCACGCGGAATGACGTGGTGTCTCGAGCATTTCTCGACACATCTCGCTCTGCCTGCTCGCGCGGCCTGCAACAGGTCCTCTCGGATCCTGCAACCCGCTTGACAAGAGAGTCATTATCACTTGTTGTTCCTCTCGACCAGCAGACACCAACCCTCCCACGCCAATGCGTACTTCCGACCCTCAGAACTATGGTCCGCCTCACTATCGGGCTCCTGCTTTGCGCAGCCTGCGCAACAGCGGCACCTCCGAACAACCCTAGGGCAGGCGACAGCTTACAACAAGTCATCGTCGATCCGTCAATAGTAAAGGCACAACCTGCGCCGCGGGAGCTGCGTGGCAGGTTTCTGCACATCACAGGTGACTGCGGCACAGCCCTCGCCTTCATTGATCCTGACCTGACGTTTTCCGTAGATATCCACCCCGATCCCTTCTATAAATCTCACTCCGATCCTGCAGAGCTATGTCACTCTGGCAAAGGCCACGCTGGAAGATATGGAGCGGAACAGACGGATTGCGATACACCCCTCAGTCTGGTCAACGCCACCTTCAAATGGATCAAGGACAACCTGAAGGACGAGATCGATTTTGTCATATGGACGGGCGACTCCGCTCGGCACGACAACGACGAACGGCTCCCTCGATCAGACAGTCAGGTCCTCAAGCTCAACCAACTCATCGTTGAGAAGTTTGTCGATACCTTCGGAAAGCCAGACAATATCGACGACCCTGACCCAACCAATGATTTCGTCGTTCCAATTGTCCCTACCTTAGGAAACAACGATATCCTTCCACATAACATTTTCACTCCCGGCCCGAATAAATGGACGCGGGCGTATCTCAAGGTTTGGGATCGATTTGTTCCCCAGGCACAGCGGCATTCTTTTGCAAGAGGGGGTTGGTTTTTTACAGAGGTGATACCCAACAAGCTGGCGGTGTTCAGCTTGAACACGCTGTACTTTTTCGATTCGAATTCTGCCGTTGATGGTTGCGACCTGAAGTCGGAGCCCGGTTACGAGCATATGGAGTGGCTCCGGATACAACTGCAGTTCCTGCGGATGCGAGGGATGAAGGCTATCTTGATCGGCCATGTTCCGCCGGCAAGGACAGACAGCAAACAGAATTGGGACGAGAGCTGCTACCAGAAATATACCCTCTGGCTGCGTCAGTACCGCGACGTGATCATTACGTCTATGTTTGGGCACATGAACATCGACCACTTCATGTTCCAGGACGTCAAGAACTTGAAGTACCGGTTCAAAATCAAAGGAATCAATGACAGGTCTGACCCCGCAAAGCGAGTGCAGCCGCGGTCAAGCGACGACATCTTCACTATCTCCGCGAAGGCGCAATACTTGAACGAGTTGCGATCCGGGTGGTCAGAACTGCCTGCTCCTCCGGCTTCTGATTCATCTGTGGGGGATGGCGACGCTGATGATGCCTACAAGAAGCTGTCGGGTTACAACAAAGAATTGGAGAAGTACCTGAAGGCGATCGGTGGACCTTGGGCCGAAAGATTCAGCCTTTCATTGGTATCCCCGAGCGTTGTTCCCAACTTCTTCCCAACTTTGCGGGTGATTGAGTACAACATCACGGGGCTGGAAAACGACCATCCTGCGGAAGGGCCGATTGGAGAGCCCGCAGAAACTTTCGACATCGACCTGCTTGAAAGGAATAATATTGAACATGACGACGACGGCGAAGATGATGGCGACGAAGATGACGGGGAGGTCGGTTCAGACAACGGGCCCCACGAAGCCAAGAAGAAACACAGAAAAGGCAAAAAGAAAAAGAAGAAGCCCAAGAAGCCCTCCTTTCCCGTGCCGAATCCTCCCTCGAAAACCTCACCACCCGGCCCAGGCTTTTCTCCACAACCGCTTTCGTTGCTGTCATTGACACAGTACTACGCCAACTTGACCCAGATTCACCAACAAATCCGATCCGACAAAAACCACAAACATAACCCCGAAAAGCACTTCAAGTACGAAGTCGAGTATACCACCAACAACGACAAGTACTATCAGATGAAGGACCTGACACTCCGATCATGGCTGGACCTTGCTGAGAGGATGGGGCGGCATTCCTTGAAAATAAAAGATCAAGCTGAGGACCCTGAATTGGTGGAGCAACCTGAGCATGAGACCGAATCAACTGTTGGGATTGATGGCAGACCCACGACCAAGAAGGTGAAGAATCGCCTATGGAAGGAATTTGTCAAGAGGGCGTTCGTGCATACTAAGCTTGATGAGGAGATTGACCAAGATTTCGGGTGACGAACTGTCCTGTCGCTCAGCCTCCAGCTGCCGGATTTTGACACTTTATTGTACTTTAGCAGGCGACTTTGATACTTGATGATTTGGACTGGAGACGTCGAGGGAGCCCCGTAGGACCTGACGATACCAATGATTTATGGCTTTGTCACCCGAATACTTGATCAGACTGGGCCCGATGGCTTTGAAATCAGCCTCTTCGATCCCTCCCGAGCACAAAGGGGTTGGCCAGGAGACTCGCCTTTTAGTCACTCTGGGCAGGCCTGCGTGAACAGCCATTTTAAAACACTAGAGAATCGCAGTGATCCGTCTCTTCCTGCGCAGGAGGCGTCAAAGTACAAGTACCGAGTATGTAGTAATTCAAGTCGAAGTTCCGCTCAAGGCAGCGGGGCCCCTCTTCAAGCCAGTCACGTGGGGGGATTGACAGCGGGCGACGAACGCCTCGAGTCTTAGAGTCTGAGCGGAGGACAGCACACCTCACTCCGCCACCAACCAATCCGAGGCGAAACTTTCCGCTACATGGTATATAGGGCCTGTCACAGTAGTCTCCAACTGAACGACATACAGTACAAACACTGTATATATGACAGTATCATGCAATAACGGCAGATTAATCACCATCCACCATCCACCATCCATCATCCCACATCCCCCAAGCCGGCAATATCTGCACCATTCAATCCATCCCGGGAAGTACGATCCAGTCGAAGCCAATTCAGACGAATCCAATCCCATCCATGGCAAACCCAGAGGACCAGTCCACCACCACCACCAACCAAACGGCGACGACGACGCCAGAAGTCCCATCCTCGACACCATCCGCGATCTTCCCCAAATCCTACGTCTTCCCGCCGTTCTTCACGCTCCAGCCGACCGCGCAGACCCGCCACGCCCAGCTGGTCAAATGGTCGCTCCTCGCGCAGCGCTACTGCCGGCACCACCGCCTCTGGAAGCTGCGCCTGCCGGACGCGCTCGCCACGCCGCTCTTCCACAACCAGGCCCTGAACAAGCGGCTGTCGCTCCGCGACGCCCGCGCCGTCGTCGACTTCATGGCCAGCGCCGAGGGCGACGGGCGCGCCGAGTGGACGGGCGGGGGCGCGGGGGACAAGGTCGAGGCGTGGATCTGGTGGCGGAGGCCCGAGGAGTGGGGCGCCTTGATCGCCGAGTGGGTGGAGGCGACGGGCCAGAAGGGCATCGTCCTCACGCTGTATGAGTTGGTCGAGGGCCAGGAGACCGAGGGCCAGGAGTTTTGGGGCCTGGATCCCGAGGTGTTGCGGAGGGCGTTGGCCTCGTTGGTGAAGAAGGGGAAGGCCCAGGTCTTTGGCGCCGAGGATCAGATGGGTGTCAAGTTCTTCTGATGACGAGGGGAGGGAAAAAAAGGGCGGCGGGCTGAAGGCGTGGAAGAGGCAGCGCGGTGTTGGTCGCGCGGCCCTTCTGACGGGGCTCACGTCGAGGCGATGGTTCAAGAAATCATCAATGCACCTGAAACGGCGGGAATGTGTGGTATGTACAACTATCATGGGGGTTGTCCAAGTCAAAGACAAAGCCAACTCTATCCGGCAGTCGCTATCCAAAGGCCGCTTTGGCCAAACGCTCATCCCATCGTGGCAAGTCGATACAGTCATGGAACATCAGTCATCCTCGGCGGATTGTACACCACACATCAGCACCCATCACAGCTCATACGGCTTCGTCGGACGCAACTGTTGGGACATGGCGGTCTCGAGGAGCCAATCCGTCTTGACAATTTTGGGCACTTTGCGGCTCCCCTCGACCATCTCTCGGAATCGCAACAAGAGGCCCTGGTTGTTCTTGCTCTCGTCGCTCAGCAAATACACGTCGTTGTTGGCATCCGTGTCTGTGGTGGCCTCGCTGTCTGCTCGTCCCGAGGGCACCGTTGTGCCTTTGCGATTCTTCCACAAGATACAACGCCCACCGTTGGCTTCTACAATGGCCTTGAAAGTTTCAAAGCCGCCCGTAATCTGCTCTGTGCAGTAAATACAACGACCCTGAAGCAGCTGGTTGGCGTTCTTCTCGGCCCGCTTGCGAGAGTCCTTGAGGGAGATATGGAATTTCTTCTCGTTCACCGTGTCCTTGAGCAGGTAATCCTCGGGATCGACCAACCTACCCTCCTCCAGGCAAGCGTCGATGAAATCAGTCGATATGACCAGGGGAGCATAAGCAAGAGCGGTGACGAACTTCATTGTTCGGACGATGTGCGGAGCCGCAAGATGTGTGGCCTTGCGGGGGTCTGTTGTAATCAAGATTCCGAGGCTGCGGAGTTGTTTCTGCAGTGCGTTAGTGAAAGGAGTGGAAGGAGTGGAAGAACATGAAGGGATGAACACTTGCCCTGTCGCGATCTTCATCCGTCGGCTTGCTCACCCACTTCTCGTACTTGGAAATGACGAGCCGCATCTGAGGAGCATCGGTGCTGCGCTTGATTTTCTTCGCATCGCTATCGTCGGAAGTTTCAGCGTCATCCATCTCTTCCATGGATCTTTTTCGACCGAGCTCAATTCGCTCAGGGTCAGACTTTCGCCTCCCACCATAGATAACGCCGCCTTTTCGCTTCGTCTCCTTTTCGTAGAGGGCAATATCCTCGGCAGCTTGGTGGAGCCGGGACGCTGCAACCTCCTTTGACTTGCGACTGTTGGTCGTGGACGGTGTGACGTTCTCCTTGCCAGGGGCGGCGGCTCTGGAGAGTGCTGGGGTTCGTGGTGTCTTAGGTGCTTGTTCGCTCCTGACCCCTCTTGCAGACGGCGGGTGCGACGGGTTCTGGTTTGCTTGCGCCATTGGCTTGGTAGCCGGAGGATCTCTCGCGTCAGTGTCTTCGTCAGGGAAGAAATTCTGCTCCAGAACGCCACGGTCCAATTGCGTGTGACCACAAACATCGCCGAGGTTTGTGCGCTGAGGGAAGTGGGTGTATCTCTTGTCGGTTATGCTCTGCATCTTCCAGCGAGCATAGCTCTCTTCCAACCAAAGATGATTAATGACATGCACACCCCATTCCCGGGCGGCGGCACATTTTTCGCTGGTATCGTGGGCTGTAATGAGATGGGTGTTGTCCTGCTTGAGGGTTTTCGTACACTTGGCACCGGTAGCAGTGATGAGATTCTCCAGATATGATCTGGCGTCTCCGCTGTAATTCGATAGACTTATCAGCAACCCTGGGAAGCCAGGAAGACCATCTTTTGCGACCGGGTAGTGCAACATGCGCCGCATTGGAGAGGTCCACTGGTCGGTCTGGATCAGGAAGTAGAGCCAGGCCAGGTTCCCAACATCTTTCCCCGCCCTCGAGGCGGTTTTATAATCTCGTCCCTCCCGGAATTTGCAGATATACATGTCAGCCTGCGAGACAGACTCTGTCACGTTGCCACCACCGGTAGTAATAAGCGCATTCAAGATACCACGGAGATATGGTGAAATGCCCAAATCGGTCGCAAGCATCACCGACTTATTCTTGAAGACGTTTTTCAGCTTGCGGGGTGCAGCAGGTTCCTGGCCAACCTGCGTTGGATCGGGATGTAGGGCGCCTTCCACCGGAGTCTTACGCTTTCCCATGGGTGGCTTGTTGATGGGCTTTAAGATCTCGGGGTCCGGGAGCTGATAAGGGTGTTCATCAATCTTCCTCCCAAGTTTCAGACAGTCATCTACCCAGTGGGGGAGTACAACCTTGGCATCGAGCTTCTTCTTCTCTGCCATGCCAGCGGTTTCTGATTCCATCGACAGGGATACAATGTGGGTGACTTGACTCGTCAGCTTGGAAGACCAGAGACCCCCCATTGCCAGTACCCCGCCAGCGATTGCCTCTGCGTCGCCCGGCGGCAGATCGGCAATACACACACAGACGTCGGACATGAAGTATCGAGGGTCAGGGCTGTACTGCCGAGGGTTGGGAAGTTTTCTCTTTGCAAGGCAATGTTGGACCCAGATCGGCTTGACCACGGGGATGAGAGCACCGGAGCAGGCGTTGTAGTCAGGGAAATCGGAGGTGTCGGAGATGACATGCGTGATCTCTTTAAGGTCGAGGTTCTCTTCGGGGTACCTGGCAATCATTGCCTCGCCGTCGTGCAGCCTCAGCACATCAACCATCTGTCCCTGTTAGTCCTGATTTGATGAACGCGTCATCGTACACACCGTTGCGGCTTCTTTTTCTGAAAAGGTCGCTGTACACACAAGCGCGAAACTGCATTGGGCAAAGAGGCCCGGCTTCTTCACCTCGTTCACAGCGTCATCATTCTCCATGTCTGTGGTGGCGCGTGTGGTGGTGGTGGTGGTGGCGGCGACGAGGTTGCGAAGCATACCAGCGCACGTATCAAGGATGGAGTTGGACATAGACTACAAACGGTGAGCCGCATCAGGGTGGTATACCACAGCACTCAGTATGCAGCCTGCACTTTGACGTGAATCGCGAGCGAGGAGAGAGGAACGCGCTTGTGGAGGCAACGCGTCACGTTTCCATCGGCGAGTGACGGGCGCCAGATCACGTGCCGAGTTGGGAGTGACCACCCCAGACTTTACGAGGTATTATGTACTCTATGCTCAAAGTCTTGAGCGACAAGCCACAGGTAGAATGATGTACAGTAAACTTGTAGTCTGCGTGACCTCCAGCGAATCTTCATCTCTGTGGGAAGACCTTGGAATTCTCAGAACCGACTAGAGTACGCATCATCTCGTCGCAGCGATCGTCAGGCACCCACCTCATCCCTCTCAGCTCACCGTTACTGGCATGGAACATCACTCGAGCGTGCATCATTCTTACGCACGAAACGGCATTGGTCTGTGGTCTCCGGTCTCTTGTCTCTGTTGAACAGGTGGACAAGACACGCTGCCTCAAAATGCGGCCCATTTCCGATGCACGGCAGGGACCTCGGCATTTCCTCCACCACGCAACTTCTCGCGCTGGCTGCTGGAACTTGCTGTACTGGTAACTTGTCGAAAGCTCGAGGCTTGCATCCTCGGCACAGTTTGTGTTCCGGCGGTCGATGTTGTCCCTGTCTGTGAGAATCGAATTCAAGAGGCAGCCCTGTACTCTCATACCTCCTGAGATCTGAGATCCTCACGGACACTTCCATTCACTACGGACAATGTCGTCGTTCGACATTGTCGAACACACGGTCCCCTGCCAACACATTCGCGAATACCCCCGAGCCACAGCCGACGCCCAAGAAACCGTCCTCCACCTCGCAGTCAAGCAATACATCCCTAAAGACAACCCGAACCCCCAACCCGGCGACGTCACCATCATTGGGGCTCACGCCAACGGGTTCCCTAAAGAGTTGTACGAGCCGCTCTGGGACGATATCCATGCGCGGTCGAAAAAGCATGGCTTCCGCATACGGAGTATATGGATCGCGGACGTCGCGCAGCAAGGTCAAAGCAGTGTGCTAAATGAAAGGCTGCTGGGCAACGATCCGGGGTGGAACGATCACCCCAGGGATTTGCTCCTGATGATCAATCTGAAGAGACATCTCATGCCCCGGCCCATCATTGGCATAGGCCACTCCATGGGAGGCAGCCATTTGTGAGTAGGGCGGGGCTCTTTTCCCTTTTCCCACTCTCTGATCGCAACGATCAAACCACTCATCTCTACCGTACTCTCCCGTCCTGCAGCGCACTGACATGCTTACCGGCAGAGTCAACCTCGCGTACATGCACCCGCGCCTGCTGTCGACCCTCGTGCTCCTCGACCCCGTCATCCAGATCTACTCCTCCGTAGCCCCTCACGTAGGCCCGTCGCCTGCCCGCCTATCTACCTTCCGCCGGGATGTATGGCCGTCTCGCTCCGCCGCGGCGTCCTCCTTCGCGGCCTCGAAGTTCTACCAAGCATGGGACCCCCGCGTCCTTGACCGGTGGGTGAAACACGGCCTCCGAGACATGCCCACGCTCCTGCATCCGGACTCGGAGACAGAGTCGTCGAAGGATAAAGGGGGTGACGGCGGCCCAAAAGTCACGCTCACAACCCCCGTGCCCCAAGAAGTTTTCACCTTCCTGCGACCCAACTACCAAGGTTACGGTCACGAAGGTCGGCCCATCAACCGCAAGACACACCCGGACTTGAACCCCACCCTCCCCTCCACTTACCCATTCTACCGCGCCGAAGGGCCGCAAACGTTTTATCGCCTCCCCGAACTGCGGCCCTCAGTGCTGTACATCTTCGGCGGCAAGTCCGACGTCGGCACTCCCGATGCGTGTAAAGACAAGATGGAACTCACCGGCGTGGGTCCCGGCGGGTCCGGCGGCGCGGCGGCAGGACGCGTCTCCAGCGTCGTGTTCGAGGACATCGGCCATTTGATCGCCATGGAGGCGGTCGACCGCACGGCGGACCACTCTGCCCAATGGATCGGGCGGGAGATGGAGATGTGGCGCAAGGACGAGGACGAACATCTGCGGACGTGGACGCACGCCAAGTCTCTGGTCGAGAAGCAGAGCATCGATGACGAGTGGAAGACGATGATCGGTGGACCGTATGAGCGGCCGAAGAAGTCCAGCGACGCGAAGTTATAGCGTGAGGGTGAACCTACCAATACCTATATATGAGTAGTACGGATCAATCGTACACGGTATACCGTGTGTAGCTAGATTAGAGGTCCTACACGGAGTCTACTTACAGGATGTACAGCGTAGAATGCGAATCGAGCATTCTCTATCAAGTGCTCTTTCTTACACTGTCAATCTTTACCTTTACCCTGGATTTTGACGGAATTTCCCGAAGTTTTGCCTCTGGAGGGCTACGCCTTCATCTCGTCTATGCTCCGTATTCTGAATAGGGTTCGCGATGCTTCGCCTTGCTTCCTCACTGTGGCTTTCGCGTTTAGAGAGAATGCCGAGGATGGGCGGTTCGCTCTCGTGTGCAAAGAAGACTATCCACACAGTTCAGCCGCCGGAAACAGACAAACAGACCGAGAGTTTGATGGCGCCCGAACGGTATCGAACAAGTATAACCTACATTCATATATATAGTCGTTAGATGCTCATTCTTCGAGCCCTTCGCTTGCCTCTCCGCCGGACGCTCCACGCTGCTGATCGATCATCATCGTCAGAGTCGGACTCCGTGGCAGTCGCTAGCAGTGCCTCTGTTTCCTCCTTGTTGGCTGGATATAAACCGTCGTATCTCCCCTCGGGCATACGTCCCCCTTTCGACGCTAGCCCTTCAGATTCCTCCAGAATGTCCAAATGCCTGATCCTGCCATCGTCATCACCCACGACGCCAAGACCCGCGCCGCCACCCAACCCGGCATTGGGGTCTCTCACTCCGTAGATGATCTTGTAGTTTCCGAGCTGCTCGGCGATCTCGTCACCCGTCAAGAGGCAGCCACGGTCGCCCAGTTTCTCCACAATCGGCCGCAACAACCGCGCCGTGCTCAAGTGACTCGTGTCCTTGATGATGGCTTTGTTCGCTAACATGATCACAGCCAACAGGAGCAACGCCTGCGCCAATGGGATGCCCCCAAGGATGGCAGCCACAAACCTCCACTGCACGTGAATGACCTGCGCTGGACCTGGTGCCAACGCCGTCACATTGGAGCGTGGACCGGCTGCGTCCATCGCACTGATTGCTCCTGCTGTGAATTTCATGATCAGCCGCGCCATATCCTCCGCCGTGCAATTGCCCGGTGGGCTCCACTGGCTGTCAGCCGGATACCGAACCATCTGAAGCTGTGTCTCCGGCGTCGAGAACGACAAGGTGTTGTTCTCATCTGTTGCGAGGAGACCTGACCACCCTATCGCTCCGGACAGTACGGAGGCCTGATCATCCGGGATTTGATACCAGGCCGGATCTGGGTATAGGTTCGGATATAAATCGATGCCGTCCACGGTGGAGACATTTGAGAAGCAGCTCCAGAAGCGCGGGGTGGGAACATCGGTTGTGATGTTGTCGGCCACCTGTAGAGCGTATATTTGAGTACAGCGTGGCCCGCAGTCACTCGTTATATTGCTCATCCAAGTAGTTGCGCCGGTGGCCTGGTAAGGGATTTTCCATGTGTTTTCCTGGCCGCTGGCGTCCACCCACGTAACATCCCAAGCCAGGGAGCTGTTGTCGGTGTTAAAACCAGCGTAGCCTCCGGAGGTGACGGGGTGGGATTCGCATGTAGCTGTGGCGTTTACCGTCCGAAACGTCAAAGCTTCCAATGATAATGCGAGAGGCGAGTGATCGATGAAACGGTACCAGAAAATATCCCCATCTGTATAGACGGTTTGGCTTCTGCCGACGTAGTCGTCAAAAGAGATGTCGAGAACCGGAAAGTCTTGTCCTGTAACACCGAATTCGTTCGCCACTGCGAGCTGAGCAATAAAGGCGCTAAAACTACTGTAGTTGCCAGCGTACTGCGCGGTTGTCTCAACATTGCCAATGTAAGAGACATCGGCGACACTCGCGTTCCCAGGTGCCATTGTCACGAAGTCCGGACTGACATCGGTCGAGTATGTCAGCCCGAGCAGAGCGGTGAAGACTTGCAGTGCGATATTGATCAGTAGCCAGACAACGGCAAGGATCTGAGTTGTGCTCGGCAACCAGCTCCCCCGAGTTCGCCCGGCCCAGATCAAGCGAAAGACCTCGGACTGACTGTCGCAGTTCATGATGAGCTCGAAGTCCTGGACTGTGCGGTACCTCGACGCGAGGAATCGCCATCGCATCATCTGCGCATAGCCGCTCAGCGAGGAAGCAAGGCTAAGGCCCAAGCACAGGGACAAGCCAGTGATCAATGCATTGAAGAGGTATTTGTTGGTCGGGCTCAGGCCAACCACGGTGGAAAAGCCGTATAAGCAACCGGCCAGGGCAGCACATATGGATGCCGTGACCAGCCATTGAAATGTACTGTTGGCAAACATTCGCCGTCGTTGTCGCCGATAATCGAAGTAGCGGACAGTGTCAGAGGGCGGTGGGCTTGCGCCATGTTTCTCAGATAGCTCGTGCTTCCAGGGCGCTGCGACCAACGGCACCGCGAAGTGTGAGACGGCAAACTCTCGAATCGAGGACGCAGCCTTGTACAACGAGCTGCCTGTTCGGCGGCGTTCTGCTCCATGATAAGCATAAGAAAGCATAGATCCAACCCATGTAGACTTACTGGGAGACCGTGAGTCGATGTTTGGGTCAAAGCCTGTGTAGGGGAGGCCATCGGCCGTTCCAGAAACCGAGCGGTTCTTGACCCTGAGCCGCTGTTTCTTGGATGCGTGGCTCAAACTCTCGTCGCTAACATGAGAAGATGGCGCGCGGTCGTATGCAGAGTCCGGAATCTGATTTGAAAACTGCAAAGGTTCCTCAGAAACGGGGCTCGCCGTCTGCTGGATACCGGCGAGTAGATTCAGCCGAGCATAGCGAGGGCTCTGCATTATGATGACCTTTTAGCGGTCCGTAGTCACAACCGTAAGGAACAGAAGTTGCCCGGTCCTCTAACCAGAGAAGGTGAATGTCAAAAGGATGATCTTCTCAATATTGACAGCATCCTGCGAAGCACCGAGGTGGGAAGAGAGGAGGATTCAGCGACTTTCAACACTGCCCGTCGTCGAATGATGAAGACCACCCAAGACGAGACCAGCAAGGGTGTTCATCCTGCCGTAACCAGAAATAACCAAGCTGCAGCTCTTGTGACTGTGTTGTGAGGGCGGGAGGCAAGTCGCGGCCGCTCCGCTCGCCATCTGGGGGCCGGGCTCCAGACGACTGGAAATTGGACATCCGCTTAGCTGACAGAGCACGAGCGGCTTGCGGCTGAAAGGGTTGGGGCATTGCGGAAAAGGTGACACGATGGCCTGGCTAAGGCCGAGATAGGCAAAAGGCAGGCTTGAGGACGACGACGATAGGCGGAAAGGAGCCGGCGTGGCGCCAAGGAAGAACGACAGCGTCACCAAGAACGAGTCCTGGGGAGTTTAGCGAGAGATGGTATGGTCAGAGAGGTTCCATTCATCGTATGGTCAGAGAGGCTCCGTTCATCGTATGGTCAGAGAGATTCCATGAGTACTTTCTCGATCCTTCAGAATCCTGCGCGGGGAATTACATAATCCGCCGGTGACGTGACGACAAGTCCACTTCCCCCACCTGGCGGCCTGCCACCACCTACGAGTACAAGTACAAGTATATACATACCGGCCTCCCAGAGATTCAGTTGCCTGGATTTGCACGAGATGTCGTACAAGAGGTGGCGTTGCGCACGGGTCAGTTGTGCACTTCCTGTGATCATTAGCGACAGTTTGGTTTTCGGCGGTTCTATCGCCACGTCAAATGCTTCGGCAATATATCTCGTCGATCCCCTCTGTATTCGCTCGCCAGGTAGTCAAGGATCAACTCATTCGTCTTTCAGAAGGTCGATCGGTCAGATTTGAAACAGCCCGTCTTCGAGGCCTGACGACAACGGGGCCCGAAAGTCATGCCGCGAACGCGTAGCTGCCCAGGGTAGCATAGACAGACCAAGGGGTAGTACCGTCCCGCCTCTCCAGCATTTCCGCCACAGCCGCAGCATTCCTTATGCCTGAATCGGTCGCCATGGACCTCAACCGTTGAATGACCCACTCTCGGATCCCGGTCTCGGGACTTGCACAAAGTGCAGCAACGTAAAACGGGAACAGGAGTGTATAGCAATGCATTCTGCGAAAGGGGGACGAGTTGCTCGGTCTGTTGCGAACTTCAGGGACGCCAGCAAATTGTGGTCCAGTTGCACAAATCTCCTTCGCCATGGAATCGATGATATGAGAAGCGAAACCGACGTTGAGAGCCTGGGGGTCGAGAGATCCTGAAGCGGAGTCTGTGTTCAGGTAAGTGAGTCGAATCAGGTTGTTCAGCAAAATTCGCATCATTCGGATGACGTTGCACGTTTGAGCCGTAAAATAATCCGGGTAGACATCGTAGTATTGCTCTAGGGCGGCGGATGACGGATTCTGAAGAGCAACTCTCTGCGAAATCCAAGACGGTGGGAGGTCCCGGGCAAGGGAGCTGAACTCTCCGTCAAGCTTTTTGGCCCTTTTCAAGATTTCAGCCTGCGACAAGAGCCCGTCCTGAACCGCTCCCCGAAAGTTCGCATACTTCATCACGAGGCCAGAAACCCGCCACTTGGGATCATCCCGGCGGACGTGTGGCTGTAACTCAGAGTGAAGCTTGGTCAACGCTGGTGGGATTGAAGCATTTGCTGCCACGCAGCTAATGAGCATATTGGTGAACAGTCGGATGGACAATCGGAGACCGACGTAGGTGTTCAGCTGTGCTGGATCCCGTAGACTGGCAAGCACCATCGCACCCCTGACATGACTCATCCATGACTCGGATGAGATGGGGCCGCGATTGGTGATCTTCTCGAAAAGATCAAGAAGGAGCACTGCCAGTAATGTCGAGTTGCTGGCCAGGAACTCGGGAGCCGCCAGGGCGCCTTTAACCAACGGGAGAGCAGACAGGTACTTCTCCCGCGCTGGCTGCAGAGCTGCTTGGGCATCGTACTGGAATGAGAAGAAAGCTAGGCTGACAGCATCCACACTCGCCGCCAGGTGCTTGTCCAGACCAGACTGCCGACCGATGAGTTCCAGGACATCATACGTTGTCGAGAATCCGTGGACATAATGGGAGAAGAATGCGGCCCGTGCCATTTCGTCCAGTGGGACCTGTATCGGGGATGTGATCGATCGCGAATGCATCCCCAACGCTCTTTGTTTGGTCGATTCGCTCTCATCCTGGATTCTCAATTGGCCCGGGTCACGGTAGCCGGTACAAGTAAGACCAGCTCTCACGCATTGACCACATGCCTGCTTTCGAAGATCGCACTGCATGTCATTAGCGAAATCGCACCAAGCCCGTCGGGGTTGTGGGGCTGTACCCGCAGTTTTCTTCGCCTGCAATGAGCGCAAGCTCTGGAAGGCTTGCCGTTGTAGACCATTGGGATTGGCTCCCAGCCCAGGCGAAGCGACAAGGGCTCCCAGCAGAGACAGTCAGGCCGGAGGGAGGTCTCGACCTCGAGCGGACCCTCTCGCGACGATAGACCAGAGTTTGAGACATGGTGAGCCAGGTTCGGGAGTGCGACGGATGTGTGAAGAAGGTTTTGGTGCCCAGCACGCGTACAACTGGACGAGGCACGAGATGCCGGCTTTCGGCAAAACCCTCCCCCCATGACTATGCCGCATCCGGCAAGTGTTCCGTTGACGTCATCGGAACACGAGTACGGGGCAGCGATGGAGTAACGAGGTGAGAATGTCTGGTGCTCAGCTTGACCTCTCGACCACTCCATCTCGTGAGGACATCGTGTTACCTCCGTCCCTCGCGGATTTCGAAATGGCTGGGTTGGCCCGTCAAGGCCGCTATCTCCAAGTCTTGCCCGGCTTGCAGCCTGCGTCGGCGAGAATATTCTCTGCTTCCAGCCCAGGTTGGTCTGGCCCGCAAATGCAATTTTTGGGCTTTCGCAATATGTTTGCCCGAAGGAAACACACAGCGGCCCAGCTGGTTTATAAATACACCCCTATAGACGGTCTCATGCCAGAGTCACCTCAGACCTCTTTCTGTGCCCTTCAGCAGAACTTCCTCCCCCCCTTCCCTTTATCTGCAGACTTACTCTGACTGGACTCGAGCGTTCGTTCGTTGCCATGACGTTCCCCTACAAGAGAGTGCTCCTGATCGGAGCGACGGCCGGGATCGGCGCTGCGATGGGAGATCGCTTAATCCGCGAAGGGGCCAAGGTCATCGCGGTCGGCCGACGGCAGGAACGCCTTGACGCGTTTGTTGAGAAGCACGGCAGGGACAAAGCCAGCGCTATTAAATTCGACATCAGTGAAAGAGGCAAGATCGACGACTTTGTGCAGAATGTCACGCACACCTACCCGGACTTGGACTGTGTCTTGTTGAACGCGGGAGTCCAGAGCTCGATCGACCTAGCAAAGCCAGAGAAGGTCGACCTGGCCGCGTTCCACTCCGAAGTCGAAGTCAACTTCTCGTCTTTTGTTGATCTGACCGTCAAATTTCTCCCATTTCTACTGGGCAAGGATACGGAGACAAGTTTGATCTTGTGAGCATATGCCCTCTCGCGAGAAGTCAGCAGCTACTGACAGAGGCAGCACTGGCTCGAACCTGGCAATTGTGCCTGCATCCTTGTTACCTGCGTACTCGGCTTCAAAGGCAGCCCTGAATGTCTTTGTGCTCTGCCTTCGCGAGCAATTGAGGAACTCATCGGTCAAAGTCATTGAGGTGTCTCCACCTCCTGTCCAGAGTGAGTGCTATGTACGCCCGGTTCAACGGGTAGTAGCTGACACCATTAAGCCGAACTGCATGATTACATGGGCGCGGAGCAGGGACGCCAGCTGGGCATGCCGGTTGACAAGTTTTGCGATGCCGCCTTCGAGGGTCTTTTTTCCGGCAGCGATCAAATCGTCATCGGATCTATCGGGCCAGCACCCGTTTTCAACGATATTGTAGAGAAACGACGACAGGCATTTGAGAATCTCGCAGCGATGATGAGGGCAAGACACTGACGTTCTGAACATGGCTCCAGGCCGCCACAGGCAGAACCATTCTTTGGCCCCGATGGCATGGGATGCAGTTGTCCAATGGCTACCAGACAAATGTCAGGGTTATAGCTATGGTACATGTTTTGGTCTCGTTTGCTCATTGCATGGTGGGACAATGAGATTTAGATGTCGCTCGTCCGAGGAGACAAGGTTGATAGCTTCTTCGATGCTTGTATTTCCTAGTATCATGGTAAAGAGGCGAAGTTGAGTAAAGTGACCTCGCGAGCAACAGCAGAGCCCATAGTGAATAGTCGTGAGCCTGGCCCCCGAAGACTTTTCGTCTACCCGATGCCTTGGCAAGTTTGCCGTGTTTTTGACCCCGCTCAGCCTTGTCCACCTATTCCAGCCTCGTCGTGGACTGGGACCTGCATTGAACCAGTTCTGCATGCGACCTCTCCTGACGACAGTGTCCCCTCTTCAGAGGTTGGTTCGCCGTCTCTCACAGCTGGTTTCACAATTGTCCAAAGTGCCTTCTTCGGGTACCAGCATGGATCCCTCACTTCGAGCCCACTATCTGGCAGATAACCCGCCTACGGTCGTTCGACTGGAGATTGCCCCTCACTTCGCCGCCCTTTCACCGAAGGAGAAGCGGTATGCCCATCATCTGAGTCGAGCCTCTTTTCATGGCACGCGGGTGACCCTGGCCCAAGTATCACCTGAGTCTCCTGTCATCTACGATCTCATTCTTGCACTTCATCGCGCCTGCGGTGGTGACTACAACAAGCTCGCCGCCGATACGTCGGTCTCTTCCGCCGATGTCACCTTATGGCTCGAGTATGCTGCACAATTCCTAGGCAACGCGGGTAATTACAAGGGCTTCGGTGATTCAAAATTCATCCCGAGAATATCACCAGAAGAGTTGAGGAGGCTGAGTGATGTGAATGAAGAAACCCGGAAGCTATATGAAGAGGCGACGAAAACTGGGGGAGGGATATACGAGACCAAGGATGTCGCTCTCATGCATCTGGGATACCCTGAAGCGGGCCATATGACAAACTACTATCCAGACTCGCCGACAATCACGAAAGAGGAGATTTCAGTGGTGGGAGACGTCCTGGAGGAGAAGAAGTTGTTGATCGAGAACACCAGATTGCGTAAGCTGGACTCAGGTGACTTTGAACTGCTCATAGCATCTGGAATTGCCAATCCACCTGCGTCGGAGCGCGACCTGGGTGATGTCACTTCGATCGATCTACCGGGCGCCCTAGCTGGAAAGAAGCTGCACCTTGTCTTCGGTGATTACCGAGAGGAGATGGCCAAGATTGCGCTCGAGTTCAAGAAGGCAAAGAAAGAAGCCGCCAATGAAATTGAAGAGAAGATGATGGATGAGTACGCGAAGACCTTCGGTACAGGCAGCATACAGGCCTTCGTGGAATCTCAGCGGTACTGGATCAAGGACAAGAAGCCCATGGTCGAAACCGATATAGGGTTTGTGGAGACGTACCGAGACCCTCACGGCGTCCGGGGTGAATGGGAAGGGTTTGTGGCTATGGTCAACCAAGAGCGGACTCGAGCATTCGGC
Source organism: Phialophora expanda (assembly GCA_016109585.1). Taxonomy (NCBI): domain Eukaryota; kingdom Fungi; phylum Ascomycota; class Eurotiomycetes; order Chaetothyriales; family Herpotrichiellaceae; genus Phialophora; species Phialophora expanda. The sequence goes on along the minus strand of JADWPR010000005.1, from coordinate 680,338 downwards.
AAGCTTGTCGAGGCTGCCCCAAGCATGATTCCGAAACTGCCTTGGTCCACGGACTTCGAGAAGGACAAATTCCTGAGCCCGGACTTTACCTCGTTGGAAGTCTTGAGCTTCGCTGGCAGCGGCATACCGGCGGGCATCAACATCCCGAACTACGATTTCATCCGACAGAATGAGGGCTTCAAGAATGTGAGCTTAGGAAACGTGCTCAGCGCTAAAGCTCCCAATGAGCCAATTCCCTTTATTCGCAAACAGGATGACGAGCTGTATCGCAAGTACCGCGATCCTGCTTTCGAAGTCCAAGTGGGCATTCATGAACTCCTCGGTCATGGGTGTGGTAAGCTGCTCCAGGAAACTGCTCCTGGCGAGTACAACTTCGACATCAAGAACCCTCCCGTCAGCCCAATTACAAAGAAACCGATTACATCGTATTACAAGCCGGGCCAGACCTGGTCGAGCGTCTTCGGACCCATTGCCTCTTCGTACGAGGAGTGCCGTGCCGAATGTGTCGCAATGGCTCTTGCTTGTGACTTTGAAATCCTGCAAATTTTTGGCTTCGGCAATGGCAAAGAAGACATCAACAACGAGGCTGGCGACGTCCTTTATGTGTCGTATCTGCAAATGGCACGAGCTGGAGTAGCGGCTCTCGAGTACTGGGATCCTAAATCCAGGAAATGGGGCCAAGCTCATATGCAGGCCCGCTTTTCCATTCTACGCACATTTCTGGACGCCGGCGGCAGCTTCTGCGAGATCAAGGCTGTCAATGGTGACCCGAGCAATCCGGAAGACCTCGAAATCCATCTAGACCGCAGCAAGATCATCTCGCATGGACGACCGGCAGTTGAGGCCTATCTGCAAAAGTTGCACATCTACAAGGCCACTGCCGATTTTGAGGCAGGGAAGAAGATGTATGACGACGTTACCGGTGTGGATCAATGGTGGGCAGAAAAGGCAAGGCCGATCGTCCTGGAGAAGAAGACCCCAAGAAAGGTGTTTGTGCAGGCCAATACCGTTTTGGATGAAAAGTCGGGAGACGTCAAGTTGGTGGAGTATGAGCCTACGATTGAGGGCATGGTGCAAAGCTATTTTGAGCGCGACGTGTGAGATGTGGCATTCGCATTGTTCGGCTACTACCCATCGCCGGCCTTGGTGAATAACAACGAGGACAATATGCATCTTACGGCGCCGACGTTGCAGTGCCCAGCTCGCCGATCACTCTCGAGTCATTTGAAAAGGGGACACTCTGCTATGCATGGCATCCACCTTCTAGAAAAGAACTTTTCCGGCTATTATCCAGCGATGTCATCACTGGCGGCTCAAATACATTTGCAAAACTACCGGTACTTTGCTCGTCCGTTCCCGAATCATTGTCCTGCAACCCGTGACCCTTGCAGGCCTCCTATCCCAGTTTGCTCTGAACGAATGCCAACGCATTCTGGCCGTACTCTGACCCGTATCCTTGGTGAGTGGCGGCATTGTTGCCGTTACAGCAGTATGGATCAGAGGCATCGCAGTAAGAGCGGATGCGAGATTGATATGTCGGGCAGGAGAACCCAGCCGGACGGGCATCAAACTGTGCACAAAGGATGATCAGTTTCGGTCCCAGAAGCCAAGAACGGCACGGGCTCACCCCCCCTGCAGTGCAACTGCCATAATGGAATGTTTCGGCCGGTGAGTTTCTTGGATTCCCTGCCCAGATGACGGCCTTGATCTGGTTGCTGGCTGCAGAGGAGATCAAAGGGTTTGTGTACGTGACGCCCTGGTTCGGATCGCCACCTCCACACAAGGCATTATCCCCTATTTGCGCTCCCTGTACGAAGTAAGTTCTGGCGAATTCAACCGAGGGACATGCAAGCGGCTGACCTGAGAGTATCCGACAACGACCAGCTTGGTGTTCGGGCATTGCTTGTTGAAGTTGTTGATTTGGGTGGCAATGTTCTGAGTTCCTTGTTGCACAGAAGAGGCATATGCGGCGTTGGTGCCACCTGCCGCTGGATAGGTGATGGCTTCAGCTGTCGAGCCTGGATAGGCGTTCAAAATCAGATTGACAAAGGTCCCAGCAGATCCATAACCAGCCGGAGCTGTGGTCTCTCGGGCGCCGAAGACGTGGATACTCGGGCACGACTGGCGTTCTTGAATGGGGGTCCCTAGGGCAGGAGAGACTGCCGACAACGCGGCTGCACCGACAATCAAACGCATCTTGGAAGTGACGAGTGTGGTAGGGCAGAAGTCAAAAAATTTTGATGAAGTGGTTCCTTACCGTACACTCTTGAGGTCTGTTGATTCCTCTTATGTTCACTTCTCACAGCTCCGAGGCCAGCCATAACTGGGGAGATTTTGAGCAGCTCGCAAACAGCCTAAATCCATATGAGAAGCTGAAAGCAACAGGCATCATGGCGACTACTCCAGAGCGTCTACCAGGCTGTCACATCTCTGCAGTTCTCCGTGCGACCGAACGGACTGACGAACTCGACTGAGCCAGCACAAAGAGCAATTTATAATGCCCACTTCTATACCAGAAAGAGGCAAGCTTTCGCCGACTCTTCATGGCGCAATTCATGGCTGTCAGGCACACAAGGCTCATTGGTCCGAACAGTCCATCAGCATGCAGCTATCCCTGAGGAGGCCAGCCCCAAGGCCAATATGGGTAGCTGATTGGGCGGCCTGGGTTATGGATATCCTGTTCTGACTTCCCTGCTTTGAAACATTCTGATTTCATTTGTGCCCGTGGCGACGCTCCCTTCCAGGAAACTCAATCTCAATACGCGGGATGAACGTCAGGGGTGGCGTCTTGATTGCATCACGGTGAGATTGCAAGTAAAATTCACGCCGGATCAACACGAACGGAGGAGCATCCGACGCGGTGATATTACAGCCACGCTGGGGAGGTGGTGATGATATTCGCACGACCGCCCTCAACGCCGAAAAGAGGTAAAGGACCACAGCACCCCCCTCCTCCGGGTAGGTACAGGACCGGCCGATGTCAAGGGTACCATTCTCGTGTGTGCGTGAATCATTATCCAACCCAATTATCCGGTTCCCAGGCTGCGTCTCGGAAATATCGGTGCTCCACCACAGAACACTAGAACCAGCAAGCAGGGACCTTCCTCCTAAGGGGCTGCCTTGTGATCAGACCAGGCCCTGACAGCAGATCGCGGGGCTCCGCAATCTGTGGACATTTAGCCTAATAACATCATTGGTGATGCCCTGAGGGCAGACCGGCCCGAACCAGGCCCATGCAGCGGAGCGGAGAGGTTCTTCACGTATGCAACGTCACGATGTTTGCAAATGCCAGCTCGACTCTAGGGCCGTCGCCAGCATCGTCAAGACTGTCTTCTGCAGACGAGAAGCTCCAGATCAGAACATCGCTGACGGAGAGATGAGCCACCGTCTAGCCTTTATGGCCGATCAGTTCGGAGTTGCACAACCCCTTTGCCATAAAAGCTACCGGGTTCCCTCAGGGTCAATGATATCGACGGTCTACGTTCTCGAACCATATCTCGCATCGTTCGGGTCATGTGAAGAAAGTTGCCGGGATGGACTTAACGCCAACATTGTGGCGACCATGGTCAAGGGTCTGAAACACTTGGACAAAAGTGGACTTCAGTCGCGCAACCACAACCTTCCAAGAAGCAATTACAACGAGACGGCTAAATGTTTCGAACCCCGTGGACAGCATCTTGACCAGTTTGGATGCAAACCGACGTGGGTAACGCATCGTATGCTGGCTGAATGCTCATGGCAGAAGTCCTGGCTGTGGCTGTCCAGGGGATATTTGCCATCGCAAGAAATGAGCCATGTCAAATGGTCCTTCCGGAATCTTGATTTCCCTTCGTGCGGACCCTCTTTGGACTACATGTTACGGCAAACCAGGCCACATCGACAAGGCACACCTTGCCATGGCAGTCCCTTTCATATTTGTTCCTGAAGTCCCACTTGGCCAGCTTTCCACGCCTCATTTTACCGGGACGACCATGGCCAGAATGAGGGGGGATGACCACATTTTGCCGGTGCAGAACATGAAGGAAACCAAGGGTGGCCAGAGCGGGCATAAAAGAGCCCATCGATCCGGACAATAAGGGTCCAAAACAGGTTCAATCATCATCGACGAACTTGCAACATGGTCTCCTTCTCGTCAATCTTTGTCGCTCTGACTGCCGCCGTTGGCGTCTTCAGTGCTCCAACCAGTGATCTCGTGGAGAGGGATAGCTTCGCCCCAACCCAGGAGCTTGACAAGCGCACCTCTCCTGGCACCGGGACCAACAACGGGTACTTCTACTCGTTCTGGACCGACGGTGGCGGCAGCGTGACGTACAACAACGGCGCCGGCGGCTCCTACACCACGCAATGGAGCAACGTTGGGAACTTCGTTGCAGGCAAAGGCTGGAACCCCGGTTCTGCAAGGTCAGTCCATCCGTCTCGTTGGCTCGGGTCCTCGAACCAATATGCTGATGCCCTTTGGCGCAGAACCATCAACTACTCCGGCACCTTTAGCCCGAGCGGGAATGCGTACCTGTCGGTCTATGGCTGGACCACCGGCCCCTTGGTCGAGTACTACATCCTCGAATCGTACGGCACGTACAACCCGGCCAGCAGCGGTCTGACGTACAAGGGCCAAGTCCAAAGCGACGGGGGGACATACAATATTTACACCGCCCAACGTGTCAATGCGCGTAAGTCCTGTTTATCTGCCTGTGTGCCCCAGTCCCAAGACAAGAAAAGGGAAGCCCTGAACACTGAACTTCACTCACTCACTTACACTCCCCCTCCCCCCCAGCATCCATCCAAGGCACCGCCACCTTCACGCAGTACTGGTCCATCCGCACGACCAAGCGGGTAGGCGGCACCGTCACCACGGCCAACCATTTCAACGCCTGGAAGAGCCTAGGCATGAATCTCGGCACGTTCAACTACCAGATCGTCGCCACCGAGGGATACCAGAGCAGTGGCTCCTCCAGCATAACGGTCTCGTGACGGAGGAGAATCACAAAGCAAGCCGACGACGGGAAAATATCGGTTTACCGCCACCGCGAAAAGCACCGGGCAGTCGAAGGGAACAAGTGTCGTGGCGTGGCGTGGCGTGGCGGGGGAGACGATCGAATTATTATTTTTCCGCCTCAATCGCTCAGTGGATGGATGGGATCTGATCTCCGTCTCTGCAGTAGGCAGTAGAATCGCGGGTCGCGAAAAGGCTGTATACGTACTCTGTATGCCGTCGAGTACGGAATAGTCGCAGTAGTTGCAGTATTTGAGCATGTAGATAGTTACTCACCGTACCTTTGCGCAATCTGTCCACTTGTACTTTACACTCACTTTTGTACGGAGTAGCTACAGTAGACAGACAGATCGGCGCCATGTTCCCGGCTCTAGACCAGGGCAGGGCATCAACAAGGCTGCGCAGCGAGGATACTCCGTCCGAAGCACGGACAGTAAGCACATTTGCCATGGTGGCCGTGGCACTACAATGCATGAGATGGTTCGTTCCGTCCATTCTGGTGACTTCCAGCATACACTACACTACATTACACTACACTCTACATCACATGGGCAATGAAGTCGATGTCCCAGTTGAAATAGAATTCTTGATACTAACACAGTCGAGTCAAGCAGGCCCTGGGTCAAGGGCATTAATTTCCTCCGCACCGCCCTCGTCGTCGTCGCCCACCACTTTAATGGGGATGCTCGCCACAACGGGGGCCTGGTAATAGCTCGGTTTTCGACGTCTGGTCGTCCGCAAGGAGACTCTCTTCACTTTCTCCGACTCGGACGAAGAGTCAAGTCTACGCTCCGAGTCTGAGGCTGTGCCCGAACTGCACTCGTGATGCCAATCCTGCGAACAGTTTCGAGTTCCAACACGGCCAGATTTCGACTCGGACAGGGACTCGGTCGCAAACACTGTCATTGTCATGAGGCGGGACTACGCCGCAAATCCATCAGACCTGACATCCGACCCTGATGCCGCGGTGGCGTGAGCTGACCAATGGTGGCCTGTCGCGTGAGACTCTGGCTCAGTATGCGATTTTGGTCTGATCGTGAGTTTAGGGACTATGGGAGTAACACAACCGTTAGCGACCTCTTCATACACACTCACCAGAGGCAAACAAACACTTACTGCTCATGCCGTACCCTTCCGTCCTGCCTTCTCGGTTTCGGTTATCGATCTCCACTTTGATGGCAACGTTCAACCCGCCCTTTAGAGGAGGCGCCGCAGCCACAATGCTGATGCCATCGGCAGCTGGGTGCTCTGTGCCCGCACCCTCCTCGCCGACATGCAAAGGCCCACGCCCATCTGGCGCATCCTTACCTTGGGAAGGACGTGATTTCCCAGTCTTACCGGTCGAATTGACCACTTCGGACGTCGGCTGTGCGTCGCCGAGGACTTGGCCGTTAGTGGGCTGTGTGGACTCTGTCGTGCCATCGTCTGGGATCTCCGTTATGCAAGCGTAATTGCGACTGGGCATGGTAGATTGATTCCAGTCGGCCCCCTTCATCATTCCACCGGGCTGCTTGTTGAACATCTTGAGCAGCGTCTCGTCGGTGTTGCCGTCCCTCAAGTGGTGGATCTTGTTTCTTCGCGCCAGTAAGTTTGCAACAGCCTTCGGAGGCGGTTTGTTGGTGATGGCACTAGAGATGATGTTGGCCATGTACCGTGGATCCTGGAGGGGATCCATGTTATTCGCCGGTGCGGAGAAGAATCGGCCCATGGCTGCAAGATGCACGTCTCCTCCCAGGATGGTGATGCGGATGGAAAAGTCGGCCGAGAGCTTCTGCAATCGCAGGATCAGTTCGCGCCGCTCGGCCTTGTGGTGCCGGGCGGTGTAGTGGTCGTCCAGATCGTCTAGCAGATCCACCGAGCCGTCGAACGAGTTGAAAAAGCCCCCGGCGAGACCGAACCTCTTATTCAACAAACGAATGGGGCCGATCAGGGGCGAGGACAGGATGTTCTCCAGCCAGGCCAGGCGGGGATACGCGATGGGCACACCGAGCAGAAGAATCAGGTGCTTGATTTCGCCCCGTGCAGCCTTGAATTCTTTCTCCAGTCTGTCGAAGATTAAGTCGTACGTGTCTGGATAGTTGACCTGTTTTCTCGTCCGCTCGGTTCTCGCGTCGATCCCACAGAATGCGATACGTCGACCGAGACGCATGTACAGATTTCTTGACTTCTCTTCGACGTAGGGACCAGGGCGTCTGCCGACAATCCAGCTGGGGTCATCGGCCGGCGTCTTGTACACATAGGTGTTTTTCAACTGACGGGGATCGGCGCCTGCGGTGCCATTTGCGTCGGCACTCATAGTCTTGGGCGAGTCTGTGGTGAAGGTCGATACCGGAGGGGCTGTATGATGTTGGAACAAGCAGTAGTACTTAAAGCTCACGCCACCCAAGCCACGGAAGACGGCGCATCGCATGAAGTGGTCGGTGTACGAGCCGAATCCATCGATGATGTCGTGATCATCCCAGATATTGATTTGCGGGATCTGGGAGTTGGCTGAGGCAAAGGGTTCGGTCGAGTACCATCGGACGTAGTTGTCGAAGTAATACTTGTCGCAACGATTGCGCAAGTCTTCCCCGAAAAGATATTCCCTCCTCTTCCTGGGGTTGGCAATGGCCGTCCACTCCTTCAACGGGCCCTTGACTCGGATTGAATCGTTGTAGATCTGGTCACCTCCGCCGATCATGACATGGAACGGCCGTTGCTGATGGGTTCGCAAGACGTCGTTCCAGAGTACGGGACCTGGCGTTTGCAATGTCAGTTCTCCTCTGTCCACTACCTCCACGTTCTCGGCAAGCGCTGACCTGACCAGAAATCTTCATCTGTACCGACAGAGAATCCGTTGCAAGAGTGGAACATGATGCGCATCGACTCGGTCGCCGAAGGGACAACAAACTGCCGCGAGGGCTCCTTGCTGACATCTGACAGAAACTGCATGTCTGGTATGGAGTATTCCCATTTTGACTCCACCTCGACCAAAGGAACTCGGAGAGTGAACCGCCAAAACGTCTTGTCCGGATCCGAGTAGAGCTTCAACCCCTGCACCAGCTGTGGCTGCAACCTCCTGATCGGGGCGTTGGGGTCCCAAGGACCGGCAGACTTGAGCTCGAGGGTAGGGGTCTTGAGATTCGGTCTCGTAACGAGGAGGACAGAGCCGTGCCAGGATACACCCGATGGGCCTTCCTCGCTCATGCGCTGATAGTTGAGTAGCGGACCGCAGAGCACTTCGAATGCATCGCTAGAATTGGTGACGTCGGGGCCAGTCCCATAGCCCTCCTGAGACTCGGTGACAGAGACAGGATGTTCTCTACCTTCGACGTTGCCGTCGACTTGTCCTGGGATTCACGTCAGCTCGGGGGCCACCTTGACCGCGCCGGACAGCTCACCCTCCATTTGACCAGCCCACGTGCCGTCGCGTGTACGACGTCCGGAGCCTGACGATCCGACTGAGAATCAATGAAGCGCTTGAGATCGAATCGAAGTAAGGTCAACAATCGTCGCAGACGCGAGAGTGAAGCGAAACCCTGGCCAAGAATGACGCGTAGAAAGTGACCTATACGAGTACACGAAGAAATTATCGAGATAAACAAAAGGAATGCTGGTGTCTAATGTACAGTGAACAGCCACGAGGCAATGAATACGAGTCAAAGAGGAGTATGAATACAGCCAGCTGAAGGTAAAGTTGGGGCCGGAGAGATGATTATTGTCCTAAGGAATCCCACTGTGTCCGCCCGCCTGGATCGTTAGACTGGAGATGGCAGGATACACAGTACGAATAATCGATGACTTGATCTAGTCTGTGTCCGCCTCCCACGGTGTATGATGACGCCAAGGTCATCCCTACGCAGCAGCGGGTAAGCGTGGACTGTCGCCCCGGGCGGATTGGAGAATGGGCACCTGCAATCACCCGCGGCGGGTCACCTGGGAATCCGCTTCAGCTGGCTCGTCCCTTTCGTACATGCCGCTAAGCCGAGCTCCAGAGTTCCGTTGCACAATTGATTGACCGTGGGGTGACAGAGAAATGAGAGAGGCGCTGAAGGTGCTTCCGGAAAACTTGGAATTCGGGCCTTGGAGCCTGGCATCCGTCCCAAGGGATCGTCTCCCATTTGCTCTACAGGGTAGCCAGCATGATAGACATCAGCCCCAGAGCTTGTGATCGCCCAATTGCCAAGAATGCATTGCGCAAACCGCCCTGCTTGGCCTTGCTTGAATCTCGCCTGTGCCACACCAGAAGGATCCGTGGATCTTCGACAAGGTCCTTCTAATCTTCAGCACGATTTCACAGTCCGTTTAAAGTCCGTCGTGCTTCGCGCCATCAGACATCAATGCTTCTCACGAGGACGATACTGATTACATCTGCAGGACTCCAGCTGCGCCATTGCTAACATGATATGCATTTTACCATCATGGACCAGTCTCCAGTCGTCAATTACTAAACTCAACCCTCCTTGTCATCCTTGGGCTGAGGATCGCCAATCCCACTGTCATAAATCGCGAACAACGTGTCGCTCTCCGGCAGACAAGGGCTATCGTAGATTTTGCAGATTCGAGTCTCTCCACGACCCTTCTTCAGACTTAGCCGGGTGGTACTTGCGTGAGCAATGATGTTGCCACCAATCGGTTTCTTTGGATCCGGGTTGAACATGGCACTTGGACCACCATCCACCTGTGCGACCACTTGATTTGTGATGACGACTGCGATGCCGAACTCATCTGCCAGTCTCTGAAGTATCCGCAAGAACTTGGCCATGTGTGACTGTCGAGCTGACAGCTCTCCTCGGCCGTTGTAGTCGGTTCGGTACAGCGACGTAGCTGAATCGACGATGAGCAGAGAGAATCGAGTCTCGCACATCATCTGAGAGGCCTGCTGGAGAAGTTGCAGCTGGTGTTCAGAGTTATATGCTCGTGCGTAGGCAACATTGTCGAGGACTTCCTCTCCTTCCAGCCCGTATCGTTGTGCCACCGACAGCAGACGCACAGGTCGAAACGTGCCTTCGGTATCGATGTACAGACACTTTCCTTCTCCGCCTCCCATATCAAACGGTAATTGACAAGTAACAGCCATGGTGTGACAAATCTGACTCTTGCCTGTGCGAAATTCGCCAAAGATCTCGGTGATCGAGCCGGTCTCGACACCGCCGCCGAGCAGTCTGTCGAGGTTCTTCGAGCCGGTCGTGATGGAGATGAGGTCGCTTCTTCGGGCATGCATTTCCGTTGCGGTAGTGAAGCCCATGGGGACCAACTTCATTGCTAGGTCATCGTTAGTCTGTAAGGAAGCAGTCAAGGGAACTGCAGCATACCTTCATTTAGCAGCTTGGATGCCTTCGCCTCTGAAATGCCCTTGATCTGTTCTAATTGTCTCCTAGGCCTATTGCAGGGTCAGGTGCCGTTGGTTACACTGGCATGAGGGCTCCTACGTGTAGGCAATAGACTCGACGGTATGGTAGCCGCCCTCAACGACGAGCTTGATGTCTCTTTCGCTCAATCCAGCGACACCCTAGAAAGGCTTCAGCCAGGCACTAACTGGCCACCGTTGACACATGAGTACTCACTATTAGCTGTGAGATAGGAATAGGCGCCCCAGGTCCGCCAGGCATATCCTCGAATTCATCTTGAGGTGTTTCATTGTCCTCGACTTGAGTCATCTCGGCCGATGGTCAACGAAGAACAAGTGTAGAGTATTGCTTCTTGATGTTGAACAAGACAGAGGATCAAGGAGCGCCTGTCGACAAGCAGCCAGTGCAGATGGAGGGAAGTATGGCAGAGAGAATGAGCAGTGGCCAAAAAAGCGCGTCGTTGGAGAGCGCGTTTGTTGCGGGACCAACGCGCGCGGTCACATGACTCCTTCCTAAAATGGAGAAATATCTCTTGTCTTCTGTTCTTCCATCACTGACTTTCACTCTCACCTTACTCTTAGACTCTGCGAGGCACTTAGAGCAACACAGCCCGGGTACGTCTTTTCGGTGAAACTGGGTCCTCGGCCGACGTGCCGAGGAAAAGGAGATCTGATTCTCGTGGCGCCGTAGCTCATCAGCAAGAGCAAACCTTCACTATCCGCATTAATCCTGCCATTTTCCCTGACCGATGCCTGTCCCATGATGTTCCCGAATGATGGTGGTGGTACACCGCAAGCAGCTCTCGCTTGCTTGGAGATTATGTAAAGTTTTCCCCCTTCCCTCCAGCCATCGAAAAGTGGTGATGGCTGTCCCGGACGTTTCGCACAGACGCATGCTCATGATGTCCACGATATTTCTGCTTGTCCAACCGAGCAAAATCCTTTCATCGTCCAGTGCCCATTTTAGCGCTCCAGGTTGCATGCATGATCGCTGGCTCAATCCCGTCATTCTATCCATCTGCAAACATAGCCCATGAACGCCTCATCCTCCAACAACCGGCCCATGTCCGCCTCAGCCATCTGGATAACCACTTCGAGATAGTCCTTGCGGTCGTCAAAAGGAAGCACGATACAAGAGCCAGGATCTCTACTCCACGGCTTGCGCACCCAATCGGGCCTGCCGAGATCCATGTCGAACGTTGCGTCATAAAGCTTTAATTTCTCCCAGCTCGTAATGTACATGTCGGCGCCATCTGTTCGATCCATGTTGCTGCCCTGCAGGTCTCGAACGTCGATCTTTGGATTGGGGTTTTCCGCCAGGGCGATTGACTGCCGGATATAGGGCTCAGTCACTTGGTCGATGGCTTTACGAATCGCCAAGGCGGTCTCGGACATGGAAGCATCGTCGTGGTCCGCGAAATGACAAAGCGGCATTTCCACGGACGCGAAGTCAACGGCAGCGCCAAAATATGAATCGGGCAGCTTGTTTTTGATCCTCTTTCGGATGTTGACGGGGATATTGAGTTTAGAGGTGGTGACTGTTGGGTTCTGTGATAGGGAAGGGATTCGAGCTTTTGTCATACCATGCCAGATCAGGGTCATCAATGTGTCGTTCCGACTCATGCGCTCGACATTGGCGAGAGTCATGAGACGCCCCTTCAAGTCAGCGAGCTTGGTCAACGGTATTGTGAAGACGCAGCCACGCCCGATGGGCTTGATGATATGACGCGACGTCTCCGCCGCTTGCGCCGTCTTGTATTTCAGATGCCGGTCATTGATCTGGTTGGCCGAAGAGTAAGACAACTCGCTTCTAACCTGACTCTTGTGCTTGGCAAAAGTGTCGAGTCTCATGGATAGACTGGGTATGTCGTGGTCCCCGCCGTCCAAATCACGCTTGAAGGCGAAGTCGTCGTTCAGAACATTGCCCGACATGAGCCACCCAGCACCGTTGCCGTCTGAAATGCAGTGGTGCAAGTACACCGACACAATGATTCCTCCTTCCACCACGTTTGCTTGAACCCGGAATGCCGGTGCTCGGTCTTCGTCTGCGGACTCTCCCAACGCAGACACAATCTCGGGCTTGATCACACTCGGCGGCAAGCCATCCTCACAAAGCTGGTCATAGGTGGAAGGGACCTCTTCCTGGGTCAGATATCGAACACCAACATCTGGATACTCCAAGAAGTCTGTGTCTGAGAATCGAATCTCGACTGCTCCCACTCGATTGCCAGGGTTTTCCACTGCAACCACATAGCCACTGAGATACGGCTTCGCATTGACCGTCTCTCTGACGAAGTGGTTTAGGCGTGTTATAACATCGCCGAGCATCTCCTGACGTGGAAGGCGGTAGGCCAGGCAGATGCGGATATAGGAGCGAGGCATACAGTGTTCAATCCCCGACAAGCGAATGACATGGTCGGATCCGGGGTGGTGGTATGGTTCTATCTCGCGGTCGACTTCAGGACCAGTGTGCCGGTGGTTCGCATGCGCATCGAAAATGGATCCGTTCAGCTGAACATGATCTCCGTTCACCTGAGGGCCTCCGAATTCGCCGTCCATGTCGGGGGCGTCCGTGGAGTTGTTGAGCCTCAGATCGCCGTCGATCTCAACATCATCAGCTGGATTGTCTGAGAGTGCAAGGGATTTAGGTGAGGAATGCCCGCTGTGATTCCTGGTTCCGTTCGGAAACCCTGCCATTGCAGGGCCTGGAACGCCTGCGGTGTCTTGTTTGGGATCAGTCAAGGTCATGAGGGTGCTAGTTCTTCAGGATGGTGTTTACCGGCGAGAGCTCGAGAGGGACGGGCAGGATTGTTATTGACCAACGAGAAATCTTTGGGTCTTATCGCAGTTCGCCAAGATGGTATGTGAGCATTCCGGCAAAGAAGTAGCATGATGGGAGGATGGTTATATCGTCCCCCTCGAGGCGTCACTGCCCTGAAGGTGACAGTCGGGATAGAAATGGATGATGAGACTGTCGTCCGAGACTGCGATTGTGATCACTCAAGAGTGATACCCATAGACCTGGCAGTCACGATGGTTGTGTGAGTATGATGCCTCAACAAGCAATGGCCATGTACCGGGTGACGAGCGTTCGCACAGGATGTGAGTGAAGGATGAGGTGAAGATGAGCTTTGGAGCCAAGGTGAAGCCGGGAAAGAAAGCGCTTTATTGCAGCTGGTAGTCTGAACCAACACGACGACAGACCAAACGATAAGTCGGTCAGAATGATGGCCTAGGCCAATGGGATATCGCCAGGCTGACGTTGAGCCAACGAAAGGACCAACCCCAGAATGAGTGAGCGAGTCATGCGACAGCCATACTGTAATCGACTAGCCCAACCGTGAAGGAAACAGGAACGAAGGAGACTAAATAGACGAACCCGTCCTAGAAGGCCCAACAAAGGGTTAAGAGAGAACAATAGCACGCCGTCGATGGAAGATGAGGAATTGGCTGCCCTTTCGCAACAGGCGCGGAGGGATTCCTCTGATCGAGGTGGAGACCAGAACTCGTCGATGGCCCAAAGCTAAATGCCCGCTCTGAACTCGTGCAGCTGGACCCATGTGGCCGTCTATATTTGTTGGGCTAGCGCTGCCCGTTCGAGAGAGGTGCGTGCTGGATGGACTCGTAAGAATGTGAGGTGGTCAGTGCCTGGGTATCAGGTGCGGAGACCAATGGAGCCGTAAGGAGGGCCAAGTCGGGCATAAATCTCGATATCCGCACTGCGGTCGACCAGGAATCCTGCAAGGCAATCGATTGAGAGGCCGATGAGCGACGAGGGTAGGACGCGGTCCCTGCGCTGTGTCACCTCGCCACATTGGCGAAGCGAAAAGCAGTCAGCCTTGCTGCTCACTGTCCTGTTGGCCTGCGAGCAGTCCTGTCCATGTTCCCTGATGCGCTCAACGTGCGTTAGCAGCCACCTACCCATGCACGGTCTGCAGCGAGTGGGCGCACGCCGGTGCACCGAGCCTGTACGGAACGAGTAAAAACCCGGGGGAAGGGGAGGAGCTCGCAGGGCGACGCCGCCCGCCTGCAGCGAGATCTCTGGTCAGCTGAGCGACATAGGCGGTGGAGGTCCGACGTGCAGATCGGCGGCGCGGTGCTGGCGCAGGGCGAGCGTGAGGTGAGGGTGAGCACTGAAGCAGCCGCTGGCAGGCAAGGACGAGCAGAGAGAAGCGGCCAATGGAAGGCGACAGAGCGCAGCAAGCTGAGCCGTTCTGCTTGACATCGAGCACTAACCGACGGGTGCGGCATGCACGACGGGGGGAGGGTGTGTGGGTTTCGTGTGGGAGGAGGAGAAACGAGTGGTGTTGGATAAGAAAAAGATAGCAGAAGAGCTGTCAGAGAGTGGGATAGTCGCGACCGGGGTTTCAGAGGCGTGACATGGGGCATCTCGTAGACCATGGCGAGGATTGCCCCCGCCCCAGCTAGCTCCTGTCACATTCCAGTAGGCTGCGAGGCGAGCCTTTCCGCAACAGAGCAGGATAGTCGGGGACAGAGGGCGTCCGGAGGGCAGGAGGGTCGACGAAGGCCCAACGGCCAAGCAGGCACGCAGGCTGGTCAAGATCCGAAGTTGTGAAGAGATTTGCAGTTGTCATAGAGTGAGGAAAAGTGGACTCGGCGGTGCGGGAGGTTCTTTCGTCGACGCTGCTGCTCTTGTTCAGGCATCGATCGATTCCCTTCGCGTTCGGTTGCACTGCTTAACTCTACTCAGGCAAGGCTAGCCGCAGTCGATGCCGATGCTCCCATGCCCCAGGAGCAACTCGAGACAGCATCGAGCCGACTCTTGCGACGGCCCCCCGGTGCTACGCGGACGAGCTCGCGGGCACGGCTCGTCGGCCGACGCAGCATGTGCAACGTCGTTCATCCGGTATTCTGCATCTTCTCCAGCGACACGAGCGACGTCGAGACTCGAGGATCGCTCTCGTGCTGGGGCCTGTTCGCACCGGTCGACGGGGAAGGCACATCCCGCGGGAGGGGAGCCTGCAGTTCCGTCTACCCTGGCAGGCCAGAGAGGAAGTCGTGCAGCTTCTAGGCCTGAGGCTAAAGCATGCCCCCCCGGACCATTCCCTTCTCAGAATGATAAGGCATGCTCTTGGTGGCTTCCTGGCTTGGGCTGTGGGCCTGAGCCGTCCCTCTGTGCCTACTCGCAGGCCCTACGTATATTACCTGCCCCGAACTACAGTGACGGCTCCCGGTATCAAAGCAGGCAGGCCTGCCCTATCACCATCTTTCGGCTACAGACCTTCAGACAGAGCGATCTTTCCGTGCGATAGACCTGTCCAAGATCGACGCCGAAACACGAGGGCCAGGATCACACGTGCCGATATCAGGGGAGCAGAAGGGGAGCCAGTGGTTTGCAGATCTCTGCACAGTGGAATATTCCGCCTTCGGTCATTCGTTCTTCCCACTATATGCCCGTACCCGAGCTGGGTGGGCCGTGTTGTACCGCACGGAGTAGGCCGTTTGCAGATTCTGTAAATATGCCGTCTCTGCTGAAGCTTCTCTATGCGCTGTGCGACTGGGTTTGGGGTGTTATACCCTGTGGTTCACGCTTTGGGAGCCTCATCCGCAGACAGAAGGCAACTTCCTTGTCGCAGATCCGGCAGTTCTACATGCTACCCTGTCTTCGCCTCCCCCCTTTGCAGAGGGACTCTGCGGGCCACGTCGTCGAGCTTTGGCTGACGACACTGATGTGTCATGATCCCCTTTGTTCCCAGCATGCGTCGACCCACCTGTCCAGTCGGCGGGCATTCGCCCGTGCCCGCGTCGCTCTGCGTGCGTTCTTGACATGCAAGAAGTTGCATTGAGGCAGAGACAAGTAATCGCCATCGGAACGACGAGCAATAGATTGATTTCTGCCCGTCTGTATCCGTTCACCGCTATGATGACGCAGCCTGTTCCAGAGCCTCGATTTCTCTCCATGACTCAAACATTCAAAGGCGATTGTCCAGTGGTAAATGGCGGTGTCTTGGTAAGCGATGCTCTTCGGCAAGACATGTTTGAGCCTGCAGTAGTGGTGTGAGATGTGGTCGAGTGCGTCTTCTTCCAAATAGTCAAGATGCGTGCGGGATCATCATCCAGTTCTTCGGTGGACTTACGATGGAGGTGCCAATCTCACAGCACGCTGCAATGAGAAACATCCGCAAAAGCAAAAGCGGCCCAAAATGCTAGTAGTGGCTTGCACCGTCAGACAGGTCATTGACTGGAGGCAAAATCCGAGATCAGGCTGGCAGCGCCATTAAGCTTCAGGTCGAGGAGAGTTCCGTCCTTCCCCCCGTGCGAGGCGCGTAGCCGTGCTTCGAGAGAACTCTTGCCCACACTACCAGTTGCTGCATTCTCTAATCTGCAGGTGCCAGGCAGGAGAAGGTGCGGGAAGATGCATGGTCAAAGGCGTGGCGGTTCTAAAATGGGTTGTTCTTCGTGCGCGTGTGGCTGTGTGCAGCGGGGACAGCCTATAGAAGGAGGTCCCAAGCGCGGGTGGTCAGTCACTCGCCGTCTCCCACACCGTATCTGGGCGCCACAGGCATCGAGGCATCTTCGCAGCTCTGATCCATGCATCCCTCCGAATTCTGCACCACTTTGGCAGTAGGTACCAGATCAGTTGTGTAACCACAGATCTGATCAATCGGTACAATGAGATCAAAGCGTATGTGAATATGGGTTGAGAGCGTGTACGGTGCCTATCCTTTTTTTCAGCTGTCGCTCCCACTTCTTGTGCTGTGCGAGGCGCCGCTTGCCTTCTCGGCTCGTTCAGAAAGCCAATTTATGGACGTCACGAAATCACGGTTGCAGGGAAACCACACTAGGGTTGACGAAGAACAGTCATCACATCCCACTTGTGTCAGGTTACCCACCCAAGGTCCCTCACGCCGTGTCAAGGCGGCACGGAGACACCCAGGATTTGAGACAGAGAAAGCGTCACACCTCGCTTCACTGAAGAATTGAGAATGGCCAGCTGCCAGACCGAAGTGAGGCTGACAGATCCAGTGACAGCCCATCACCCTCTAGTGTGCATTTCTCGATCCGTCATGTGGTGCTCAATGGCGCCCGGCTTTGTGCTTCCACCCTGGTCAATGCCCGTGTTTGCAGCCACGATAATGTCTGGGGATCAGACCACTGCCCACGTATCGACGCTATTCCAAGATTATCAACAGCCAAAACCGGTATCGACCGGGAGCACTCAGATCTTAATCACTCAGAGACCTGGCGGAAAACTCCAGCAAAACATCAAATTTGCGTCAGACTGGGCATAATGGAGTGATACGTGGACGGGCGAGGGAGCTCGGCTGGCGTTCCACAAGGAGAAGTGTCCGGCGCGCCAAAAGGGGCAAGTCGATTGTGTTTGGTAGCGGCTTCGGACAGATGGAGGAGCAGCGGGAGCAGGCGAAATTGCTGAGAGGCACGCCGTTCTTTCGATTCGAGTACGGCTGAGGCTAGGTGGCAGTGGAGGAAGAGGCCGCCCTAGTGCCAAGGAGATCTTGAACGAAAGATCGGAAGCCCATCCGAAGCGGAGAACGGTTTCAGAAAATACTGCTCGACTGGCCTACCGTGTACTTCGTATTGCCTATTCGTACAGAGTATTGCTTTCTGCCGGTTGTAAGTTGTGCCGTGTCGATCTCGGCTCGAGCTTCATCTCCCGCAAAGTCAGTGCTACATTGCCACAATTACCGTGCCTGGTAGAGGAGGATAAGGCAAAGCGCCCGATGTCCAGGGCCGCGCAAAGACGAGGACAGGCTCACCGCAGTCCATGTCCGCTAGTTACCTGCGTGTGTCGAGAGTCGCGCAGGCTCACGGCTAAGTTGCCGCTCACGGACAGTACGGTGAGCACGTGATATTTCACACTGCGCTGTCGCGGGATCGAGAACACAGACCACGGCATCGCAGGTTGTCAATGGCACCGCCGACCAGTCCGCCGTCGACATTCTACTCGTCTCGTCTTACTCTTTCTCTACCGCCCTGCCCGCCTAGACCGCTACTCGTGATGGTGTAGATGTCAGGTAGTGTGGTCCCTCCCGGCGGTGCTGGCTTTTCAGCCATAGCGAACGTTCTAAACATGCGCCGACCTCGACACCGATGATGAACCTGGCTCGAAGGCATGTCATCTTGGCAGCCCTTGCAGCTTTCGTGGCGTGGGGTCTCGCGGTGCGCGCTCTGCCCGTCTTGCGGTTCTTGGGATATGCCTTCACTCTTGGCTGTCTGGTCACTTGTTTGGCATGCCTGGCAGCGACCTTGACCGTTTCCAGGTCTCGCTCAACGTATCAGGCGCTGGCTGCTCCTCCCAACGCTTCCCCTGCTCTCCTCGATCCCCAAAGATGGCCGGTCGAAGTCTCTATCGTTCAAAGATGCGCCCAGTATCAACCCAGCCAGCTCTATGACAAGTCCTTCGTCGTTTCTCAGGCTCTTGATACCCTGATCGGCCTTGCTCTGCGCGACTTCGTGTCATCCTGGTACCAGAACATCACGACGAGCCCGGTCTTCGTCAACGAGGTGGACAAGAATATCCGTGCCGCACTGGGCGAGATCAGAGATCGCATACTCAATGAGGACATGGTCAATGTTGCAGTGTCCAGGATTGTCCCCCTGATCACAGCACATCTGCGGGATTTTGACCAGGCAGAGCGGGCCGTACGAGGCCGTAGCTTGAACCGAAATGTCACCGAATCAGAAGAACTGGAGTTAGCCATCGCCGCCAAATACAAGGATGGAAAGCTGCATCCTGCTGCCGCTCTAGCCTATTCCGACACGAAAACGGTACAACAGGAGCACCTCCGCAAACTCCTGGTTCGCATTCTGCCAGACGTTTTGTCCCCGACCATGATGGCTAGTCGTGCCACCTTGGTGCTCGTCAAGGAGATTGTCGCTTGCGCCGTCTTGTTCCCCATCATGCAAATGCTCTCCGATCCGGATACCTGGAACCAGATTGTGGAGGCATATGGGCGCACCACATTGCAGGATCGAAAGACTGTCCGCAGGATGAGGGCCGCGCTGGACCAACACGCTTCGCCAACTCCCCGAAGCAAGCCTGATCAAGATCTGCCCCGCCTGGTACCCAACGATAGCGAACGAGCTTTTGAGCGGTTTGTTAGAGCCATTCGTAAAACCAAGAATCTGTCCGACGCGCGGAGGTTCCGGAATTCAATTGCCAGCCAGATCCAGCGCGAGAGCATGGTTGAAGGCCAAGACCCGGTTTATCTGCGCCGATTGGAGATGGCTAAGCGCGTCCTGGAACAGAAGATCGAGAAACTCACTCACAATGGATCCCTACCGCCCGCGGCTGCGTCGCGACCTGATCCGCGACCCGGTCCAGCTGTAAAGCCGCGTGAATGGACCATGGTCGAGATCATGCACACTGCTTCAGGACTTTCATACGTCATGGAATATATGGATAGGGTGAACCGCACGTCGCTCGTCCAGTTCTGGGTGGTGGTCGACGGCTTCCGTAACCCCCTAGAAGACGATTTTGGAGACGAGATGAACCCCGCCACTCAAGAGAACTGGACGGATGCGGATCGCATGGACATTGCGCAAATCAATGAAAAGTACATGCTCAAACCAGAACTGAACATTCCCCAAGAATCGAAGGATGCTGTCAAAGCCTTTCTGGCTGCCGGGCGAAGAGCAACTCCGCAACAGTATCGAGCTGCAAGGACTGCGATATTGGCTGCCCAATCCGCTGTTCTGGAAGAACTTGAAACACGACATCTTCCTCTCTTTCGCAAGTCGGACCTTTATTACAAATTTCTGGCGTCCAGCGAGGCTGCTGCAGCGCGTTCACGTGTGCAAAGCACTGGTAACCTCTCCGAGACGGACGAGCCACCTCACATCCATAGAACGAGACCTGCACCACAGGCCCCTTCCATCGCGAGAAACAACTCACAACCCGCTCCTAAGGCTAAAGATCTACGCCGAGCCGCCGTGTCTTCTTCAGATGTGCGGAGCTTGGCGTCTTCAAAGCTCTTTGACGATGGTGATTTGCCGAAACGTTCTGGAGCGTCAGCACCCTTATTTGACGACGGTTACGACACCGACCCTTTGGCGCACTCTACTGCCAGCCTTGGTCATGAATCGCTGAATGGTGATTCAGTGGATCAGCGGCAGGTGATTGAAAACATGGAAGCAGCCATGAACAACATCATGACAGACAGTCCAATGGACGAGACCATGGGGTATGATGATGATACGCTATTCGGGTCTCCCGTGTCGGCCACCAAATCGTCAAAACAGATTGAGTCCCCACGCAGCTCTCTGGATTTCCCAGGCGCAGACCACGCAAACAAGCCGAGACCAAGCTTGGCAGCGCTGGGACTTGTCAATACCGCTTCCCGTATTGGTGTCTTTACTGATAATGACCTGTTCCCCGATGAGGAGAAATTCATCGAAGATGAATATGTTGACAATGATGATGACAAGGACAAGAACATAGTGGAAGATGAGATCCATGAAGCTGCTCCGGGTGACCTTGGGCTCGCAGAGGCCATCACCGCTCTGAACAATGATATAGAGCGTCTGGTTGCGCAAGAATCAGTGGTCGACACACTAACCCGCAAGGCCGAGTTGACAAACAACGTCACTGAGTTACGCATTCTGAGCAAGTCCAAAGCGAGTCTGCAGCGGGAAGTCCGCCGGAAAGAGCTTCAGCGTCAGCAATATATTGTTCAAGAAAGCGACAACAGCCTGTATGGTCGGTCCAGTATCTCCATCAAATCGATCGTCGTCGGTAAGGAGGACGACGGTCGCGAATTTGCTCTGTATGTCATCGAGGTTCAGAGACAGGCTGGCGATCAGATGCCAGCAGCAGTCTGGGCCATTCCTCGAAGATACTCCGAGTTCCATGAGCTGCACCAGAGACTGCGACGCAGATATCCATCAACCAGAAACCTGGAGTTTCCCCGGAGGAGGGTGGTCATGAAGCTGCAGAAGCAATTTCTCCAAAATCGACGTCTTGCATTGGAACGTTACTTACAGCAGTTGCTTCAAATGCCCGACGTGTGTCGCAGCAGGGAGCTGCGCTCATTTCTCTCTCAGTCCACCATCACTTCTCAGCAAGATACAAGCAAAGAATCCAACGCACAGGACATTGTAAGTCGAATTTACAATTCTGTAACGGAGGGCATGGATGAATTCTTGGGGAACGTCCCAGTGCTTGATCAGCTCTCGGCAGCCGGACAGAACCTGATATCGGCCGCCACAAGTCAACTTGGGATGAACCAGGGCGATATTGTTCCTCTTGACCCTGGTCCAGTTGCGGAGGCCGAAGCCGAATTAGCGGCGTTTGAAGACAAGGAGCTGGAACCGTTCGTGAAACCAATCTGTGACGTGTTCTTAGAGACATTCGAACTCAATCGAGGGAACAATTGGCTTCGTGGTCGTGCTGTCATTGTGGTGCTTCACCAATTGCTGGGCGGGACAATCGAACGCAAAGTCCGAGAAATAGTGACTGGCTTTGTGCAAGAGGATTCGCTGATCAGGTACATCGAAATGATCAAAGAGACGATGTGGCCCGGAGGCGGGAAGATGAGAGAGGCTAAACCGCGAACAGCCGCCGAGAAGACCAAGTCAAGGTCAGAGGCGGCGGCCATGTTGGCGACTCTGGTCCCTGATCTCGCTGGCAATGTGGTTGGAAGAGCCAACGCACAAGCGGCTGCCAGAAGAATAACGGCGACCATGAACAATGCACGACTCAATCAACATCTCGTCTTCACGATCCTTGACGAGATTGTTGCAGTGCTGTTTGATCCTTCAAAGAAACGCTTCTCATGAAAAGGGCAGGACAAGACGAGGAAGAAATATATTGTGTGGACTGCCGCCAAGAAGATCGAAAACAGGACATCGGGTAGTAGAAACTATTTGCTGTGGGGATTGAAGCTGAACTGTTGCAACCATGCAGTTCTCGATCTCTTTGCGCAGGGGAAATTCCACGAGCAAATCTCGACCTCCTTTGCAGAGGCTGTTCGGCGGTGCTTCCAAGCCCATGGTAGGCGATCTCAACTGATATCGCACCTACTGAAAGGGTGGGAAAGCGGCCACGCACTCCGTCCGCGGGCGGAACTACTGTCCTGCAGGATACATCACGCTGGCGCTTGGGAGCGAAGGAAATGTACATTTTCGAATTGGATGATCGAGTTGCATTGGAGCTGAACGTTTGTACATAGAACAGATGGGGGCTAGTCTCCTCAGGCCAGATTGTCGTCGGCATGGTTGTGGCGTCTGATGGATGGTGCTCATGGAGTAAGTAAGAAGGACATACGTCGATCGATCGATAGGACCTGGTGTCTATATGAATGAATAATGCCTCGGGCCCTCTGATGGGGGTACCCTGACGAGTGAGTCCCCTTGTTTGATCTCTCCCGCCCCGCGTAGTATGGTATGAGCAGATATATCTCTTCCTCGACGGGTCACCCGCAGAGAGCCATTACCAACACGGAATTACATAGGGAGCGGCCCGATCGCTCTATGCGCCCTCTCGCTCTATCTGCCTCTGCCGCCAGCAAGCACGGCCCTGCCGGCTTGGAGACCCCTGTTCAGCAACTCCCGAAGCAGAAGCTTTGTCCTCTCCAGGCCGTTCTTCCTGGCGTACACGATCCCCCAGACCAGGCCCACAATGCCGGCCAGCCTGACGAGCCTCGTGACGGCCAGCTTCACGAGTCCTTTTCTCGTGTATTGGATGTTCCAGTGCCGCCAGATGGGGAACATGCACCTCAGGGTGAAGTCGACCTGGGTGCGCGGATAGACGGTGGCATTCCAGTGCGTGGTGCGGTCGACGTACCAGTTCTGGGCGCCGCCGCTGTTAAAGACGCTGTTGCGCAGTTCTTTCTGCAGCTGGGCGGTCCAGGCGCGCTCGGCGGACTCCTTGACGTCGACGGTGGTGGCGTCGCCGCGCAGGATCGGGCCGATGAACTTCAGGGCGTAGTTGACCATGTTTTCCGAGGCCAGGATGACGGACGAGTGGCCTGTCGCGGTGTTGGGGCCGAAGATCAGGAAGAAGTTGGGGAACCCGTCCATGGCGGTGCCGAGGTAGGCCTGCGCGCCGCCGCGCTCGTCCCACGTCTTGTACAGCGAGCGGCCGTTGCGGCCGGTGACGTCGAGCGGGTGGAGCCACTGATTCGTCTGGTACCCGTTGGCTAGGATGATCACGTCGGCGGGGATGGTGCGCTCGTCGGTGGGGGCTTTGCTGTCCGTCTTGGAGAGCGGCGGGTAGAGGCGGCCGGGTCCCAGCGTCACGGAGCGTGGCTGGATGGACGTCAATGGCAGGGTCGTGATCTCCACGTTGGGCAGACCTAGGGATTTGAACCAGCCTTCGTCGACGACACGTCGCTTGCAGAAGACTTCGTAGTCAGGCGTCATGATCTCGTGGTACTCGGCCGGGACGGTCTTGCGGAGGTAGCGTAGCAGCTCTTCTCCCTTCTTCTTGCGTCGTTCCCGCGCGGCTTCGGTCGACGTGAACAGTTGCACGAACTCGATCTCGCTCACGGTGAACATGAATTTGCGGAGCGCGGCCTGGAATCCTGGGATGTAGGTGCTCAGGAAAGGGATCCAGTTGTTCCACCACTCCCTCGCCTCGGGGTTCAGGAATTCCACCGCCCAAGGAGGCGAGCGCATGAGCTGGGTGACGTGCTTGACGCCGTATTCGGGCTTGACGAGCTGAGGCACCACCTGGCCGGCCGAGCAACCCGTTCCCACGACCACGACGTCCTTGCCCTTCAGATCGAGGTCCTTCTTCCAGCGCGCCGTGTGCACGATCTCGCCCTCGAATGTATCCAGCCCGGGCACGTCCAGCGGGGGTTTCGGCTCGACGAGGCCGCCGACGGCACTGCACACGATCTTGGCCCTCACGAACTCGGTCTGCAACACGACAGCACCTACGCCCTTCTCTTTCTCCAACTGTTGTCGCTCGCGGGTCGACAGGTCTCCCACCCCGGGAGCGAGGTGATCAAGCTGGACCTCCCACTCCTCGACGTCGTCGAGCCAGCGCAGCGCCGTGACCGAGGTGTCGAACTGGATCTTATCCAGGATCTCGAACTTCTCGCACACGTCGTACAGGTACCGGATGATCTCAGGCCCAGAGGGAAACAGCGACGTCCAGTGCGGGTTCTGGGCAAACGAGAAGGAGTACATCAGCGCGGGTCTGTCTCTTATCGTCAGCACGGACACCTGGGCTTAAGGGGACGGCGAAGGGTGGCAGTATCAGGATAGAATGGCTTACACGTCGCAGGCAATGCCGGGGTACTGGTTCGTATACCACGTGCCACCTAGACCAGATCTTCGCTCGAAGATGCGGAACTGGTCAAAGCCTAGGACCTGGCGGAGGCGGCAGCCCATGGCGATGCCAGACTCGCCGGCCCCGATGATCAGGACGGGGTAGTATGTGTATCCTGAGGCTTTGTTCGCACCGACATGGCGGATGCGGTCGATTCGAGGGGTCATGATGAAGGTAGAGTATATGTGTGTATATATCGCCGCGGGAAGTGTCTCGGTTTGCACAAATAGCAGTACGCAGTAGACAGCACAGAGGTACAGAGGTGCTGGAAGTTAGTGATCAACAGAGACACAGATGTAGGCAGGTGGTGGTGAGCGCGAGATGAACGAAGAGTGACTGTTCGAGCTGAACACCCCGGATCCCACCAACCGGATAGATACGATAAACACCCTCGATGTGTCCTCAGGACGAACAAGTCAACGCTATAGTATGTGCTCCGCGTGAAAGAGACATCCGTTCACAAACCGTCGCGCAATTCCTGACTTATGGGGACGTCTGGGGTGGGTGGTGGGGGGACTTGTGATGATGTTGGCGCGCCTAAAGGGCCGAGGGCGCCGACTAGGTAAAGGGTCCTAGCCAGTTTGGGTGCCCAGTGACGCAGGACAGGGCCGTGTGTCGCCGCGGCTCTGATGGTCGATTGACCTGCCTGCCCGGGACGAGGCTTGGCCTGGCGTGCTTGGATACGGAATACGGAGTACGGAGGCACAGGATAGAACGAGTCCGAGTCCACGGCACCCAACACCACCAGCTTACATCCACGGATCCGCTGTCGGTGCTCTCTGCCGGTGCTCGTGGCTGGATACGGCGCCCGGTAAATGCAACTGAGCATTCGTTACCGCGTGAGAAAACCTTCTAGTAACGAGGCCATTCATGCCATGTTTCGTCACTTCCACCACGAGCTCCCGGGCCCTTGCTTGCGCTCGTGCGCATGTTAGACGGTACAGCATCAGCAGCAGTACTGGTGTCGGCGTCAGCATCGACGGATCTTTGAGATTGTTCCTACCCTCCTGGTCGTCAGTGCGCCAGTTGACCACGTCGACGGCGGTGGGAAAAGGTCAGGAACCAGGACCAGGACCAGGACCACTTCGACATGTCCCCGTGCTGCGGTCCTGGGATTCACATAACTTCGAACAGGCCTTCAGGGAGAATGTACCCGTGCAGCTGCCTCGATCGAGGGAACATCTCCCCCCCGCGTGCTTGAAGTGGTTTGTCCACGACGATGACGCGGAGTTCGACCTGTTTGGGGACAAGCAACGACAGGCGAGTACCAATACCGATTTATTACCCCGGGCCAATACCAACACCGACATTGATATCGATATCGATGCCTCCGGAATCAACCTGCCTAGATCATCCGAACTACGCACGTCCTTCTGGTCCGGGTACGAATCCACCGTCGTGGCCCTCGAAGTGACGACCAAGCAAGATGGGTCCCATGCCGAACATTTCGAACGCCTCGAAGCCCCGATCCAGATTTTGCTAGCGTACCTTTCGAAAGCACCACCACCGCCACCACCGTCACCATCACTACCTCTAGAAGAGCCTGTGCCTGTGCCTGTGCCTCGCCTATCCATCTACCTGGCGCAGAGCGACTTATCGACCCTTCCACCCTCCCTGCAGGCCGATGTGCCCACTCCAACACTCCTACGATCCTCTCCTCCTCACTCCGGGAGCAGGAGCAGGAGCAGGAGCATCAGAGGGGATATCTACGCCTCGTCCCTTTGGATGGGCCGTCCCCCCACGTACACGCCCCTTCACCGGGATCCGAACCCAAACCTCTTCATCCAACTAGCTGGTCGGAAGACGATCCGACTCCTCCCCCCTGACATTGGCGACGTGGTATACCGTGATGTGATGATGGCCACATCGCTGGGTGGTGCCGACTCATCGCCATCGTCTTTCTCAAGCAGGATCCGAGGTGAGGAAATGATGGTCGGCCCCGAGAGGAAACTCCTCCACGACTGTATCTGGGACGGAGACCACTCCGGGAGGTACGCCGGCCTGCTCCGGGCTCATTGTCTGGAAACAACCCTCGGGCTCGGAGACGCGCTGTTCACCCCCAAGGGGTGGTGGCACAGTGTCAAGGGCATCGGGACCGGCGTCACAGCGAGTGTGAATTGGTGGTTTCGCTGAGGGATCTGAGGAGTGCCACACCACCTTGGTATATTTTGCAGTTGTTCTACTGTACGGTATGTTGATGTTGGTGCGATGGAGGCTCCGCCTCGCTCCCGCTCTGACACAATACGTAGATGCGCTCGTGCTCGAAGGAGGACGCGAGGGAAGAAGATGAAGTCCGATTCGCTCGCACACAAGCGACACCGGCCCAGGCCGTAATCAGTCTGGGACTTGACAGATGTTCGGTACCCTCGCCCTCCCCTTGTGTACAGGTGAGAATCCTGGACCGTATGGCCAAAGAGGCCGGGACTGGATGTCAAAGACAACGGGCTTGCGAGCTGTATCTACGCGAAAAGGAGATGCAGACTCGGTGCGGCGCACGGGGATGGGGAGGAGGACATTAGTGTACTCTTCGCATACTTGCTTGCTAAGTCAAAGACGACCTTCTTGAGAGCGTGGTACCCATTGCTCGACAAAATCAAAGATCCGCCCATTCGCTCGTCCGCTCGCTCTGTGGTTTGTTTGAGATCCGCTTGCTTTCTCCTCCGGTCCCCTGCTCATCAACCATCTACATCACCGTTCATCCCGTCATCATCTTCAATCGTTGCCACGTTCATATCCAGTTCCCGCCTCCCTGCTGCTGCTGCTGCGCCGACACATCACCTAATCCCTGTGCCACTCGTGCTCCTGATTTCCGTCTAGACTTTCCCCGGCTGCCACCTTGACTCTGACTAGCCATCAAAGCATCTCCGTCCGCGTCAGGCTCTCGTTTTGACTTACCCTTCTGTGCACTGGCAGCTGGTTGCTGACTCTGGGTGGCCATGATAGCATCGCCGTCCTGATCGGCTGCTGCCCCGTCGTCTTCTTCTTCGTCAGCGACATCATCGTCATTGTCCTCCAGATCGCCGGGTAGATGGCGCGACTCCTCATCCGGGTCACCGTCGACGTTTCCGCCGTAACGTTCATGCCATAACCGCGCCTCGTCCAGTTCGTTGATGTCGATCGGTTTTGATCGCAGCCACCGCATACGTGGTCCGCTCTTCGCTCGTTCCGATACCTTGAAGCCGTAGATTTTCGGCTCGTAGATCTTGCCTCTCCCCAGACCTGGTGCATAATTGTGTGCAGCCACGCCATTGAGCGTGGCTGGTTGAGGAGGTAATGCTGGTAGTGCGCTGGATAACCCCGGCACTTTCTCGTCTTTAGCCGCCGTCACTCCGGGAATGGCAGGAGGTTGAGGTAATGTCAGGCTTGAACTTCGACTGGCGGTGATGATACCTCGCGTAGAAGCTCCCTCATTGGGGCTCAATGTGCCTTCGAGATCGTCGTTTCCCGGGTTGCTTGGGTCCCGAGGCGCTCGTTTCTTCACCGGTGCAACATCCAGTTCTGGGAAGGACATGAAGAACAGGCAAGGAAACGTTGTCCCAAAGAAGGCACCGTCGACGGCCTGGAACCGGGAATTCGGAGGTGTATACACGTCCAAACAGCTGGGACAGAAGAGCTTGACCGTCTGCTGGCCTGGAGTGTCCGTCAGACCCACCGGCAATACCTTTGCGCCACCACAATGTACCCGCGGACAGTAACCAAAGTGCGACAACTCGTACTTCTCCATCATCTGGTTTATGCCAGGTCTCGAGGTGATGTAGCGGGCATGAATCAAACCATAAAGCAGTTCGGCCGATGACTCAATGACCGACGTATCGGATGAGGTGCGACCATGTCTTCTCCCATTTGCCGAGACACCCGACTGTCTCCTTGATCCACCATTCTGTATTGCAGGCGGCTCGTCCAGCTCGTCTCCCAGGATGCCATCGTCCTCTTCCTCCTCTTCTTCCTCCTCCTCGTCTGAGAGAGCCGAGGAGTTGGTCTCTGAGGGCTCAACATCCAGAATCATCTCTAGTGCATCCTTGTACATTGGCACCTGTGCTTGCAGGCCCGTCAGATTAAAGTCGTCTTCAATAAAGTCCTCGCTGACTTCGGCAAAGTATTCGTGCCCGACCAGGTTGCAGAAAGTGCCGATCCAGCTATCTGGACTCTGGGAGGAGGATTGTGACATCGTGTTTGACAGGGTGGCGGAGGAGCTGGTGAACTGCTGGTAGTAGAGGGACTCGGAGTACTCAGATGCAATTTCGAGCCTTTCCAGGCCGGCGGCCAGGGCGGAGGCGTGTGCGGCAGACAGCGTTGAAACCGAGTCCGCTTGGGGGACAGGACCCTGGTCTTGCAATTGGGAGGGATTGTCTGATCTGTGAGAAGGAGACAAGGGCACGGCGTCACCTGGCGCGGGGTGAGAGGGGTCCGATTGAGGGTCAGGGTCAGGAGAGGTGCGAGGTCGGACCGGCGGGCGGCATGGGGGAATAACTGCGTTGTGTGCTGCCGGTTCTTGTCCCTTGAGTCTTCAGCTCTTTCCTCCGGGGCCTCTGTACGCTGTGAGCGGAAACGAGAAGGCCGCAGCAGGGGATGACGCGTTGGGCTGGATTGATCTGGAGACCGGTTGGGCTGGACAATCGGTGAATCCACCAAGGATGTGACGTTTGGCTGAGGGCTAAGTCACTTTCTTGGTGACCGTACTTCAGAGGCAACGACTCTTGTTCGAAACGCTATCTGGCGGCCCCGAGTATAAATATCATGAGCGAGGAATGCGTCGACAATTGGTGACTGATCAATGACCGTGGCCTGCCGCACTTTTGAATGCGCCCGGAAGCGAAGTTGCAAGTTGCGATGGAGTGGAAGCGGGGCCAATCATCAGCCACGCCGCGAGTCTTGGCAGCCAGTCACGTGCGTCACCACCAACGCGATTGTGACCGACCGTGCCAAAGTGTCAGAAGACATTAACGACACTGAAGTGGCAAAGAAGAGCGCTAGAGGTGCCTCAGTCACGGTCATAACTCGTGTATATGGTTATTGATCGTCATATGGATTCAGGCTGTGCTGTGCCGTGCTGTGTAGAGAGAGATGTCCTAGATTGTGCTTCTGCAGGCAGTTGTCATCCATCACCTCGTAAATATCCAAGCTCAAAATAGTTCGTTCATAATCCTGGCGAATTCTGGCTCGTTGCCAAACGCATTAAACCCCTCTGCAATGCCCACGTCTGCACTAGTCCCAACGAAGTTGAAGGCATCGGCGCCCGGCGTCGAAGCACCATACCCGCCCGCAAGCTCGAACAGACTGGACAACTCGTTGGTGATCTGCAGCGCATCATCAGGGCTTACTCCAAGCTCCTGGCCTTGGCCTCCGTTGGCCTGGGTGGTGCCGGGGTTCCCATAGGTCTGATTGTAGTCGACTTTGTGTCCTGCTAGGCCGGCCATTGCCACGGCGGCATCTGAGTGGGCATCTTGCTCGGCGTCATTCATGGTGCTGCCCCCACGAGCCAGGAGGCCGATCTTATCCCCCATATCCTTGAGCCCTTTAATTGTCCTCCACAGTCTTTTGGAGACGTGGGATTTGGTGCTAAAGCCCTTGACAATCTCAATCGCGGCGTAGAATTCCTGCCGGGTCTGCCCGCAAAAGACGGCAGGAGCATGAGCCACAGACAGGAAGAGAACCGCCAGGGCCTGCACCAGGAAATAGTTGTACAGCACTTGCTGAGTTTTGTAGATGTCCGACATCTGGTTGACCGCTGTGAGTGTGTTGATGGTGTCCTTGGCCACATCAATGACATTCTGAGCATAGTGCCGATTCTCCATGATGCTGGTCGCTGAATGGAGAATGGGGCGATAAATGGAAATCCGTGCCTGGTTCTTGCGAAGGTACATCAATAGTCGAAGCCGTCGCACCCCGCGTCCCGGGATTTCATGCTCGCGTGCAAGATCGCGACTGTTGAATTGGAGCGACTCGGGTAATTGCGAATACCACTGCAGAATCTGGTAGTCTAGAAATCCAATTTCGTCCTTCTTCGTATTCTGTCCAGCCTCGTAAGCGAGGTTGTGATACCAGACTTTGGTGGCAATTTGGTTATATTTCGTGATATGCCTCAGGTACGGATGGCCCTCGTCCTGTCCTTGAATCAGCAGAGGTGTCAAAATGGGAACAAAGGGACATAGCGCTTACGGGCTCAGGTAGAGCGGGATCCAGGTCCGCGTCCTGCAACGCAAAAGGCATTCCCGTGCCGAAGCTCCAGCGCCTGTCCAGCGCATAGACTGTCCAAAAGATGCGGATCGCTTGCTGGTATTCGGCTTCATTGGTGAAAGATTTGAGGAGCGAGTCTTTCCGGTGTAGGCCCATCTCAATGCACATGCGCGCGGCGATCCCAATAAACCGCCATGCCTGTGCTTCTTCATCTTTCTGGAAATAGAAAGTGGCCTGCCAAGAAGGTCAGCGTCGAACAGGTTGGCGCCTGCAAGGATCCTGATCTTACAGTTAACACGGTCAAAACCACCGACTTGACATCAATCGCGGTGACAAGCTTAAGGTCAGTGGCTGGCTTTGCAGCATCAAAGAACCGCTGGCCTAACTCACTGCGACCATGGCCTTCAACAGTCAAGGTGATGGCCATGACCATCTTAAGGACCGTAGTCTCTTCGTCGTCAAAAGCATCAGCACCGGGCAGAGTAGGCTGGCCCAAGCCGGTCCGTAGAGATGCGCCAATGAACTTGTACAGCGAACTGGCCTGTTTCAGAACCTTGTCGATGTCAATGACTGGGTACATGATGCCAATCTCCTCCTCATAGACACGGCACAGGCGGACCACTTCAGAATGGTCAATCAACCATAGTGGATCTTTGCTAGGATGCGCCGACAGCATCATAACCGGCGAGGCAGCTCGGCTCCTTTCGCGCGACATCAGCCCATCATCCGCCACATTGTGAGTTATTCCCATGGTTTGCAGGGAGGATTTGGCCACATCCAATCCATAAACGGTACTTGTCGGGCCATGGAACTGTGGCAAAGCCTTGGGTGGAGCTCTCTTGGGTGGGATGAGCGGAGGTAGCGTGCGCGATATAGACATTGACCTATTTGAGCCATCGTGGGAGAACTGTGGGTCGAGGGACGCCGAGTAGGCGATATCGGACCTGCTTCGAAGCTCATTCAGATTCGCGTAAAGGTCATTGACTTGTTCCTGAAGCGCGGAGATGTGCTCGCGCATCTGATTGAACTCGCTATGGCCACCGTCAGCAGGCCAGCCGCAATTCCTACATGGGACGTTGGGCTACACACGCTGAGTCCTTGAACGAATTGGTGCAGCAGTTCGGTGCATAGACACACTCGAGGTTCAAGTTGCCGCATCGCTGGCACGGGGTGTTCCCGTTGCATTTGATTTTGCGTCTGTGGCGGGCGACATGTCAGCCTCTACTCTTGACTCTCTCGAGGCCCGTGGCTTGAGGACGGCTCACCGCTTGCACTCGTTGCTATTCAGCACGACAATCACGTCAGCTCTACGGGCCAGATCTGGTCTTGTATGTCCCTTTCGTTCCTACCATGCAATGGAGATGTATCTATTCCTCTTGGACCGAGTATGTGGTTGCTTGTCCGAGACGGACTCAGCTTCGGCCTTGCGCTTCTCGCCATGTCCGTTGGTTTGGGGGGGGGAGGCATCTGATCCGGTGCCAGTGCCAGCGATGCTGGACACCATGTTGCAGATTGAGGCTATAGAGGGGTAGTAGACGGTGGACTGATCGAGTGTGGAGATATTTCCGCGTTGACGTTGAGGCGAGGCTGGTGCAGGTAATGAGGCAGCGGAAATAAGACTGGCAAGAGGGGAAAGTGAGCTGTGTGGGAAGCCGCATGCTGGGGAAAGCGACTTCTTCCGACGCCTTTGGGGGGAAACCCGGGGCGGTGCGGCCACTTTTACTGCTGTAGCTAACAGCACGAGTACGGGGAAGACCACAGTAAAATCCCCGGGTGCCAAGGCCGAGGGACCTTCGCTGGCACTCGGTACCGTCGTCCCCTTCGCATGGCTGAAAGGGCTATATGTCTATGTAGACACACATTCCCATGCCGTAGAGTGTGACTCTGCTCCCTCCACGACATGCCAGCAGCATCTTGGAATACCTAGCCGCGCCCACGTCACATCTCCAACTGAGATTGATGTGCACCATTGCATCACCAACATTTTATCGAGCTGTTCTCCGTCCTGTAATCTTCGTTCCTGCCGATACGCCAACTGTGCGTGCCATAAGGTATTTGCATTCGCACGGTTCTCTGAAGCAGTCGCACTTCTATGCTCCAAAAATCTTGCTTGCCTCCTCGCTCAAGTCTGCCGGATACGATGCCACACAACGACGATCATCTCGCCTTGACACCCTCCCTTGATATTAAGCTTCGCCTGTTTCATGTGTTTCAGGACGCCCTTCGAGTACGTATTCAGCTTGTGGCCTTGGGAATTTGCCGGTCCTTCCAAGACAGCAACCAACAAACGAGAAAGTTCTCAGGCCTTCCACGACAATATTCCCAAACCGCTCGGCGGTGGTGGCACTGCAGAGTACGCTTGCTCCGAAAAGTGCCTTGGAGAATACCCATACCGTTGGGCCTTCTACGGCCAAGAGATAGATGTCGCCGAAGGGGGCCTGAAAGTCGGAATATCATGGGAAGTCCAGTCATCATACGCACAGCGACTCGACTCGACTCACATTCAACTCACATTCAACTCACATTCAACTCACATTCAACTCATCTCTGGTACGCGACGAAACAGCCACTTACCCTAGTCGCCTATGATCGCCAGACCGTCCAGTTTACCGACGTCATCCCTTTTACAGAATGTCAACACGATCGCGTTCGCAGGAGACGTGTTGAAAGACTGCCGGTTGGGTGGTGGGTGGCAGTCGGTATGGGATTGGTCGCTACCCAATCATTCGAGAACACGGGGCAAGACAGACTTTGTGACATTGATGCCGCAACTTCTTAGGAGTCTTCGAAACACACAAAGATTGCCGTCCGATCCTGCCCCGCCCCAATGATCCTCGATGCACACAGGCGACGAGCTGAATACCCCCGACCCATGTGGCAAGTCTGATTCTTCCACAATTCGCGAACAGTACGTACCCTGTACGAGTGCTATACGGGTTGATCTTGACACCTCAGGGGTCGTTCCTGCAGGCACACCGGTGAAGGATTGATTGAGCATCCATCGAGGCCTGTCGTATGCAAGACTGGAACACGGCCAGAGTGATTAACTTCCGTTATCGCTTTTGAGTTTCAAACGGGCGGGTATTCTTCGTGAAAATCCCGCGCCCATTTCGTAGAACCGCTCCTTTCACCAAGACCTTGAGGCCTTTAGGGGTTGCATAAGTTCACATTGGCAGGATATTTCCCTGGAAGCGTTTGGGGATGTGGACCAAACCATTGGCGGCAAATGGGAGGATCATTTGGCTTGATGAGTATTTCGCCGACTTGGGGTGTTACTCCTTTGATCCTTCGAGTGGATGTGGGTGGGACGGCGAGTTGATGAGAGACCGTCCGCCGAGGGTAAACCCCCTTCCATCTTGAGAAGAGCCCCATGGCCTCCCCACCCCTTTTTGCATCGCACCACATGCGAACGACATGTGGCCAGACGCACTGCGTATCGACGGTGAAGCTTCTCGAGCAGCCTGCGACAGTTTTGTCTCGCTCCCAGCGGTTGCATGCTCAGTAGGATTCTTCCAACAGGTGATGGAGCCTCTCTCAGGAGCACGGATAGCGACCGTGGAATGGGTCTGCACATCCTTGAGGTAGATCCTGGGCCCTGTTGTTGAAAGGAGAGCGTACATGTAGGGACAGTGACGAAACAGCCAGTCCATCACCCGAATTGATCTGCGCAAAAGTTGAACCGACTACACCCACCCAGTGGTCAGCGAGCATGGTGCAATCAAGAATCAATCTCGCTCTCGAGTCGGTAGCGACCAGCCACACCGTTGGCCAATCTCTCGATCTTCGGAACCCGGGACAGCCATCCTAATCGTTGGCGTGTCTGGAGTGCTGCAGGTCCCGTATCAGTAAAATATCAGTCACCAAACAATGGAGCCCCAGAGCCCAGAAGCATCTGATTTTCCAAAGGATCACCAAGCCTGGCGTCCGCATCCTTTCCGCCGCGACGCGCCCCTAGAGACAGGGAAGGAAGTTGATGCGTTTCTCCGTTCACCCACTTCGATGGCCAACCAGAACTGCTCGAGCCGTATTGATCCCCTCTATGTGCAGACGGACATGTGCAATGGAGGGGTGGGTATCTTTCCAGCAAAGGCGGCATCCAAATTCTTGGGATTCATGGATTCGGCGCGTGCCCGAAGCTGACATAAGGCCCTCCAGGACAAGGATGGGAAGGACTTTTGCTGATCACAAACTATTGCCGCCCTTTGCCAGGCGGCCGTTGGGAACTCCCTGGGAGCGCGCGATCAACCACGCATTGCGTCTGCAGGATCATTTGGAATATGACCCGGGGAGTATGCGGTCGACAAGCAGCCCCCATCCCCCGATCTAGCCCTGCGATGAGCTGTCTTTCTCGACCCAGAGCACAGTACTGGACGCAGGAGGACCTGCGCACCAGGCACAATTCGCAGGACTCCTGGCCTAGCCTTCACTCAAGGTTGCACGTCTCGGGGCCAGGTATTCTGCACGTGTGGCAAGGTAGGAGACAAACAGCTCAACCCTCCTCACCTTGACTATGCCCGTAGGGGGAATACCAGGGGGGCCAAGCATCGTGATTGGAGAATCGTCGTGGTGACTTCCCTCACGTTCGGCACTGATCGAAGATCCCAAGGTCGAATCCTTCAAATTGTTATCCGACTTCGGGGTGTCCAAAGGGTGTGGATGTAATAGATCTACAGTCCCGCGACGAGATGGAAATCGCAATTCACATGCGCACCGTCTGGACTGTGGACGGGTCCATTGCAAAACTTAATATGCCAAGTGAAGACATCCGCCACTGTAGGTCGAGTGATGGCCAGGACTGGACCAAGGTAACTCGGAAGCATCTGGACTGCCTGAGGTACTTGCCGAAAAGGAGAGACAACCTAGTGAGTATCCTTATCGTCACCTCGTATTCTGCAACTGCCGGCGCCACATCACCTCACGGCTGCGATGACCTCTCGTTCTTGAAGCAATGGTAAGGGGCCGCGAGCTGCAAGCTGAGTAGCTCTGGCCACTCCAGACGACCCTTCGATCAACCACCCCCTTACTTATATTGCAACGCAGCTTGTATTAAAGTTCGAGCGATGGTGTTCTAGCATGGCGCGCATGTTTCTAGAATGCCAGGGATTCAAGGTCAGGCCATGAAGGCTGTCTCTTGGCAGGCCCTTACTGTGCCAGCATGGTACATGTATGTACGGTGCAGCAACGAGCTTGGATGTTGGATGTTCCAGGTCGCTGGTCCTGTACACTGCGGGGGGAAGCGGAGATGCATGTTGTTTGACCATCGATTCACAAGGGTCGGCTAGGTAAACGGCAGATGGGATTGGTGTGTGAGCAGCCTCAGGCTCCTGACTGGGATAAGGCCGTAACAACAGGCGAGCGACCAGGTCGGAGCCGGACGTCCAATAGGCAATTTCCTATGAACATACGTAAGCGAAGCAAGTCATATCTCAGGAGCCCTGTGGGTGGTGGAGATGGACAGAAGGCAGAGATTTGCTGATTGGTTCGTTCACAGGCGCAATTCTTCCAGCCCAGCATGTGCTGGGACCCTTTGAAAATCCGCAACGGCCCCCATTCTGATTCCATATCCCGGCCGCAAGCACCGAGCCTTCATTGGGTGCTGACTCCTGCATATCTCCACGCAACCACCAGACTCTGGCAAATGAAAGGCGGTTATCCTGCTACCAGAAAAGGAATGAAACACTACAGCCCTCGCGGGTGATCGGGGCCACAGTACCCAATAGGGTATTTGTCGCAAATGAGGAGGCTGACGGCCAGAAATCGAGGAGAATGTATGCTGCCAAGGCTCTCTGCTTCTAGAAGGTCTCGACGGCTAGCGTAACAACTCTCGGCGAACACCTGGGGAGGACTCGCCAAACGTGCAGCGTATGCCCAACTTCTGCTCGAAGTAGCAGGACGGAAGGATGCCAGCGTTCCTGACAGCCTCCAAAAATTGTGGGAGATTGCAAAGTGAGTACTGTGGATGGTAACCAAGGCCAACCGCTGTTAGCTTGTGGACAACCGGCAATACCCATCCTCGTACGAGTGACGGGGTACAAATCGCAGACACCTTTATTTTTGGTGGTCTTTGTCATCCAGGTTGAGGGCGATGCAGGGTGGGCGATCATAAAGCTTGTTTGAGCGGCTGGGCTGCAGCCACACCAACACAAGCTTGAGGCACCGCTAGACTCGCCGGGGACTCCCAGAACCGGATTAGTATGATGCGGCCATCCAGTGGCTGATTCCACCATTTTCGGTACTGGGCGTCCCTAGGGCTGAAGACCGTTGTGGAGCGTCGGGAAACATGGCACGGTCATTGGCGGAAAACGGGGATGGGACTGCTTTGCTCGATCTGGAAGTCGGCTGACAAGGGGGTGGTTGTGGTGGTCCATCCATACGGTACAGTACTGGGTCCTGTACGCTCCCGATGCCTGTGCTCCCGCAGACATTCGGCCAGGAAACGTTTGGCCGGTCGTATCGATACACGATGAGAAGTTAGCCCTGCCACTCAGCCGAAGCCACTCGGCGGGAGCAACCTCGAACGCTCAAGCACCGAAGTTCTTGTGGTGGCTAAACCGCTCGAGGACAAGCGGCCGGCTTGCGAATTTAAGCAGTGCTTGATTTCAAATTAAAGAAATTGGGTCCCCGTGATGTCGCCGTTACTTCTTCACAGGTCGCTGCTGTGAAGGCTGTGATCTCAAAGGGGAGGTAGGTGGCTCGACCTGCGATACGATGATCCAATGCGTCCAAGCAATGAATGCAGACCGAATTCCATCAAGGTCCACATGAGCTGACCGCCTTACTGGGCGTTGTTGATGACTTTGACCTTTGCCCCAGCACACTCATGTAACGCTGAAGAATCTGGAGATTGTCCTTTTGCAACCAGGCGCCCAGCCGGTCTCCACCTTGGGTAATCCAACTTGTCGGTATCCAGTAGATGAGCTTCAATCCCGAACCCAGTATGGAATAATCAAAACCCACCATTGGTTGTTTACCTAACCACTGCGTGGAGGACAGTGACTGCTCGATTGAGAAGGTGCGATTGCTTGAGCGGATCCGGCTGACGAGGGTGTCGGCAGCTACGGTTCACTATGGACAATTGTCAATATGGCTGCATCTGGAAGCTCAGTACGCGTGTCCAAACGAGAACGGCGACGATGACAAAGGTCCACTCACTTGGCCAGGAGCAGCGCATCCGTGCCCAACAGAGTAGCGCAGTGTCCGCGGCCACAGTATAACCTGCTCATGGTCTCTTATTGATCAAGCCACCTGAACAACGGCATTTAGGAGCGGGCGCAGTTACCGACTCGGCGTAGCACACTATGGACGGCGTTTGCAGTCCCCGTATTGTGGTATAGTCGTTCCGTGGGGCGTATTTAGTCCACAGCACACCAGCCATCCATAAATAAGATGAAACAGCAGTGGCTGGTGCGGTCTGTCTGCAGCTATGTTTGGAAGCTGGATGTTTAGCGCTGTCTGGCAGAGTATGGCTGTAACGAGAATGCCTCTGCGCATCTGCAGCAGTCGATAGTGCACCATCACCTAACATGGCCGGTGAAGCATCGCGGCTCCAGGTCATGTCATGCCATGGAAATGAAGCGTTGCCTGGACGGCCTGATGTGAGGGCTCAGTGAGGCGTACAGCGAAAATCGCCCAATCAAACGTCATCGGGAAAAGGTTGGAAATGAGTTTGGCAGCCATATCGGGAAATATTCTATTATTCATCAAGAGATTTAGCATCAGAAAGAGGCATTATGGAGATGCTCCGATGGCTCGCAGACCATGGTAGAAAGCGTTGGGTGATCAAAATGTGAAATGAGGATTTGCTCAGACCCTGCTGAGAACGCCCTCATTTGCAGCGGCAGTGCGGGTGCGGGTGCAGGCGGCATCAGTTCACCGTGGATAAGCTGCCACGCACATCTGCGACTGTGTAGGCAATACAGGCAGAGATTCTCGGTAGATCTAGATGGTCTAGAAACGGTAGGTGCTCCCCCCAGAAGCTGCGTGATTTGGCTGAGGCCCGAACGCCATGGCCCTGGCCCTACGGCACCTGTAATCAGACGACCGCGGGTGCCGCAGCCCTTGCTCTTGGTCTTGTATCGTATGTGCGTGCCTCGTTCACCAGCAGCCTGGGGGACGTGGTGGTGGGGGCTGAAACACTTGCCAGGCACCTCGACAGCGTGGCAGGAAACAAGTTTGATGAGACAGTGTGATTATGGAATAGCCAGGCCACTTCATTAGATGCTACCGGGGAAGCAAATGGGGTGCGATGGATCGACGCATTTCAAGAGGGATATTGCTCAATTGGTACGCCAAGCTCGTTCTTTAGGAAGCCCGGCGGGCCCTCGGGTGCTTAGTTAGGCGAACGAATCGAGGGTCCGAATAGGGAAGAGTTGCAGGGCCTCGGATTCGCATCTGAAGCCGACCGAGGCACACTAGGGCTGGGAGCAGGGCTGCCCAAACCAGGAAATAGAACGAGTAGAGATGGAAGAACAAAGGCGGAATATGAGCGGGTGCACCATCACATCCCAAAGGGGAAGCGCAGGTAAACGCAAACCAACACGAGATCGAAGGTAGCGGGCGACGGTACGAAGTACGGAGCAGGTCATACCTCAAATCGCAGCACGAAGAAGGGGGGGGATAGCCCGAAGAGGTGACTGCGTGCGTATTGTCGTGAACCGCAGTGCTGCGCAGGCACCGCCGAGGCCCCAGGAGCAGGAGCCCTTTGGGCGTGTGGACCTGGGCACCGGCGGGCGGACAATGTCGGGAGCTTTCGAGTGGCCGTGTTTGACGCTGGACTTCACCGACATTCAGAGCGGCGTGATCTCCAAGCAGCAAGCGCCTAACGTGCTTCCGGTTAGGCTCGCGGCAGGGGCGCAGCGCCTTACGACGTTGCAGTACGCTCCAAAGTTATTTCCGTAGCTTCTCCCCGGCCGTCACTCGCCGCAGGCTCGCTCTTCAGCTCCTCTTTCAACATGGTGGATCGACCCATGACAGGCCCGCCCGCAGCCACCCCTGCCCCTCGAGCCACTACCCGGAGCGGTGACAAACATTCCTTGCTCGTTCTTCGCCGTGCAGCCCCCCCTGTCCTCCCGCGACGCCGCTGGCTGGAGCTACATGGTTACCTGGCAAAAGTAACAGGTAATTGATTCCAAGGGAAAGACCTAGTGCTATCGTGCACATGTGGCTCCAAACGCTCAAGAGGTGGAGTCGGGACGCACACCCCCCGGTTGAACTTTTGTGACTGCCACCACTACGCTCTCTTGGGAAAAGCCGTAATTTATGTTATATCAAGGGACGACGTTTGGGGCGTCCCGTTGCATTGTCTCGTGAATATACAAGCGTCCCTGATCGCATATCTTTTAAGTATCCAACCACACCCTCGCCAATCTTCTACCCTTCCTCGTCCTTGCTCTCAACATCAACGGTCGACATACACGGACCCAGCTGTCACTTGCTTCGCTCAACAACCATCCCACCTCTCAACATCATCCACTACCATGCACCGGAGTCAGAGTTACTCCTATCCCCAGCCCACCATGGCTGGTCACTCGCGATATGCTTCAACACACGCCAGCAGCTCCGCCTTCAGTGCGTCCGCCAACCCCAATGAAGACTGGACAAAGATCTCCGACTTGGCCGAGAGACGCCGGATCCAAAATCGGATCGCTCAGGTACGTCCACTGTCATATCGGTGCTGGGAGGTTGTTTTTTAATGTGAGTATTAGCGAAACTACCGCAAGAAGCTCAAGAGGAGACTCGAAGACTTGGAACGCCGCGCTGGATCATCGTCTGCTTCTCCAGAACAACAACACTCAGAACTGGCCACGACACCGGCCAAGGAAATCTCGCAGAAGCAATCCCAGAGCATGGCTCGCCAATCCTCTAGATCAAGTGTATCGCGCGACAACACGAGAGCGTCGCCAGAGATCTTGCCTTTAGACGACCATTCCTCGCTGTTTGATACACCGGCCGGGCGCCACCTCTCCATTCACGCCCAACCGGCATTCACATTCTCGTCATATCCTCCAACCACGGCATAT
This sequence comes from Phialophora expanda, assembly GCA_016109585.1. Taxonomy (NCBI): domain Eukaryota; kingdom Fungi; phylum Ascomycota; class Eurotiomycetes; order Chaetothyriales; family Herpotrichiellaceae; genus Phialophora; species Phialophora expanda. Next base: position 639,563 of record JADWPR010000005.1, on the reverse strand, counting down.
CTCCAGTACGAACACCAACAGCACCCCACGTACGAAAGCACGCCCAACTACTTCTCCAGCTATCCTTATCCCGGGGAAGTCTCGTCATCGAGTCTGCCGCCCACACTACCGGCAATGATGCCCACTGCATACGGGAAGCAGGATCACCTGTTCGGCGACGACGACATGTTAAGTCCATTCAGCATGAACTATGCTTCTCTGGCCGGCCTTGAAATGCCCTCGAACCAAGCATATTCAGGGGCCAGTTCTCATGTAAATCCCACCACTTTCTTCTCCCGTTCATACTCCAGCCCACACATCTGAGTCAGCACAAGAAGACCTCTGGCGGCTCAACCCCAAGCATCGGCTCCAATGACCACATTACCAGCTCAAATGCTGACTTCCTCTGGTTAGACCCCACCGCTCACAGATCCATACTCGATGGGTTCGGCACGCAACTCGCCCAGCTACTTCGACGTACCGCTCACTCCGGTCTCGAGGACGGCGAGCCCCAACATTCATTTATTCGACATCACCTGCAGTTGATCTCCGATCTTTGCCGAGGTTCATGTTGTCATTGGGAAGCATGGTCACTCGTTCTTGGTATTCCGGCACCGCGACAGGTGCCGGAGGGATTGCATGAGGGGCTCAGCATGTCTGAGAGCCTGCTCTGCGGCGTTTTGTCATGTCCAGCGACGGTGGCATTGTTACTGTTTATTTTACGATCACCATTGGCTACGCACCAATTAATGGCGAGGCACTTAGACCACAGGAAACGCCCTTCGATGGGCAGGCACGGATGGGAGCGAAACTGCAAAAAGCCGGGTCGTTGCTGTATGGGTACACCACCTGTAGTATCAACAGCGCAAACAGACGGACATTGTTGGGGTCCGAAAGGGGACGTCTTTCCAGACGACTATGTACAAGGAGCACTAGTTTGCAGAATACCAACACAACGCTTGCGCGTGTGACCAAACAGATGTCTGACCCTGCCTTTCTCCTTTCCACTGTGAATCCGCTTAAGCGCTCAGGTCCTGCGGTCTAGATAGCAAGCGGCCCCCCTGCCGTGGAGGCGCATTCAGCTCCGCGGCAGGGCTGAATCTGGCAAATGAACAGAGCGGCCTGCAAGGTCGACGGCGTATCAAGCGTGCAAATGGAACGTCGAGGAATGGCCGCCACCGTAGGGCCAGCGGTCTGTCCTCGTTCCTCTCTCCATGCGGATTAGCCCGCATGCATTGTGCCCTCACAGCACGCAAGATGCAACCGCCAACCACGACATTTGCCGAATCGGTCGCAGGGTACCGCCTTCCGGAGCTGGTGCAAGCCGCCTTCGCGGTGTTCTAGCTCGTGCGAGCCTGCTTCAGAAGGAGCTTGGTTACATGCCCAACGCCTGCGCAGGATGCGGTGCCCCTGAATAACACACAGCGTCCACGAGAATCTAGAATTAGGGCTGTTACAGGGACGACGCACGCGCGAATCCTGCCGGCATCTTCCAAATCGCAGCCACGGGCCATGGGCCAGCCAGACCAGCCTAGCCGGCGTCGAGTGCTATTTGGGCTGAATATGTAAGCGGTGGTTTATTTTCGATCTCAAGCTCCAGCGCCACTTGACCCCCCTTGGTAATGGGATTGCCTTGCGGCGTGGCGCAATTCTACCAATTAGGGCACAAAGACGTGCTAATTCCATGGCTCTGGCGTAGGGGCTGGCACCGCCATTAAGAGACCTCCATCGACGACAGCGTCCGTGGCGGTCAATCAAACATGCGACGGCGCTCCTCGACCCTCGTTCTAATGCGCAGTATTCGCTCCCGTGGTCGTTGGTTGTGGCGGCAGGGTGCACGACTTGAAACGATTGATCACAACGAGCTGCTGCGAAGGCGTCGCACAATGTCCACGAAAGCTGATTCGAGTGTACACAGTCCTATCTGGAGAGCAGTGGCGCGGCCGTCTGCTTCGGGGGCATACTCGACATCACATCTCTCGGCGGGGCTGCGTTCGCCTCCCAGCGTGTTGCCAGGCCAGATCGACACTGGGACTTGCCTCGCTTTTCAGGACTCGAGGTCTTGATCGACTCATCACAATCCGACGGAACCTTCTACACGTTGCTCCTCAAGGACGAGATCCTACCTCGTGATCGATGCCGCGGCCGCGAACGGCTCACGGTCTCTGGGGAGTTAGACTTCACCATGGCAAGATGCCGCCCTGAATCCCACGGCCGCTCCTCGCCATTTGGCATCTGGTTCTTCACGCCGTGGAACCACTTCAAACCCACATACCGTGGCATACCGTGGCGAACCGTGCGAAGATCCCAGGAGTCTGGACTTGAGCGACATCAAGGGAGTCAGCATCATGATCAGAAGGTGGGCTGGTTGCCCTCGGTGGAGTGATTCGTCAAAGCTGACAGAGACCAGCTTCGTCGGCTCCCAACAAGAGGGGTTCCGCTTGCGCATCATTTCCATTGTTGCGACCTCGTCCCCAGAGCTCCCAGAACCGTCTCCCACGGTGGCGAGCAACCCGCACGAACACGGTGGGGTTGCCACAGGCGTGTCCTGACAAGACAAGAGCAGGCGGACCTATCGCTTCGGGAGGTGACTCGGGGGGGCAAAAGATGAAGAGAGGCAGCGACCCGCCGTCTCTCTGCCCAGCAGTCGAACGTTCGCCCAGCAACGCCCGTAAATCTCGCCATCGGCCGATTCCCATGGTGTGCAAGCAAACACGAACTCAATAAGCCGCACGACCCAGTCCTTTGGGGCCCTACCTTTGGACACTACAGCAGCGGTGACGGTTTAGTCATGCTTGTCGTGTCATGGGGAACGCGAAAGGGCCATGTTCAACTCGCCAATAGAGCTGTCGAAGCAATTCCTCTCGTCAGTGCCAGGTGCCGCTCCCGTGGCTGAGTAAGGTCATCATGTCCACTCCTCCATACTTGCGAGCAAAAGGACATGTCCGCAAAGGGACGATCTGAGTTGTCGCAATGGCGCTGGTTCACCGGGACGACTGCGTAGAGCCCTTTGCACATCTCAAGGCCGGGTGCGGTGAGCAGGTTTGGGCTACTGTGCGTCCCATGCGGCTTTGCGTTACAAGCGCCGTTCAGCCTTTCGCAGAGTTACCAAGGCCCTCGCTGTTCGCTACCGGGAATGGCAACTTTTAGTTGGAGCCAATAGGCTGACATGCTGCACATGGCACAGCCCTACGGTATATGCGCGGGACGTGACATCCTGTCGTCTCGCGGAATTCCACGCCGTGAATCTTCTCATTGCGCTTCGAGTCGTGCTGGACTTAAGAGACCCTCCGGCCTACGACTACGAGAGATTCTCCTGGCATTCTGGAAGAGGCAACTCTCCCAGCGAGGACAAGGCGGTGCAAGCCCGTCACGTTTTACCTATCTCCGGCGGCTGGGGAGGAGATGGAGACTACACTCTGCCGACGACAGTCCTGTCTGCTGTGCTGTATACGGACATTGGTAAAATGCCTCAGGAGGCTCGACTGGGTATGACCACGCGTGCGCCGTTCACGGATGCAGATGGACCTGAAGGTATCTGCAGTCCACAGGGGGGGACGTGGTCGTATCTTGCATGAACGTGCGTGTCGGACTCTGCATCCACGGTCAACTGACAAAGTCCATCCTGCGTTAGCAGACCGGTATCCACACCCAGTCGGGGTGAAGAGACCTCAGTCCACGATTAATCAAACGAGGCACAATGACTAAACCTCTGCAGCAGCCTTCGCACGAGGCTCGCGGCCATTGAGACAAAGGGCTGTAGGGCAGTCGGGTCGGCATAGCGCGCAAGGCTAGGCTAGACTCCGGGGGCACCTGGACGCGTTTGTCACGCACGACCGCAGCCGCAGCCGGCTAAGCAATCAATCATCCACAAGCTAGGATCCTTCGGTCCTAGGAGGTAATCACAAACCATACGTTACATTCTGACGCGGGAGGAGCCACGCGCTGGCCCTCGTTCACGGTATTCCCTCGTCTCCCTGTCCGCTATTTCTGGAAAAATAGGAGTCGATAAATCATCACTTTGCACAGCACGGCGAAGCTCGGTGCGAAGAAACGCGGACGAGGGCGTCCTCGTTCGTCTCTCACGACCCCTCCAGCACCGGCCGGCCTCTCAGACATGCAGAGCACGATGCAGGGTTTGATGCTTCCACAGACCCCCCCAACGCCGTAATCGGTATGCAGGGCGGCAAGCTCAAGGGCCAGATTTGCTCTGGCAGTCAAGTGGTGGAGATTGATTACAAGGCCTTGTGAATCTGGAACTCGGCGAGGCATTAATTGCTCCGATTACATAGGTCGAAGTCTTGAACAATCCTAATTTCTAATCTCGCCGGCGGCCAAGGGCACAACTGCAGCAGCAGCAGGCCCGGTTCAGTGCGAACCGGTTCCGACGAAACACAAGACGAAGGTGCAGGCTAGGCCAGGCCAGGGCCTGATCTTTCCACCAGAGAGTCATGTCAACACGACCGTTCACATACCGAGAATCGTAGCCGTCTCCCCTCGAGGCACGGTGCACGGGTTGTAGGTCAAAAACCGAGACGAAGGAAGGAAAAAGGTAATGACCAGTCTCGGTTTCGGGAAACAGGGTCTCTCGTGTGGAGGTGTGTGTGGGATCAACGTCATCTGTGGGTGGCCGTAGAGGGAGGCCAGCACCCCCCAGTCCACTGGTTTAGAAGTGTGACTCGAGCGGACTAGGCCGTTCAAGGCAGGTGTCCCTCTTGCCTGGGACTGATGGTAAATCTCCGGACAGTACCGAAGTATCGTATCCAGACCGGGGGGGGGGGGCTCGTACGAGGAGTAGTAGTAGTGGTATCCAGTAATGAGTCCAAAAAACGGGGGGCCGGGCGTTTCCAAAACACTCCCTCCGCTGCAACGTGTTCCCGCGCAACCGGCGTTCAAGCACAATTTGTCACAAGCGCCGCAAGGCTACTTGGTTCTTGAAAATCCGCAACGCCCGCGGCCACTCGCTCCGCCTGGCCAGGGCGCTGCTGGCGAAACAAAGCCAGGTCTAGCGGGCGGATGCGGCGCAACAAGCCACCGCGCTACGATGCAAGGTTTGCTACTGCGGGGCCTTCCTGTTTGGACGACGGCCGGGAAAATCACGTGTCAGGCCCGAAGGGCGGTGGGGAGGGGGGTGGGGCTTCAGGACTAATCTCAACGCCCTACCTGTCGAGGCTTGGGGGCCACGGAGAACGGCCTAGGGCCCCCCCCCTTACTCGTAGGAGCGGTGCCCAGGCGGTGCCAGCGTCGACCACTGACAAATGGTCAACCCACTTCCATTTCTGCTGAATTGGGTGGTGGTTCTCTGGATGCGATTTCTCCTCTTTGGGAATGCGCCCTAGGGCCGAAAACTCCCTGAACGTGGTCACTGGGTGACAAGCTGCAGCCGATCGTTTTCGAGCTCGGGCCTCCCCAATCCAGCGCGATTACTTATCCAGCCTTGATATTTGGTGGTCCACATCCCCCGATCGACACTTCTCGTTGGTGAGCCCCAGGACGAATACATACGTCCGAGCTCGGGGACGGAGGCAAAGCAGCACGAGGACTCGGACTCGTCCATTGCCACAGTGCGCGATGTTCTCCGTCAAACGAAACGAACGAGAACACCTTCTTCAAACAGTTGCAACTCCCAAACGGTGCCAAAGCCTCGGGTCCACCACTATGTAAGGTGACCACGGGCGTTTAATGGCGTATGCACTGGTGTCGCAATCCCTTGCAGCTGGCTGGTGCGGTGGAGCGTCGAACACTCCATCTGGCCTTCGCGGGAAACTGTCCAATAGAGCGCGCCTTTGGCCGGCACCGACACTGCGAGGCAAATCTCTCTTGGCGGCTGGCTTAAGCATCTGACGTGTGCACTGTGAATGAACGTCTGGACAACGCACATCGGGCAAAACATATAGGCAGGACGGACCCGAGAAGGCGGCGGCAAGAGCAGAATTGACTCAGCAAGCAAAAAGCGTCGCATGAGGTTAGTACTGCAGACGTCGGGGGACAAGTGTAGTTACTCTTTTTTTCCCCTTTCAAACTCAGCCAGATTGTTCCATCTCTGTATTTGTCTGTGTGTATGCGTGTGACATACTCTACGCTGCGGTAGCCTCCCTTTGACAAGCGCGAGGAGACTGAAGGAAGGAAAAAAAAATATCGCAACCGCGCTCGCATGCCGCGCCGTCCATCCTGCTCGGAGGGGCGCGGAAAGGCTACGAGCACCCAAGAATCGCCTCTTGGTGCCTGCGGTGCTTGCGAACACCCCCAAACCGCATCGCAATACATGCCCAAAGGGAGAAAAAGCAGCTTGAGGCGTTCCACTGGGTTGCCTCGGCCACCCAATCACCACCACTGAAGCGAGCAGGTTTCAACCTCCCCAATTCCAGGCGCGATGTTTCCATGTGAACGTACGTCATGCGGAGGCGGGTGTCCAGGTTTGAAACCGCCCAGCTGGCCCTGTGATGTGAGTGAAATATCGGCCGAATCGTGAGTGGTGAGTGGTGAGTGCATGGCATGCATTATTCGGTCTCCCTCAGAGCATTGAACGCTCCGTGACTCGCGGCCGCGGCGTTATGCAGCGACCGCCGCCTTGCCAGCAAGTTTGAACGCGAAAACGAGTCCGAAACCCGAGACCGAGGGGGCGTTCTTTCTTGGCGTGCCTCGCGATTGGCCGTCCCCAACGTAAAGCAGCAACACGCTACGCCGAAGGAGGTACAGCGGCCCCCGGCAAAGACCGGCACTTTTTCTCAGGCAGCACGGCGCCAGCGCCAGCGCTGCCAACCTGACAAGCCAGTCCCTGGAATGCAAATGATGGATATTGAGGGAATGCCCTGCTTCTCGCTGCACGCTGGCTGCACGGATATGTCCCAGCTACTCCATCCGTGCTTGACGTCGATGCCACTTCTTTGCGAGTACGCGGCCGGCAGGCTCCAGCGCGCAACGAGTTTGGCCCTGCAATTGTGCATCTGCCCTGGTACGGAGCACTCGTCCTCCGTTTCTTCAGAAATGTGCCCTTCATCCGGAGGCCCGGCGCAGAGACCACGCTTGAGACCGCTGATCTCAAAGGTTCCAGAGGCCATGAGCTCGACACAGGAAACGATCTATTGGCCCTGGCCCGACGAGATGTATTCGCTCAACTCGTACCGAGGGCCTCTGGTGTGGCTGCTAGCCTCTGTCACTTGAGCGTCCGGCAGCCAGGTGCCCGTGGGTGCCCTCCGGATATTGATTTGTTCCAATATCCGAGCCCGTCGGTCGCGATCTTTCCCCGCGCGCGCATGCATGCAACCAACCAGGAACCAACTCATCAGCCAGCCAGCCAGCCAGCCCACCCAAAAGAAAGAGATCAGGTTGGTTACCAACCGGGACGAGTACTCTGTATACAGGTTTCTCTCGCGCAAATCAAACCCTTTTCGGTTGCTGTGGTGAGTGCTGCACTGTACTGTATCCAGCATTGGTTCTACATTCTGTGTGGGGGCAGCTGAAAGATGCGTTACGTCGTTCCCGGCAGACCCAACAGGCCTAGTGCAAAGTGTTTTCCAGAACTGGCAGCTTCAAGCCTTGGTATCCTGCCTTGCATAGCCTATGGTAGACTTTTCGGAGTTGGCTTTCGGAGGACGAGTTACGAGCTTCGGTACACGAAGGATACGCTTGTTCTTTTGCTTTTTCAGCTCTGTGTCCCCGACTGTGACGTTGACGTCGACGTCGGCTGGGATTTGCAATCGAAAAATCTTATCTCGAACTTTAAGCGCATGAAAGTTCACAGCTCACAGCGCACAGCGCACAGCACACTCGAAGGTCTATCGAGTGTGGTTGAGGTGGTGATGCGTCTGGCGCCAGCGCATGCAGCACATCCAGTGCGTACAGTACTATGCACGCACGCACGCGCGTTCACCATGCGGGCGGGCGGGCTTCGTCCAGGCGTGTATCCGGGCTGTCGTCAACTCGCAGGCTTCACCGAGGTGGAGAAACCCCGAGAACACGCGAACTTGCCGTGAGAGCCAGAGCACACATTGCAAAGCCACACGTTCCATTCTCTTTGGTTGAACCCTCGAGTGAATCCAATCGATTGGACTCCTACCTCCACTGTGTACTGTGTGTTGCGTGTATATCAATCAGTACATAGCACAAGCCACGTACTGATCACCGTGTACTTACCTCGTACGCCCTAAATGCATTGTCCTGTGTAGGCGTCAAGTCCGGATGATCTACACTTACGTACCACACGGGCACTACTACTACTACTATTCGCACGCGACAGCACCTGGAGTTGTTTTCCGACGTTTAGTGATCCTTCCGCCGCGGTGTCTTGCTTCTGCATACACGGCACAGCGGTGCACAGTTACGTAGGCAGTTAATAGTCGAGTCAGTCACCCACCCATCTACCCAACCACCAAGGTGCATACACAGTAACTGAACTGAACTGTACTCGCACTCCGTACTGTGTACTATGTCCGTATAGACTTTGCTCTGGGTGTGCATGCATGCGTTGCGTTAGTTTTGGTTGCCGAGTCTCTCCAAAGCGATCCGGCTTTTCGCTGGGTGGGCGGGCGTGCATGCGACACACAACACTTTCCTTTCTTTGCACACCGTAGCCGACGCGGGCCTCTCATACGCTGCCACGCTCGCACTCGCTGTTGGCCGACGCCCAAAATTGTCAGGCTTGGAAATCAAACAACACCATTACGAGAAGTCACGGAGTGCGCACATCACATTCCACCGTAACCCGCGAAACGATCCCCCAAACCTCGCTCGGGTTTGAAATCATCCCCCCCTAAGAGTCGTGAGCGGAGCTTAACTTGGAAATCAACTCCCGCGTTGCATTCGCGCTGCGTTGCCGGTGCTGGCTGCGGCTAATGTACCCCTGGACTCTAACCAACTTGGCATGTTGGCGTTGGCGCTGGCGCAGGTGTCGACCGTGACGTTTGACGTTGACGTCGACGCCCCCCTTGCTGCCGAGTAGTAGTAGTCGCTGGCCGTCTGACACGACGCACTTCCGCTTTAGTCATGCTCAATCATGCCCGTGCCAAGGAGTGACGCGAGCCGTGGTGACATTTCCCAAATTACACAAGGGACCCAAAAACAAAGAAGAAACAGTCAAACCCGGTTGTGCTTGGCCGTGCAGTTCCCGCGAACCTAACTTCCCGAACCAGCCCTGCAGTATGTACATACATGGCCCAGTTCGAGGCAGTCGGGAAACGGTCGAGAGCGAGCAAGTGACCGAGTCCGGCGCCGACGCCGACGCAAATACGTGAGTTGATCGCTGTTCCCTGCCCGTTTGGTTCCCGGTGCATGGACGAGTACTGGATGCATGCACGCATGCATGTCGAGCAGGCTCTCCGATCTCAGAGGGATACGCGGGTGCGTACCGTCTACCGCCACCCGTCTTTGATTCGGACCACAGTACGTGGATGGATGGATGCCAGGCAGGGACCAGGGACCAGGGGCCAGGACTACAACCATGACCAGGACCAGGACCAGGATACCTTAGGTATTGCTGTAGACCGCCCAAGCACGGCACGGCACAGCACGGCACAGCACAGCACAGCCTCACAGGTGTCGTGCATACCGGAAGGCCCATCGAACAATGGACACTGGTAACACTGACCCAACAATACCACACACGCAGACTATCACGGGATATCTAAGCCGTACTTGCGCTCGAAGTGCCTGAACGCCGACGTCTCAGTACAATTATGCGCGCAATTGACATGCAGCATTGGGGGATAGGCATTGTCACTTGCAAGTGACCCGACTCAGGTACCCACCCAGGTATCGAGGCAGGCTGTCTTTCTCCTCTCCACATCGAGGAGTCATCTTGTTTGATGGTTACCGATGCGAAGGAGTGGTGTCCAAATGCAGCGGTTCCCATTCCACGTAGTCAAGAGGTGAGTGGGTGATGACGAATCCGGAAATCGTCTCAACTATCCTACGCGAGTTCCACCCAACACCGAGTGCACAGAGACAGCAGATGGATACACGATTATGGACTCTGGCTCCCGCTTCACTCCACATCGGGATGGCGGATGCGTCCTCAAGGCACTTAAGTAAGATGCAGGGGGACTGAACATCCCAGGAGGACAATGGAAACCTTCTCGTGGCCCCAAAGGAGGGGACGTCGATCATCCAGTGGAAGAGAGTTTCCGCGTATGAGAAGTGATATTGGGGAACCGTCGTGGCTGATGTCCCCATCGACACGTAACAAAGTGGCTCACCGGATTCGACATCTCCTGCTTCCCATGTATCCCCTCAATGTGCCCTGCCCATGCCAGTCTGGGTGCAGTCATTCATCGATGTGTCTTTAAGTCTGTCTTTGTTCGATCGATTTGACTGCAAGCATGGGACGCCTTCCAGCGATTTGCTCCCAGTCGGCTCAACCAACTTCATCTAATCTGTGTCTGACACAATCTCCGTGAACCAAAAGGCTCGCAAGATCACACGAGCATTTGAAAAGCTTCGTCTGGCTGGACGAACACAAAGGATGCATCAAAGGACAAGCCACCCTTGATTTTCGCCCAAGAAGGAAGCGGGTACTTGCGAATCCTGCGTGCTGGGATTTCGACGTGTTTTGATCACCCCACGTGCCTGGAAGAGGAGATGGATCCTTTCTCCACGACCTCCCGTTTCGACCAGCCCAAGGATCGCATCTGTCTGACGAAGATCGCGGGAGAGAGGCCGGAACATGATCACGGCACATTGAGCCGGTGACTTCCATTCTGGATATCCATTCTCGCCAGGAACGAGCTCCAGGGTATACGAGGTCGACGGGTTGTTTCGCAGCTGGATGGCAAGCGTGTTCTTGACCGGTGGCTTCACCGCTCTGTCAAAGAGGAGGCCGGAATAGTTCACTTCGAGGCTGTAGCCGTTGAACAGCGAGATCGCAACGTCGAAATCCCTCCAGAAATCACCGGGTCGGCCATTTATCAGAGTCAGCGGTGCCCAGCGAAACCGTTTTCGTCTCAGGCGAGAGTTGTGGTCGAAGATGATCCCTTTTGACACGCCTCTCATTTGCCTCCAGAATTCCTCCATGTATGTCTCCGCAGTCGCGTTTCCGGTCTCGCCTCCAATGCCTAGAAAGATACTTGTGTCCGATCCCAAAAGGGCGGATAGGCAGATTACCTCGTTCTCTCCCTTGCTTGTTGCGCATTGCGCGAACGTGCGTGACAAACGAGCAATATCTAGGCAGCGGGCCGCTGGAAGTGTGGATTGGTGGGGGCCTCGCTCTCGTAGAACAAATTGCATTGCTGTGATATAACTGAGAGCCACCTCTTCCATCTGCTCTGGGTATCGAGTATATATTGCCCACGGCTTGAGCGTCATCGCCCCTTCGCCGTACGACTGGCACGGCACCCTGATGCGATCCAGCTGTTGTGCACCGTCGGAGAACTGAATATACAGCTTGTCTCCAAGGATCGATTCTTGGATTGTCCAAAGACGATGAAGCCAGCTAGATACGTAGAGCCTAGCCAGCTTGTCTGGGATGCTGGTGCCGACAGAGGTGTCCTGGAGCCAGGCGTCCAGAACCAGTACCGACGTTGAGTGCTGATAAATCCTAGGAATCATCACAATGGCAAATTTGCGATAGGACATGTTTTCTGCACCAACTGGTATGCAAATCGTATCCATCCAGAACCACTGAGTCGGCGCAGGAAACTGGTCCGGTAATACACTGACCGCGTGTTGGATGCGACCTAATTGGCATCTCGGAAGGGTGTTGGTATGTGGGTTTCCCAGTCTGTCTGCCCATCTGTCAGATTGCCCTGTTAGTGTGTTGTTCATGAACGAGATAGTAATTGCTCTTACACGTGGGAGATGGCGACATATTTGAGGTCTTTGGCGACTGCATCTTCTATCATCAGTTTGAATCCGGCGTATGATGCCTTCTTCTGCCACGATATGACTGGAACTCCATGATTCTTTATGGTTGTCACCACCTGCTGTGTGATCCTTGTAGCTTCTGCACCACTGGTCTCGTCACATCCATTGCAATTTGAGACGTGACGAGGACGATAGGTAGCTTCGTCAACAGTATTGACGGCCACACAGTGGTTTTCCGAACAATTTTTGTGGTGGTCCTTCCCGTGCGGGCTTTTGAGCAACGCGAAATAGTAGTGGCCATCCATCCCTAGCTGTGTGAACATTCTCCTGGTGTCCGCTGGACACCAGCCATTTGCCAGCAACCGATCTTTCACTAAGTCAGTGGAGTAATTAATTAACGTATTTGTCGAAGCGATTCCACTCATGACTGTAAATCTGGATTGCAGGTCTCCCCTGAGACTGCAGGTGGGCTTCGGGGTCGATTGCTGTGGAACCACGCAGACTCGAATGTTGGACAAGGAATCGCTCCTAACGCGGCGACACAGTATTTCACCTCGTCGAGAATAGTCTGTGTACTAGCCCATGCATTTTTCCGCTGGGCTGTGGTGCTCCGGCCGGTCCATCTACTTTGCCAGGTGGGGACATTGGCATTGAGACGCTTGGTTGTCAAGTACGTTTCACTCTCATGCGTTTCCAAAAAGTCATTCTCCTTGATTGCGACTCCCCCTATACTGAAAACAGAAATCAACGTGCCGAAATATAGCCATGTCTGGAAGAAAGTTTCCATGTCGCTCTTGTTCCAACCCTGGAGGCCATTTGGGAAAAGAAGTTCCTCTTTCTTCCATGCCATTCGGTCTGGATACGTGTGGAAGGCGCCCCGATCATATGGCGTCTTGCCTGCATACCGGAATCGAATATGAACGGCTTCTGGTGGAATATGGAAGTGCTCCATGATCTCGGCTCGCTGAACGAGTGGAGGAGAGGTATGGACAGAAGGCTCGCCACGGCTCAGAACCAGGAATTTTCGACTTGAGATGCTCCTCTTCCCGGAAATGGGAGATTCTACCTGAAGAAGTGGGCCATGCTGCCTGAGGTCTGCCCATGGTTCTCTACCCACAAACAGCCAACAGCTAGACATGAGGCAGCAAGAACGTCGGGCGGAGGTGGCTGAAGGTAACCAATGACCATGTTTCTTGAATGGTGACAACTCATCCCATCACTAAAGTTGAAGGCCGAGGGCTTGAGGAAATTCCACCACTTTCAGCTTCGTGCATGAGTCCTCTGCACGATCGATTGGCGGATACATGGCCGAGGACGATAATCGCTTCTGCGGAGCCACAAGAGCTACTTGTCACGATATCGCTGTCCAATGCTGAAAGATGTCACTTTAAACGGCAATGAGACAAGTGAATGGGCATGAGGGAGGATCCTGTGTAGGAAAAGATGATGCCGCCTTGTACAGAGTTCGGGAGTTGAAAGATAGCACTCGCACAGACTGAATTCGCCAAAGAGGATAGATCTTTCGGAGCGCATTCTAGAGAAGAAGAGCCGCCGGCTGGAAGGCGACAAAGAGGGGAACGGGTTGAGCAGTTCAGGTGAGTCGAGAGTGAGAGGGATTGTTTTGTGGGTAAAAGCGGCACGAGCACTTCTGTTGCGCTTGCTCCTTCGGCCGGAATGGTTCTCGCTGTTCCCTCCCACTCCTTCATGATCTGCCTTTCGTCTTCCAGTAGGCCCTGATCAGGCTCCCAATTCCCCGTTCTCACGGTCTCTGCACCATCGGCCCCCTCCTGGTTTTGGCCGCGTTCAATTTCCCATCTGCTTGGGAAATCAGGTTCGAAGAACGACTGACAGTCCCTTGGATACACGAGGACTGTGGGGTTTGCTGCGTACCGTAAATGGTCATCGTAGACGATTGGAAGCTCCCAACGTGGTCCTTCTTGGAATCCCTCTACACAGAAGATCCGAGTCCCAGGTTTCGCATCCCGACAAGTGCCGCCATACCCATCTGAGCAGCAACCGCAGCGTGGCACTTCGCTGTCACCATGTGAGCGTCCGTCACAGCCATGGCGTTCTTCCGACACTTAGATCTATCAAAATTCACCAACCCTCGTGAAATTGATAGCAATTGCATGGGCTTCGTATCCCTCAAAGGTCGGGCAAATACTCGTGGGAATATCTTTCAGAGTGCTCCTGCTCCTCTTGCGTCTCTACAACACGAAGACGTGGACGAACAAGGACTGTGTGGGGTCTGTCGCTCAATTCAACTCAATTCTCACATTTACAGATGGCACAATCGGTCCTATGGCACCCTGCGACAGATATTAGCGAGACCGAAGTGTGTTATCTGCAGACTCGTGCTCTGGGTCCTCACTAAGGACATGGGATCCTTGCATCCCACTTGCCTTTTGAGTGAAGGACTGAATCCGGAGTGCGCTGTCCAAGAGATTGTCCCCAAAGATAGCGACCCGGGGTTGACCATCTTCACAGGAGACATTCTGCGGGGGTTCCTGGTTCCTAAAAAGTCATCTCCCTCTGACCTCTCCACAAGAACTACCCTTGTTAGTGTCGCGAACGCAACGCAAGGAAGATTGGACATTCCCAAAATCCGGTCTTGGATCGACGAATGTGCCAAACAGCACCAGGGTGTTTGCGAGCTCGATTCTGAAGCCATTGGGCATTGCGATCTCATGCTTATTGATGTCGATAGGATGAAGGTGATCAAAGCCTCATCGGCATTCAGATACCTTGCCTTCAGCTATGTTTGGGGCCGAGTGCCTACATTCAAGACAGAAAAGGCCACACTTGCGACTCTGCAACAGGCGGGCGGCTTGAGACTTTTCCTCGATCAGATACCGCAAGCTATAAAAGATGCCATGACCCTTGTTTCTCTGCTTGGGGAGCGATATCTTTGGGTCGATTCAATTTGCCGCAACTAACTCGAACTGAGAAGGTGTACCGACGGAAATAGGACCCTCTTCGTGAGGGAGGACAATGGTTAATAGAAGCATAATCAGGGGCTCTTTCTAGTCCTCAGTAAAAGTTATGAGGTTACGTGGTGAATAGAAGGCAAGCCAATCTCAGAGACGGTAGAGGCGAGACGACCAGAGGAGAGAAGGGCCTCAATACTAGAAGGCAGGAAACCCTCTGAAGCGGTGGCCCTGACTGCCAAACTCGACGGGATTTTCCCCTGCAGCCTGCGTTTGAGTTGTAATTAGCATAACGGAGGGAGAAGCCCACGCACCTACCACGCTCGCTATGTAGTGACACCAAGACAACACAAACATCGCCATCGCCATCGCCGTCAACAGTAACAGCAGATAAAGAGCCCAAGGCACCCATACTCAGTAGACTCCACCCTTTTTTGTTTGTTGTTCCTGAAGAGACGTACAAAAGCAAAGACCAACTGCAACGGAATGGGAGACTGAACTTGAGTAGGCTGCGCTGGACACGAATTCGGGCTTGAGACCTCGGGGACTGTAATCGAGATTTCCATGATAGGCGTGCGGGCGTGCGGTTTCACGATTTGCTCTGCCTTCCAGACTGGCCGCAACTGCGCCTGCTCACTGCTCCAACCCGGTTGGTCAGGAAGGGAGTCGGGACAACAAACAAACCAAATGGAAGGTGAAATGATACCATCCATGTCGTATCATCGGGTGTAGAGGTGGAGGTTGAAGTGATGAAAAAGGTCGAGGAGAGCGCGACCGCGTCGGGAACTAGACGTCTTGTCTTGCTCGGGTAATGACTACGGAGTACTTTCTCGAGAGTAGAATCCGGGAAACGGACAGTGGGGCCGAGTGATGGCTCCAGAAGAAGAGGCCGTAGGGATGGATGCTGGGAACGCGTATGGTCTATATTCCGATGTGTCTGCCGCATGGGATGGGGGAATGGATAGAGTGACGGGATGGAGGCACCAACCGCAGACGAGCAGGACGCCTCAAGAATGGAGGCGTTAGGATGTGCTCCATCATACCGTACTTGCCCCTGTCGTTTAGTTCAGTTGACCTTATGTTGCACGAGGCCTGTAATCAGCGCCGCCAGAGTCACCATCCACGCACTCACAGCAAATGCGCCTGAGATGTCCCTTTGTAGCACTGTCCATACGACAGCAAATATCAGACTTCCCCCTCCGAAAAGGGATGTCATAAACCAAACCAATCGCTCCCACAGAACTCCCTCCACGAGGCAAATACCCCAGTATAATCCGTCTTGTCCGGCCGAGGTGGCCAAACCTGTCGGAACTGGAAGCCGACGTTTGGGAGACCTACAACCGACTTCAAATGCAAAACTCGCATGCTCAGGGTGATGGAAGAAATGCGTCATCAGGTCTTCTCCCACCGGAGGCGTCAAGCCGCGGTCGTATATGTACTCACCTTGACGAGTTAGTGGTGGAAGGTCAGGTATGGGAGGGTGAACATTGGCAAAGTGGCTGATCACTGAGAACTGGATCAACGTCAGCAGGAGATGCTGAACGGACTCCTGGACTTACTCTGACGAATCTTATGGTTCTGACTCCAAGGAACGAGAACAAGGAGTGCCAACGGCTCTTTTTGCTGCGGTACACCTCCTTAATGTTTTGAAACATAACTCTGTCGTTGGAGACATCCGCAAAATCGAGCTGACTGAGGCTGTTGGGTAACTTGTGAGGCCTCGAGCAGACTAGTAACCATTTGGGCCCAATATGGGCAGTGGCTGGCGCTAGTGGTTGCTGGTGCGGCTGGGTGTGGGTAATCTGTGGGCTCGGAGACGGGAAGATCATCTGTTGGGAATTGTGCGCGTTGGGAGGTGGTGGCAGCTGCCCGTTCGTGGCTGGCGAAGCTGCTGTGGACAGACCGGCTGGAGTTTGCGACGCTGCTTGAACCTGGCCAGCAGGTACAGCAACAAAAGGAGGAAAGCTTGTCAGATCTGTAGGCATCGAGCTCGTATCATGTCCCGTGCCTGTATTACGCAAAGCGTTGGAGTGGGCAAGAAGCCTGAGCCGTCTTTCGAATCTCGTAGCTGCTCCGGGAACCAGTTCCACAAAGTCCTCTTCGAAATAGCGTCCACATTTCTAGACTTAATTAGTGCGCTGTCGAAGGGGCGGCCCTGAGCTTTGAACGTACGCAGACCCAAGTGATTCTCGTCATTCCGGCGGACACTGGCTCTCGAAGGAATCTTAGTCCAGCACCGACAACTCTATGCCACAAGAAGAAGATATCCAGATACACCAGAGCCGTGTAGATCCAGACGAGCACGACGAGGGACAGAATAAAGTACCAATACCACTTGTAACCGGTAGCTGTCGTTGCCTTTTCTGTTTTCGCTTCGACCAAGAATACTCCTAGAATAATAGGCAGCATGAAACTCATTGTTGTAAGAGGTCCTTTACTTTGGCGAGGCGAGACATTGCTCCAGAACTGTTCAACTGCCTCCACAAGCCTCGCGAACGCTTCTGCTCTTGCCTTATCGCCATGATCGATGTAATCTTTAGCCGTCCGGCCTTCTTCGTTCCTGGCATTGACGCTGGGTGGTGCTAAAGCCAAGGAGGTCTCTTTAAGCCGGCGCCGCACATGCACCTCCAAAGTCTCAATGATTGAGATTGTCGCTGATTGCGCAGCAGTGTGTATGATAGTACCTTCATCTCTGCCAACAAATGATAGATTACAGTTCCTGCCAAGTAGTGCATCAAGAGTATTCTCATCATTAAATAAGATTGCGTGAAAGATAGGAGACTTGCCATAATAATCTCGAAGGTCAACCGCAGCCCCGTTTTCGATCAGGAACAGAGCCATTTTGGGCTGTTGAGCCCGTATCGCGATAGTCAGAGGACTCCGACCACAATTGTCGCGCGTGTTAAGGAGTTCGCGACCGTACCGGGGAGTTACAGCCTGCAATAGGGGGTCTCGCTCGTAGGGTGCTTGTAATGCTACGGCGTTAAGAAGCGATTTGGCTCCCTTCACATCACCCTCGCTCGCAGCGAAATGCAAGGGCGTCCAGCCACGGGGATCCGAGGCTTTCAAGTCTGCCCCTTCGGCAAGCAATGCTTTAACGAGCTCTGTGTCGTCAGCCATGATACGGTTAATGCTAGGATCTGTCGTTTCAGATCCGCTAATGTGGGTTGATGGGTCCGTGGCTCCCTGTTCTGAGAGCTTCAAGTTTTGGACAAATCTGCGCACCGGAGTCATGGTTGCTTGTCGTCCACCAAGATCATCTTCGACGTCTGTAATCGCACCAGAAGCTCCTATATCCGTGTTTAGCTCCTCGGGGCTTTTCGAGCTCGAGCTCGCGCTCGTGCCACGCTCTTGGCGTATTTGAAGGAGGTCATTGTTCAACGCCACGAAGTTTCCGAACAGCTCCGTCATCCTGGCAACCTGGGAATCCTCCTTTCGATCCGCATTTACAACGAGGTTCCAGGCAGCAACGATGGGTGATCTAATGGTGTCAGCACTGAAGACAACGCTTCAGGAAGTGAAACCCACTCTCCCGTCACTGAGCTCATGAACAGTGGATCTGCGCCCAATTCCAGCAGATAGGCGCAGAGGTCGAGGGTCTCGAACGTGACTGCATACTGTAAGAGGTATTTAGTGGCGGTACTTCGTGTGGCTAATGAGACACCAATCGTCCTGAATGTATTGCGTATTATTCAATTGCGAGCAGAGGATATGCTGAAGTCGACGAGGTGCTGTACCTACCCACAGTAGAGATCGTCCATCGGGATCTTCCACGGATATCGATGCCTGGGACCTTTCAAATTCGCGTCTTATGCCATCCACGTCACCAGTTTTAGCCAGTCGCCATATTTTATCATCGTAACCCCTTACTGGCGCTATCTTGAGTGCCAGTGAATGGCCAGAAGAGGGGATCGAGAGCCATTCTAGGTAAATGATAGTGGACGAAATCCATGGAGGAAATGCGAAGCGTAAGGTGTGCCGAACACCAGGAGTGTTGCGTGTGATGCACACTGTTTCCTGGAAATCAAAGGTCCCAATAATTGGGGAGAACGCTCTAGTCGTGGATAGACTTTTCGCGTTCTTTCTGTTCCCGGCCCCGGTTGCGGCTTCTTCAAGCTCGTCGCACTTTGCAGAGAGCACACCATAAACCCAGGAAGAGTTGTCGTTACTCTTTGCAGCAAAGAGGCGATCGCTGCATTCATTCGTTCAGCAAGGGTTAGCGGAAAGGTCCAGTCACCTACCGCAATATAGCATCTCGAGTTGGGATGCGCGTGATAGTGGCCGTCTTGTAGATCGAAAGTGCCAGCTTGATATGTACGCTGATGGTGCTCATTCCATCCTTGATGCGTAGTCTCGCAATCGGTTCTCGCTTCCAGAATGCTTTTCTGGTACGCAACGCGGTGATGTGATTTGCAACCTCAGTCAATTCGACAGACAAGGGTTCCAGTTGACGCATGAAGTCCTCCATGCGGGACTTGTCAGTAACACCACCACGGATGAGAGCCGTGCGCGACTCCACAAGTATTGTGCTTAGCCTCTGGAGGTTCGTAAGGAAGTCGGCAAAGCCTGGACCCAGCAATTCGGCAGCGATCGATGACTCGAACGTCCGGTTCACAGCATTTATGCTGGCTGATAGAGAATTGATAGCATCCATCGTAAAGCAGAATGGGTCTCAGATGCCAGACTTCATGATCTCAGGTAGGAAAGCATTTTGGAAGAATGAGGCTGAAGAGTAGATCTCGACAAAAAAGAACAGGTTGGCCGCGGGGCAGGATTCATCGCCAGGCAACTATCTGCGGCTTGCTTGCAGCCACGGTATGATTGGATCGTCTCAACTCACTCCTCATGCAAGTTGTCAAGTGTCCAATGTGGTTATGAAAATCTCAGGACAAGGTACTCCGTTGGTAATAACTACAGCCTAAGAGAAGCAACCAATAGGCAGTGGTTTGCGGAGAACAAGAGTTCACCCAGAACGGGGTCCATATGATTCTTCCTATATAATCCCCAAAATTATCTTCGAGAGAGTAAAGTGAGCGCGGACAGAGTCTTTCCACGGAACCTCGCAACATGGAGCCTCAATCCTGCATCCCCGGCGCCTACTCAAACTCCACGACACTCTACATGACGGCCCTAACGAACCACGCCTCGCCGCCATACAACGCACGCCTCCAATGCTGGTCCCTCGCCAACACATTCACGACATATCCGACCGTCGGCAAGGCCCTCTCCCTAGGCAACGTCGACAACGCGACATACGTGGTGCTCCCGCCGCGCAGCGCCGAAGGCTGGCATCGCCCCCCTCACCTGATGTTCTTCGTCCTCTTGTCGGGGTTGGCCCAGGTATTCGCGCCGAGGACGAACAGCGTCGCCCCGCGGGGCGTAGACACGCCACTCCAGGCACCCCCGATGATGGACGCTTCGGACTACACGCGCCAGTGGGACGTCATCACCATAGTGCCGGGGTCGCCGCAGCAGATTCTCATTGCGGGGGACACGGATGTGCGTTCGCCGGGCCATTTGACGTATTATCCGGGGGATGGGGAGACGGTCGCCTTGCAGATTCCAATCAGCGGCGGGGTGGTGCCGGAGTATAGCGTTGTGCATGAGGGTGGGTGTACAGGTGATGAGTGATTGCATCTCAGTCGGGATTGTGTCGCGTTGCGTCCCCGACGACGGAGCTCGACTTCCTCTACTCGCGTTATATTCCAGACGCATGCGCCCACCTAGGCACTAATAGCACAAGGTGATAGGAAGATTGGACAGTGAGACTAGAGGTTGGTGAGCCCAGCGGACATTGCTTCGGCAGCGTGGCGGCCGCAGAGTCTACCCGTCTATGCTTGGACCGTACGCACATTCACTCTTACAGCCACGTCTCTCCTCTCACAGGACCGAGTACCTCCCGCCTGGCCTCTCAACCGTCTCGGACGCACTCATCGTGCCTTCCTTCAACAAGCGCATCAGCTCCCTCATAGCGTCATGGACGACAACCTCCGTGTCACCTTCAACGAGAATATACAACTTGGGATTTTCGTTCGGACCGGGCTCCTTGCCCGCAGGATAGAAGGATCCCTTCGTCGTGATCGATGTACCGGTGGATTCGAGGATCTTAGCCACGTTCGTCCGGTTGGTAACAGCCCAGCGTGCTTTTTCTGCGGGGAAAAGGTTAGCTCTCTCCTGACAGCGACATTAGGCACAACTTACGAGGAAAGTCGTTGATCTCCAAAGTCGCATGGAATGCGCCGGCGTCAGGACCCTTGTTGTCAATAGGCACACCAGACCGCATGACCCCCGCCTTGGACAGTTTCTGGTTGATCGCGTTGACGGCTGCGGCAACCTTGTCCAGCCGGTTCTGGGGCTCCGTGCTCGCTTTCCCACCGGCTGCCGGCTCGGGTCGCTCGGTCTTGTGCACCACAATCTTACCGTCAAGATCGATGCCCTTAGGTACACCAGGTGTACTGGGACGCGCATCATGAGCTTTAACACCTGAGGCGGCTTTGGCAAATATGTCGTCGCCAACCTTGATGTCCTTGGTGTCCTCCTTCTCCTCCTGCTCCTCGCCTTCATCACCAGTCTTGAATGTCTTGCGTTCCCGAGCCTTGGCAGCATCACGCTCCTGATCGAGTCGTTCAAGACCCTTGCCGCCAAACCCGGAGGCACCGGCTTTCTCCTTGCCAGCTTTGACCTTCTCCATGAAGCCGTCGACGAGTTTCTGAACACGCTCAGGAACAGGCTGCCCGCTTTGTCTGAGAGCCTTGGCAATGTCAACCGCGTATCTGTCTTGTTCCTCGGTGAGGAAAGTGACCGCAGTTCCCGTATTACCAGCCCGGCCAGTCCGTCCAGCACGGTGCACATAATCTTCCAAGTGGTTGGGTGCATCGTAGTTGACCACGAGTTTGAGCTGCTTCACATCGAGACCCCGAGCAGCGACTGAGGTGGCGATGAGAATTGGTACGACGCCGGCCTTGAAGTCGTCAATCGTCGAGTCTCTGTCGATCTGGTCTTTCCCTCCATGGATGGACATGCAAGGATATCCCTTTTTCATTAGATCTCGAAGGAGACCATCCGCGGACTCCTGCCGGTCGACGAAGATCAGAACTCGATCATCTTCGTTCTTCTCATCTTCATAAAGCTTGCCGAGAAGTTCAAGCAGGCGGAAAAATTTGGTGGACTCCTCACGGACCTCGACGACTTGAGTGATTTCTGGCGCAACAACACTGCGGCCACCAACGACGATTTCCACGGGTTTGTTCAACGTTTTTCTTGCCAGCGCCTCCATCTGACGCGGGAAGGTCGCTGAGAATAGGACGGTCTGCCGGTCCGGACGGATGTTGGAGAGAATCTTCATTACTTGCGGCTCAAATCCCATGTCAAACATCCGGTCAGCTTCATCCAAGACCACATAGGTGACACGCTTCAGGTTTGTCACCCGGCCACTGTTGGCGGCAAGCAGATCGATCATTCTGCCAGGGGTACAGACGACGATCTCTGCTCCACGCTTCAAATCAGCAATCTGATCCTTGATCGGCGCACCACCGTATGCACACACGGCTCTCAGACCAAGCGCCCTGAGGAATGGCTTGCACTCTTTGTGGATTTGCGTAGCAAGCTCACGAGTTGGACTTAAGATCAACCCAATTGGTCCATCGAGGGATTCCAGTTGCCGCTGATCCTTGATGTGTCTGAACATGGGAAGGAGGAAGGCAATCGTCTTCCCGGAGCCAGTCTTTGCTACGCCGATGACATCGCGGCCAGACATGATTGCCGGAATAGCTTGAGCTTGGATGCTGGTCGGCGCTTCGTAGCCAAGTTTCTGAATAACGTCGAGGACTTGAACACCCAAGCCGCATTGAGACCATTTCTGGACCGGTTTCGGAACGTCGACGCCGCGGACTTTGATGTTGTCCAGCTCCATTCGTAAGCTCGCCACATCTTCCTCTGTCCAATCTGCCATCTCCACAGGCTCGGAGTAGAAGTTCCGTCTGAATGGTTGATACTGGACCTTTTCGTGATTGACCATGGGTATATCCTTTTTCTTCTTCTTCGCATTGGCACTAGCAAGTGAAAGAATATTGTCTGGATTCTCGTCATCAACTGCAGTCATGTCCACTTCATCGTCCCCGAACAATGCCTCAGGCTCCTGCTGTCGGGACTTGGACTTTGACTGCTGGTTGAAGGACTTGGCTTGAACGGGTTGTAGCCCTTGCATGAAAGCCTCTAACGGATCAATCTCCTCCACTTCGGCCTCTTCATTGACGGCGACTGCTGCAGGTGCGTCTGACATGGCGGTATCTTCGCCCCTTTCTGCCTTGCTGCGTTGCTCCGCCGCGGCGCGTGCAGCAGCCATCGCCTCGGCATCTTCGTCGCCGTCTCCGGCCTGCATGTCGACATCGTTATCTCCCTCATCGTCGACTTCGTCCGGCTCACCGTTGTCGGCTGCGCCACCTTGTTCCAGGGCCAGATTAGGGAGCCTTTCGAGTTTTTTCTTGGTGTCTTCGTCATCTGCAAAATCTAGACCTTTCTTAGGCGCTTCGTTGTCCGCCGTCGTCTTACTGCCGAGCTCAAACTTGCCCAGGTTGCCTTTGGCTTTGAGTGCCTTCGTAGTAGATACGCCGTTTGCTGGTGACTTGGGAGAAATTTGTGAGGCCTTGGGAGCACCATTAGTTAAGGCGGGCGCAGCAATATCACCTCCGAGCACTTTATTTGTTGCCGGGGTATGGTGAGCCTTCTTCGCTATCGCTTTGGGGTCAAACTTGCCAGCATAAGGAGCGGGAGCTGGAGGTTCAGATTCGGGGGCAGCAGCTGCAAGTCCAGGGGACCGCGGAGAGGTGGCTACTGGCAAGATGCCTGCTTTTCTGTCAATCTCTTGCAATATGCTTCTTGCACCACCGGCAGCTTCAAGCTCCCTCTGCTTCTTAGCTTGTTCCTCAGCTTGTTTCTTTTTCCATGCTTCTAGCTTGGCTAGACGTGCCGCTTTCTGTTCCTCAGCTGTCTGGGCAGTGGGAGTGGATGGCGTGGATACCTGACGCACGTTGATAAGTTCTGAAAGGTACGAAGGGTAAATCGGGGGGCTTACCTCTCTGGACCCATGGCCGGCATCTCGTCTAGGCGTGCCATCACGATCATCGTCCCGTTTCCGTTTTCTGGACTCCGTGGATTCATTTCTTAGTCGACTGTCTCTGGGACGAGAATCGTCCCGCCTTGAACGACCGTCTCGATCTCGACTTCGACGGCGATCGTCCCTATCCCGCGAGCGTCGGCGGTCCCTTGACCTGTCTCTATCCCTGTCCCTTCTGGAGGAGTTATAATAGTCATCATCTTTACGGCTGTCAACCCGACGGTCTAGGGATCGATCTCGGCGGCGGTAGGAATTGCGATCTCGGTCGCGATCTCTGTCTCTGTCGCGATCACGGTGACGTCGCTGTTCGGGGAAGCGGTAAGCCTGTGTGGTTAAGAGGGTAGCTGAAGCAGGATAACGTACCTCCGGGCTGCGCGACCTGGAGTGTCTCCTCCGTTGAGTACGGTCTCGGTCATCTTCTCGCCGACTTCTCTCATATCGATCCTTGGTTCTTGAGGAATAGGAGCTGCCTGCAGGTGATGGTGAGCGAGTGTCCCCGTGCCTAGCCATTCTGTGGCTGCAGATAAGTGAGCTTTACTGCTTGTACTGCAACTAGGACCCGGCGAGAGAGATAGGTGATCCAATCGGCTGAGCGAGCGTAGGCGGTGCGAATCGTCCTATAGAATACGGCTTGTACGAGTAGATTCCATGTCTCAGCAAGACGAGGCTGCCGTGCAAAACTGGAAGTTCAGTCAGTCCAGTGTCCCGCATTCTTGGCAGTGTTACATAAGCGAGCACTGCAGCCACCACAGCCACAGCGAGCTCCAATAGGGCAGGCACGCGTCTCGAACGGGGAGGGACTCCCCAGCCACCGACAAGTCCGGCCACTGTGGTATGAATCAGGTGCATATTTGACACCGTCCATCCTCTCAGTGCGCATCCATGCATTGAGAGGTCCTTTCTTCGACTCTCCGCTCATCTTCAGGGGCGCCATGACTGTCGCAATGCCCTTTTCGCGGACGCTGGCCAAACAGCTGCTGGCCAGGTCTGCCCGATCGCTCACACGACCTGTTTCATCCAACCCGCACCTACGCGTCGACCGCAATCGTGTCGCCGCCAATGATCAATCAAGCTATCCTTACAAATACCTGAACCTCGGACCTCACTTACAGCAAGCGAGAACGTACGCGACAGCTTCAGAAAAGCCGGCAAGCCGACCAAAACAGCATACTGGTCGCACTTCCGCCAAACAGACGCCAAAATCGACCAAGAAAGCTACCTCGGCGAAGAAGCCAGCTGCAAAGAAACCGAAGAAGAAAACAGTCCAGAAGACCAAGACTAGTGCGACAAAGAAAAAGCCCAGTAAATCTGCTCTACTCCAGAAAGCCCGGAAAGACCACGCAGACCTGAAAACAGCGGCGCTGTTGGAAGAGCCTAAGAAACTTCCTTCAAATCCCTACCAGCTCGTCCTGATTGAGGAGGCCAAGGGTAGCACAGGCGATGTGACGACTAGTGCCAGAGCAGCGTCGAACAAGTACAAGAACCTGGCGCCGGAAGAGCGAGAGGTAGGTCCCCCGCCCGCAATATTCTGATCGCTGCAAGGGCTAACAATCAGCATTCTAGCGGTATAACCATGAGGCGAACCAGAACAAATCCAAGAACGACGAGGCCTACAAGCGATGGGTACAATCCTACTCTGCACTAGAAATCAGACAAGCAAACAATGCCAGACGCCTGTTGAACAGGAAGGCAAAGGCTGCAGGGAAGAAGAAGCACATCAAGCCCATCCAGGACGACCGCACTGTCCACCAGCCTCGGAATTCCTATTCGTTCTTCTTCAAAGAGAGAAATGACTCGGGTGATTTGAGAGGCATGTCTGTCGCTGAGCGCGGCAGACTGGCCGGCCAAGAGTGGAAGAGACTCTCCGCCGCAGAGAAGAAGGTACGTCTATCGGTCACTGTGCCACGTTTCCCGAAATTTGAAGCAACTCTCTGACTGCTTGAACAGCCGTACGAGGATCAAGCTATCATGGACAAGACGCGCTACCTAGAAGAATACAAAACCGTGTACGGAGAAGATCCTCCTTCAGTCAAAAAGCAGACAAAGTAAGACGGGACGAGTAGAACGGGGCGAACCACATGATCGCCAACATTCGGGTCATACGCGCCTGCCAACAAGGACTGGATGTGGTGCGACAACGGCAGAATACGAGGCCGCTACGCATCCCTCACCTACCATGTACTCTTCGTTTTTCTTTCGAGCGGGAATGTATGACTGTGGGTGTACTATACTCTGGAACAGTGGGCCTGGGTAGGGTAACTTGGAGGTCACTAGCGTGAGGCGTTTCTATGCCATGGTAAGAACTCGAGGTGTTCCTGTACGGCTACGGCGACAGCGCCCTGGGTACGAAATCTCAACTATGTACTGTAGGCTTTTGGGTGTCCTCTGGCACGGCGCCCACGGAGAGTCAACATGGTACAAGGGCACGGAATGTGTACTGACGGGCCGGGCCAGGCCAGGAGGTTCAATTCGAGATCTGATACCCCATGACTTTCACTTCCTCCCTGACCGTCTCGAATGCGTGGCATAGTGTTGCATTTCTTGTGTGCAAGACTCTAGAAGATACGGCGTACCATCCCCCCAAAAATGGATGAGAAAGCACGCGACTCTTGTGACATTGGATTTGTACACTACACTACACTTTTGACTTCACCCTTGACAGTGTGCGCGCTCCGCGTCTGCTAGGTCCATAGATATAAGTGCGCCCACTCCATACGTGTATGTCTCTTGATCGCACGAACTCGTGACCAGTCATTCGAAATTGCTGCTGCGAGTGCCACTGCTGGTGGGGGGACTTGGGTTTCTTTCGGACAGCCTTTTTCCAGCTCGGAGTCGCTTTTATCGTTGTTGTTGTTGTTGTTGCTGCTGCTGTGCTGCTGCTGTCACTGCTCCGGGAGCTTTTGAATGGGAGGCCCTCCTTTGGTGTCCAGCATGCATGCCGTGCGGCACCGTGCCTGACTTCTCTGTTCTCGCACTCAGAGATATCGATATCCAACCACTTCTTGATTGTCGTGGGCCATGATTTTAAAGGTACATAACTAGATATGCACCCCGGGTGGTCGCGTAGATCCGGGCGAGTTCCATTCCGCCACCACCACATTAAGTCCCATGCTACTCTTGACTCTCGCCCTCCTCTTTCGGACTTGCCTCCTCCAACATCTTCCTCCGCCCCTCCATCGTCCACCACACAGACCGCGACCCACTCTCCAACACCTGCACCACACCGGCGCCAAACCCCTGGAGCATGCCCACCAGCTGGGCTCTCAACCCATCAATGCCCCCGTCAATACCACCAACCCACCTCGTCCCCTCCATATCGAACACCTGCCCGTCGACCCTGGCACCCAGGAGCATCAGCTTCTTGAGACCGTCCTGCACGGCGGGTTCGTGATACAAGGGGTTCGCGCGGCGGGTCGGGGCGGCGAATACGCCCGGCTGGGGCGCCAGGATCGAGAACGCCGTCTTCAAGTACACGGGCGACACAGTGGGGAACGTCAAGATCGCAACATTCCCCGTGAGGAGCGGCGTGAGGACATGTTCGTTCCGATGGGCGCGTGAGGCGTGGTACGCCGCGACGGAGAGGGCGTGGGTTAGGCTTGGATCTTCCTTTTCGCTCAACATGCCGACAGACGACCTCCCATCACCACCCTCTTGACGTGCTTGTGCTTGTGCTTGCGCTTGCGCCTGCGCGGCCGGTGATCCCGGCTTAAAGTACTCTGCTATGCGGAGGGCCGGTTCAAACATGTTCGTCTTGATGACTTGGAGTTTGACGAACTCGCCGATCAGCTCTTGGCGAGGCTTTCCTTGCGCGGCGAGCTGGGCGTCGAGTTTGCGCAGCGCCGAGGCCAGTTCGCGGCGGATGGACACCCATTCCGTGGCCTTGAGGTTACTGTGCTGGAAGAAAATGATCAGGGGGGTGGTTTGCAGCAGGGAGACGTAGGAGCGCAGCAGCTGCGACTTGCGGTACGCGGGATTGCGGTGCGAAGGGGGTTGAGAGGGCGGGTAGCGCGACAGAGGTGGTATTGAGGATTGGATCTGCGCGTCCGAGGGCGCCGGTGTCGTTGTTATTGTTGCGTAGGACCGACTACATCGTCCGCAGGTGTAGGAAATTTTGGGGGCCGTCCGGTCGAGTTGGAGCTCCGCGAGCTGTGCTAGGGAACGCAGTCGGAGTCGGGGAGGCATCTTGGGTTGTGAGACACAGACCGGTCTGGATGTCGGACTGGTGAGCTGTAGTAGGAGTAACGAATGAGTTCGGGCAGGCGTTCCACCGTCAATGCTTCAGGAATACTCGGGCCAAATTATTGTCAATGGTTTCACGTTCCTGCTGGACTGGGTAAAGAAGTCTTGTCCAAATGAGGTTAGCGCCTTTCTCACTCGCGCTCACTCTCTCTTCACCCTCTCGTCACATACATTTATCTTTCCCAAGGACCTGGTTTGTACAGTTCAAGTTCCATGTCTGTACGGAGTATTCGTGGCTGCGAGGCATTTTCCCGCTCGTCCCAGTCATGCCGAGACTTCATTGCACGGCCATAGCTGCCGTCAGCCATTGGTTAATTATTTCACACTCTATCCCGTGGAGTGGTTAATTAATTCCACCTTGTTTGACCTGTCAATGACAGACGGAGAAAAATCACATCCACGCTCTCTGGATACTGAGAACTGGACATGGGAGGTGGACACTGACTTAGTCCTAGGCATACACTTCTCGACTCTATTCTATTCTAGTCTAGTCTCTATCCGTCTCTGTCTCTACTAACTATTCTGGCTGGCTAAGTCGCCTGCAATGCTGATGACTGCTAAGTAGTTACTTTTCATTGCACGATTGACTGAGGGCCTGGTATAGTCTCTCGATTCAGACTTGTTGGCACATCCATGCGAGGATCAGGGATGGGTTCAAGCGGCACTTCACCGTCTCCTAATATCCCCGGCCACAGCCTTGAAGAGCATGCCAAAGAAGGCCCTGGTCTCCCAAATCGGCAGGATGACACTGATCAAACTGCTGGCAAATACCCAGATGAAACTGATGACCACCCAGGCGGTGAAGAACTCCTTGCTGAAGATATAGTGGCTCAGGAACATGGGGATCGGGATGAGGAAGTCCATGATAAAGGGCAAGATGAAGGAGGCAATGCAGGCTAACTTGAAGGCGGCGCGGAGACTCGACGGGTTGTCCTCGTATCTTGCGTCAACGGAGAGTTGGCGT
This sequence comes from Phialophora expanda, assembly GCA_016109585.1. Classification (NCBI taxonomy): domain Eukaryota; kingdom Fungi; phylum Ascomycota; class Eurotiomycetes; order Chaetothyriales; family Herpotrichiellaceae; genus Phialophora; species Phialophora expanda. Next base: position 610,543 of record JADWPR010000005.1, on the reverse strand, counting down.
TCTTCGTCCAGGATGATGGGATCGGCCGTGGAGGCGTGCTTCTCGTCTGGCGAAGGTGCCAGGACGGGCGAGACCGGTGCTGGGGAAGGAGATTCACTCGTCGAGTTGACGGCCTCTTTGTCTCCTTTGCCCGTTCGGGTGATGTTGGAGCTTGATGAGTCGACCTGTGGGGACGCGGCGGTGCCTTCGATGTGAAAAGAGTGCTCGATGTTGATGGCTCGCGTGCCGCTCCAGTCGTAGTTGTCCGGCTTGATCAAAGACACGACCACCGTGACAATCAGGCCGGTCATGATGGCGGCGAGGTTGCCCGCCAATGTGGCGAAGTTGGACCCCGTCGTCTCCAGAGTGAGCTCCCCGTAGTGGACCTTTGCTTCAACGAGCCAAGCCGTGAGCCCGGCCACGAGGCCGCTCAATGATCCTGCGATGGCCCCGGCTCGGCTTTGCTTTTTCCAAGTGATGGCAAAGGCGGTCGGCATGACGGCGCCCCCTATCAGAAGCCCCATGACCAGGAACAACCAGCCCAGGTCGATGCCAATGACGTTCCAGATGATGGCAAAGATGGCCATGGTGAGTCCGAAGACCGCGACGTTGACGTGGGCCATGAAGATCAAATTCTCTGGCGTGGCGTTAGGCTTGATGTACGTCTTGTAGACGTCGAATGTGAGGATGGAGGAGACGGCAATCAGTTCTGCGGAAGCGCACGACGTGACCGCCATGAACAAGGTGATCAGGAGGGCCACAGCGCCGCCCTTGCCGAGCAGGGTGCTGGCAGCAAATGCAGACGCGAGACCGGCCGAGATCTGGCTGGAGGACGGAGCGTCCGGGTAGGTCGGGTAGGCGGGGTTGTCTACCAGCGCAGCTGAAGCAAGACCGAGAGTTGTGGCAAATCCGAAGGGGATGGCAAACCATGCAAGACCGCCGAGGATGTACGCCCGAACAGCCGTGGTGGGCCGGGATGCGATGGCTCGTTGCCAGTACGCCTGGTCCAGGAAGACGGTGCCACTGCCCGAACAGAGCTGGATGACGCCGAAAATGAGCGCGTTGTTCGATTTCAGTGTCAAGTATGAGCCGCCCTGGTTGCCGTCGATGGGTCTATGGATGGCCGCGTTCTTGAGAAGCTCGAACATCCGCGATGGAGAGCCGATGATGTCGTCGCTAACATAGACTTGGAACATGAAATAGAGGATGATGACCATCAGGATTAACGTGTGCGAATAATCACAGAGGAACGTGGCACGGAGCCCACCCATAAGGACCTAGGAGGCGTTAAGACAAATCCCGATGAAGGTACAAGGCGTGACTTACATATGCGACGACGCCGAGAGGAATGAGCTGCAGAGCCGTCAGAAGCTGTAGGGACGTAGCCCAGTAGTGGAGGAGAAAGAAGGGGAAACCGATACCGCATCTGTTTCGCGCGAAATAGGTCTTCGGGGATGGCAGGAAGGACTTACGAAGATCGCGGCGTACACATTCATGCCGGTCAAGCTGGTGACAACAGCGGACCCGCCCAGCAGCAGCTGAGAGCCGACCAGGATGTTGGTGACGAGGGCAAAGAAGATGAAGACGATATGTGCCAGGCGGCCGTACCGGACGTTAATGATTTCCAGGTAGGTGTGGCATCGAGGGGCGTTCATCTTGGTCTTGCAGGCGAGGATGGAGAACATCAGGATTTGGACGGTAGCCCCGGCGGCGTACTTGGAGTGAACGTCAGCATCGGCCGTGTTCCCGGAGGAGGAGGAGGTCGAGGAATCTTACCCAGAAAGGTCCAGCAACTCCATATGTATATGCAACGGTACTGCTTTGAAGCAGCGTCGCTGCCCACGTCCAGGCTGAGACGATCCCCGCTGCGATGAGGCCAGGCTTGACGTTTCTGCTCGCCGTGTTGAACTCTTCACTGGTCTTCGTGCTAAAGTTGGTGTATTTGTTCAAGAATCCAAGTCAGTATCCAGGCACAGGGTTTCGGCTAGGGCGCAAGTACCTGAAGCATAGAGATGCCGACCATGGCAAGTGTGAAGAAGGAGCCGATCCCCACGACGACTCCGTAGCCAACCCCCTGGGGTAGCACGGCCGAGACAGAGTCCGACATGACGGCGACAATGGATTGGGACGTGGAGGACGTAAGGCGCAATGTGAGCGAGACGAAGGCAGAGCATCCAGCGACAGTATCTTTGGGCCTCTTCACATACTTATCCTCCCAAGAGCGACCTCACCTTCGGCCATAAGCCCGGCATTGCACGCTGCGATATTCTGCAATCATGCTCTGAGTCCACCCGGTTCTGATGCCGATCCCTCACCTGCGAGGAGATACGGCCACGAATGCAAGTACCGGGTCTAATAGCATGGTTGACGTCGATGGATACCAAGGACCCTTGTCGAGGATGCGATAAAGCCATTAGAGACCCTATCTCGTCCAGGGGTGGTTGCTGGGATCGCTCATCATCCAGCGGTAAGCAGGCCATGACAACATCCGATTGACGCACCGAGCCCGCAGAGTCGTCGAAATCCGAAGGCTATATGCGCGAAGCGATGAGATTTCTGACTGCGCAGGATTTCGATTTGATGGGGGGCGTTGTGATGAAACGTGTCTGCGCTGATCTGCGAGGCTGTGGAGGCGTTATCAACGTCGCTACGCAATCCGTCCGTCTAGATCGAATGAGGAAGTTCACCGGCCGCACAGGAACGGCCATGGATGAAGGTTTTTCCCACACGGTCAGCCATTGTAAGCTCGTATCGGAAATGCCCCTTCGCCATCCGTCGACCGTTCGTGCTCGAAGCAACAACCCGCCTTCTGGCCTGGAGACAATGCCGAAGTTAATCTTGACGTCCTCTCGCACCTTCTTATTCGGGTCGAGAACTGGCCACTCGAAGTGGACTGTGAGGCCAGCCACCAAGGCTGCAAATTCTCCCCGCGCGTGCCTTTCGCCGATGCAGCTTCTGGGACCCGCACCAAATGGCAGACAGCGATAGGTGGCCTCATCGCCTTTGAATCCGGCATGAGCATCGAACTTCATCTGGCCGTCTCCATCGTACTGCAAGACACGCTCAAGCTTGAACTCTTTCGCACCCGGTCTCCAGACGCTCTTATGCCGTGTGTGCCCCAGATGGAAGTCATCACCACTGTTCCTAATGGGAGGTGTTCACCAAGGACGACTGTGCCTGGCTTCACGACAAGTCTTCGTAAGAGAGGGGCTGGGGGAAAGAGGCGCAGCGTCTCGTTGCATACCGCGGCGAGATATGGGAGTGATTCAAGGAGTGGTGCATCAATAGTCTCATCGCGAGAATCGGGTGACGGTAAATGATTCTGGACGTCGCTTCGCAAGGTGGACTGCACCTGAGGATGGTGCGCAAGAAGATAAAGCGCCCAATTCGTGGCAACCGAAGTGGTGTCTTGGCCGCCTGCGAGGATTGTTGCAGATTGGGCCGTGAGCTCCTTATCCGTCAAGGGTTTCTTGAGTCTCAGCAAGGTTGAGACAACGTCTGTGTTCGTGGCCGTCTGAGACTCGGACGGGGATGTGTTATCATCACCAGCTGGGTCCAGTGACTGCTTGACAGCCGGAGCCTTTCTCCTCGATCGAATTAATGGCAGAGTGGCATCTTTCAGCGCTCAACGACATTGTCAATCTCGTAGCGTCTCGCTACTGGTAGTCGCACATGTAGCCAGTACGGCAACAGGAAGGCCAAGAGTCGATAGGTTGTCGCTTTTGCACTTGTTGAATCCGACAGTGGCAGCAGCATCGGAGGTCACTGTCTGATCGACACCGAAACCTGTCGCTGCGACCACGTCAAGCGTCGCACGCATCGCCCACCCTTCCACATCGACAATCGCTGTTGACCCTTGGCCGAGTCGATCGACCTCTTTCTCCAGAGCTGAAACCAACAGAATCGAGGAAAGAGATCCTTGATGTACTTGTACTTGAAGGCCGGTAGTAGCGACTTCCGCTGCCGCTGGATGGTATAAGAAGTGGAGATGCCCCCAATGTCGTGTAGGAGACGACGTACCTTGTGCTCGTCCTGAGCAGCAACTACTAAGCCGTTACCAGTGATTTGTCCTATGAGCTTCGTTATGAGTGGCAGCGTGTCGTACTTTTAGGCCTGCAACTGCACCATCTCTTTTGTTCCTTGAGACTTGGTGATCAACAGTCTTTCACTGTGAAACACGCCAAAGTATCGAATGAGGCCATCATTGGCAGTTTCATTCATGGATCTTTCGAGGTCTCCTGGGCCGGGCTCAAGCAAGAATGTGCTCCACCACTGGCCTTGTGATGCCAGAGGCAGTTTGCGAAGAGCACTGAGTCGTGGTGCCACACAGACCGCCCAGACAAGAAGAAGAACCAGCTGAAGTAGCGTGGCGAGGAGCACAAATGACACAGGGTTCTGCTCGAGGAAGCGACCGAAACCGACCCTCGTAAGAGATGCAACTCCTCGGAGCGTAGGCAACAAGGAAGAAGCCATTGCGAGACAAGCGAGGGGGGGTTTCAGGCGTGAATTGAGCGCGTGGTTTCGGACAGTCGCTCGTTCCACCCGTCTTATATCTCTCTGTGCCAGCTCCGGAACGTGTTATGAAACAGTGTTCTGGAGGTTAGACTCTTTCGCTTTCGAATGACGCACCCGTTGCGCCGCAGTATCGACCCAACCCTCACAGTAGATTGATCAACTTACTCAGCTGCCAGGGGAATGACGATGAGGGCCCGGGGCAAGGGCAGAAGTCGACGGGCGGATTTACTGATGGGCTCGGCGGGACCATATTCATGCCAATGCTTCATAGTATTAGAACCGAGCGACACTTTGAAGACGAGCATGGAAGAAGAGGCTGAGAACGGGACGAATCATCCCTGGCAGCAGATTCTCATTACTGTGGAGAGTCATCACTCAACAGCAACATACAAGCGCAGAGCAGGAAAGGCAATTATCAGGCACCAGGAAAGTAAAGCGTAGCGCCTGCCAAATACTGTCGCGACCAGGAAGGGGGAGGGAGGGCACGAAAATGAAAGAGTATGGAAATGTCTTGAGAAGCATAAGATGCGAAAGGTGAAAGTGGGAATAAGCTGGTCGATAGTTGTCTTGCCGGTGCCAAGCGTGAGCGTTCACTAAGAGAGCGTGACGATAGCCGGGAATATCCCACATGCCTGGCTGTCAGCGGCTGTATTACTATGGATACACAGGACTGTGTGCATGCCCATGTTTGGAGTGGTTGGATGCCACATAGTTCTCGCTGTCCTCCATTTGCCCTGCCCGGAGAGCCGCGATGCAAGAGCCTCTTGCGCATCAGCCATTCGCCTCACTCTCGAGACCCTTGCGGGCAAGAACCCAAAGAAAAGGTACGACCCGGCCGTCCTCATCGTCGGGCAGAATCTGGCTTTCTATGATGGTGAAGCCGACGTGCTGCAACATTTGCAGGTTCGTTTCTGCGTCGAAGCTGCTCCAGTACATCTTAGCGGACCCTAGCCAGGCGTTTGTGGTGCCGGGATCGTCCCTGACTCCGAGATTGCATACAAGAACCCCGCCCGGTGATAGCCAAGTCCAAATCTGTGCCATGATTGTACGCTGTTCGGCGCGCGGGAGATGAATGATGGAGTAGAACGCCGCAACGGCCTGCAACGACGAGGCTTCAAATGCGAGATTGGTCATGTCATCCCTGATGAAACGTACGTTGGGTCCCGGCACGTTGGTCTTCGCCAGTGTGATCTGACTGTCCGAGATATCATTCGCAATAACGTGGCCGCACTGTTCTGCCAGGAGTTTCGTGCACGGGATGCCGGCACCGCAACCCAGCTCGAGAGCGGTAGCCTTGGACGCATCCTGGAGACACGCAAGCAGCTTCCCGAGGTATTCGAGACGCGCTGTTGGTTTCGCCGACGTCCACTCCAGATATGTCGTGGCGATGCTGTCGTAGCCGGTCTGGACAAGAACCTTGGGGTCATCTGGCGAGACGGTGATCTGAGAGCTGCTTCCATCCATTTCTGCCATTGCTGATAACAGGCATGGAGCTGGCGAGGAATGCCATCAGAGATATGTGATATCAGGTCGTCAATTCCTGCAGAGATGTGAGTAGTCCGTGACTCATAACCTTTCGTCTCGGGGACGCCTGACTCTACTCAACACGAGTTAACTACCGTACAAAACCCTCAGTGTAAAGACCACGCCCAGACGTCACGAAGCGTAGTGGATTCGGGATCCGCCTGTAATGTTCCTTGGGTCTTCCCAACTGGAGAGTTATGGCGTCGTCCTGATTCCTTCGAATCAAGTATGGCCTCCGAATTGAGTCACAGTACGAGTACAAACTTGTTAACCGCATATACGGAATACGAGTACGCCTATGACGTGCTTAGTACAGACCCTCCGGGTAACCTTCCAGCCACAGGTGCAGCGTCACGTGAAGCGCGTGACCGCAGTGAGGGGCACCACCGGCGTTATTTCGTAGCACTTGACATCTGCTTCTTTCGTCCATCTCGACATCGGACACACACCCTCGAATCCTTTCCGGTTGTATCTCGAGTGTAGGATTCAATGCAGCATGCGTGTCACCAGCCCTACTCCAAGTATATATATACACCGTCTCACATGGCTTATCTTCTTGGGCGATATCGGGAAACACGGCATCCCGCCCGGCTAGCTCCTTCAATGTGGGACGGGACCAATCTTTACTCGATTGCCCAGCAGCAGCTGCTCAAGTCCCACGAGAGTGCTTCTGAGCAAAGGTAGGGCAAGCAAACATTTCCTGACCCTCTTACCGCGCACTCGTACTTGCACATCGCATCCGTAGCCTGGTCCCAATGATCTCTCGTTGGCCACAGGGCTTACATTCTTGTGTCCATCGTGGAGCCGATATCCCCGAAAAAAAGCTAAGCTAAGCAGCGGTCACTACCTCCGGGCCGAGTGTGAGAAGTCGCCGACCTCCGCCGCTTCTTATTAACTACGAAGCCGCCATTTTCAAACGTTGACTCGCTCGTCTGCCGGCTGTAAATACGGGCACGTTCTTCAGGGATGGTGCAGCAGAGTCTGGCATACCAAGAGCCAGCGCTGTCCACTGCTGCTGGCGAAAAAGGGACCGACACTCTCGACATTGTCGATGACGACGTCAAATCAGAAGCTGTGGCAACCAAAAGCACGCGCCAAAAAGTCGTCGAATTTATAACATGGACACCACCATGGTGTCGTTGGAATCCAGAGAAGCCACCGGTTTTCTCGGTATGGCACAACATCCTGTTCGCGTTCGCGGGTGCTTTTACCGTCGGCAATCTATATTACAACCATCCAATTCTGAATATTCTGGCCAGAGACTTCAATGTCCCTTATGTGACGGTGTCCCGGATCCCGACATTGATGCAGGCTGGGTATGCAACGGGCTTGCTTTTTGTGTGCCCCCTGGGTGATCTGTTGAAGAGACGGCCCTTAACCTTGGTGTTGATTGCCTTTACGGCGACAATGTGGTAAGTCACCTCGTCAGCTGCTTCATGCCGCAGTGTGGACCCTGTTCCTGCTCGCTGATTGTGCTCTCATGCTTACCACCTTCGACCCAGGATTGGTCTTTGCATAACCCCATCATTCGCAGCGTTCTGCGCAATATCGTACATTTGTGCCATCACCACAGTCATTCCCCAGGTGATGCTTCCACTCGTCTCAGAGTTAGCGCCACCTCACCAACGGGCTCTGGCGTTGAGCATCACCACTTCTGGAAACCTGCTCGGAATTGTCATCGCGCGCCTTCTGTCCGGCGTCGTCACGCAGTTCACGTCGTGGCGTAACGTCTACTGGGTTGCGCTTGGTCTGCAGTACCTGATCCTGGTCGCACTCTGGCTTTTCATGCCCGACTACCCATCATCGAATCCGCAGGGGCTGAATTACTTTAAGATGATCGGCGGCATCATACTTCTATACAAGAAACACGCAGTGCTTGTCCAAGCTGGATTAGTCAGCTATTGTATATCGGCCGCCTTCACGTCTTACTGGACCACGCTGACCTTCCTTTTGGCCGACCCTCCTTACAGCTATTCCCCCGTGGTGATCGGCCTGTTTGCTCTCATTGGCATCGCCGGCATTGTGATGGGGCCCGTCTACGCAAAATACATCATCCAGCCGTTTGCACCTCTGTTCTCCTGCATGATGGGATGCGGTGCCAACCTCATCGGAATCGTCATTGGAACATACAGCGGCAAGCACACAGTGGTGGGCCCTATCATACAGGCGTTCACCTTGGACATGGGTTTGCAGATTACGCAGGTGGCGAACCGGGCCGCAATCCATGCGATTGAGCCTAATGGGCGGAACAGAGTGAATACGGCATTTATGCTGTGTACATTCACCGGACAGTTGACGGGCACGTCCGCGGGAGCCAAACTCTACGAGCGTGGTGGATGGGTTGCTAGTGGGAGCCTCAGTGTCGCATTAATGGGCTTGACCTTCGTGATCTGCATTTTGAGGGGCCCTTACGAGGAAGGCTGGATAGGCTGGGGTGGAGGATGGGATGTTACGAAGAAGAACCTGGCGGAAGCGACGAGCGGACCCCAGCCTGTGGCAGTCGCCGAGGCCCCGACGACCGATGAAGAGAAGCGATGAAGGTGGCTATCTAGACTTGTGCCGTGTAGGAAGGCATGGTTCCGATGTGAGCAACATCCAACGCGCAGTCTGCCCCCGAGGTAAGCTTCCCAAAGATCACCAGCGCTGCAGCTTTGCAGCTTGTCCGTCATGAAGTTTGTGAAGACCTGTGGGCAGCCTGATGGCAGCCTGGCACAATCACGTGGGCAGTGATGGGCCGTGGCTCCCGCGCAACTTTCACTTCCCCGTCACCCAGCACTCATCTCCCACTTCGACGTAATTGTGTCACGCTTTGTTCTGCATTGAGTCGGTTACACATCTAGGCCTGTTCGGAGGTCGAAGTCTCTTTGGTTACCCTCCTAGCAGACTTTATCGACAGTCACAGATAGACCTCAGAGCAAGAGGGAATTGCAGAATACCTCCAGCCATGGCAAGCAACATGGAGCCGACCAAGGCAGAAGCATCAACACACGAGGACATAACATCTCTGGCGGATATGGCTCAACGCAAAATCCTCCAGGAACTAGCCGAATACATACGAGATGAAACCAAGCATTCCACCTTCGCTGTTGGCGGCTCAATCCCCGTCATGCTCCTTACCGACCATCTGATTTGCGAGTCGGATGATGCAGCTTCTGAAGGCGACGATGCGTCTGGTGAGGAGGTCCCAAAGGGCACTGGCTCTGGACAGGGTTCCAAGACTATTGAGTCTCTCACACGTCAGGACAAAGCTCACGCAGCCGTCTCACATCAATCATCCGACACCACTCCTCATCAGACGGCTCTCGGACCTCAAAGCGAAGAGCTTGTATCAGCACAGGGGTCGGAAAAAGAGTCAGCCTCCCACAAAATGCGTTGCGATCCCGTCACGATTAGGTGGGACTCGGCTGCCGGCGACTCCTCCTACAAAGTGACCTTACCTTGCACCAACGACCAGAGACCCTCGTTCGAGCAGTTGCTCAAAGACTGTCAGCCAGCGAGCTTCGGTTTTGGCGGAAAAGACATCATGGACGAGACATATCGCAAGGCCGGCAAGCTGGATGAGACTGCGTTTTGCACAAACTTCAACCCTTACGCCCTGGGCATCATCGACACTGCTGCACAGGTCCTTGTCCCGAACAACAGTAGACACACGAACGAGACGCATGGCTTACGGGCCGAGTTGTACAAGCTGAATGTGAGACCGCTTCTTCTTCCCCATTCTCATCTCGTCGTTGCTGACTCTACGCCAGGTGTATGCAGCGCCTTCCGGTAAATTCAAACCACATGTCGACACGCCTCGCTCAAAGCACCAAGTCGGATCACTTGTCATCTGCCTGCCCAACGTCCATGAAGGCGGACAGCTTGTGCTTCGCCACCAAGGACGAGAGAACATCTTCGATTGGTCCGGTGAAAAGGGCGCGACTGCCATTCAGTGGGCCGCATTCTACTCTGACTGCGAGCATGAAGTTTTGGACGTCACTGCCGGCGAGCGGGTGACGCTGACGTATAACCTCTTCGCCACTTGTTCGGCAAACACAGCCCTGATTGATGTCGAGCAAGCCGAGCTGTACCGCATGATGAAGGTGCTGCTGGAGCAGCCTGGGTTCTGCAAAGATGGTAAGACCCGGGGAGTTCTGAAAGGGCAGGATCAAGACCTAATGAATGCTCCATCTAGGTATTACGCTTGGCTACCACTGCGTGCATGCCTATCCGCACACTTCGAAGGATACCATCTCAACCCTCCCAGCAACGCTGAAAGGAGCCGACAAAGTTGTCTACGCGTGTTTTGCGGCCACAAACCACACTGTGCGTCTTCGCCATGTGCTTGGCATGGATCGTCGTGAGTACATGGACTGGGACGACGTGTATACAAGCCTCCTCGAAACAACAGCCGAGAGCGATCTTCCCAAGTTAGAGGCTCTCAAGGAATACTACCACCGGGTCCCTGACAAGGTCAAAAATCAACGAACGGGAAGCAGCAGTCACTACATGTGGTTGCGGAATGATGACCTCAGCCACAAGAAGATCGATGTTGCGCTGCTGGCCGATACCCTCATCCCCTTCCGCTCCACGCGCGCTGGGTTCTTTGAAGAAGGGCCAGAGGAGATCATTAGAGCCTGGACACGCAACTTCAGCGTCGAAAAAGTCAAGTGGCTGAATAGACCAACCCACCAAGAGCTGGCATTGGTCCACGGCGCGGTAAGTTAAGTCTCTGCTCGACATCTTAGGGGACGAGGTTCTCTTTCTAACACCATCATCTACAGTATGGGAACGAGCCGAGCATGGGTCACAAGTACGCGAGGCTCGCAGTCATCCTCGAGATCCCACCATCTCATGCTCGGTGATCATGCAGGAACGGAGGACTAGGCAGGCCGACCGTGCGTTGAATGGTCAAATGTGTCAGGTGCATGTATATGCTCTGATTCCCCTTTCCAGATTCGCAATATGAGTAGCAGGATACCTACCATTCCTACTCATCTGGTCTGGACTCAATACCGCTCAAGTGGCAGTTCCATTTGCCTTGTTTCCAGCGCTTTTCGGACCATCATGTCCCCAATCCATTCCCTACCACCACACAAATCAAAGCGTTAGTTTCATGGTCAGAGTGCAAAAAGCCTGGCGTCAGTGCCCGCCGCTCGCGGATCCGTAGAAGACTTACCAGCCCCAAAATCACCTGGCCGGCATTCAACTCTCTTGAATTCTTTTCCCCCAGCCACTGCGGCTCCGTGCGATTGATACCCTCTTCGATATCCACGGCGTTCCCACCGGTCACGAACAGAGCTTTCCCATGGGTGGTTGGACTGGCCGTGACTTGGATGATATACCTCGCCACATCGGCGGGCTGGTTCATCGGCATGTTGTTCTTGACCCACTCCTCGCGGACGCCCGCGAGGAGTTGCGTGTCGGTTGCCCAGGGACCTATTTAGCCCGCCCATGTTAGGAACTTGATCTCTCTCTCTCTCTGTGAAATAACCTGGGCTGGGCTGGTCTGGATTGGACTGGTATGTTGTGGCATTGGGCATGCGAGGGAAAGGAATGAGGGAGGGGAGGAAGGACGAGACTAGAAAGCCACATATTTCGCATACAGATAGTGTTGACCCGTAATCCATACAGCGGCGCCGCGAACGGGCGCAACGCCCTCATGAGGCCCAACACGCCATGCTTGGCCGCCGAGTACGCGAACAAGCCGGGCGACTCTTTGAACCCAGCGACCGAAGACACCAGCGTAATGCACTTGGACGAGTGGATTGATTCGGCCGTCGTGGATGCTCGGTCGAAGGTATGGTTCTCCTTGAGATACGCGACGGCCAGGCGCGCGAAATACAGCGTGCCGTTCAGGTTGATGTCGATGACATCCGCGATGCCGGTGGGTGTCTGGAGGCGGGAGAAGTCATGTTAGCGATTGCATATTGTGTGTCAAACCCAACCAAACCGATCCAAAGCACCGCGGGAGTTTTGGCATTGTCCACTGAGCGTTCCCTCCACACACAAGAGAGTATATGACCAGATGATTAACTCACCTCCCTCACGGTGTCCAAGTTCAACAGCTCCGGCTCCCAGTACCCAGGCCGCTCCGTCACCGCGGCACAACAGATCGCCAAGTCGACCTGTCCGTGCGTCTTGTACGCGGCATCGAACAACGAAAGCAAGGACTGATACTCCCGGACATTGACCTTGAGATATGTCACGCTGCCACCCGATGTCGATGTCGACCCGCGCAGTTCGTCGGCCAATTTCGAGCCCTTCTTCTCGTCCCAGTCGCCGAAAAAGACGTGCGCCCCGGAGGTGTACAGTTGCGTGACTGTTGCTGCGCCGATACCTTGGGCGCCGCCTGAGGGCCGTGAAGGAAGACATGTCAATCAGGTATGTCATTCACGGGGGCGGCAAGGGGGGCCGGAGATAGTGGTGAGAGGGAATGGTCGACTTACCTGCCAGGACTGCAACTTTGCCTTTTACGGAGTCGAGCGTGGGTTGGTCGATTTTGATTTCTGCCATTGCTGCTGCTGCTTCGGCTGCGTGACTGCGGTGCGTATGTGCGTATGTGCGTATGTATGTTGTTGCTAAAAGGGGCTTCGGCCTCGACCGCACGAGACCTCACAGCACTGTGAAGGTGCAGTCAAGGGCAAGAGACCCCCGGTAAGGTACAAGGGCCAGCTAGGATCCTGTATCCCTGCAAAGGGTATTATGAGTACCGGTACCAATACCAGTATCAGTATCAGTATCAGGCCTCTAGGGAGTAAATCGAATCAAAACCAATCTCCGTACGAGAGCCTGAGCACCAGTATCAGTATCCGTGGTATGACCTCGGGTTCGGAACGCAGTGTCATAGGCAGATATGGACGGTATTGTACGTTGATATATTTGGGGTTTCCGCATAATACTAATACTGGGTACTTCCCACGCGACACGCTTGCCGAGAACCATTCTCAAGCGAGAGAGGTCCTCATCCGGGCTTGGTGAGGGGATGGCGCGCTGAACGATGGCACTTGCGGACTTGTGTGGAGGACTAGGACATACCTCGTACTGGTTCTGGGCTTGGGTCGGCAATTGAGGCACAGGTGTCCACAGGCGCGATTGGGCGGCACCACGAGGTCATGGGGTAAGGGGGAGCGAGGCTGAAGGGTGCCCCACATGGAGTGTGGCCGGCCTGGGTCAACCATGGTCGTGGGGCAATTCCGTGGAGGGGTGTCTCTGTAGTAGTAGTTCGTTCGGCGGTTTGCGGTTGGGGTCGCCTCGACCCGACTCAGTTCAACTTGATAGAGAGAGAATTAAAAAAGACCTGAATGAGGGGAGGGCATTGAAAATTGCATAATACTGCGAACGGGACACAGAGAGTTGACGCTTAGAAAAAAGTGCGGCGAGTCGGTCGGTGACAGACAGACAGAGAGTAAGACACCGCAGGAGACAGTTCGTGTGGCTCGGCACGCACGTTGCATAGGCACGCAAGCATATATACCTGAGTTGGAACTACAGCACAGAGGAATCCCCTGCTCCGACAAACTCGACGCCCGACGTCTGACATCTGCCGTCTGGCTGTCCACACAGTCACCATGGCGAGCGAGAGGAAAAGCATCGTCGTCACCGGTCAGTCAGTCCCCTTCATGTCGCGGAGAGACTCTCGATCATAGAAAATTGAGACTGATGCCTGGGCAACCACAGGAGGAGCCTCGGGGATAGGTCTGGGCATCACCCGCTCGTTCGCCGAGCAAGGAGCCCATATCTCAGTCCTGGACGTGAATCCCGACGGCGCCAACATCGTCAAGGATCTCTCAGCCGAATATCCCGACGCGGGCTTCTCGTTCTTCAAGGCCGATATCTCGAACTGGGACGAGTTGGCAGCCGTGTTTCAGCAGGTCTACACGCAGCAAGGCCGCATTGACGTCGTCATGGCCAACGCCGGCATCTCCAAGGAACCGCGACTGATCGTGGACGAGGACACGCCATCCAAGCCGGCGTTGCATACCTTGGACGTCAACCTCACGGGGACGATATACAGTGAGTTGTGACGCTTCTGCGATCCGCTGCGTGGCGCCGCATGGCACTGCGTTCGTTATGCGGGAAGCTTACTGCTGAATGACGGACTAACGCACACGTCTCCGTACAGCCGTGAAACTGGCGATCCATTACATCAGAAAGAACGCCGTGGTGAACGGGGCGACCGTCCCGTCGAGGGGCTCGATCATCTGCACGGCGTCAAACGCCGGGCTCTACCCCTTCGCCGTGGCGCCCCTGTACGCGGCGTCGAAGTTCGGCGTCGTCGGGCTGGTGCGGTCGCTGGGGCGCCAACTCGAAAGGGAGGCCATTCAGATCAATGCGTTGGCGCCTGCTGTTCTTGGTGCGTCCTTCACCCTCACCTGCCCCCTCGCCTGTAGTGTAGCTGCTGACGATGGCCAGAAACAAACATCGCTCCCAGCAAGGATCTTTTCAAGCCCATGATCATCACGCCCATGTCGACTCTGACTCGCGGGGTGCAGCAGCTGGTGTCGAATCCATCGTTGACGGGTCAGATTGCGGAAATTCACGGGCAGAGCGTGACCTTGAGCGAGCCGCCCGCTTATGTCGACGAGGATACAGGCAAGAATATCGAGACGTTCTGGTCTCTGGGGTATGCTTGATCGGTGCGCGCTGGAAGATGGCCGGATCGACCGAGTATCATGCTTGGTCCGAGGTCCTGTACCTACCTTGGACACTGGTTCACAACCCTCTCTTTGCAGGGGTTTTGCAGGTTATCTCAAAAAACAGAGTAATTGGCCCTGCATGCTGGTGTTTCGGCACGCTATTTCTTTGCATTCTTTGCGTTGCCGGACCGGAAAGTCACGGAGGATAAGACTGCTGCCAGTTCGACCTGCGTGAATGGGCACTCGTGAAGTCTTCACCCGTCGGATCCAGATATTCATGACTCCGAACTACCGCCGCGAAATTGGCTCCGGATCCGGGACTCTTTCCACCGGCTCGACGCACACCAGGCACGCCCAACCTCGTCGGGCCAGTGAGACGAAGCTCGGCGTTCGGTTCCAGCCAGATCTACGAATCACACGGTCGCCCTTCCCACCAGCGAGCCCCGCTGGCGACGAGCTGAGATCCACTCTCGGCCAATGATGCCATCCATTACCCCGGACTCGAGGAGGTTGAGATGCCTCGGGCTGCGAGTGGCCTGAGGGCGACGACTCGACATATACAGTCCATGTCCCTGCGCGTCCTTGCACCGGCTTGAGCAGCATCCTTGACCAGGTCTGCAACCGCACCATGTCGTAGCCATTGTTCTATACCATCCTCGTTACAGACGATCCACCAACCATGTCCTCCGCGAAATCGCGGCTCGCCAGCTTGGCCGCCCATCTCTTCCCCTCCAGCTCCAGCTCCAGCTCGACCACGTCAAGCAGCAGTGGCACGTCCATCGACAATCTCAGCATCGACAACCACACCGTGGGAACGCAGTCATGGTACAACGTCCACACTCTGTCCCCAGCATTCTTCCTCCCCCGTGCCGCTGTGATCGAACCCAATGCCCCCGCCATCTATCACCGCACAGCAAATAATAAGATCCTCCGGCGGACGTACCAAGAATTTGCGGACCGAGCGCGTGGGTTTGCGTATTTTGTGAAGAAGAAGGGATACAAGCGGGTGGGCATCCTAAGCACCAACACCCCGGCATTCCTGGAGGCGGTGTTTGGGATCGGGGCCGCGGGCGCGATCAACATTGCGATCAATTACCGCTTGAAAAATGATGACATCTCGTATATCTTTGACCACTCGGATGCCGACGCCATTGTGGTGGATGCCGAGTATGTCGGGCTGCTCGACGACTACAAGAAAACGCACCCCAACGTGCCGATCATCGTCGACACGGACACCGACGCCGTGGAGGGAGAGTTATGTGGCCCATTTGACGAGGCTGTTCTCGAGGGCTTACAGTACGATCAGTCGCTGGGGTCGAAAGGTTGGGACGGCCTCGAAGCCCAGGCCGCGGATGAACTCTCGGTGAATGCGCTGGCCTACACGTCGGGGACGACCGCGCGGCCCAAAGGCGTCGAGTATACGCATCGGGGCTGCTATCTCGGCGCTCTGGGCAACGTTATCGAGTCAGGCCTCGCGTATCACGATGGCGAGCGGTGCAGGTATCTGTGGACGCTCCCCATGTTCCACGCCATGGGCTGGACGTTCCCCTGGGCCGTGACCGCCGCGCGGGGGACGCATTATTGCCTGCGCAAGATCGACTACCCCGAGATCTGGCGGCTGCTAAAGGACGAAGGCATCACCCACTACTGTGCCGCTCCGACGGTCAACACCCTGCTCTGCGCGGATTCCAACGCAGCGAAACTCCCCAACCCCGTGCGAGTCACCGTGGCGGCCAGTCCACCGACGGCCCATCTCTTTGAGCAGATGACCAACTTGAATCTGCACCCCGTGCACGTCTACGGACTGACCGAGACGTACGGGCCGATCACGAAGGGGTATATCCTGCCGGAGTGGCATGATTTGCCCAACGTCAAGGACAAGTACGCCAAAATGGCCCGTCAAGGCCACGGCTTCGTGACGTCGTTGCCCGTGCGAGTGATCAAAACGGACGTCCCCGACGGCACGATCATCGACGTTGCAAAGGATGGCAAGGAGATTGGCGAGATCGTGTTCAACGGCAATATCTGCGCCAGAGGATATTACAAGGATGAAGCCGCCACCAGGAAACTATTCCTCGGCGGCGTCCTGCATTCGGGCGATCTGGCTGTGTGGCACGAGGATGGAGCCATTCAGATTCTCGATCGTGCCAAGGATATCATCATCTCCGGTCAGTCTGTCCCTGCCCCTGCCCCTACCTGCCTGTGCTTTTCCCAAGTCTCTAGTCTCGCTGACGTTTTTTTAACAACCAGGTGGTGAGAACATCTCTTCTGTTGCCCTCGAATCGATCATCGTCACCCACCCGGATATTCTCGAGTGTGGCGTCGCTGCAGTGAGCGATAGCCACTGGGGCGAACGGCCCAAGGCGTTCATCACTGTCAAACCGAATGCCAAGGTCACGGGCGAGGATGTGATCCAGTGGATGCGAGACCACCCCGGCATCAGCAGATTCATGGTATGTAGAGAGGTGGAGATTGTTCCGGAATTGCCCAAGACCAGCACCGGTAAGATAAGAAAGAATGTGCTCCGAGCGTGGGCGAAAGGTGCAGAAAGAGGAGGAGAGTAAGGAATTGGAATATCGGCCGACGGATAGGACTCGAGCGGTCGAGAGCACAAATGTTATGTGAACCAAAACCTTCCTGCGTGGTCAGAGTTATGTACAATCGGCGTTTTATAGTCCCTAGCATACACTCGGGCTATATTTATTGTCTCAAATGTAAGCAAGACCTGGGAATTGTCCCATCGCCATCGGCGGCCGTGTCCATGTCTCCCCGCTCGACTTTATTTGATCCTGGGCTCAATAGGTGCGCAGCCCGTGCAGCATCTTTACATAACAAACACTGAGTATGGGGTACAGAGTACGGTAAAGCGGACAGAGTGGTGGGGGTCAACTCAAAGGCAATTCTCACAAACAGGTTGGTGAAGCATTCCCATACGATAGGCCGGACCGCGATGCTAGACATGCCACCTCCACGGAGTATGACGGATGACTGGGTATAGAGCACCACTTGGGAGGCTTTTGTCGTCAGAAGTGTGTGAACCATCAACAAACCGCACCGAAGGCCTCGAAAGGTTATCAGACGTGTGACGCTTCGCCGACATGGAAGCCATACATACCAAAGCTCGATTGCGGCAGAACGCTTAGCCAAGATCGCCGGTAGAGGTGCCGGTGAGTTGGGCATTAACAGATGGATGCGCTCCTCCACTGCCAGGGTGGGTTGGGTGCTGGAAGTACTGGGTACGTCCAGTGTGAACTTCACAGGCTGTACTGGGTAGCCGAGATGCGGCTCGAGAAGCCTAAGGAGGGGCAGCCACGCAGCTTATCGGCGTCCCGGAGCTTCTGGCGCCGCCTCTCTTGCATAAGGCACGTCATGCCGCAGAAACTAGTGGTTGTACATAATACACAGAGTTCCATCGACTCAACCTAATGCCCACTCTCGAAATATACATTTCAAAGTTGGAAGGAAGAGAAGAAAGAGGAAAATAACGTGGTACCTCAGGAATTCCTTTACGACCAAGTCAGGAGTCGTGACCGATCTAACAATTTGCTGAAGATTGGCCGAAGGCAACAGCGAGCAGCAGGAGAAGAAGCGACCTGCAAAGCTAACTAGGCCCATTAGCAGTGGGCATTTTATGACGATGCATTGCTAAGATAATGATGCTAAGAGAATGAGTTCCGAGTGGTATTCGTTCGGAAAAGTGCAAAAATGCTAGATCTGTGTGCTGTCGGATCTGAGGCCGATCCGTGTCCATAGTCGACGGCGAGGCAATGGGTAAGATACTCGTGAGGTAGACAGTGCGAGAGGCCGCAATGGAATGAAGTAATCCCAGAGAATCTGAACAGGAGAGGAGATTCAAGAATAATCAGATGCCTCAGGCTTTGGGCCCTAGTGTGAAGAGAAGAGTCGGATTCACAATCAATGAGATTCCAGGCGGGTTGCAGAAGGCTCTGAGCGCTCGTACATACATAGCAATGTCCTTAAGCAGTGGCACGATGCAATCATGGAAGGCGCAAGCCCCGACCACCGCGGGGGCCACTCGAGGCCGGAGTGGGTGGTGCCTAATCGGCCGGCCAACATGCAGCATACTTGACCGGCAAGCCTGATGCCAGAGCAGTGGTCCTCTGCTGATGAGTTCCCCACCAGCTTGTCATAATACCAGACAGAAAGCCGCGATCTGCACTCTTATTACACGCTTCATGTCGGTTGACTCTGTACTCGTACCCAGAATTGATCAATCGCAGCTGAAGCCATTTTTGAGCTGAAGATTCAGGGCGGCTACATCTACATAAGAGGAGCACATCGGTTGGAAGGCACTAAGCAGGTGGCCAGTGGCAAGCCGAACGATCCCCTGGATCTCATTCACCACTCACTCACTTCCTCGCCCGTGACCATCTGCCACTCAACCACCACTCACAGCCGCTTTACTAGGCCTTCCTATCCTCCCATTCTTCCTTCACCACCTACGTCTTCCAGCCCCTTAGACGCCCAGTGAAGGCAATATCGTATTACCAACAATTTCCGCCCGAGGCAGTGTGCACTGCCGTACCAGGAACATTGCGATCTTTGACCGCCGCAAGCGGTTGCGCCGAACCTTCACCCCGAAAACAACAATCCCTCCATTCAGACCTCGTCACTCCCACCCAGTGACTCTCCTGATGCACGACACTTGGGCTCGAAGGCATATCTGAGGCCATTGCCCATGCCGGTGCTACAATTACCGCAAGCAGAATAACGCTCTCATCAACTTCCTGGACACGTCGTTGCCCGTACCTACATTTCTACCTCTCCGGCTGCGCAGCCTGATCCTGTCATCATGGCCGACGAACCGCGCCGTCGCCTCTCCCCCATTCATACGCGAAACCTTAGCACGGTCACAGTCGAGTCCGACAGCTCAGACAGCTCTCCGTGCCCCGGCGATGACGAGGACACGGATTACTTTATGGCTCATGCCAATGATTCGCAATCTTCCCTCGGTGCCATTACAGCCATTAGAGATTGTGACGAGGACATTGATCTAGAACAAGTCCACCGCCTCTCTCCGATATCCAAGCTACCTCCCGAAATTCTCATCGCTATCCTTGCAAAGTTGACGACCACTGCTGACCTCCGGAACTCCATGCTGGTGTGCTATCACTGGGCTCTTTATACCGTTGGCATTCTGTGGCACCGACCTCTCTGCAACAAGTGGCCGAACCTGCTCAATGTGGTGGCGGCGCTGGGGAAGGGCGACAAGAGCTATTTTCCATACCATGAGATGGTCAAGAGATTGAATTTATCCGCAATTGCCGACAAGATCAATGATGGGACAGTCCAACCCTTCATGAACTGCAAGGGCATTGAACGCCTCACGCTGACAAATTGCTCCAAACTGACGGACTTCGGGGTGGCGGGCTTGGTGGACGGGTGCAAGAAGCTTCAGGCACTGGATGTCACGGATTTGGATGCTTTGACTGATCAAACACTGCATGTTGTTGCCCGAAACTGCGCGAAACTGCAGGGCCTCAACATTACTAACTGCTCCAATATTACGGATGAGTCCTTGGTCGAAATCGCTGAGAACTGCCGACAGCTCAAGAGACTGAAGCTGAATGGCGTGATGAGAGCAACAGATCTCTCGATCACGGCTGTCGCTAGGAACTGCCGTTCAATCTTGGAGATTGACCTGGCGGGCTGCCATTCCATCTCTTCGGAATCAGTCACGGCGCTGCTGTCGAACTTGTCTCATCTCCGAGAACTTCGCCTTGCTCATTGTATTGACATCAACGATTCAGCATTCACCAACCTCCCCCCGCGACTGTCCTTTGAGGCCTTGAGAATCCTCGACCTCACCGCCTGCGAACAAGTCCGGGACGATGCTATTGGAAGGATCATCCCCTCTGCGCCTCGCCTGAGGAACTTGGTGTTAGCCAAATGCAGGCATATTACTGACCGTGCGGTTGCATCCATCTGCAAGCTTGGGAAGAACTTGCATTACATCCACCTTGGCCACTGCATCAATTTGACGGACAATGCGGTTATCCAGCTGGTGAAGGCTTGCAATCGAATTAGATATATCGACTTGGCATGTTGCTCTCGCCTCACAGATGCCAGCGTTCGTCACCTAGCACAGCTTCCAAAGCTCCGCAGAATTGGCTTAGTCAAGTGTCAGAACTTGACAGACGTTAGCATCATGGCGCTGGCTCATGGGCCGCTCCTGTTTAGCCCGACGGGCAAACTTGGAGTTCCCTCACAGTTTGTGTCCCTTGAAAGAGTTCACCTCAGTTATTGTGTAAATCTGACACTCAAGGTACGGGCTCAAGATCCGGGTTGTTCTCTTCCCACTAACCGTTGAACAGGGCATCACAGCACTGCTTCACAACTGTCCGCGGCTGACTCACTTGTCCCTGACTGGAGTCCAAGCATTCCTCCGCGAAGATTTGACCCGGTTCTGTCGAGATGCGCCGGCCGAGTTCACACATCCGCAGCGAGATGTCTTCTGCGTCTTTTCCGGCGATGGCGTTCAACGACTTCGGGACTACCTCATGCGTCTTGCCATGGATGAGGCGCAGCGTGAAGGTCGCGAAGCTATTGACGACAGTCTGCTTGATGGAGTCGACAGTCCAGGCGCAGATACGGTCTCTGATGATGGCACCATTGACGGTAACGACCATTTGATGGACCCCGCCCTGAATTCCAGCCGTCATGGCCCGGCTTTCGCCAGTACGCCGAGGCCAAGACCGAGACCCCGAAGTCTGCATGAGCTCTCGAGCTTCCACGTCGAAATGCCGCTGCTGCCCTTTGATCAGGTTCAAAATATGGGTCCGTGGACACCTGGAGCACCACTTACGCCGGAAAGTCGGGCGTCGCTTGCTCCTCACCTCAACCTTATCAATTCCAACATGTATCAAGCAGAGACATATGAGCGCCGGTCTCGGAGTCCTGGCTATACGAGCGCATTCGATGTTGCAGTAGAATACGGCGAGCGCGCGAGAAGCACTTCGCGAACGCCATCCAGGAGACACACCTTGGAATCATCTTCGGGTCTATACGGAGCGCCGCCGGTCCCAATACATGGTTATGGAGAGAGCAGCTCCAGGCCGGTGGAGCTTGGCCATTATTCGCACGATCCGAGAGCAGGCTATTTTGGGCTTGATGACCCACGCAGATTCTCCGGATGGCCGAATCCTCACATGCTTGGGCCAGAGCCTCCCAGAAGACACTTCGCCGGTTCATCCTTGAGAAACCCTGGTGATGTAAGGCAGTCATTTTTACGACCTGAGCCGGATTACAGCGCGTTCGACGCCAATCACGAAGCAATCATGTCGACCATCCCCGGCAGTAGGTCTGGAAGCCGCCATCCCTCAAGATCCAACAGCCCCCACATCTCCCGAGTTAATAGCCGATCAGGGTTGAATAATCTTTTGGCGCCCCCGAGAAGCTATGCATCGACACCTCTTAGTCAAGAAGAAGGTGGAAGGCGTAGTAGTCGCGAGAGGCGCAGTCGGGAGAGGGCACGAATGGCAGAAGAAGCTCACCGGGAAGCCATGCTGCGGGCACTTGCGGAAGCCGACGCTGCCCATCAATTGATGCCTGAACTGCATCGAGGCGAATCGGATAGACAAATCGACCTACCTTTGCTACCACCAGAACTGATGGAACGAGTATCGAGGACACCAGTCACCCGAGCCGAGCCCGCCCCAGCTATTCGTCTCGGAGCAGAGCACACGGATCCTCCTCTCGATCGAGATCAGGATGTCACGATGACACAATGAAGATGGATGATATTTCGGATTGGGGGAGGAATACATTTTACCCTGACGTACGCCGAACGGATGGGAATGACCCTGCCACGAAATACGAGATCTGGGGCAGGACAGCCAAAGTTTGTGTTATCCTTTTTATCAGCTATTGTCACTGAAGCAGAGCCCGGGTGCAAAGACAGCATCTACGGCGTGCGCACAGGCATTGTCTCTCAAGCGAGCAAGGCGTTCCGGACAGCGAGACTGCATATGCATATCCTCGGGGTGATGTAGCACCTTTTCCCGTCTTTGGAGCCTGTTTGACGTGCGTGCTGCGTTCGGGCGGAGGGGATAGCGTGGTGGAGTTCATCTCTGATCGTTACGCCTGTATGATAGAAGGCCCAGGTCGCGTCATGCCTCCAAAGTGTCTACCCAACAAGAGGCATACATACCAGCATCATAAATCGGTGGCACCGCTGCACTCATGCAATAGCGCAGATTGTTCTTTGTGTGTATCATGCATTCTTCAAATATCCAGCCCCAGCGGACGTTGAAGAACGGCTGTCTCCCCAGGAATCGAGGTTGTACTCTCGGCCGTACAAGCAATGTGAATCATCTGACTCGAGGGACGGAGGTAGTCTGTAGTTCAGCGCAGCTCTATGCCGAAAGTCAGCCTCGTGGCAGCCATCGTCTTTCTCGACACGAAGGGACTGTCAACCCATTCTTGAAATGTTACAGTGTTCGCCGTCGAGGAGATGTCCAA
Organism: Phialophora expanda; assembly: GCA_016109585.1. Lineage (NCBI taxonomy): Eukaryota > Fungi > Ascomycota > Eurotiomycetes > Chaetothyriales > Herpotrichiellaceae > Phialophora > Phialophora expanda. The sequence goes on along the minus strand of JADWPR010000005.1, from coordinate 587,426 downwards.
ATCCGCCTCGCGGACTTGATGAAGGAACAAACAGGCTGGCTCTCTCACCTCAACCACCGACTTCTTCTGGGACCAGCAACTGACGTCGAGCAGTGTCGGGAAAATTCCCAGTTTGACGCAGCTGGCTGCAGAGAAGGCCCGCCGTGCACGAAGAGGCGCAGAACCCTCCACACCCCCTGGCCCCATTGACATAATTCATCGCTTCATGATACCGAGTACCGTGTACTTACCTGTGCATTTGCGGCTGGCACAGTATCAAAGGGGATTGACTTCTGCCGGTCCTTTTAGCAAAACTCTGAATGATGCGTCACCAATCATCAAAAGTACAGCGAGACGCGACCAGCGTCGGGACGCGAGACCCGACATTAGAGGACATTAGAGGACATTAGATGGTCTTTCCTGTGACCTAGGGCCTCGTATTCCTCAAGTCTTCCAAGAATTATTGACTCGCTACGGTTCGCCACGGCTCGCTGTCAAGGATGTGCGCCTTCAACCGGCGAATGCCCGCTCGGTGACAAAACACCAGCCATGTCCGTCTCAGTTTCCGCAGAGTGGTAGAGAGCGCGCGCACGCGATATCTCACAAGAACGGGGTGGCAGTAACTTGGGCACGAAAATGGGTGTCACTCTCACCGATACGTTGTCTGACTGGCAGCTTTCTGAGCAATGCTTACCATGCTACTCTCGGCATATGTTCTGACATGAGCAGACAAGGATGCACCGAGGTTGGGATGTTCAACTCTAAACTCGCTACATCCTCGTCCCACGGCAGCGGCTTTAGCCAACGTTAGCGGATCTACCCAAGCAATTGTGGATTGGGAGAACCAGTAGGTGTCCTCCCCCTTTCCCAGACACAAGCTAAGGAAGCTTCCCATTGAGGACGAAGCGGCGGTTGGGACCTGCATTATGCTCCTCGGACATGACGGATATCGAGTGCCTACTGTACTCCCAAGCCGTGTGACTGCAGAACCATCACGCAGCTTTATCATTCTCCGTCGAGTTAGGCAATGATGAGCGAGCCTGGGAGAATGGACTGTTTGCCGCAGCCAGTCAACCGCTGTCTTTTGGTCGCAGTTCTGACTTCTAACGCTCTGCTTGTCGAAGAGAACCGGTATGTTCCATCCCTGGCCCACGTGAAAGCCACAACCGCGGCCAAAACTTCCCAGCTGCATGAGCAGGCAGCCTTGTGGCTGGCGGGGAATTCTGGAATGATCCTAAGTGACTGCAGAAACTCTTGATCTAGTCCCAGCATCAGGCACTGACTCGAGTCAGTCCACTCTTGACGAAAGGTTCTTGCTCGCCCGTGCCGTTACGGACTGTCGCTAGCTACAGTTCAGGGGGGCGGGACAATCAACTGGGGTTTCGCAACGTGGTCTAGGTCCGCCTAGATACGGCTCATCCAGTAAGGCTCGATATCCTGGCCATGGCCCTCCCGGGACACCTCGTATTCGAGCATCATGCTATCATATATCACCGAACTCGACGGGTTTCCTCCCTTCCGATGGATCTGCTTTCTCTGTCGACGTTTGCCAGCTCCCTGGAATTCTTGGATTTGCAGCATTCGAGGACATGACGATGGACGCGGCACTCTTCAGGCGTGATGCTATTGATGATGGAGTCCCCAATCCACGAGGCGACACTGTCGTCAACGTCAACATCGCCCTGGTCGTGGTGGCAACAGTGCTGGTTGTGGCAAGGTTCTGGACACGTATTGTGATCAACAAAATGCTTGGTGTGGACGACTGGTTTGTGCTAATGGCTCTGGTAAGTGACTCGTGCTCGATGGAATACCTCACTCTCTAACCGGAGGCTGTACAGCTGATTGCAATCACCATGACTGGCCTGTTCTATGGAGGTATGCTCCGTATCTCAGTTGTCCTGGCTGAGGTCCGATGTCGAGGCTGACGCACGACAACTGTAGAAACAGAGAATGGATTTGGCCTCCACAAAGTCGATGTTAGCCAGGAACACTTTTTGCAAGCTTGGAAAGTGAGCCTTCCGCGTAATTGCTCTATACAGCACATGCTGATCGTTGAACAGTACTTCCTAGCCTGCCAGGTGCTGTACAAGGCCGCGGTTCTCTTCGCCAAACTCTCCATGCTCTTTCTATACCTTCGGATCTTTTCTTCTCGCAGCTTCCTCATCGCCGCCTATGCCGTCATGTTCATCTGTGTTGGCACGGCCATCGGGACGATAATTCCGACAATCTTCGCATGTCACCCTATTGAAAAGGCGTGGATCCCCACCATGGCGGGCAGGTGCATCTGGACACCAGGAATCTGGTATGCCAGCTCATCCATCAACATCGCCACCGACGCGATGATTATCGCGCTCCCAACCATCCAAATGCGATCTCTCAACCTACCCAAGGCGCAGAAATTCGGGTTGGCCGTCCTCTTCAGCCTCGGGTTTTTGTAAGCATTTCCTCGCTGTTTCGGCATGACCTCTCCATGGCTGACGTATCCCCAAGTATCATTGCAACTTGTGCCGTTCGTATCGCGACCCTAGGACCAGCAGCAACAGCGAGAGACAGCACATGTAAGCAAGCAGAAAGCTCCCATTCCGTCCTGCCAAAGGACCTACCCGCCTCAATCTACACTTCCCTTCCTTGCGTGGGGGAAGAACATGACGCAAGCTGAGAGTCCCGTGGCTAATTTACCCGCCTCCGCAGTCTATCAGGCTCAGAACAACCTGTGGCTGGGTATCGAAGTGAACACGTCCATCATCTGCACGTGCATACCCCCGCTCAAAGCGACCATTATGAGGTTTTTCCCCCGAATCTTCCGCGGATCCTCCTACGGCCGCCATACGGTCAACTACCGGCCCCGCTCCGGAACTTATCCGCTTTCCAGTGGCTCTGCCAAGGGAGGCGGCGGCGGCACTTCGCCATTCCCGATTCCCCTCTCTCCCACACATGGGTTTTCTAAGACGGTCATCACCGGGGGCTCCAAGTCGTACCCCATCAGCGAGTCGAACAGCGACGAAGTCGTCATGCTGGATGATATGGCCAAGACAGCCAGGGAGAGGCCCAAGCGCCGAGACGATATCGTGAAGCAGACGGACGTCGAAGTCTCGTACATGGAGGTCCCATAGAGAGGGGCAGAGAGGGTGGGTGTGCGTGTGACGAGTGACGTTCGAAGGCTCAGTATCTCTTGGTGTGGAACGGTTGGTGGGTCGGTTGGTTGGGTGGTTATCTGCAGCGTCTTCCACGTATTTCCTCCACGGCGTGCATGAATTTCTTGTCATGTACGGTACGAGGCTGAGCGCGCCCGGTACTCGTACACAGTCAGTGCTTTGATGGAGGACGGCAATGGGCTGACCAGATTTGGGCCCCTGGTCTGGACTACAGGACAAGCAAGCACACATACAGACATACAGACAGACAAACCAGATGTGAAAGGCACGGGGACCACAGTGACGAATATGTGCAGAGCAATGACGGGGTGTAGGGACGGCGTACGGAGGAGAGGGCAATATCAGAACTATTTATTACCTGACATTGACTTTGTGCCGTGTGGTCTCCATGTAGTGCCGCCAGACCTTTCCATGCCTGCACGTGTCCCCTGTCCCGGAGGATAATGCAGGATTGTGAATCGACCAATTTCAGCAGACGCCACTACCTCCTCTTCCGATTCTCTAGTCCTGGTTCGGATTCGACATGAGGAGTAAGAACTGACCCTTGAGCTTCGGTTTAGCTACGCCAGAGCGCACATAGACAAGAATTGTGGTTGATTTTGTCTCGGAGATCAATGCCGAGGTGGGCCTCGTAGACCATACCTACTTCGTGAAATGATCTTCTGATCGCTTCGTAGAGGCACGATCGTTCGGCGTGGTTTCTCTCTTCTGGCTCAATTATTCTGAGCGAGTGCCTGTTCTTTGTTCCCTACAGCTGCAGCTGATCGATGGTCGATCTCGCTTTGAAGGTCATTGACATTCATTGTAGGGCGGCCTCTGAACAGACATTCTCCTATACTGGTTACAAACCGCAGAATCAAGCCACTTCCCTTCGATCGGTTCAGTCTCCCTTGCTGAAATGGAAGGAATGTCCACTTCCGACTTTGGCGATGCACCGAAAAGAGGGAATTGGATACCTGAGAAGATGGAATCCATCATGCCAGCGACGGCCTCGATCAATATTTCGCCTGACTCGTGTAAGGCCTCCCCCCGCGGTGCCAAGTCGGCACTCTCGTGGGATGTTTATCAAGGGTATCCCCCCGCTGTGGACACTGGCATGGCAGAGAAGAGAAGTCTATCCTGCGCACTTGAAGCGCTGGACCAATGGGATGTCGAGAATGTCCACCGAGCTCGCCGAATTTAGCAACTAAGCGCCCAGAAAACCACGCGGACCACTCAGAGTCCTCGGTCGATGCCCCGCTGTATATTTTAGTCGGCCAATGAGCGTGTCCAGCCGCACCAGCATCTCTTGGAGGTCAGCGCTTACCAGCCCATAGAAGAAGTCCATTGCTAATTATGGCCCTTTCGAATCGCAGGCGGGCGTCTGGACTCGAAGTTGTCTCCAACCGCTCGCATGAGTAGGTGTTTCATGTTTGCGGCGTGCAGATGACATGCATACAAGTGGCAAGGTAGGTTTATGCGAACGTTCCCTGATGGCCAAACAGACAATATGCATCTCTGATACTTTAACGCACGGCCTGGCCTGCCTTTTGCCTGAGCGGCTTCGAGGAGATATGGCCTTCTGCTCGACCTCGCCACCTGCTCTTTGCTCCATTTGCTATCGTTGACCGTGAAGATGTCTCGGCCTTCTGATCGAGGAAGGGCACGTACACAAATGGCCCTGGCAATATTATGCTGGTCCCTGCTCGCTCGACCGGCCTCTTCACAGGTCGTCGGATGTGATGTCCTGAGCTGCGATGGTGGGGCCAACAACGAATGTACGCTCGGGAACACGACGAGTTCCTCCATCGGCACGACGAATCTCACGACGAGCATATCCCCCAACGATGCGCCCCTCACGTGGACGGTCGGAGCCTTCTCAGCAGACCCGGGCGGATCCTCGAATTTGACGGACGTCACCTTTACGAAGGAGTTCTACCTGGGCACGCCGCCATCGCTGAACCTCGCCGCCACAGATGGCTTCGCCGGCTGCGCGCTGTTCTTCGAGGGCATTGCGCGGAGTCTGCCCCTCAATGGGGTGACGGAATATGGCTCCGTGACCTGCAGTCAGACACTTCAGGATGCCTGTGTCAATGACTTGCTGGCCCAGGCTACGAAACAAGTGCAGACACTCCGGAGCTCGGCCAGTGGGGGTACCGACGCCGTGTGCAGCGCTTTACAATCAACGCTGGAAGCAAACCCGCCGCAGTCGTGTCAATCAATAGCCACCGTGACATGGGGCTCGGTCGTCGCGAAAGGTAAGCTCTCTATATGCTCTACAAGACCTCACCTGCTCTACACCTGCTGAACCTCCATTACAGCAATCACAGGCCCTCAGTCTGCAGCTGCGGATCGTATTTCCCAAACGACATGCCACCCTGCTTCCACCATCCCCGACGGCTCCAACTACAACATTGCGCTCGTGGAGACCCAAACGGTCACGTCTGAAGAGGTGTCCAGCGACATCGCACCCTTCTTTTACAGCATCACGCCTGTCTTGACCGTCTTCTACAGCCCATCGGGCTCGGCGTCCAGTTCTCTCCCTGAAGCACACCTCTCGTGTCTGAAAGTGGTGGAGAATTCGAACCTCGTGCAATCGGACTCGCAGGCCAATGGTGCCGGCCCGAACAGGCCCGGAGCGGTTATAGCAATGGCGGTGTCTCTCGCTGTCAGTCTATCGGCATTGGCATGGGGATGATCGTGATGATTTATGAACGGGCTGCACCTGTAAATCAGTCCAGTCTCAGACTCAAATCCCCCGGCCCGGAGAACTGGACATCAACGGCCAGACATTATCAGCACAGCAGTGGTGGGGACCACGTCGTTACACCCTCACCATAAGGAGTCCGCCTGTCCGACTCCCCGTCGATTGACCCCGATCGCTCACGTCTCGGCGTCGAATGTGGTTCCTTGGCGCCTCTCGTGCCCCTGAGCAGTACGACAAGAGCCAACATTCAAAGCCAGCCTAACAAAATCAAGTCTCACTATCTCACAACTTCTCACGTCCTCGCATCCCTCCACCCTCGCTTTCTGCATCTAAAATAACATTCATCGACACGAACGGGCGCAAGGAAAGGATCAAGGAAGCGGCGTCCACGCATTGTGATTCAGAGTCACTAGAGCAAAATCCCATCGCCTCCCGGGCAGTACGCATCAATCCGTGGGGCACATTATGCATTCGACAGCGGACCATCCCTTCGCGTTCTGGACATCGGCTGGGGAGGCACATCTGATTTGATATCCATGCCCTTTGTGGCCATGGGTGAGGCACACTCACATTTCCCATACATCATACGGTAATATCTGATGGTAATATCGCATGCAGTGGTCCACCACGGCATAGTATAGAGCAGTGTGGTGTAGTACAGGATGGTGATGATGGACGTAGGTTAGTGTCTATACACGGATTATTCGCAGGGGAACACTCCCACTCATTCATTCACCACAAATTGAAATGAAACGAAACGAAAAGAAACGAGCCCGAAATTTGAAGAAGAGATGAATGAATGCTGAGAGAAAGTAAGGCTGGCCGCTTGCACCACCGTAGTAAGCTCGTGCTCCGCCGGACTTGGACGTCCTCTGCGTCCTCCAACTCCCAGACCAGGGCGGCGGAGACAGCTCTCATTCCTGCTCGACCGCTGCAGCCCACCAGCCATTCCTACGGCCATGGCGTCGTTCTCGAAGTTCGCTGCCCCTCTGCCTGGCCGCAGCTTGAGAATCCGCCGTCCTGCTCGGAGCATCGATTACTTCTTCTACACGCCACGACCTCCGCAGCCTCGATTCTTCACACACAAGCCTTCCCTCCTCGTGGTAGCACGGCCCATCCTGCGGCCGCAGCTGCCGTTCCTATACCCTGGAAGTGCCCACTACGCGTATCTTGGCCGATACATCTCCACGGAACGCAAACAGCGATGGAAGGAACAGTTCTGGCGCTACGTCCGCATCAATGCATACCTCTGGCCCGCGGCCCTGCTGCTCACTGTCCTGTCAATGGGCATGATCCACACGAAGCTCGAGCGAGACTACCCGACACCGCGAGAATGGTCGTTCTGGAGCCGGTGGGCGATGCGCGAAGCAAAGTTTACCGAACTGGCGGACAACGCCAAGATCAATTCGATCCTGACGGACTGGCCGAAAGCTGGTCGGTTATACTTGAGCGTCCTGGAGAGGTTGGAGAGTGAGAAGTATGACGGGAAGAACCTGATCTCGGAGGACGGGGTCCGGGGACCAGGGGACGGGATCTACGAAGACGCGTTCGACGTCAGCGCCAAAAGTGAGCAATGGAGACGAGGATACCATGAAGCATTAATGGGCGCTGCCCGCGTCGCCGAAAATCTGGTGGGCATGTGCAAGGTGAAGGGCGACGACCGCGGTCGGAAGGTGTATCCCCGGGAGAGCATACCCGGACCGGATAACCCACGGCCCAAACCACTGCCGTTCGACAAGCGAGCCGGCCGCGTGACGCCACCGAGTTTCGACGAAGTTGAAGATGCATTCCCAAGTCCAGACCTCTTCTATCAAAAGATATTGAACACAACGGGGTTTGATACTCGCCAACGGCTGGATGCCGCCCTGGCGTACGCAGACTGGAATGATTTTCAAGGAAATAAGGATGTCGCCGAGAACACGTACATTCTCGCCGCCGAGATTGCTCAACGCGGACTGCCTGCTGGCTCTGGCAAGGTCGTGAATGTTGGCACAGGACTGATTCTCAAGGGCCAAGAGGACGCTGTCACCGATAATATACTACGAGTTTGTACGGCATTTGGAGTCCATCACGCCCGAAACGGAGAAGTCAAGAAGGCGTTGCCCGTGTTCCTGAGCGTGCTGCGTGCTAGGAAGAATTTGCCCGCTTCTCCTGTTGCGCCGACTGCGGCAGCGTTGAAGCCCACAATGGAGGAGCGCGAAGGACCCTGGGCTTACATCTCCGCCCTGAAGGACTTGGTCTTTGAAAGACCTTATCCTCCGCCGCCACCATCGGGAAATGACCGACCATTCCACACGTTGAAGGAGGCGTGCGAAGAGGTGGGGCTGATGACTTACATCGGTGAGATTCTCTTCGCGACAAGCGACAGCGAGCGAGAGAAAGGTCTCAGCTGGACCAGAGACAGCGTCGAAGCCGCCGAAGCCATCATGTGGGTTATGGATGAGCAGAGGGAACGGGATGGCAGAGATCGATGTCGCGAGTGTTTGGAGACGGGTCTTCAGAATTGGAAGGCCATGTCCCAGCAGATGGCTCGCCTAGCAGCGAAGAAAGAAGAGGACCTTCAGACTGGGAAGGGTCTGTTCGGTCTGGGACTGGGCACAGCACAGCAACTCGAGAAGGCGAGGGTTGAGAAGCGGAGGTGGGAGGAGGAGAACGTCCAGATTGAGTTGAGAAGGCAGAAGACCTTGCCGTTGTTACAGGAGCCTCTACAGCCCGTTGCTGGGGGATGGTTGTCGACTCGTGTCTGATCGATGAGAATGAATGAATGATGAACGCCCTGCACAGTGGCAGTTTGTTGCTTTTGACGTTGGAAGCAGCTTGTGAACCACAAGGACAAGGTCCTACCTGATAACTCGCGACCTGCGCCAAGTCCACGGGCATCGTTGTGCACAAGGAGGACGCGCTGAACAAGCAGTCATGCTTGTTGTGCTCGACAACCACCACGTCCATTGTTGGCTTGAACGGGAAGACCTCTGCCGACAATGGTGCTGGCATGGCCAGTGGATAGGATGTGCACCTGTCCAGCGTGACCGTACGCTGGCCTCACCGCCAACTCACCTCTATCTCACGTTCGGGCTGACGTGATTCCGTCCCGAACAGCCCTCACAACCACAATGAGGTAGGTCAATACCTCGCTGTCGCCCGCTTCTGACAACGATCACCACAACACCAGCTACATCGTCATAGCTAACTAGCCAATAGTTCGTCCGCCCCATCAACCAGCCTTCGACGCCGAGTGCGTCAAGATTCGCCCTCTCCATCTCCATCTCCCTCTCCCTTCCTTCTCCCCTCTCCCCTGTTCCCCCTCCGCCCTCGCAACATCGACGACCTCGAAGCCGGCGAGGTCACAATGGACGTGAGGCCGGTCCCTCTCCGCGCGGTGCTGAAGCGCCGATTTCTGCAGGCCTTCTTTCTCGGCCTCGTGCTCGGGATTCTCTTGTGGAAATTGATGACACACGGTTCCTCGGTACGTACTGCCATGCCTCCTCTGATCTACAAGTTTTGTCTGAGACGAACGGGATGAGCGCCAGCTAACGTCGGGGTGAACTACAGTCTGGTCGCTCTTTCGGCCTCCGCTCCTGCATGCAGCTTGAATTTGGCTACAATCCATCCACGGCCTCGATCCCAGCCTTCCCTCCACCTGAGAACGCCACCTACCGCGCCCCTGACACGATCGACACGTTCCAAAACTACGCATGGCGAAACCATAGTGCTTGTCAGATATCCTCTCAGGACCTGCACTCTGCGTTCTCCCCTCTCTGCCAGACGCGCCATGACTTTCTAACGGCGTTCTCGGGCGGCGGACGTATTGGGTTCGACCAGCCTTTCATGCCGCGAGGGTGTGATATGCGGTGGTTCACGACCGAGGAGGTGTGCGAGATCTCTTCGCGATTCGAGAAGATCGTCGTCGTGGGAGATAGTATGATGAGGCATGTGGTGGGGGCTCTCAACGTGCTCTTGAGGAAGGATCTAGGGTACGGGGCAGTGACGAATTGGAACTTTGACGAGGAGGAATTGTGAGTCTGTCCATCTTCTTATTCTTCCGCTATGTTTTACTCTCCGCGGACGGGGTGCCTTCCTCTTCTTGTCAAGGCTAACATTCAATTTCCATTTGTCAGGCGTGCCTGCTTCTGCAACCACCAGATGGACGTAAAGTCCTGCTCCCTGCAAGGCATCTTCTCGACGTCCTCGGTCCTGGAAAACGATCCCACCAGCCTAGCTTGCAATTCTGACACTCCCGTCGACCTGGTCATCGAGATGATGCTCCGCTTCCCGCTCGACACGGAGGAATTGGCACGCTACATGAACCTCCTGGCGCCTACGAAACCAAAGAAACCCTACGCTTTCATCTTCGGCCACGGCCTCTGGAACGACCTCGACATCCAAGCGACGCTGCACTGGCTGGACGGCGTGCTCGAGCACACCGTGATGCAGGCGCCGTATCTGCGTCACGCCCACGCGGGCTCGATCTGGCCGCGTTTGTTCATCCCGCCCAACGCGGCGGGCATTTTGAAGCCCGATCAATGGCTCGTCAGCCAGGGAGACAAGGCACTCATGACGTTTGAGGAGAGCGTTCGCGTCGAAGCCGCCAGGAGGGGCGTGGAGACCATGGGCACGTGGAACATGAGCATCCAGGCGACCAAGTATGATGGCGTGCACTTGGACCTGAAGGGGAACCTGATCAAAGCCATGGGGGTGGTGAATTGGTTGAATTTGGTGGATGTCGATGCTTGGTGAAATTGACTTGTATCGAGGTTACCAAGTGGGTCAAAGTGAAGTCAGATAAAGCCAAGTGACCTGAAGTCATGTCAAAGAAGCTGAAGTCAAGTCAGTGAGACAAAGTCAAGTGAGACGCAAATGAAGTGAAGTGAAATGAAGCGGACTTTCCTGAGATGCAAGTGAGAATACGAACAAAGTACTCCGTCGGAATGTGATGGAGCCTCAAAGCTTACGCTCAAAGCTCAGGCTCAAGCTCATACAGTTGGCATAATGCCACACTAGGTGTATTGTGTCGTGTTGTATCGTGTCGAGTGGCTGCTTCGTCTTTCACCTACGCCTATACAGGGACATTGTATAGAGAGTAGCAGTAGTAGTCCGCTTCCACAGACTTTAGGTGCTTCACAGGTGTTATTTCCCCTTTCCTTTTTTCCTAGAGAAGTGAAGTATTATAACCTACCCTACCCTACACAGCACTATCCCTGCCTGTGTACCTGTTGACCTGTTGTCACGGCTGGATACAGTAAGAGAGATGTACTCCGTACCTGCTGCACGTATGTCTACATACATACTCCGCGTCAATCCATGATGCATGAATGCATATGGGGAAAGGCTTTGGTCCTCCTAGCGAGCGTCATGTCCTCATGTCCTTCTGTCCTCATGTCCTCATTCAACGTGAATTCCAACGTGTTGTATGTTTCGTGTGTGCGCTCATCATCCTCATCCATCTATTTATATCCATCCACATAGGGATCCCCGGCATCATGACTAAACGTTGTATATGTTGCGTTTTGCATTGCGTTGCGTTTGTTTTGTCTCGTCTTGTCTCGTCTCGTCTTCACGCTGAAATGATGATCTGATCTGATCTGACCTGATCCGACCTATCCGGTGCGATTCACACTTCTGAGGCCGTGTCACTTTGTGCCTCTGTGGCTGGGGCTCGGTGCCGAGTAAGGAGGACGGGGACGATCGAAGACGTGATGTTAGCTTTTCAGCTACATCGGCCTGTCGGGGGTGCTAGGTGCTGCGCATTGTCTATGGGGATTACAGTATGTCTTGACGATCCTAGCATTCAGATCACGTTCGAGACGGCGTCTTCTGGTGCTGCTCCACTAGCGATGCACAATTCGAGCCGAGTCACACGGCTATTGCCTCCCGTATACAAGAGCCGCATGAGTAGGGGACCCTTGATGTATTCTGGTTGATTGACAGCTGTGTATGTCTGTATTGTGTACTGCACGTTACGTACAGTGGTGATCGTTTTACACCCTTCGCAACGGACTCCATCCCACAACAGCGACTCGGGCCCAAAGTAAGAGCAGGCCTGTGACCATGATGGCTGCTCCACTCCACAGCTGCACGCCAACCCACTCGCCTGTGTTCCTCAGGATGGCGCCAGAAACGGGGGTCCCCACCAGTAGTCCAAACGCACTGAGGAAGAAGCATTGTCCCATGCGAGTCCCGATCTTGCTCATGTCCGTCGTCAAGGTGACGATGGCGACGGGTGGTAGTGAGACAAAGCCGCCGGAGAAGAAGCCGTAAATTATTGCGAATGCAAGGATGCCGCCTAGATTTTTGATGCCGATCCATGCGAGGGCGAGGATTGCCGCGATGGTGGCGCAGGGGAACAGCACGTTTAGCGGGCCGATCCTGTCGGCAATCGTGTTGGGGATGATGCGGCCGAAGATGCTCGCCGCGTTCATGATCGGGAGTAAGTAGAAGCCGAGGTTCTCGTTGGTGATGCCCTCTTGGATCGCGTACGGGCCAATGTAGTACAGTGGGCCATACAGGCCAATGAAGCCGAACACCATGGAGATGCAGAACAGCGTGTATGGGAGTTCCTTGAATGCCGCGAGATCCGTCAGCGGTCGTCGCTGCTTGGGCATGATCCGTGGCTTCATGACGAAGACGGAGAACCAGACGGTTGCAAAGGAAATGAAGCCCAGGGTCCGGGTTGCCCAGGCGAAGCCCACCCCCTGCTGCATGCGACGGAACACGATCGGATAGATGAGACCTCCGAAACTGGACCCCGAGGCTGCGATGCCGTTCGCCAGCGCTTTTCTCGTCGAGAAGTACTGTGGCAGGATGGCCACCGAGGGGACGAAAATAAACCCGTTGCCTATGCCGATGCAGAATGCCTGGGCAAGCATGGTCTGCCAGTACGCTGTTGCCAGGGACGTCATCATGAACCCGAAGGGAATGAGAATTGCACCGGTGACGATCAAGGAGCGGAAGTAGCCATTGTCGTAGGCGGGGCCTGAGACGAGCCCGACAAGAAGTAAGAGGAAGGCTTGGATGGAGCCAATCCACGAGATGTTACTTGGCGTTTCGTGCCACAGAGGGTTGGTCTCGTAGTACGTTTGGAAAACACCAAACGCGTTGATTGTGCCCCTGGAGATGGTCAACGTGGTTCATCGCCAGCAGTATGCACGCAGCCCTTACCAGCAGTTGAAGAAGAGGAAGAAGGAGCCCACAACTTGGAGCCATGCGCGGAAGCCGCCATTCGGAGGAAGACCTGGGTCCTCACTGTCGGCGCCCGATACTGGTGCGTCTGCCGGAGCAAAGGCAAGGTTGATATTCGCCTCCGCGTCGATTGCTTTCTCCACGTTCGACTGCGCCCGCACTAAGTCCGGCCTTGGGGCTGAGAGGTGTTTTTCGTCGAGCTCCTCTTCGAGAATGGTGGAGGAACTCATGATTGGAGGGAGTGGTAGCCGAGGTCAAGGGACGGGAAAAAAGGCTTGCGGGCGAAAGAACAAGAAGCAAACTCAATCACAGTCCAGATTCCTCCAGGGACAAAACAACATGGTTCTTCGACACGATCAATAGCGCGGCAAATATGCGTGTGCTAGAAAAGAAGGGATGGCCGAATGCCGAAACAGCAGGCTATGTAGAGAAAAGAAACGAAAGCAAAACGCGGCAATGGGAAAAGTGGAACAATCGCATCCATCGGAATATTGTAACTGCCATTCTGAGGCAGAGGCAAGCGACGAGAGAGCGTCATACTGTTCTGGCGGAGAAAGCGGGGACTGATCGCTGGGGAGTCGTAGCATCCAAACCTTGTTGTCCGCATCCCCTGGCGGTCTGTACGACGCACGTGTGTATGATGAATGTCTAAGGAGCGGATTAGTTATCGACGTCCTGGTGGAAGGGGCGTTCAATTGATTGATAATGATGGATGGCTGGCAGTGCTTCAACTGGAAAGAGTGCCCCATTGAGCATGGCGAGATGGAGATGCGGTGCCGAGCAGCCGTGCCAGTGACTCACGTTGCTGTCGGCTGGGGAGGCAGAAAACGAGGGCCGAGGTCGAGACGTGATGCTCCTGTAAATACTTGCCTACCGCCCATGGCCGTCTCAGGGAACCCAATTTCATCGCCGCAAATGGCCTCTGCTGAAGTGACTTGAAAACTGAGAGGAAGTCAGACGAAGCTACAAGGGAACGTCAACCTTATACAGTCATCGGCGAAAGGCAAAAACGCCGAGCGTGTATTGAGGTGCCTGCGAATTCAGGCCAGATGGTCTTTCGTGAATTGCACAACGGCCACCACTATATAGAATGCTCTATCACGCTAGCTGCAGAATCGAATTCTGTATCGAACCATACTGGTCTTATTATACATATTCTATTAGCGTAGATACATCGTGGCCGACATGCTATTAGCACCAGCACGACTAAGTATTCGGAATTTGATTCTACAGGTGGCGTGATAGAGCATTGTACAAAGTGGTGAAGACTATCTGGCCTGTCCCTGTGTGTGTGTGTGTGCACGCGACAATACAGGCCCGGCGTTTTGGCCTTTTCGCCGATGGCTGTACGGCTGTCGGATTGTGGTTCTGACAATAGTCGAATTCGTCTCACGGTGTCAGCCAGACGAGGCGTGGGAGCCGATCCTGCCTGTGTCTTCTCTCGGGCCTTCAATCTGCATCTGACGTTCCACTTGAATTCTCAGATCAATCGGATTTCCCCACATAGCTAGTCTGAAGCCAGTCCTCAGAGATGTTCAAGCTTGCACACACAGCTTCCAGCAACATACTTCAACTTCAATAGTTACCAGCCAAACAAAACGAGGGATGAAGTGCTCGAAGGCAAGCAATCTTCTCCCTTCCCCAGGACACCTTCAGAGGGTACCGGCACCGCAACCAGCATACTGTCTACAGCGAGCTAGCGACTGAGCGTACATACATGTGCCAAGGCACTTTGCTATTGACGACCGTCTCGAATAGGTACATCGATGGCAATTCCAAGGTGAGGGAACCGACGGAGTCCCGGAGTCTGGTGCTTGCATACACAACAGGGAGGCACAGAACGTCTCCGTCAATGACACCGTTGTCTGCAGAATCTATAAGGACTGTTACATGCTGAAGGTTCCTCATCTCTACCATCTTCACTGCCAAACAGGCGCAAATAATGTGAAAGAATGATCGAAACGTCATACACTTGGCAATCTCTTGGCCTATTTGATTGGTCCATAGTGAGCATTGAACTCTGTTCGAAGATCTGCTGTACCGGCACGTCCCAGTGTTCGCAATTACCACTCACCAAAAAGGTTCGGGCTGGAGGGTGGACAACTTGGGCATTTCAGGTGAGGTGGGTGATGTGGCTGATTGGCGATCTGTTTCAATACTGGTTCTACGTCCTCATCACGGCACGATTCCGGCACTGTCTCACACACCGGAAGCGCTGGCCCAAGCAATGGCGGCTCAAGATGGTAAGCCAGTAAGAATCGCATTGCAAGGCAGGGCGAGATGGAGAATGGTTAGCCTAATGAAGACCGATATAGCAGCTTCAGTTATAGTTTCACAACGCGCTCTCGGTTTACGAAGTTATCTATAAGAAGAGAGGGATTGCTTGCAAGAAGCTGACTCGAAACCAAAACTCTGAGTAAATCAGCGGACCACAGAACCTTGAACTTTTCCAATTCTACCTTATCCAACATGTCCAAAGCACTCAAAGATTTTCAGGAAGCCCATGGTTGATCAAAACCAGGTCCAAAAACTCGGGCAGAATCAAACACCAGGGAACCGCATCGCTCCGCCTAAGGCTGGTCAGAACGACCAGACTTGGCTAGACGCAGGGGAAGTGAAGAATGGCAAGAAGAGGCTCTATCTCCAAGTCAACTCACAAGCCACCAGTCAGAAGCTCAAGCACTGGACGAAAAAGAACAGGACTGACGCGAATTTGGCGTACGCAAACCTCGACGCGGACGTGCCAGACAGTGAGAACAAAGCCAAGGATAATTTTGGTTAAGATGATCATTTGGGGGGCAGGGGGCTCAATCAGCCTGGTGACTATTCCCCCGCCCGATCTCGTGCACGCGGGTTGTCAAGCGTACCAGATCCTGGGGTGGTGTTTGTGTTGTTTTGGGGGGGCGAGGCGGTCGATGATGAACCCTGGGTTTGACATGCTCCCGGTAGCATTCTAGGAGCCTTCTCTGCTCTTCCCACATTGTCTCTGCGTTGAACCAAGCTTTACTGTCGTCTTCGATTGTAGAACCAAAGCTCCTTTGCTTCCTCGGCCGTGGTATCTGGACCTTGCCGTTGGAGATAAAGCTCGAAGAGCTCTTGCTCTTGCGCCTGAACCTTATCAAAATCCAACTCTGGCGATACCCAACCGTCTTGGTCTGAAAACAAGATCTCTTGGGTATACTTCCGTAGCTTGACCCAATCTTGGTAGTCTGCGAACTGAACTTCGTGCGTCGCCAGTTCCTCTTTCGATAGAGTCATTGGGGGCCTTCCTGGAAGTCCAATTCTATCCCAATTGCAGGAAAGCTCAATAAGACAATCTTTAAGTGGCATAACACCATCCTTGTACGTTCTTTCGCAAAGCAGAAATAACCGCCGCAGGGTGTCGTGAATTCTGGTCAGAGCCAGGTATGAGTCACGGTGGCATCGACTGAGAGCAACTTCATAACATTTTGCTTGCAAGGCCTGTTCTCTTTGCGACTTTACGTACACTTGTTCGTCAAGCTCCATTCGATCAAAATCGGACGGAAGTTTAGGTTCAATTGCACCAGTCTCATAATCTTCCGGCGGAGCAAGAAAGTCTGGCCACCGTGCCTGGGTTAATGCTGGCAAGATTGAAATGAACTGCCAATCAATCACGCCAACGATGTTTGTTGGAACTTCATCAGAGACGAAGATGTTTCCCATATGCAGATCCGTGTGCCAGAGCGTTGGTTGGCCATATCGTCGCAGGCGAGGAGTTCCAGCCAAAACAGGGATTACCCTCATCGCAAGCTCCAAAAGCCGTAGATGTGTATCTCGAGATCCAAAATGTGGGCCTCGTGCACCAAGGTATTCTGTATTCTTTACATGCCATGCTCCCTGGCGAGCCCGGGCCAGACCGAAGCTACAAAGGTCAGACCCTAAGGCGGTTAGGCGCATGTACAAATTACGACAGGTCGATAAGTAACTTACAAGGTCCAGCCTCCACGTCTTTCTCCTTGGCTCGTTCGATATCTCTCAGCCAAGAATCACTAAAGATCGGACCGATGCAATAGACTCCTTTAGGGTCTTGAGACCTATCGAGAGCCACTGAACCCTCCGGTCCAAACGCGCGCAAATACAAATTTCCATGCACTGGAAATGGAATAGACGCTAGCTGACCATCAAAACTGGCAATGGCTTTGACAAGCTCAAATCGACGCAGCTCGTCCATTTCACCCCAAACGGTATGTAACTGACGTCCTGGGCATTTTTCAAGGATCATGTACTCGGCACCGACCGGGTTTGAAGGATCAGAGCTCCAGGCAAGGATATCTGGGACAGGGATTAAAGTCATTTCGCGAACTGTGGTCGACATTTGTCACAAACGTATTTGGCAGGGGAATATGAGAATCCCTACCAAGTTTCAGGGTTGCTACTTCCGATTCAACACTAAATCTTGCTGGAACCAGTTGTGGAAACGATATCTTGACAACCACCTGCCTATTGTTGGCCGTCGTAACAATTAAGGCGTTATTGAAGCCACCCTCCCGCTTGTCGATGCTGGAGACTGGAGACATGATAGAAGGTAGGGAGGAAACTAAGGCACAAAGACTGTTGACGTCAAAAGTGACATGTCTTCTCGACAGCTCAAACTCCTCATTCACAAGGAAACGTCCATTGGAGTAACTGAAGAGCTCGTTTGGGGAGATAGGCTTGCCTGTAATCATTGTTAGGAAGAAGAGTTGCATCAGGATGAGTACTTACCTTGGCAAGATATTAAAATCGTTCGATAAGACACATGGGGAAATGACTGTCTACGAGAACTTTTGCTGAAGGTTCGCAAGAAGGTTAGCATAGCAAAGTGTCCCTTCCTCTTCCGACTTCAGCGATGCCAGCGCAGCCTGCGGTCCTCGGAATAATGTATAGGATCGATGTTCGTTGGATCGAGCGCAGCAAACTGTACAGGCCATCCTTCCAACGCGCATGATCAATAATGCTCGTCAATACGCGCAGAGAGATCGGGTTGCGGCCAAAGGTTTTTCCAAGAAGAGTTTAGGCCGATTTCCCTTCGCTCACGCTCTCGGGGCCGGATTTTCCACGTCTTAGCGCCGTTCAATTATCTCGGCGGCACGGCGCCACCCCTGTCTTCAAACATTTGCTCCTCTGAAACATCTCTTCAAACACCATATTTCCCTGCCTCGATTAGACGCCGGACGCCTACAACTGACCCATGACGACAAGTGTTGTTCAGTCTCGCGCACCTTTCCGAAGATCCGTTGGCTACGGTTGCACCTCGGTGTTCAGGCCTTGTTTGCCGCGACGACAAGAATAGCTCTGCGATGGCCTTAACCCACCTCCCCCCAGCCGCAATGCCTCAGACTTGATTCTCAACAACCGCGTTGAATGAGCCGGGGACTGGTTGACGTTGCACCTTGTGCCTCACAGGGCAACTCTGGTCCTGCTCAATGATCGACGCTCAAGGGTCTGGTCAAGCCATGATGTCTGTGGCATCTACCGCTGACCAGACTTGCGGACATGTGCATGCGGAAACAAGAAATCAAGGTAGCGAACTCGAAATGGGCATACATATGGCGGTATCTCTCGTGATCCTCCAGCACGTTCACACCACATTCCATTTCCTTTGTTATTCAGCTTTCTCTTCACCTTGGAGGCGTTTGGTCACCGTCCCGATCCTTGCTCATAATCAAGCCTTTGTTTGCGCTGGACGCTGCCTGCAGGCCTATACAACCTCCTCATCAGCGAATAGTAATACCTAGTCGTCCATACAACCACTCCGAAATGAAATTCGACCTTCGTCGTGCCAGTTTGGGCAACGGAGCTTTCCCCATCTCAAATACTCGTCTTCGACCGGCGATGAAACAGGAGCAGGCACTCCCTCCACGACGACGAAATCCTCCTTTACTTCGCTTGCACAAGTTCCGTGTCATCATCCTACCCCTTCTTCTCATGTTCACATTCACCACGTTGATCCTGGGAGCCATCTATGCATACTGCGTAGCCAAACCTCACACAGACATTGGGGACCTTTTGGCCGTAGACAGCAATGCGGAAGCCGACTCCTCCATCTTCACCAAACGAGAAACAGCGGCCATCGCCACCGAAACGACGGCAGGCACAAAGAGCATTTCTTCTTCCTACGGCGAATCCGAGGTTGCCCTCCTTTTCTACACGCTCACCGTCCCAGGGCTATCGATAGTCCACAATCTCTTTGAACTCATTATGCACCACCAGACTCCACAATATCTGTCACGGCGCGGCATCTACATCGCTTTCCTCACAACCTCTTCCTTCCTCACCTGTGGCTGGATCACAACCCTAGCCTTCTGGATGCACTGCGAGCTACCCATCTTCAACCAGAACAAGGCTGGACAGGGAGTCTGCCCCATTCAGGTCCGAGGTCACTTCATGTACGGGATACATGAAGTCAGCATTGCTAGAATTGTGGTGGGATGGACCATCGTGTTGACATACATTGGCCACCTTGTTCTCCTGGGGCTGGGTTACAAAGCACAGAAGAGGACATGGAGGATCATTGGTGGTGGCAATGCAGATGGTGATGTGGAGATGTTGCACGGCGAGGCCAGAGTTGTCGTAGTCAGGTTCAACGAAGATGGCAAAGACGATGGAGGTCTGGCCAAGGAAGCAAATGTGCTATGATTGTTATGACATTATGCGACTGACGTGGTGGAGCGATTGTATAATAATGCAAGGCTTGACGCCTTGAAAATCTCGTATATATACTGACTGGTACGCCCGCCCTCGTGAGGCAACGAAAGAATATGCTATAGATGGAGTCATGCCGTAAACACGCAACCTGGACTTTGCTCACGATTGATAGATCGAGATGGGAAGATTTGGGATCCTGTTGTGCTACTACCCTGGACCTCGGCACCAGACAAAGAGGCGCCTGATGTCGTCCAGTTGTCTGTGCAAGGCGCACACTTTCCAACCATGGCATGACCTGTTCCGTCCACTCACTCACTCCCACCACTGCCACCCAACGGTCCACAATATTTCTTCTCACCTTTGGAACAAGGCAACAGCGACTCACCTATCTGCTTCTACTTCGTAGACGTCTTATTCTCTCACAACAAGACAATGTAACATCATGTTTGAAGACGCTGTGTGGCTGCTGCTCTACTCGCTTCGCATGCCAGAACACCAGGCTTCGAGATATCTTCGCTAGTCGACATGCAGGGATTAAGTCAGTCCGGCAAACTTCCCTGTCCGTCAGCCTTACGGGTCAAATCCTCGTCTGGGTGAATATCCGCTTTCATTCTGCCGTGTTCGAACTCAGGAAGAAAATCCCAGAAGCTACTTGACCGACCTACATATACAGGCCAGACTGCTGCGAATCGACACTTCATCCTCCAAACCAAAGGAATCATCCCCTTTTGCAGACCTGAAACTGGACAGGCCCCGGAGGCTAAATATCGATATCGTACCGCCGGAGTCTCTTGGGTAAGGGCGATAAAAAGAGGGAATCCCGATTCCGGCGGAAATAGTGTATGGTCAATCACTCGTACCGAGGGTGTTCAAAAAAGACCTCCTTTTCAACGGACAGTCTGTTATCTCGTATCTCGATAGAGTAAAACAAGTATTCAATTGGGTGACAAGCAGGACGTAGGTATCGCATGGCGAGCTGGCTTTGACCACCTCCCTCACCTGTCATTCACTGTAGCTTTGCGTCGGCGCCGGTCTAAGCTGGCAAGACCCGAAACCTTAACTCTAACGGGAGCTTTTCGGCTTGTCAACTTTCAGGCCACGCCGTGTGCACCAATTCGGCTCTTGCACACAAGTACACCGCAGCTGCCTTCGAGACCCAGTCACCCCGTCATGGCTACGATACTCCCCAGGCGTGGTAACTACGTCTGCCGCTCATGTCAAAGGCTCTCTACAGCGCAACCGAGTCGGCGACAATTTATCTCGCAAGTCGCCAATCCTCCGAAGCAAGAAGTCGCCTCAAACTCCAGGCGCACCATAGCCATACCGCTGAGAAAACGGGCGACGCAGAACTCAGAACTGCCAGCAGAGAACAGATTGACGCCAGCAAGGTCATCCAAGCCACCGAACACGCGAATCCCTTTGGCAAGAGCCCCCGCCGATACTATTGGTGAACCGACTCAAAAACTGAAAGAGATTGAGAAATTCGTCACTCAAGTACAGTCCACCGATGCGGCAGCAGACCACGATGATGTCCTCGAAACCCTCATGGACATGTATGAGCTGTCGAACGTGCTGGTCCACGGCACAAGGACGATACCAGACGAGGACAACTCGAACCTCCCCTCCACCTCCGCCTCTCAAAGCAAAGACCTAGAAGATGCACTCCTCGACGACCTGGCGGAAGAGAAGTCAACATCGGCAGCCTCACGAAATGTTGATTCAGTGTCGCCACAAAGCCAAATGACGCTGTCCTTCCGCACCAGCGCCGCAGCCACGCTCTCCAACCTCTCGTACACTCTTCTCCGCGACCCGAAAGTCTACATCACCGAAGATATGCTGCAGATGTATGTGCGCATACTCTGCCAGCTAGGGAAACCCGAGTACTTGCCCGAGATATTTCACCTGTATGCCACGAAACCGATCCCCAAGGCTGACACGGCCAATCCAGTCCAATACTCGTCCCCGTGGCCGAAGCTGCCCAAGTACGCCGTCCCCATTGACCTGGCAGAGGCGGCGCTGGAGAGCGCGATCCTGAAGAAGAATCTGCCGCTCGCGGTGGCGATCATCGACACCACGGTCGCGGCGCCGGCGTTCCGTACAAGCAAGGTCCTCCGTCGGGCAGGCGTGCCGGGTTTGCTTGTCGGGGCGACGCCATTGGTGGCGTACGCTGGCGCGGACTGGGTCTCGCGGTGGCAGAACACCATGGACGTCGACATGGCGAAATGGACGGCCATTGCGGGCGCGGCGGCGTACATCGGCACGTTGAGCACGATTGGCTTCGTCGCCATCACGACGTACAACGATCAGATGGCCCGCGTAGTGTGGCGGCCGGGCACGCATTTGAGCAGCCGATGGCTCCGCGAGGAGGAGAGGCGCTTCTTCGACCGCCTGGCTTTGGCTTGGGGGTTTCAGGAGAAGGCACGCTGGGGAGAGGAGCATGGCGCCGAGTGGATGCGCTTGAGGGATGAGGTCGGGGTTAGGGATATGATTCTTGATAAGACGGATCTGATGGAGGGCATGCAGTAGACCGGAGAGCGAGTAAAAGTAAATAAAAGGGGTTTGCAGATAAAGGAGTCAAGAGCACAAAGAGTACAAGCACGCGCACGACGGAAGGAACACTTCTTTCGATTCGATTGACTCTCCGTTTTCTCCCAGCGTGGGGTCTTGTTCGAGGATCTATCATCCTCGAGTTTTCCATCGACTCTTCGTCCAGCATGGAGGATTTTGTTCGAGTATCTATCCCTTGGCTTCTGGAGCGCCAGATGTCATGCTCGTGGAATTTGATTCTTGGTTTCTCGTGCCCGTCCTATCTCGACTAACCATGCGCACACATCGGTATGACTTTGAGATGGCCCATCCTACTCTGGTTGGTACATGCCACCCATCCAAAGACAGAGAGATACGCACATGACTTAGTAAAGTCTCTTGGGCGGGCTCATGCTGGCCTTGATGGTCAAGCTGCCCACGTTCTGCCATCCCTTCTTCAACAGCGAGACCAGGTAGTTGATAGCCAACATGATGTTGCTGATCAGCTCGTCCTCGGTCATGCCGACGTTCCCGACCGCGACGCCCATGCACAGCACCTTCTTCAGCTGGAACTTGATGGTGCTCTTGACCTCGATGATCTTGCTGTTGAGATCTTCGGCGTGGGAGATGGGCGTGGGAAACTTGCCGGCCTTGGAGAGACCGGGGCCCAAGAGACGGGGGATCTGCTTGATCAGGGAGTCCGAGGACAGGAAGGCGTCGTACTTGCGCGCGAGCTTCTTGATCAGCTTCTTGTTCTTGTTGAGCTTCTTCAGGTCGTCCGAGGACATGGCGTCGACGCCCGCGTGTTTGGCCCGGTCGATGTCGTGCTGGTCGCCGAGAACACTACCGTCTTGTCAGCACTCATTCTCCAGCGTGTCCGTTCCCCCCGGTTCCCCCTTCTTCTTCCTCCAGCCTTTTCGTCATGTTGGCGTTCCTGGGGTTCGGTTTCAGGGACATACCAGATAGCCATGTTCGGGCGCGGCACCGTGGGCAGCTTGATGGTCCCAGAGAAACGCTTGTCGCGCTGCGGGTCGTAGTTCTTGAGGCCTATCTGGAGCTCGACGGTCTCCAGGAAGTTGCGCTTCTTCTCATTGTTCGAGTAGTCGAGAAGAGAGTTGACATTCGTGCGAACGTGGGCTGCCGAGGGGGGCAATTGTCAGTAAAGCAGGGACAATATGCCCAGTGAAACGTCTGCTTACCGACTGTGATTTTGGACATGGTGACACAGTCTTCCAGAAGAATTTGCTAGATTCTTATGGTGTGCGCGCTGCGAGATGTTGTCGAGATTCGAAAATTGAAGAATAGAGAGAGTCGTGCGGAGTTTGCAGTTGTGCGATAGGGCAAGATAGGCTAACCCGTAGTGGAATGGTTTGTCCGAAGGTAGCTTTCTGGATAGGCAGGTTGAACGACGAAAGGCTTTACTGTGAAGACATTCGCCGGAGCTGCCAGCGATGGGTCATCATCAATGTCAAGGATCGATCAGTCAATGGCATCTACTTCCAAAATGATACAAAAGCTGCAAGCTGCAGGTGCTCAGCGAGTGGACGAAAGATGGCCCGTCGAAGGAACACCGGCCAAGTATCTGCCTGGCCGTTCGAGAGTCAGATGCGATATGTGCCTCGTGGCCCCTAACCAAAAATGTCCTCGCTATCTCGATCAACATGTGTGCGAGAACTGTTGGGAGCGGGGCCTTGTGTGTACTTGGACAGGCCACCTCTCAGGGGGTCACTTAGTCGAGCTGCCGGAACTTCATCACCGATCATGGCATACTGCTACCTGAGGTTCTGGTCACCGGTGGATTCCAAACAATCGCCGAGAAAGGTCTTCGAAATTTCCATGAGTAGACCAACGGCATCGGCAGATGGAGCTACCATGGTCCTGGGAACGAGCACCTTTCTGTTAGGTTGGAACATGGGTCATAATCATGGGCCTGGGGAAGGACGAGACGAAGAAGCTGTCTCCACAGCGAGCCGAATCAGACGTTGTATTTCGTGAGTTTCTAAAGCCACTAGAGACACGATACCATAGTAGCGGTCTCTCAGAGAGCAACATCAGATTCCATGGTATTACTTCTGCTTTAGCTTTTGACAAAGTCAATCGATGGTAGATTGCCCACATTGCTGGGTATGTATCAATTGTATCCGACTCTTTCTCTTATGTTAACCAATCCTTTCATTCCGTGATGTTGCTGGGTACAATCAATCCAAATACAGTGGGGTATGTTACATTTCCGGCATAGATCGGTTCTAGATTGCAAAGAGATGTGTCGACCTGACGATTTCTGAGGGTAAATTCCGAGGGAGCTAGAAAAGAGTACATGGAAACCCGGCTGGCTGGCCAGGAGAGGTGGCGACCAGCAATAGACAGAAACCCGGCTGGGTGGTTGGAGGTGGACGACCAGCAATAGGGCAGAAACCCGGCCAGGAGATGTGACGACCAGCAATAGGGCGGAAACCCGGCTGGCCAGGAGATGTGGCCATCCGAGGGAAGCAAATACGCATGTCCGCTCCAGAGGGAAGTCAATCCGCGTCTCTTCTCCCTAGGACTGTGGAAGCGCAGATGCTGGAACCTACGCGCTTTTCTACAGATTTTATTGTGTATTCATCTTTGTAATAGCGTTTTGGCATTGGTGACTATGTAGGATGCTGTTCCATTGTATTGTGGTGAAGTAAGAAGCATTGATGCAGTGGTACCAGATCTGCTGTCTGCAAGGTTGACCGCACATGGGATAGGGCCGAAACCCGGCCTGGGCCAGAGAAAAATTTGACAAGCTGACCCAAGGGGAAAAGAATCCTGTTTTTTTTTTGGAATGTCAGTGTTAAGAGAGACCCGAACTGTAGGTGCTTGAAACACTTACCTCGTTTTCAAAATTCAAGTGTTTGTAGTGGTTTCAATTTTCAGTTTTTTTGGTAGGTATTTTAAAATGGCTCGGAGAGAATGCCCAATTTGGGGCCTGTTGTCGTCGTCGTCGTCGTCTTTGTGGTCGTCGTCTTTGTGGTCGTCGTCTTTGTGGTCGTCGTCTTTGTGGTCGTCGTCGTTGTCTTCTTCCTCTTCTTCTTGTCCCCACCGCCCTCTGCTTCTTCTCCCGCCTCTTTCCCACACCCCCGTTTGGCCGGGACAACCGAGGCGTACTGCTGACATCCATAAGCTTGTATCATCTAAAGTGGGCGTCGAGAAGGGAGAAGGAAGCTTCTCAATTAAGCGAAGCGTTTCATGAAGGGTTGGAGAGCTTACCGTTCCCGCCTCGGCGCCCGCCGGGAGGTCCGCCATAGTGGCGTCGGTGGGGGCTGGGGAAGCAGGAGGAGGGAGAGAGAAGGGATCTACCTCTACCTAAGAGGCAAATACCTGCTCTTTAGCAGGGGCGGGGACCACTTCGACAGGAGTATTTGGCTCGCTTGGGCCCAGAGTAGGTATAGGAAGAGGTTCGATGGGCATGAAGCCCGGGAAAAGACTGTATTCTTCAGAGAGGCGCAAAGCAATCACAAAGTCTTCTGGCGCCATCTTTGCGTTGCTGCTCAAAGGAAGTAAATGAGAAGAGAGGTGCCCGAAAATCGACGTCCTCAGATCTACCCTGCCGCCAACGAGGAAGGTGCGACCTGAAAGGCACGCATCGGGGAGGCCGCGTCATCATTTCCCAACGTTGAGCTTCTTGCCATCAACGGTAAATTCTTACCTTAGGTCCTCTGAATCACTGAGATGCTGAGGGCAATATCGAGAACGTATGGTGAAGCTGTACTTCGAAGCCATAGATTTTTCCGCCTACATTGGGGCTTGGGTCTTGTAACAGTCTCGGATCCCTGTGTGCTGGAAGCAATACACTTCTTTTCGAAGAACAAGACGATAAATGCTTTAGTCCTTTGCATTGCACATCAATGTACATGCAAATAGCCATTCGATCGTCCTCAACTCGTGCTGCTCCTGTCCACCGTTTCCAACCCGCAGCAGTAAGAACAGCATGACGTGTGGCCACGGACATGTCTTCGACACGCACGTAGCAGGAATTGGATTTCCTGTTGCTGCTTTGAAGCAACTGAACCGAGCTTGCTCATGAATAGCCCAAGTCAGGTCCCAGTCAATTGTACGAGAAGATTTCTTGTGTGACGGCCCGCAAGCTTGCTAATCAACAGAGCATCCAGCACCTGCAGACTGTGTTCCCAGCCATCGACGAAGCCGAGTACCTGCTGCGCGACCTGCTCTATTCGCAGGTGACTTAGGGCCTTTGTGTCCTACAGAATATTTCAGACTAATCCAAAAAGAGATTGGCGGGTTTACGCAAGACGCAGAGCGGAGAGCTTATCCGACGGCAGCTCCTTGGCTATGCCAACAGGCCCAGGAGAGCGTGCCGAGATGCCATCAAAAGTAGACATAAAATCGTCTCCCAAAATTGGCGGCTTCTTCTAGACTGGAAGGTGTTCGTATTGAGAATCGGGGCTGATGCTACCTTACCATGCGACCATATCAAGAGAAGCGCCCGAGTGAGTCATGGCTGGCATGAAATCTGCATAGAGATCTGTTGATCCCGCCACAAAGTATGTCGCAGGGGATTTACCGGTCATCCGCACCCTCACTCCGACGCCAAACTCGACCGTGACCATGACTTGTTTCTCCATTGACCTACTTCCCAATCCCGCCACAGATCATGACACGCTCCTCGAATACTCGGCGAGATTCAAAAGGCTCCGACTCAGAGGCCTAAAAGAAGACCCGAAAAGTTTTATGTCGAAGTATGAGAATGAAGTCGACCAGCAACAGGATTTCTGGTTGAACAGGCTCATGGCGGATCGTGTCGTTCACCTGGTCTTGGCTCGCGAGGACGGAGCAAATTCGAACAAGGCCTTATTGGAGAAACAGTGGGTTGGATTCGTGGTCATCTCTGCTGGTCCCAGCGACCAAGCCGGGGACAGTTCTTCGCCTGCCGAATGGTACATGGCGGCCGTTTATATCGAACCTGAAGTGCGCGGTCAAGGACTGGGAAAGCGTCTCGTTCAAGCAACCATCGACTATATTAAAGACCATACCCCAACGGAGGAGAGTAAACCCGTATGCTGCTTTACGAGCGTCCGTCACGGCAATGACAACGCATTGGAGCTTTATCAGAGACTTGGATTCCGCATCATCGACCAAAACAAGCACATAGAAAAAGACGGGAAAGAATATCTCGTGACAGATTTGAGGATTGATATCCAGCGGGATAAATGAATGCGGATTTCGGTCAGGAGACTGTCACGGTTGTCTGGTCTTGGGTGCTGTGCCCTGCACATTGTTCGAAGATTGAACGGCACAATTGTCCACGAGCAAAGGCCAGTCTCCATTATCGTTACATACAAGTCGGCAGTAGAAGAGGTCTTTGGTAGCTTCAGGCAGTAATCATTTGACGGTGATAGTCGTTTGATGGGCCAGGATGTACCCAGTACAAATAATTAATGGCCAGATCTCGGGAGCGGCTGAGCCAAACCCGAAAAATTGGAAGGTTTCTACCTCGTACGGCAGGAGGCCTTGGCACGGCGTGAATGCGAGTCCTTGTCGCAGGCCACTCAACTATCCGCTCGGGGCACTCCATCTTGAGAACTTGTCCACTTCCAGACTGACATCGTCCATCGACCGTCTCGAAATCGTCACGACAACGTCCATTTCGAATCTCGACACTGTACTGCCTGCTCCTTCGACAGGATTAGTGTCGCTCCGCCCTTTCGGTAAGCCAGATTATTACAGCTGCCTGTCCCGAAAATCCATCCCGCGCTCGAGGACAAAGTGGCCACACAACATGTGCTTCCGACCTGCGCACTGGTGACAGAGATGTCCTTGGGTGAAGCTTTATATTTCACGACATCCCACGGCCTTTTTCATTTTCCTCTTCATACTACCAGATCACTGCGACTCTTCCAATAAAACCTAGCTGACCCCGTTTGCCAGACCGCCTTATTCCAAAACTCCCTCACCTCGCGACTTCCGGGTTGAATCACAAACATGGGTCTTACATTCTCGAAGCTGTTTGACCGACTATGGGGAAAGAAAGAGATGAGAATTCTGATGGTCGGTCTTGACGCTGCCGGAAAGACCACTATCCTGTACAAGCTCAAGCTTGGTGAGATTGTGTATGTGCTATCAGCTCCTGCTCGGAACCCTTCGCGCACATTGCCAAACTCATACTGACGTCTGACAGCACCACAATTCCCACTATCGGTACGACGAGAGCCTTCTTCTCACCTTTCGCTTATTAACCCGTGTTCACAGGCTTCAACGTCGAGACTGTCGAGTACAAGAACATCCAATTCACAGTGTGGGACGTTGGTGGGCAAGATAAGATCCGGCCTCTGTGGAGGCATTACTTCCAAAACACTCAGGGCATCATCTTTGTGGTCGACTCCAATGACAGAGATCGTATTGTTGAGGCACGTGAGGAACTTCAGCGCATGCTCAACGAGGACGAGTTGCGCGACGCTTTGCTCCTGGTCTTTGCCAACAAGCAGGATCTTCCAGTAAGCTTTGCAGGCATTGGGTTCATTGTTCTCTCGCTGACGTATTCCAGAATGCCATGAACGCTGCTGAGATCACCGACAAGCTTGGTCTGCACAGTCTGCGACAACGAGCCTGGGTAAGATCAACCAAAATTGTCCCACCGCGCACAGTTGCTGATCTTTTATACAGTACATCCAGTCCACCTGTGCCACGTCCGGTGATGGTCTCTATGAAGGACTCGAATGGTTGAGCAACTCCCTCCGCAAGGCCGGTCACTCCTAAACGACTCCATTGTGCAAGCACGAGCCACGGACACCGGAAAGAAACAGTCACCTTGAACACAACAATGCTCCCCACACAGCGTATCTCTCCAAATTGTCTCCGCAGGACCTGCAGTCATTCTTAGTGTGTCCGAAGAATTAAGTCGTGGCTGCAGCCAGCTTGCACGGTGGTAGGGTGAATAAGATGACAAAAGCCCCCTTCATTCGACGCATACTCACGATCTGCTTTGTGTCTGGTGTGTCCCACGTCTCACATGGTTTTCCTCGGGGGGAGTTGAGTCTCTTAGGTAGTGATAGTTCTGACCTTTTTGTGCAAATTGCTGGCATACCTTGGTTTCGGCGGCAGGATCCGGGACCTGTAACTCCAACTATTGCAGAAACACGAAGACAAGGATGCAAGCAATGAATAGAATTGGTTCTCTTGAATGTTCTGTTTGCAACGATAATTGTGTTGCCTGTCAATCCAGTCGTACAGCCGTCACCTCGTGCAGCTCCACTTGTCGCCCCGTAAGGTGAAGGCAGAGCCAAACTCCGCCGCGCAGCATGACGAGTTCCCCAATTGTCAACTCGGGCACCAACCACTGCACACCTCAAGAGGGTGCCACGAACAGGCATATCACAATAAGCCCGTATTGATAAATGAATATTTGCAGAGTGGCTGCCTGTTCCTCTTGCAGTCGTCACGGCGTTTGTACACACTCGGGCCATTTCCCACCTCACGCGAGCCTCCGTCGTCGTCTGTCGCTGCCCAAACACGACTCCTGTTGGAGCGACCACTGTAACAATACTTGAAGAACGAGCGACAAGAGCCGCAGAATATCAGTATCTTGACAGTCAACATCATCATGCCTGCTCCACCCCCTCCACCTCCGCCGCCGCCTCCTCCCCCTCCTCCAGGTATGGGTGGTCCTCCACCACCTCCGCCTTTACCTGGGAACTCTCTCCCTGCGGCTCCCCCGAAGTCAGTTGCGAAAGGTCGGGTACGTTACATGGCCCTAGGGTGATCGCCGGAACAGAAAATGATAGATTGAACGCGTGCGAGGCAAGTTGCTGACATCATGCACAGGACGCTTTACTGTCGGATATTACAAAAGGCGCAAAGCTGAAGAAAGCCACCACAAATGACCGTTCAGCACCTCTGGTAGGCAAAGTCTCAGGCGGTGGGGGAGGACCTGTTGCAGGAGCACCACCGGTCCCCGGAGGGCTAAAGCCTCCCAGTGGCCTCGCGCCGCCTGTTCCAGGTGGAGCGAATCGAGCCCGAAGCCACAGTGACGCCGGACGAGACTCAACAGTCAGCCTCGACGGCCCGCCACAATTGGCGGGATTACTTGCTGGAGGCATTCCCAAGTTAAGGAAGACCCGAGGAGGAGTTGAGACTGGAGCCGGCGCAGATGGTGCTCATTCAGACTCCGAAACGTCTATGCCAGGCCCTCCGCGGCCTCCTGTTGCGGCACCGCCTCGTCTACCATCGATGCCTGCTCCTCCGATACCGGGTCTCAGACCTCCTCTGCCAGGATCAGTGGATTCTGCGCCAGCAGTCCCGAGTCCACTCGCCAACCTGAAGAAGCCTCCTCCGAAACCACTGTCCAAGCCATCATCCGTGGCCAACCTCTTGGCTGGAAAGCCACCTCCGCCTCCGCCGGCTTCACGCAAAGTGAGCGCTGCTGCTCCTCCACCCTCGGCACCACCCCCTCCGCCTTCGTCATTTAGTTCTATTCCTCCAGCACCGCCCCCTCCCCCTCCGCTCCCCTCAATAAGCCCGGCTCCCCCAGCGCCGCCTCCACCACCACCCCCGACGGCAAGCCCGTTATTTGCACCTCCTCCGCCGCCTCCTCCATCAGTTAGCCCAGCTCCTCCTGCCCCGCCTCCGCCACCGCCGCCGACAAGTTCAGCACCCTCATTTGCACCACCACCGCCGCCCCCACCTCCTCCGCCATCCCTACCGCCATCCACCTCAGCAGGACCTCCCTCAAGATCAACACCACCACCACCACCTCCTCCCCCTCCAGGTCCACCTCCACCGCCCAGTCAACCACCAGCAACAAACGGAGCAGGGTCATCATTAGCACAGAGAGCAGCTGCAGCTGCATTTGGCAGGCAATCCTCATACCAGCCTCCGGAGGCTCCTTCATCACCGTCGTCTCCCATTTCACCTCCAACATCTCGACGCGTTTCTCAGATCCCATCGCACTCAGGACTAGACCCGAGCTCATACACACTGACCAATGGAGGCTCATTTGGTGGCCACTCCGGCGGATCAGGTGGTCCGATCCGTATCGAAGACAACCGGTGGAAGTTCCAGGATGAGAGCCAATTACCTCCGCCGCGGCAGTTTACAGGGGTGCAGAAGAGATATCGGGCAGGAAGGGGGAGTACTGTTCCCCTTGATCTTGCGAGCCTGGAATGAGAAGGCACTAGTGAAAGGCAGTCATCACCGTTCACGGGATCCAGACCGTACCATCGCTCCCCATGGTTTGCAACATCAGAATCAACGGTCCACATATGATGCGTTAGAACATTTGCTGTTGGAATCCCGGTTCACGGTCTTTGTGATTATCGGTTCCCTCTCATCAAGTCTCATGAGAGCGACGCTCCCTGGGGACTCCATGATCGTGCGGAGAAGTGAGGAGGCCACGGGAAATACATCCGCACGTCAGTTGAGCAGGACAAGAAGCCACGAACCTGGTGGAGGATCTCGAAACCCTTTGGGTAATGTCTGGCAAGTTGGGGAGAAGACAGCGATCGTGGATCAGAATGTCTGGGACATCATCACTGAAAGTCAATGTGGATGGGAGCAATACTGTACGGCAAAGGCGGGTAACACGGGGAGATCAAAGGACGGTCGAAGCAATAACGGTTCGAAACAACAAGACGAGAACCCCGTGGCAGTTGTAGAATGAAAAGTAAGGCGGGATCTATGGATGGGAAATCAATTCTGCTTGGAGACTTGGCCATGCTGTGCTGGGGTTCCCGCCATCTATTTCCTATACACATTCCTACCACTCTCAGTTCGGCCACTCTCGAAGCTTGAGATTTTTCACTTATCCTTGACCCCTGCCTTTGGTACCTCTTCGTCGCCGGGATATTCACTGTCCTGTCACCTCCCCCTGTTTTCCCGGCCAGAAGTTCATCAACCAGTCCCCCGACCGAACCCTCCCTGACTACAAAACCCCTGCCTCACCACCCTTCTTGCCCGACTTTCTTTCTCTCTCACCATCACCCCAACATCTCATCCACCCATCGGGACATTTTCACTCGAGTCATCCACCCTGCTACCCCCATTCGAAGATCATCTACCTGGTATGTACTTCGGATGTACCTTGCTGTCGTCCTCTCGATATATTTGCGTTAAAGCTGACCGAGCTCGAGGGGATCGCATCGCACCAACGGCGTAACTTCAGATCCAGAACACAAGAAAATACAGAACCTCAACTCTGACACTAAGTTGGACTCGACAGCCGTCAAAATGCCCATGAATTGGAATGACGAGGCCGACGCCCGGGTACGTTTTGTCCTTCAGCGAGTTTATGCCTCTAGGAGTGAAAGCTATTGCTATTCCTTCCCCCAACCCTTCCCCTTACGGTGCCGAGAGAGCGAAAACTCAACGCAAAAGCGATTCGAAAACAGAGGCTGACTTGATTTCCCGACACGTAGCTTTTTACTGCCGTGCTGGCTACTACAGATGTGAAGATTGACTGGAAAGCAGTAGCTGCGATCATGGGTCCTGGTAAGTTTGCTTTCCCTTTGCGGATTCTGACCTTGTCCCTACTCGAAATGCACTACAATGTTGTCGTTAGTTGCACAAGACAAAGATGGTGTAACAGGATGGGATGAGTCTATATGGGCGTGCCCGCGCCCTTGCCTTGCCCTGCCCTGCCCTCACCTTTCATGTCTAAGTTGGCACTCACTTCGCCTCACAGCATGCCTATCTGTTGCTGTTGACGAGGGGATGTGGATGTGGATTGCTGGACAAGATATGCTTTCCCACCTTCATCCCATTGTTTGACACCCCCAATCATGTTCGCCATCCCTTTAATTCCTGACTCCCGGTTTCTTGATTTAAAAGTCCCCAGCTAACAGCACGAAATTAGAATGCACGCCCAAGGCTCTAACTCACCGCATCGCGGCCATCAAAAAGAAAGCTGGCGCATTGTCGACCAACGGCGGCGGTGTCGCTACCCCTGTTCCCGCTTCTTCTCCCGCCACTCCCGATACTCCTCCGCCCGCCAAGCCAGTGAATCCACGCAAGCGTGCCGTGAAGTCTGATGCGACTGTGAACGGCCATGTCGAGGTTACCGGACCAGCGGCTAAGAAAGCAAAGACGAACGGCAGCACTCTAAAGGAGACTAAGAAGTCTGCTCCTCCCGCTCCAGAGGTCGTGAAAGGACAAGACGGCAAGAAAGTCAAGCA
Organism: Phialophora expanda; assembly: GCA_016109585.1. Classification (NCBI taxonomy): domain Eukaryota; kingdom Fungi; phylum Ascomycota; class Eurotiomycetes; order Chaetothyriales; family Herpotrichiellaceae; genus Phialophora; species Phialophora expanda. Next base: position 554,103 of record JADWPR010000005.1, on the reverse strand, counting down.
CGAAGGTGATGAGGACGGCAAGAAAGTCAAGCACGAAGGTGATGAGGACGACGAACATGACGACGCCGCTGCCGGTGCGTGAGGATGAGTCTTAGGTCGAATTGTTTGCCGTCATCGGTGGTGGTCGTGTGGAGGGTTTTTCTGTCTCCCTTCCCCATCGACAACCATGACATTACACGCAGAGACACAGACCTGGACATGGACATGAACAAGGACACAGATGACGGGCAGACCGAGCAGAATTAACCAGCAGGAGACTGTATTGGCATTGGCATTGGCATTGCATTGGAATACAGCACAGCACGAGGCCGCGCAGCACAACAGGAAACCGACGGAGCGAGCTGAAATTGAGCTGGATCTTGAAATGCAACTTGATCTCTACACGGTGTAACCAAATTCGGACCGGACCGGAGTGAAGCGTAGCAGAGCGGAATGGCCGAACCTCAAGCGGTCGATCGCGGACATGGATCAGTCAGTGAGTCAGTTCGTGGGTCAGTCAGTCAGTGCAGGAGACGCTCGTACACATCCACCACTAGTCGCACAACACTCCGTTCTTTCCTGCTCTGTCCGGGGACATGATTACCATAAGGATTGCTTGGCTGACGCTGGGACGTGAATACAATTAGCAATTGCACTATGCAAAGCACAGACAGATCTTGGATACGAGCTCTCCCTGGACCTCATCGCATGCTCATGGTTCTCATCCGCGTCTCGTATCGTCATCTCGCACCAAGGCGTTCGTTGGCAAGGAAGCGAGATGTCCCGATGATCTAGTAATTAACGCTTTGCTGATACCGGATGCGATGGGACCTTTGATCGCTCTCTCGCTCTCTCGGCGAGGTATTGTTCTTCGGCGGGGCCTTCAATGAAGGGATATCGGATTCTTCAGCACGCTTGTTTGCTTGCTTGCTTGCTCGCTCGCTCGCTTCCTTTGATTCTTTGATTCTTTTAGGCTGTATACAATACAACGCGCTCACTTGCTCTCGTTCTTCGAGACTGTATACAAGACGCTCAAACGGTACAGCACAGCACAGCAAAGTCTACCGCCGTTGGAAGCAATACCAGAGATCCGCCTAACTATTAGTTTGTCGTCGCCCAGTCACAGTAGAATCCAGCGGGAAAAGCAATGGGATGCTCACGCCCAGCCACCCTTGCCCACCTTGTATAGCGAAGCACTAAATCCGTCTACAGTACGTAGCCTTGAACCCGAATCCCAGACGGTACCTTATCCACCGGCGTATCCGTTCGGAGCTTCGCAAGATTGATATGGATGTCATGAGTTTAGAGATCGGGGTTTGTTGCAGCAGTAAAGTTTCAGGGCTCAGGGATCAGGCCTCAAGCATGAAGATTCCCTCCTCCACCTCGCCATGAATCTCAGGACTCTCCCCAAAGAGTGCCTTACCCTTCTCCACGCGAGACTCCCGCGAAGCTTGCTGGACCGAGCCATCTGCGCCGAGAATGCTGAGCCAGAAGCGTTCCATGTAATGCCCCTCTTCTGGGTTGACGTCCTCCAGACTCTGAAAGTATTCATACGCCCGTGCATATACTTCCCGAGACCGTCGCTGGATGGTTTGACGTGTGGCGGCGAATAGGGCTCCTTGCGTCCACCGGATCTCGCTTGGCGGATTGGTCCATCGTGGGTCTGTCTTGTCGGTCGTGCCGTTGATCAAGTAGTTGAAAAATTGCTCGGGTGTATACTTGCTGAGATGGAGGCCTTTACCGCGTCGCTCGACCCAAGATGGCAGATACTTGACGCCGTCCCAGTCGGAGAATGTGTTGATCTTGCCGAGAGGGAGGATACTGCCTTGGGGTTTATTCTGGGCTTGAACGCTTTCACTCGCCGTCAGACCAGGGAGGTCTGTCAGACGCTTTGCCATGCCTACGATCTCATCCAGTGTAAGATCCGTGTGAGCGGGTGTACCGTCATTGACGTCGTGAATGTTCCCTTGCAGGAAGAGGGTCACGTCGGCGAGGGAATCGTAGTTGTGAACAATGTGGTGGAGGTAGGTATGGGATTCGCGGCCCCAGTTGGGAAGTGCCTTGGCTTCTCGGTAGAGAGACGAATCGGTTGGGGGTTGGCCTTTGCTATACACTGAGGCGAGGTTCGAGTAGGATGAGAGCCAGTCCAGGGACTCATTGTAGTGGGCGACGACGATGTCGAGATGGCGGGTGTCTGGTGTTGGCGGAAGCGAAGGCGATGAGGTGATAGAATGACATGGGCTGAGATCTGGGGTGAGCAGGTTGGATGATGAGGAAGTCATGGTTGATGTTTGATGAAGATTTCGAGGAGACTCGATTCTCAAAAGCAGCTTCTTCAATTGCTGTATGCTTCAACCGTTGTACGTGTTTGACGATGATACTCGCTGGTTTGGTATACCGTCACAAGCAACGTGATAAACAGTTGCGATCAAGCTTGTGTCGGTTCGTGCTCGGCACCGAAGGCAAAGAAACAAACCACGCAGCCGCCGTGTTGAAACTGGAATTATTGCAAAGGGGTATAGAGCATCGTGAGGAATGGTGAATCGCAGGGGTACTTTGCGTGGACGGTTACAGCGGCCTCCACGAGGGCAGGGACGAGTACTCGACTTGTGCGACGGCTCTTCAGCAGAGCAAGCCTTGCATAGATCTCTCCACCAGCTCAATGAGACCAGCGATAGAGGATTTGTGAATGAAAGGAAGGACCGTTGAATCGTGCGTCGACCGTCGGTACAAGATGGGGGGGGCGACCTGTTTGTTAATAGTACGGGAACCCAAAGGTACCTGGCGGAGGCTGACCACTGCCGCGGGTATAACACCCTTGGACTTGGAGTGAGAATAATGCCGTATATAAGATGACGTAGCGTACACAGCCTCAGGAGGGAATCATGATTTGGATTCAGTGATCATGGAGACAGTTTCAGCCCCGTTTCTACGACCAAGGTACCGCAGCCTTCACGATGATGGGGCTGCCACTGCCACATGTCAACCCTGGTCGAAATCGAGGTCCTGTAGCCCTTCCGTTCCGGGTGTTGACTAAATCGTTAGCAAACTCCCCCGCCTTGATCACTAGGTCCGATAGCGATATATTTTTCCCGAGGGTTGTCGACCGAGTCCAGGCATTGGTGTTTCGTTGGGCAGGCACCCGACGAGCACCATCTTGCATTTCAGATGCATGAATGCAGTTCGTTGCGCGTCTTGAGGACCCACTGTGGCATCTGAGCAAGGCAGAGACCAGTCGCATTGCTGCAAGCGTGGTCGCGCTGATTCATGAGGTGGCGGACAAAGCTTACTTTCACCAGATCGGCCAGCCATAGAGGAGACAAGGCAAAGATCGAAGTTTGTTGCGGCCGAGGAATGGCGGGCGCGCTTGTCTGTAAGCTGAAAAGGCCTGAGGAACGCCGGGCGGCGCGCCGCGACAGAATCAGCAGAATCGTACAACATGTCTGACATTGCGACATCTAAGTTTCTGGCATGTGGCGTTGGGGACGTTGTCTGAATTGGGATCCGGGGCGCCTGAACACCTGAGGCGTGCTGATAGGATTCGGCTGAGGTGATATGGACGGCGTTGGTGCCATGCACTACTCCGCATTTTCTGGGGTTGACGGAGCACCGCGTACAGCAAGACTCGTGGTGGTTTGGAGAAATTGGCGCTGCTGAGGCTGCGATCCTGGTACTCCGTAGTGATACACAACATCGACTGCGAGGAGAGCTGTCGCACCTGTTACGCCCGGTTGAAGTCGCTTCTCGTCGCTTGACTTGGCAGCTGAAAAGAGAGCAAGCCACTGGACGCGGAGTAGTTCGACGGCCAGCCAGTACATGTGCATCTAGTGTTAATCTCGGATTTTGCCCGACGGTCTTCTTTGCACCGTAACCCGGTGCGTTCTCTGGAACAGACTGACGCACAGCCGGTCCCTTCTGTCCAAGCAAACACAGCTCCCATAGCGGCGAGAGCGGCACTCAGGTAGCGGGGTTGTGCTTGCTCTTCTGGAGAGCCAAGCTACCAACTTGGGCCGGGCTGCTTATCAAGGTCTCACTCCGCCACCTGATCTTCGAAGTACGCAAGACTGTGGTTTTTGTGCATAACGTCTTTGCTTGTTTGTCAACTGATCTGGGGGACCAACTCGGCGCCATCAAAGTGGTCAGACGGTCCTGCACCCCCAGAACCGGACGATAATTTCTAAAGGATGCCAGATAAGGAATTCAGCAGTCACGTCTGAAATGCTCCCACAGAAGGCTCAAGGTGCAGTACGCCTCGTGGTTCTCATCATCAGAGATCACCTGTGAGTCGATGATCGACCGACATAGGCCTCCATTACTCAGGTACGCTGAACGTGCGTCGTGGTTCCGAACTCCGATCTGCCAGGACATCCCACTACTGGACGGTCAAGACAATTTCAACCCTGGAAAGGGCATTTGTTTGGGCCACCTGCCAGTGCACCTCAGACACACACGCAGTTCAAGCAATAAACTGACGTGCTTTTTGCTAGTGGTTCAAGGATTTCCGCATGTTCCCGGCATTTAAATGTAGATGCTGACGCAGGATCGACTGGGAATCTGCATCTCGTGCGAGTAAGCATGTTCCTCGGCTGCGAGGCGTGTTCACCTCTGGATTCAATCTTCTGGACGGGGAGAGCTGTATGTGGTAAGTCAAGGGGAGCTAGATCCGGCAGTCGAAGATTCATTCACACTCGAGAAAATGTTCCCTCTTGGGGCACTTGATCATTCAGCTTTGCTCCGTGTGCCAAGGACCAGCTGGCATGGGAAGCACACTCATTATGTTCGGAGACGTCGTCAATGGAAGGTAAGAGTCCCAGTGCAGACCAACATGAAAAAAATTGCCAGTGATCAAACGCTGAAGCCCCTCGAGACGCCAAGCTTTGCCAAGCTACGCTGTCTCCACTCCCGTTCGCCTACAAAATTTCTTTACTGCGCTCCCTTCGACCTCGACCTTCTTTTTCTTCTCCATCATCAGTAGAGGTGTTAACATTACCTTATGTTATACATCTACCGGAGCTCCACTACGGTGGCTTGCTGAGGGTTATTCTCATGTTCGATGGATCTCCTTCCGTTCCCGGCTTCGCAGACGAAGTTGCACCGTCCTTTTTCCCAATCACATATGGTTGCATGCCAGTCGGTGGCGTGTAACTGTGGAGGAGATGCTACAAACATACACATCAAACGCAAAATGCTGTTCAAGACACTTTAGGAATCGGTGGTTTACCTGGAAGGGCAACCCCAAGGTCGTACAACTGCAAGACCTGTGTCATGAAAGAGAAGTGCATTTGAAGTCAATCCTGAAGGGACCCTCGCGTTGGATGAATTGTGCTCCTCATCACAGAGAACAATCCTAGCCTTTTCTCCTTTTCCGGCACGATACTGCCACGGGCACCTCGCTATGAACTTTTGTCAAGTTGAATTTTCGTCCAGCCGTTTCAGTCATTAGTATCCTCTATTGTAGTTCCGATCGGTATCTTTCTTGGTCGCATCCCTCAAGCTCATAGGGGCCCGCTCAGGAGACTGCCATCCTTCCCGCTCTGCCCAGCTGAATTCTTTCCCCCGTGCCTTTCTCATCGCTCCGTAGGGTGGCCCAACTCACGGATCCGTCGCTCTTCACGAGGCTCAGCTCTAACTTGGTGCCCATGATCTTGTATTGACTCTTCTCCGGGTCGATTTGCGCGTACAGGGGCACTACAGTCGTGAATTTCTTCCCGTCCTGAGTTGGTAAATCCAGATCCACTGTGAGCCCGTCGTTGCTGAATTCCACCTTTGCCTTGTCCTTGTCGATCTTCTTGAGGTAGAAGCTGACAATGACGCTCGAGGCGGTCTGGTAGAAGTCGTTCCGCACGTGTTCGACCCGTTGTTCGGATTGTTTGGCGGTCTCGCCGTCGACTCCGCCCTCTGCCTTCTTTCTAGGCTTACCTACATAGCAGTGCCTCTTCCTGGTTTTACACCCCTCGATCTTCATGAATTCGTCGAATTCAAGGACCCGTCTTTTGCAACATGTCCATCCTTTGCTTCCCTCGTGGAAAAGAGGCACGCCCGGGTGGTATATGCACTCCTCCTCATCTCTCGGGATTTTGTCATCTCTTGACTTTCCGCATCCCCTTCGCTTGCAGGTCGCGCGCGGGGAGATCTCTGCATCCGGGTCGTCTGATTCTTCTTCCGGGGGCTCAGGTTTGGGTGTTACGGAAGGCGAAGGCCGCTGCGGGGCTGCCAGTGGCCGGGTGATCGGGGCGGGCGCTGGTATCGGTGCGGCGGCGACAGTATTTGAGGCTTCCACTGCTTCCGGTTTGGGAGCTCTCACTGGGGTGTCGTCGATGGTGGAGTGTCTGCCTTTGGTGCAGGGAGGGATGTCAAGGAACTCGTCGAAAGTCAAGACGCGGGGTTTACAGCACATCCAACCTGTCAGCATAGCATCGTGTTAGCATCATCCTATCGTTAAGCCTCGAGATGCAATATAGTCGACAAGAACGAAAGCAAACGGGGACTTGTCGACACACCTTTCTGTCCCTCGTGAAACTCTGGAGGTCCTGGATGATATACGCATTCCTCATCAGGGTCGGTGAACACCTTCCCGCACCCCTTATGGACGCACTTTTGCGCCATCCTGTCCGCAGAAGTCTGTGTTGTAGATATCCAAAGTCGATGAAGAGAGTACAAGTATGGCAATTCTGGACTGCTGAGTGGCAGGAGATGCTGACGGGGTCGGGTCAATCTGGGCACAGAGAGGTGAACCTTAACTGATCATTTTGGGCTTCATGCTCAAGAACAATTCGATGATGGACCACTTTTTTCTACTGGGGGAATTTCGTCGACCAATCTCAAAATTGACACAGGCTTCTGGAAGGATCTGACGCAATGACCCGCCGCGGTAGAGCCTCGTCAGACCGAAACGCCAGCCTTGTCAGCCACTACAAGTACCCCTCACCATTGGATATTGTAGGGACTGAGCGTCTTGGAGTAAAACACATTTACTCCAAGGCTTCACCTTACAGTACTTCCTTGGAGACTTGCAGGACGGCTCGGAGACCTCAGGTTGTCCCCACGGCCGGACACCATGGTATCAGGCGGCCTACTACTTGCTGCCGAAAGATATCAGGGCTTACTCGAAACTTCCTAGTTGACCTAATGAATCGTTGTACCGCGGCCCACTTGATGAAAGCGGCCCCCTGCGAGTGCTTTGCTCTGGCCCCACAGTCATGCGGCGAAGAGGTCAGCGCGTCTTACATAGCACGAATAGGGCAATGTGTTAAGCTCGTCCTGGAAGCCGTCTTCCCAATATCTACTATTCGTTGTAAAATAGCATACGCTTCCTCGCGTCGGTGTTCGTGAAACACCGTGCATGAAGCCCCTCGAGAAAGGATTTGTGATTCTTGTTGAATTTCTTTCTCAGACCTGCTTGTTCCTATTGCTGTGTCCTAAGGCTGGCAAGTACTCTTGAACGCAGTTCAAACGGGATCTCTTGACGCACCTTGTAGCGGCCTTCAAGAAGAGCTATGTCGACACAACTTGGTAGTGGAGGCCCTGTGGCGTATTATTCGGGCAACGTCTTCACGGCTGAAGGTGATGGAAGCCGGGCTGAGGCTTTCATCGTCTCTGAAGCCGGTATCTTTGCAGCGGTCGGGAGCAACAGCGAGATCCTCGATATCGCTAGACGCGAGAACCTCCCGGTCTTCGACTTGCAAGGTCAATTTGTCATGCCGGGGATCCACGACGCTCATGTTCACATCCTTCTGGGAAGTCTCTCCTCTTCGTCATACTTGCAGCCGGGGTTGGACGCGACCATGTCGAGTATTTGTGACAGGCTCAAATCGCCAGAATGTGCCTGCGAACATGCACACGTGTTTGGTGACTGGATCGTAGGGTCCCTCTACCGCATCGACGACTTTGACCGAGAAGCTCTAGACAGAGAATATCCCGACACACCGGTGCTTTTACGTGGAGGCGCAGGGCACGCAATGTTCATGAACACTGCCGCCCTCAAGAGGTCAGGGTACAGCTTGACAGAGCCAGATGGACCGCACGAACAATACTTTCGCCGGCCAGACGGATCCCTAACGGGTGAAGTGACGGAGTTGGCCATGACAAAGGCGGCATTGGCATTGCCCGAGCCCGAACCATTCCATGTGTAAGGTCACTGCTTCTGGGGACTTGATCCTTCAAGATGTCCATTGCTGGTCGACAAAGGCCCAAATCTGACTGGCTGTTGCAGAAAACGAAGCATACTGGAGGGGATACGCCGGCTACACTCAGCGGGAGTGACGAGTTTCCAGGAAGCAGCTTCGAACACGACGATCTTGAAGGCGTTGTGCGAGCTTGACGCAGCTGGCGAACTGAAGATGGACGTGCAAACGCATATCGTCTACAAACCAGAACAGCTTGCAGAGGAAAGTTTCAAGACGTTGCATGAGACGCTCGATAACGCAGCCAGCTTTGAATCAGCACATATCAGTACGAATTTTGTGAAGTTCATGCTGGATGGCGTCCCGCTGCACCCCTACTATACACATGCTGGTCTCACAGATTCAGGAGAGATTGACGAGAGCAAGATCCAAATTGACGATCTGGCGGAAGCTGTCGCTAAATTTGACGCCAGAGGGATGACTTGCAAGATCCATTGCACCGGGCATGGAAGTACACGTCGAGCACTGGATGTGTACGAAGCTGTCAGAAAGAGAAACCACGCCGGGCCAAGGCACGAGGTCGCCCATTGCAGTGGAGTCCACGAGGGTGAGTTGTCCTTGTTCCCCTGCCATGAATGCGGCTGACGGACAGACGATTACCCTCGCTTCAAGCAGCTGAACGTGACTGCTGAGATGTCTCCGTCGATGTTCTTCGTCCATCCCGTCACCAGTATGAGTAACGGACTGATGGACTGGAATTTCGGCAAGATGCTCAACCATGGAGCTCATCTCACCATTGGAAGTGACTGGGCATTCCAAGATCCGGCGATTCTTCCCGCCTGTGCCCTCATAGTCGACAGTATTGCTTCCGCTCTGTCCGACGCATCCGACGCAAAAAGCAAGGCTGCTGAAGTGATCTGCAGGATCCTAACAGTAGCTGGAGCCACAGCCACCGGGCGAGAAAGCACGACTGGAACTATTGCGGTTGGCAAGAAAGCCAACTTCATCCTTGTCGATCGTGACTTGAGCAAAGGCGACTTCGCAGGAGCTCAGGTCTTAGGCACTTGGTTCGAAGGAGTGAGGGTTTTCGACGCCAAACTGTCGCATGAGTAGAGGCAGATGCATGTTTTCAGGATAGCATGCTGCATGGCATGCCACCGAGCGAACTCGTGCCCCGCATTGGGTTGTACCATTTCAGGAGTCTCTAGCATTCATGCCTCTAAATCAGATGGACTTGAACCAAATGGTAGCCAGGGCTAGGACGAGGAAGGGCCATTCCGTCGCATTTAGCCTAATTTGGCCCTGTTGAAACCTCACCTGGAATAACTTGGGCCTCCGTTGAACGGAGTAATCATTCCACCGTGGTATTGAGATGATGAAGAGTTATGCCGCCTCTCTGTGCGTAGCTGCTTTCTCAGCTGTAATCTGGCTCATCCTCTCCACCCCAGACGCCGGGTTCAATCCGCAGAATGTCCTAGCCAAAGGTCGCTCGATAACATCACGGTCGTGGGAGTTTGGGACGCTTATCGAAGCTCTCCTGGAGTTTCATAATCCTGAACTGACCGTCTTTGGGTGCAATCCCTTCCCGGGTGGGCTGATTCCGCAGATCAACGACCCTTCGAAAGTGGTCGGTCTAGCGTATGCGAAGTCCGTCATATGGATTAATGGTAGTGATCTTCTCATCGACGGCGAAGGTAAGCGGGACTCGCACACCGCTTTGGCAGGGATATGAACGCAGGCACCCCTCTCTGAATATCTCCAGACTCACCGCAGTGCAGGTTCAGCAGCCGACCCAGCTTCCTTAGGCACCGCCGCATTACTTCTGTCTCATCATGATCTGAGATACCTCGAGGCCGCAAGACGGCAGGCTGAGTACCTCGTAATAAAGGCGATGAAATATCGTGTCAATGCCACCCATTCCGCCATATCTCACAGAGAAGATCTCCCTGAACTCTGGGGCGATTTCATCTACATGGTTCCTCCGTTCCTTGCTTATTACGGTGTTGCCAGTCAAGATATGAAATTTCTGGAGACGGCGGTCCTTCAATGCCAACTTTACGACAAAATCTTGAGAACGGGTATCACACTGGAAAACGGGGAGACCTGTCGTGGCCTTTGGCGCCATATCGTGTCTGATCCACCAGATTTGGAATCGGGAGTATGCTGTTCAGACCCCGATGTGTGGCTCACCAGCAACGCTTGGGCTGTCGCGGGTATGGCACGTGTACTAGCAACAATCTTAAAGTGGAAGCCGCCTCCAAACAGTCGGATCAGTCAGACCGAGTATGACATGTTCAGAGACAACAGCAAACTGATATTGACCGACTTGATTGGCTCCATGTTGCAGTGTACAGTGGCACAGACAGAAGACGAAGAATCTGGACTGCTGAGGAACTACCTGGACGGGCCGTCACATCGATCCGCCGCCTGGGCATATGGCGATGCTGCAGGGACTGCGCTCATGGCTTCTGCCATGTATCGATTGGCGGTTCTTCTGCCCGAAGCCTATGGCGGGTCGACGGCGATGGCATGGGCAGAACGGAGTCGCCGAGCTGTTGCGAGGCATGTCCACTCAGACGGCAGAGTCAGTCCCGTGGCGGATGTAGGACATGTCCCAAGCAAGAGCCCGGTGAGTCAGAGCAGTGAGGGACAAAGCATGGTGATCTTGATGTACAGTGCGTGGCGGACTTGCAACAAAGGCGATTCCTGGAGGACAGCGCTGCAGCGATTGAAACGACTGTGGTAGTCCGGAACAGAAGTCCATCGAGCTGTTTACAAATGCATTTAATGGTGACAGTAACAAAAGCGACAGCGCCCTGCCTGCAACTCGAGGCAAAGCGCAGGCACGTGGCGGGCTGATCGAATGCCAAGGCGAGGGGCAAGCTCGGAAGTATTTCCTTACGTGGGCAAGCACCAGGCTCGAACCGGTCGCCCATACCTGTGACGAAGACCGAGGCGGGGCAGGCTCTTTAAGCATTTATCCCAACCCCAGTGCTCCTGCACACAATCAAACGGAATCCATCCCACCAACTGAGTCCCACCCCACCGTGATCACCTAACCCACTGTAGTCCGCCTCGCCTGTGCAAGCATCCAACCTGCATAGCTTGAGGTAAAAGCAGTTAACGGGTTTCCCTGACAAACCGACCTCTCCGCCCGCTGTCCGGATATCACGTCCTCCCACTTGCCCCAGAGACTCTACTGGGTAGGACGAACACTGGGACAAGATACACACTCTCTGAACACCTCCTGGACGCTGCCACTACACAATTCTCATCGCGATCTCCCTTCCGGACACACCGTGAACCCACCTCTGATGACCACAACCAGTCATGTCTGATTCTCCCATCATGACTGCGCCCGTCGGGGCTCAAGAGAAGCCGATCTTGGAGAAGTTGCTCCTCACCAGAGACAAATTACTGCTTCTCAAGCAAGATAAAAGCACCTATGTCAAGTCCTCGGATGTCCTCCCACTGTATGAGGAGGTGATTGAGCAGGTCTCTCTCCTGAATGATGTCCGAGGTACCGAGCAGCTTCTTCAGAACCGGGTCGATACGGTCCTAGACGACTGTCTACAACTGATTTCCCTCTTTTTCATGGCTGTGGGCCGAAACAACGAGGCGCCTGCGCTGTACGCCATGACTGGCACCATCACTCGTCTGTGTCGTCACCTTCTGGAGGCTGCGTTTTACAGCAAAAGAGATTTGACCAGCTTGGAACACACACTTAATAAGATGCAAGCCACACTGGAGAGCAGCAAAGACAAATATTCCAACCACCTGTTGACCCGCATACATTATCGTTTGCGGGTGTGTCAAGGGATGCTGCAGGAGTTGCACAATTTCCTCGCCACACTGTCTCCGGAAATGACACCGATATGGGAGAAGCTGGTGTCAATCCTCCGTGCCATTGCGGCGTTGAACACTAGGAGCAAGGTAATTTGGGTGGTCGCGTGACGTTTGACCCATGCTGACAGATCACAGTTCAGCCAGAAAGATCTCAATGAGTTGCGCGAGCAGCTGCTTCAGATAAAGGCGACCATGAGGGATGACGGACTGCCAGACGAGCAGGGCGAGGTCAAGGGCGGGCAAAACTTGGTTGTCCCACTGCTTGAGAGATGTCTCAAGTTCACTGAAATTGTTGAGCAAAAGTCAGTCTCTTCTCTCCCCTCCCGCCATGCCCTCTAACTCCTCAATCAGGCAAGGAAAGATCGATGAGCGGTTCAAAGACGTCTACGATAAACTTATTGAAATCCGCAATCAGCTCGAGCGGCTGACCATGACTCAAGCCTGGTCGCTCCGAGAGACTGATCTGTTCATGTGGCAGAGGAAACTAGATCGTATTGACGACTCCAGGAGAGACGGGAACTTTTTCGATGCCGAGGGTCATCCCGCCGACCTTCACGCACAGAGGGCACGTATGCTCCATTCGAAGTCCGTTACTTCCGCTGACATATGCCGATAGACACTGCTTTACCTCATTCGACGAGGGTATGCCTACATTTACCAACTGTTGATAGCATCAGAGCCTGTCTCTGAAGCTCTGCTGCCGATATACAACCAACTCCTGACCCTAAGGAAATGCCTGGTTGAAGTGAAGAAAGCGGGAGGAGTATCGAACCCACGAGAATTATACCCTTACAGCATGAAACTCAACTCTATCGACAACATGCGGGTCGACGGCAAATTCCAAATTGGAAATGATATACCTGAAGGCCAAGGAAGTGTCAATGATCTGCTGGCGGAATGTTATGACCTTGCCTATGAACTGAGAACTTCGGCCGAGGAAGAAAACGAGGAGGAGTAAGAAGTCTTCGAGCTTGCACCAAAGACAATCACAAGGCTGCGTTATCCAGCATACATGTGCTGGGGTTCCATTTTCGCCCCTTGGACCTTTGGGGGGAGCTCTGTTTTGCTCAGATGAATCATTCGCGCAAACAATGTTAGAAAATCAATGATAAATGAGTCTAACAGTCTGTTAGGCCCAGGTCAGGACAGACTGGAGCTCCTTATTCTTCGAGAAGATTGTTGCATGCGCGAGTACAGTAGATTGGGTCGATACGCACGGAGTACCTGATACAGGTTCCTAGGTACTTTTGGAGTCGTGTGCCCGATCGGCTGTCACGATCATCACATTACTACCAGATTACTGGTACACGGTAAAAACGGGAAGTTATTTAGCGCGGAGACCGGAGAGTCACTCCCTCCAATAGTAATTGAGATTTGACCGAGCCAGATGAGTAGGCCAGAGTCGCTAGCTGTATATGGCTAGTTCCATGACGCTATATTAACAGCTTGGCACCTATCCACAGTCCCAAGACCAATGACACGGGGCCTGGTGTATCCGGTAGGTCGTCTGGCGCTTCTGCACAGCTCCAGACCTCCGCCAGCCCGCAGAATTTTCCGCACCATCAGCCGCCTCACTATTGGGCGCTTATCTTGGGGAAACGCCACTTGTAGTCGTTGGCATCGTCGGCGTGCCGATGGAAGAACAGCACCTTACAGCATCTGGATAACGGGGTCCGTATAATGTCCCAGCGACAGCTTAGGCCATTGGCACCAGCGAAGAGTGGCGCGGAGGATGCCAGTAGCTCGTCCAACGGGTCAAACCTCCCAAGCAGAGGCAGGAGCATCACCCGAAATCCCAGGAACAACGCCAGCGCAGCCTGCATGCAATGCAAGGCCAAAAGGAGAAAGGCAAATCCAAGCGCTGTTGGCCCAATAGTTCTGACTGACCTCATCTCAGTGCAGTGGCGCACCACCGCCGTGCAACGCGTGTATCGCCGCGAATACGGAGTGCATCTTCCGGGAAGACCTCGACGGGAGACGCAAGGAGGCCATCAAGCGCAAGGCGGATGATGCCGGCCACCATCGCGACCTCTTGGGCGGACTGCTGAGGTCCATTCGATGGAGTGAAGAAAGCGACGCTCGGCAACTCTTCCAACTCATCCGCGATGACGCTCCGCTCTCTGCGATTAATGCCTCGATTGAAGCGGAAGTGACGAAGCTTCGTGGATATAGTCCGGGGACGGATGCCACCATCGATGGACTTCTCCAGCTGAGATCCGAGGCGGCAAGTCTCCAAGAGCAGGCACCGCTTGCAAGAGCCCGGCGGAAGACAATGAGCGTAGAGCAGATGTCGGACGAGCCCCTGTTCCGACTGACGGCAAAACCGTGGACGACAGTCACAGACGATGACTACCTTGTGTCGCATTTGGCCTCCCTTTATTTCACTTGGTGGAATACCTTCATGCACCCTCTTCACGAACCTGCTCTCATTGATGCCATGGAGAAAGGCGATTCCAATAGTCTGCTTTGCTCACCTTTCCTGGTAAACGCAATGCTTGCCCTCGCTTGCGGCTATTCGGACTTACCTGGCGCCTTCTCGGACCCGGACGATCCAGAGACCTGGGGAGAGCACTTTTACGACGAAGCCAAGCGTCTCTGGGATCGCGAGGAGGGCCATGCCTCGCTGACCAACGTCCAAGGCCTCTACCTGCTCCTGCTCTATTGCAGCATGCATGGCAAAGATCAGCTGGGTTGGTCGATGCTTTCGATCATGGTTCAGATGTATCAGGACCTCGGCCTGTCTCGGCAGACCAAGATCCCACGAGATTGTCCGCCAGAAGCCGAGGAGAAGATGTGCACGGCCATGTTGAATGTGTCTTGGTCGGTTTTCGTCTGCAACACGTAAGCATCCAGCATCTGCCTCCATGTTCAATACTTCTCCACTAACATGACAAGAATGTTTGCAATGTTCCTTCTCAAAAGACCTACGCTGCAACCGCCGACAGTGATGCGGCCTTATGCCGGAGAAGACCTCGACCCGTCTGTACAGTGGAGGCCATACCCTCGTTTAGAAAGGGTAGAGCCGCTATATGGCAATGCTCTCTTCAATGCTTACTGTGACTTTGCCGAGATAGCATACGAGGTAGCGTTGAGTGTGCCGTTCACAGAAAACCAGGATAAGAATGCGCCGGGGCAGTTGCTGCGTCGGCTACAGGCCTGGCACGACGACTTGCCAGAGAACCTGCGAGCGTATCCGGAAGCACCTGGGCCACTATTCGAGCTGCAGTGAGTGGCGTCTGTCAAGGAATCTGTGATGCTGACCAAGTCAGCGCGATATACTACTGGTGTGCTCTTACCTTGAGTGAGGTGTCGGACAGAGAACCATCACGGGAGACGACACCCACTCCATCATCCTCGACTCCTGCAATGGCCATTGAGGTGAACGTTCGCAGCAGTTCCTTGCTCTTGATCCGTGAAATGTTGCCCATGTATAGGGGGTATCGGCAGACGTACGGTGTCGCTCGTGTCATGGCAGGCAGTTGCCAGGCCGCGGCTGTGGCGTACTTCGTTCTTTTGAAAGCTCTGCGCAGCCCATCGTTGCAGTCTGAAGAAAACGAAGGAGCCCTTATCGATTTGACAGTGTATCTCATGGCGGGTGCACGGCGGTGGCTCGTCTATGCTGGGATCATCCGAATGCTAAGACCAACCGCGCAGTCCATAGGTGTTCAGCTGCCTCAGAGGCTGGCGGAATTGCTTGACGAGTTCGACAAAACGGTGTGGACGGTCAACGCACACCGACGGATCAAGAGTGTGTATCCGAACCTCGCGCTTGTGAAGAAAGACGCATTGAAGGACGAAGGGGTGACGATGGGCGAGTTATTGGCAAAGTGGGAAGGCTTGTCGACGGATGAATCAAGCGAAAATTGAGCAGATGACTACCACATACGACTCTCGGGCTTGCAGGGAACTCGGCGGGTAGATATAGGAAGAAGAATCCGGGTTGGCTCATGCGAAATTACTGGGGCCCGGTGTGAAGAGGTGGTCGGGGGACACAATCTCCATGCGTGATTGGCTGATCTTCCCGGAAAATTCTTCCAGCACAATGGCTCTCGTCTCCCTTGGGTCCCTTTGCTTGCCACTGCCTACCCCAGCACGCCTACTCGCCCCGGCCGTGAGACCGATGGCGCCTGGCCAATGGCCTGTCCTCACGCGCCCGCAAATGTATTTCCCAGCTGTCCAGTGGCGTAGCTCTTTCGGGTGGGCCCCGACACGGACACCAGTGGAAGGAAGAAGGTTCCTGGGGCCCACTATTATCAAGGTCGTGGGAAAGTGCATATGGTCGTGAATGGTCTACGAGGTACTAGTACGTGACTCGGCTCTGCTCCAGATGCCCTTGCTTACTCTTCTCCGGGCGCACAAGGGTCTGTCAGTGCCACGGCCGCCACCATTGTGGCCGCTGCGAAGATCTTCCCACGGATCTTTCTCCCCCTCGTAAGAGCCTTTGGCCGTCACACCTCAGACCTCAACTATGTACAAAAGACGGCAGGAATGCAGCGAATTCGAGCCATGTCTTTCAAGTTTTCTTCAGGCCAGTCGAACTGGCATTGCCAAAAAAAGCCACACGATGGCACGTGGCTTTCAGGCAGGACGAGATGATCAGGCCAAGGACGGACCTCCCATTTCGGCTTGGCCTCAGTCAAGGGCCGCTCCATGAAAGGTGGATGGCCAATCGAGGACGACGTTGACAGAGCTCCGCATGAGCTCGATTGCGGACTACGGCCCAGCGCACAGAACTGCTGTACATCCTTGCGAACCTGATATGTGATGGCGACTCCAGTCACTGCGTAACCAATATACTGTAGAAGTCCTCCGAATACTTACATGACTGTTTGGCGCAGCAGACAAACTGAGCACCAATGCCAACAAAGGCCTTCACACCATTCGAGAGCCTACCCAAATCCCGCTGTCTTCCTCTCGAAACGGATATTCTGTAAACATGTAACTAAGCAAAGGCTCAGCCAGGAGGCTCATCCTCCCGTTGGTCGAAAGTGGATTGGATTCTGCCAGCCGCGGTGTGACGGGAGGGTTTCCTTGCTCGCGGATGTGCTCTATCGAACAAACTATCGATATCACGATCTTGCGAGAAACGCGAGGTTCCTTTGGGTGGTACAACCATTTGTGCAATATATCAAGGTCGACCAGCACCTCGGGTGCCCGACGAACATGGGGCAAATGCCACTATAGTCAGCGGACAACCCTTGACACCCCAAATTTAGAGAGAATGATGATCAACTTCCTCGTGCCAAATCAAGCTTCAAATACGCCAGCGACTGATGCTTCCGTCGATTCTTTCCCCCACTTTGTCTGGAGTAGTCAGGGTCGGTTGTGTAATTATGTCATTGAAGGCTACCTTGTTTTCTTCCCAGTGCTTACGACGAGCGACTTGATTACGCCTTTACTGGCTGGAGCGGGCCGAGGTGAGAGGTGCGAAGTCATCTGAAGCTGTTTAAGAGCGGCCTTAACGACACCAACATCGCCCAGTAGGCTATCAACCAGAAGCTTCTCACCAAGCTAAGATTCTTCCTCCCCGATGGCAGTATACAACCTAGTATCCGTATCGAGGTCGAAGCCAAGTTCAACGATTCACGAACGAACTTTGTCGACGTCGAGTTCATGTAGATGCGCGAAATCACGGATCCCAAATCAGACTACCATGTACCAGGTAATGCACCACTCTGTATTTACGCGTTGAGACGCGCTTTCTCACCGCCCTCTCTTTCATCTCACCGGCATGCTGCCACCCACTCTTGTTTGTTATGCTTCTCTAAATATGGCATCCGATAGCGAAAGCGCCCTCCAGAACATAATCAGAGGGTTTAGGATGCAGGATGGGTGCGAAGATGAGAGAGAGGTTGAGTTGTTACCAAAAAGGCACCCTTGGATGGAGTCGCACCGTCTTTACTTGCCAAGCTGACGAAAAGAAAGACCATCATTGGTGGCTCTGGCGGGCAAAACCTCGGCATTGCTCAATTGAATCTTAATTTTCTCTCCGAGGTCGGCCAAGCACTTTCACCTTCTTTCTACCCAGGGACGAGTTCGAGTGCGATCATGTCGACCCTGGTGCAGCGAGCGTCTTCAGCTCGCGTCAGATGTCCCCTTGACCTGGGCTCACGGCTCCGTACTCCAGCAGCAACAGTAGCTCGCCGAGGGTATGCAGTGCACCAGTCTCAGCCACCCATTCGGAGAAAAGCTGCGGTCCCTCCCTACCAAAAGATCCTGACGAATTTCGAGCATGTCAGAGACATTCTGGGACAGCGCAAGCTTACTCTCGCCGAGAAGATCCTCTACTCTCATCTCGACAACCCTGCCGAATCGCTGCTGACCAACACCGATAATGGCAACAACATTCGGGGCAATGCCAACCTCAAGCTCAAGCCCGACCGTGTCGCAATGCAGGATGCCTCTGCTCAAATGGCCATCCTCCAATTCATGACTTGCAATCTCCCCAGCACGGCCGTACCCGCCAGCATCCACTGTGACCACATGATCGTGGGTGAGAAGGGCGCAGACACGGATCTGCCAAACTCAATTGCGGGCAACAAGGAGGTCTTTGACTTCCTCGAGTCTGCCGCTAAGAGATACGGAATCGAGTTCTGGCCTCCCGGGGCAGGCATCATACATCAGACCGTCTTGGAGAACTACGCTGCCCCTGGTCTTATGATGCTAGGAACAGACAGCCACACGCCCAATGCTGGTGGACTGGGTGCCATTGCCATTGGCGTTGGCGGTGCTGATGCCGTCGATGCGCTTGTCGATGCTCCTTGGGAGTTGAAGGCCCCTAAAATCCTAGGTGTGCGGCTCGAAGGCAAGCTTAGCGGCTGGACTTCTCCGAAAGACGTCATCCTCCACCTTGCTGGTAAGCTCACCGTCCGTGGTGGTACCGGCTCCATAGTGGAATACAACGGCCCCGGTGTCGACACTCTCACCTGTACAGGCATGGCTACCATCTGCAACATGGGCGCTGAGGTCGGTGCTACCACCTCAATTTTCCCCTTCTCTGAGAGCCACATTCCGTACTTGCAAGCCACTGGACGAGATGCCATCATCGATGCCGTCAAAGGAATCGCCTATGGCTCTGAAAAATATAACTTTTTGCGTGCCGATAATGGCGCCGAGTATGATCAGGAAATTATTATCGATCTGTCTACTCTCGAGCCGCACATCAACGGACCCTTCACCCCGGACCTATCCACACCGTTATCGAAGTTCAAGGAGGCAGTCAAGACAAACAAATGGCCTGACACCTTCTCTGCCGGGTTGATCGGCAGCTGCACCAACAGCTCCTATGAAGACATGACACGTGCAGAGGACCTAGTAAAGCAGGCGCAGGCTGCTGGCTTGAAGCCCAAATCCGATTTCTTCATCACACCTGGCAGTGAGCAGGTCCGAGCTACTCTCGAAGACAGCAAGACTCTCGATACCTTCACAAGTGCAGGGGGCACGGTGCTAGCCAACGCGTGCGGACCGTGCATCGGCCAGTGGAAGAGGACTGATGGAGTCAAGAAAGGCGAGGACAATGCCATCCTTTGCTCGTACAACCGCAATTTTCCCGGTCGAAACGATGGCAATCCTCGCACAATGAGCTTTCTGGCTTCGCCTGAAATCGTGACGGCTATGTCTTACTCTGGATCGACTTCGTTCAATCCGATAGTCGATGTAATTCCCTTGCCATCTGGAGAGAAGTTTAAATTCGACCCTCCGAAAGGCGCAGAGTTGCCTGGCTCCGGGTTTGCCATTGGCAACCCTGCATTCCTTCCTATATCTGCCGACCCCGATCAAAGCGTGGAAGTAGTCGTCGATCCTGAATCTGATAGATTGGCTATCCTGGAGCCTTTTGAACCGTTCCCAGAGGGCGAGCTGAAAGGTTTGCAGGTCCTGTTCAAGGTCAAGGGCCAATGCACCACCGACACTATTTCGGCGGCTGGTCCGTGGCTTAAGTACAAAGGACACCTCCCCAATATCGCCGAGAACACTTTGATCGGTGCGATAAACGCGGCAACTGGCGAGACAAACGTTGCCTACGATAGCGACGGCACTGTATCGTCGATACCGGAACTCGCGAAGAAGTGGAAAGCGAAAGGACAACGCTGGCTGGTTGTGGCCGAGGACAATTACGGCGAGGGATCGGCTAGAGAGCACGCCGCTCTCCAACCCCGATATCTCGGCGGTCAGATCATTCTGGCAAAGAGTTTCGCGCGGATCCACGAGACCAATCTCAAGAAACAAGGAGTGGTGCCTTTGACCTTCGTCGACAAGGCAGACTACGACCGAATCGATGCATGCGACCATGTAGACACTGAGGGTCTCTGGGACGTGTTGAAAAACGGTGGTCAGGGCGAGATCAACCTGAAGGTCACGAAGAAGGATGGAACAAGCTTCACCATCCCGGTCAAACACACCCTAAGCAAGGATCAGTGTGGGTTTATCCTTGCTGGAAGCGCGTTGAACCTGCTATCGAAGCGCCACCAAGCCAACTGAGTACAACACAGCTTTTCTGCTGTGCACCGGCTGGATGATTCTGCTGCGGCCACCTTGCGGAGCCTCTTCGAGCCTCGCATTTTGCCCGTGTCGGGGCTTGGCACCACCGGTGTCTCTGATTGGCGGCGTCGGCGGTCACAGCAGAAATTGAAGCCAGTCGTCTTGGTCCAGTAGGCCATCGCCACCTACGCTCATGCGATTTGCTTCTAGAACACGAAACGTCGATCGCCGTATCAGAGAAGACCAAGATCCGTCCTGAAATGCAGGTTGTCTTTCATTTCGGCCCTGCGCGTGTCAATGGCTCGATTGAGCACTCGCACCCGTTGCATATAAATACCGGAGGTGTTGGGCATGGTACCCGATCAAGGCGGCTCGACTACACTGACCGGAGCCACGTTCATTTAACAGAAAGTCCGCAAAGATGCTGTCTTCACCCGTGGTTGCAGCGTTCTTTGGTCTGGCCCGGGTGGCGGATGCTTGGGGTACACTGGGCCACGAGACCGTTGCTTGGATCGCTCAGTCATATATCTCGTCCGCCACCAAGGAAGCGGTAGAAACCATCTTGGACTTGAGCCAGCCTGACTATATGGCGAACGTGTCGACCTGGGCCGACTCGTACCGGTACACCGATGGAGGCGGTTGGTCTGCATCACTTCATTACATCGACGCCAATGATAACCCCCCCGAGTCATGCTCGGTCGACTATAGTCGCGATTGCGGCGACGAGGGATGCTCTGTATCGGCGATCGTCAACTACACCTCAATCCTGTTGGACGACGAGTCCAAAGCTTCGACGAAGCTGGACGCCATGCGATTCATTATTCACTTCATCGGAGATCTTCATCAACCTCTGCGTAAGTTCCTGATTCCTGCGCAGTATCCATTTTGGTCTAGGATCTGGGCTCTGATGGGTCTATAGATGATGAAGCTCTCGATGTCGGTGGTAACACCATCAATGTCATTTATGATGGGGACGACACCAACTTGCACCATATCTGGGACACTGAGATCGTTCAGCAACTGGCGGACGGTCAGGATGCGGAGGAGTTTGCAAGGAACCTTACCGCAGCGATCCGTGCAGGGGACTATGGATGGGATTCAAGCACCTGGTTAACTGGAGCGAGTCTCAACGATACTAGGGCGGCCGCCATGACCTGGGCGCGTGAGGCGAACGGATATGTATGCAGTGATGTACTTGCCGCAGGCGTAGACGCGGTCGCAAAGGGCGATCTGAGTGGAAGCTATTACAAGGCACATTATGATGTGGTAAGAGTTCAGCTTGCCAGGGCAGGGTTTCGGCTGGGTGCGTGGTTGAACTTGATCTACACTGGACAGGCAGGTGGGTGATGGCATGAACGGGTTGCTTGACTGGTAGGCGTCAAGCAAGGGGAATTGACATGCGCGAAGAAGTGCTCGGTGTCACTGATCGTCTAGTGGTCGATGGATTACTCCATTTGCGCAGCTTATGGGGCACTGGGGAGCCGCACGAGGCTCAATCTCAGCAGGAGCATGACTGCATTGCTCTTGCTCCTATTTTGTAGCGCAATTGCTCTCCAATCGAGGCCTTTCTCGGTCATGTCACATGAACTTGGTGTCGCTGCTTTCCACGCGGTGCCTGGCAAACGATATCAACTCGAACCACCACGCAGGACACTGTGAGCTGCGAGGGGCTGTGTGGTATCTAGTTGACGAAAGCCGGCCAGTTTATTGTGTGCTGCCTAGCAATTGGAACGCTCATCAGGCTGAACCGACGAGGCCGGGATCTCCATGTGAGTGTATCACCTCACTATGGGGGTCTCCCCCTGTCCGTATCTACTAATCCGTGCATGCGTTTTGGGGTCTATGGTCGCGGGGCTGTGGTGCCGCGTAGAAGATTCGAAGTCGTTTAGATTCGTTAGGCGGCCACTCTCGTTCTGTTTCCCTCAGAAGGGCAAGGATATGTAAATCGACCATGCTGGTTTCGGAACGAAACGCGAACGCGAACGTACGAGGAGTCCCCTCTTGATTGCCCTTCCCGCGAGCAGTATACGCTTCGCAGTTCAAGCCCGAGTTTGACCATGCTGATGGTCCACCCCTGCTGGCGGAAGGGCCCAACGGCAACGCATAGCCGAGTAGTCACAGCATGATGCCAAGCTAATGCATTGATACAGCAGCGCAACGCCGATATGCATGCAGTGGCAGGCCAGAACGACAGTCTTAGCTACGGTTGTCTGTCAAGGCCAGGTGGATGAGGCCACTGTTGACCTTTCAATTGCGACGCACGTGAGGCGCTGAGGACGAGTGTCACTCCGGCAAAGCTCTGATAGATCTGTTGTCATATTACATATTGTGTATGCTAAACACTTTCCGTGTCTTGCAGAATGAGAGCAGCAATGGTTCAGGATGGAGTGACCTGAGGAAGAAGCCGCCCGCACTTCAGAGGCAGTGGCGCTGGGGGCCTCCTTCGCCAGCCCTCTGTTCATCTTCAGTTCATCTTCAGTTCACTCTGCCCTGAGCTGAGCAGGATGGCAAACGGCCTTTGATGAAACGAGGCTGTGCTCAGTGCAATTGACACGAAGCACCCTTTGCCGTAGCCAGTTGAACTCGGCACTGGACTGCCGTGGTATCAGCACTGGGGCATCCAAAGCCTCTTCCTCGTCATTCATCGCTTCCGGCCCCCGCTGATCGTGATACACGACCAGCAAGCCGGATCCTTCCCACATTTTCCTGTGGCGCGGGGCGAGGCTAATTTTGGGGATACTGGCAACTGGCATTGGCATCTCGAAATCTCTCATTAGTCGACTCTCAGACATAATAACATCCGCCTTGTTGCGCTCAAACCGACCCCATCACACTCGTTTCAGAGCGGTGCAACAGAGCAAGACCACCAAGGAGCGTCGCCAACTCCGGCATTGCCCTTTTCCGCACGCCCTTTTCTCCACCAGACCACGACACTTCACCCCACGCCAGAGCCTGACTGCACCGAGCCTGCTCATCTGCGTCCCTGGTCTATATACTTGCTGTGCGAGAACCTCGTCGTCCAAGCCCGGAGACCACTGGCGGGTGCTTTTTATGTACCTACCGCAGCTCCGGCGAAGACCACCTGCAGCTCGCGATCCGCCGTCAGCACTCTACTATTCGCAGCATCCAGTCACATCCAATTCCGTCCACTCCACGATCACACGCGTGCTCGCTGGGCCAGAATACACCGGCATTCCGGCACCCTCACGGCTGGCCGCGATCCCTGCGAATTGCCCAGACCCCCGTTACACAGAAAGCCACCATCTTGATCCTTCCCGTGCCTTGTACGCCGACGGCCATGCCGGCCTCTTACTCTGCCCAGCCGACCCGCAATATCCTTATTATCGGGGCAACGGGGGTCATAGGCACATACATCACCCGGGCCATCCTTGATGCAAGAGACGACTTTGATCGCATATGTGTCTTGACGAGTCAGAAGACGTTGGTGGAAAAAGTCCAGGACATTGCAGCCTTGGACGCGTGGGGGGTGGAAATCTTCACGGGCCGGCTGGAGAAAGAGTCTGCGGTCAAGAGGGCATATGAAGGTACGCCATACACACACTGAACTGGACTGCCCGGGCCAACGACATTGGAACGATACTGACATGGGCCCAAACGCATAGGGATCGATACAGTTGTTTCCTGCGTCGGTAGGGGCGGCATAGAGAAACAAATCAACCTCATCACATGGGCCGAGCAAGCGGGCGTGCGACGCTTCTTCACGTCCGAATATGGCACCGACATTGAATACTGGCCCGAATCGGCCCACGAACCGCCGCATCAGCTCAAATTGAAAGTCCGGGCACACATGCAGACGATGAAGAGGCTGGAGCATACATATTTGGTCACTGGTCCTTACAGCGACCTATACTTCGGGACCATGAAGGCAAGGCCTGAACTGGGTCAGTTCGATGTCAAGGAGAGAAAGGCAGTGTTACTGGGAGACGGAAACGGTCCTGTTAGTTTCACCGCAATGGCTGAGTATGTGGAACTCCTCGTCAGGAAGACTGGACCTTGGCTAACGGCGTGTACAGCGTCGGGAAATTTGTGGTAGCGGCACTGAAGAACACCGCCGCATCTCGGAACGCTACGCTGATCGTGCACTCTTTCACCGCAACGCCACACGAAATCTTGGCTGAGTACGAACGGCAGACTGGGTGTGAGTGGGAGAAAACATACACGACGCTCGAAAGGTTAAAAGAGATCGAAAAGGAGGAGTATCAGGTCTATTCGGCGTTGGCAACAGTTGTAACGCTACGGCGGATCTGGACTGAAGGCGGAACACTGTACAAATACTACGACGAGACCATCCTCGGGCAAATCGATTCAGAGACGCTGGAATCTCAGGTTGCAGCAAACATCAGGAAGCAAGAAGACGGCGAAGGCGACTTCCCCAGTCTAATGCGAAAGCTGAGTCTGACTTGAGGGGGGAGAATGATCCAATGGTTACGGACAGAAGAAAGGGGAAATGCTCCTCGGATCATCGCTTCGATTCGATTCCGCATTCAGTACGCAGCACGAACTACGTTACGAGGGCTGCAAGAACATTGGACGGCCTATCTGATACCCTGGGAGGTTCATGGTAAGACTATGACCAAAGGGAGTATGGATGATTACGAGGCCCATTGACTTCTTGAAGCTTTGCACTGTTAGCGAAGTGACCAGTTTATATACATCATTTTTAATCCTTTCGGAAGCAGCACTTCAACTGCCTTGGGATTGACAGGACGACTCTGTCTGAAGAATGTTCAATAGTCTCTGCGAGAGCCTCTGTATCAAAATGTGCAATTGGCATTCATCCAACGACGCTGTCGCGACCGGGCCGTGCATCAGCGAGTGTACCCAGGACGTACATATAACCGAGGTTCCTACCCGTGCGCGGCTTTGCTGTTGATGCTACTCCAGCATTTCGGGGTCTCCTGTGTCTTATCACGATAGGCGGCTCTCAATCAACGTGGATCATTTCCTCGTGTCAACCTCCAATGGAGCTGGAACCGAGGACAACAATCGGGGATGAATGTGGAATCTTGTCGTCGTAAGGGCGCAGCCAATCACAAAACCACAATCGGTACTACCGAAGCTGATGCTGATATCCATCTTCATCCTCTTATTTTTCACGGTCCTCCCGTCCTCAGTTTCTCCGATCTGTAAAGCATACCGACCGAGTACGGCGTGCTGCTGCCAGACTACAACTAACGACATTCTCTTCCGCGTTGCGTTCATCAGACGGCGCACTCGGTTCGTGGGGACAAACGATCTTGGCAGTCTCTCATTGACTTAGCCTTCGGGATTACCAGTAAGCTGCGTGAGATCTCAATTCCGTGAGCCGGACGGAAGTGGCTGAATTGGCGCAACCTGCTCTGGAAATCGCAGCGTGAAGCAGGAAGGAAGCAGGAAGGTGGCGAAATTACTCGTCTATCGTATCCAGCTCCGTGGAGTCGAGGCTGAGCTGTCTGGCCGAGTGGTTTTGATTGAGAGATTTGTGTTGGAACCGTGTTGAGCCTGGATAGTGGACGAAAGGGACGAGGAGACAGTCAAGCCGTCGAAGGCGGTGATTTGGTGGTACAGTCCAGCAACGGTGCGGCGTCTGGCATCTCGAGAACCCAAATCGTAGGAAGAATCAGCCGTTCTACACACTGTACGGCACACCCGTTCCGACCAGCGGTCTGAAATCTTGTTGATACTGTCAGTCTTGGATGGTGTTGGTCTGTTCATGATCTCAGCCGGACGAGTGATACACCATAGCATCGCCCCACGACCTTTCGTCTTCAGAACATCACCACCAGAAGCGAAAGCACCCTTCTCTCAGACTCGGCTCTGGTCCACAGGGAAAGCGAGCATTCACACATCAACACCCACGACCTTGGTCATTCGGACAGCACCTCACACTTCATTCTTGTCCTTATCGAGGAACCCCGTATCCCAAGTCCGACCCCGTTCGCGATCGAGATCGGTAGTAACCTCCTTTGCTACAGCCGCCGCCGCCGCCGCCGCCAACATGCCTTCTGCATCACTGACCACCCCTCCGCCCTTCCCGCCAGGCAAGGATAAACACCATATTGTCGTGCTGGAAGGCATCCACGCCGAAATGCCGCCCTTCGACTTCCCACACACCATTGACGTCTACCAGCGCACTGCGCCTTCGCAGGTCTCGGAACGGATCAAGGACGCCACCATTGTCATCGCCTGCGTCGTCCCCGTCACGCCAAAGGACATGGACAATGCTCCGCACCTAGGCGTGCTGGCCGTCATGGCCGTGGGGATCCAATGGGTCGACAAGCAAGACTGTGCCCGGCGGGGCGTGACCGTCACGAAATGCCCCGCCGGCAATGTCGACGCCGTGACCGAGCACTTCCTGGGCCTCTATTTCGCGGCCCGGAAAAGGGTGGTCCAGGTGCACAACACCGTCACCAGGACGAGCGACTGGATCGAAAAGGGCACGTTGACCAAGCTGTGGCCCAGCGGGCCGCCCATGGGCGCCGGGCAGGAGACCCTGGGGATCATGGGGTACGGGACCTTGGGGACCAGAATCGAAAAGCTGGCCCAAGCCGTGGGATTCAAAGAAGTCCTGATCAGCGAGAGGAAGAACTCCCCCACCGTACGCGCCGGGAGAGTCGGGTTTGGAGAAGCTCTGAAGAGAGCCACCGTGCTGGTGATATGTTTGCCCAAGGACCACGACACGATCAATATGATCGGCGAGGAAGAATTACGCGCCATGCGGAAAGAAGCCCTCATTATCAACGTCGCGCGGGGAGGGATCGTTAACGAACACGCCCTGGCCAAGGCGTTGAAGGAAGGTTGGATCGCCGGTGCCGCGACCGATGTGCTGGAGACGGAGCCCGCGGGCCTGGGAACGAGCCCGCTGATTCCCGACGTCGCGAACGGCGAGGAGGAGGTGCCGAATTTGACTATCTGTGAGTATCCAAGCGCCTCTCTGTCTCTGTCTCTGTCTCTATCTCGACCGAGACAACCTCCTGGCCAGGTTGACCGATAACTAACCTCTGTTTCTATTCGTGTCCGCCCAGCCTCGCATATCGCATGGTTCACGCAATCCACCATCAAGAACTACCAGCGCCTCCTCAAGGAGGGGATTGAAGGCTGGGTCAACGGCACGCTACAGCAGGGCGAGGACAAAGTTCACAAGGTCGTCGTCGTACATAACGGTACGATCTGGAACTGAAGACGAGCGCGCCACATTTGCATCACATCACATCACATACCACGACGCCACATGATTGCGAATGAAACCGAGAGAAAGAAGGTGGGGAGGAAGAAGAAAAGGAGAAATCGGTCGAGATCTCATCGACGAACCAGGCCGATTACAGTGAAATGACAAGGCGACGGAGTGATGTGATGGATGATGATGATAATGGAGGAAGACACGTGAATGCAAGCAAGTGTCGACGGACTCGAAGTCCAAAGTCTTCTGTGTGGGCCATCAGGTTCCGTCGAGCCTCTGCAAAGGCATGCGTACGCGAGACGCATTCCTCTCCTCTCCTCCTCTCCTCTCCCTGGTGTGCCAGAACGGAGGATCGTCATCCTGCGGTCGTACTGAGGAGAATAGCGTACATGTCAGGGTTCGATGAACATATCATGACTAGATAACGTTGATAGAGGCATGATGGATGATCTTCACGAGATAGTTACAGTAGGGAGCATACGATGATCAGTTTGGAACGGAGTAGTCGTACGATTCTCTGGTACTCATTCCTTGCTCGTAGATGCCCTCGAAAGCGTTGGTCAACGTGAGTGGCCAGTGATTCCCGTGCTACGTAGATTCCTGCAAGAGTCTGAATTTGATCCAGTCTCAGATCATGGCCCTCAGTCGGTACCTTTGGAATCACGCTGAGCCCACACAGCTTCGGCAAAATGCCAACAGGTCCTAGACCGCAACGTGGAGTCAAGGGACATTGCAATACTCTTGCGTGGCACCTCAATCGTGTATCATACCTCATCCAAATTGCTAGGCAAATCTCCTGCCCCGAGCGACCCAATCCAGTGGCTGAGCATTTCCATAAAAAACCAACCGCTGAGATGAACAAGCAGACTGGCTTGAAATTCAACCCCCCAATAAACTCATTACTACGCATCCTGCATCACCACATCTCTTACCCCTGGATGGGACGCGTCCTCAGCATTTCGGACTGCTTCAGCTTGCTGGCCTAATTCTTTCTGGGAATCGGCTCCGGAGCTGGTATCATCGCCTGTCTTTGCCACAATGGCTTCTTTTCTGCGGTCGTCTGCCAATCCTTCCCCTTCACCTCTATCTGTACGAGCCATATTCGCTGCGAAAGCTTGCTCATTGACTTTAAGCTCGACAGGTAGCTGGACCTCAATCTGTGAGTGTAGCGGCGGTTGTGGCTGCTTACTCGGCGTCGGTACCGGTCCATTGGAGCTAGAATTGCGCAACTGTTGAGGGCTAGGCCGCAGGCTCTCGACAGGAGGGAGGATTGACGTGCCGCTGATGGTACGATTCTCACCAGGATATGGGACGGTAGTGACGGTAGATATTGCAGGCTCGTCGGATTGGCGGAAAGCGTACTGATTTGTGGATGGGCTGGGTAGAGAAGGGGATCTGGATGTTGACTTTTGGGGAATGGTGCCCGGTGGAGGAAGAGGAGCAGGTGTTTGCTGTTTTTTGGGCGAGAGTCCGGAGAGTGGATAGTTAGGGGTTCTTGAGATAGGAGTCTGATGCGCATTTGCAGGCCGGTTTTGAGGTGTTGGTCGAGGGGTTACTTGGGATTGAGATGATGTTCCGTCAGCAGAACCATACGTGCCATTTGAAGTGCATTCAGGAGATTGCGAGGCTTGCTGAGGGATCCCAGCAACTGGGCCGACGTCCATGTTTCCTTGGGTTGGAGACATAGTTGGACGATTGAACACGGGAGATGGCAGGCGAGCACTATCAGGTAGTGGACTGGGAGCTGAAGTTGCGTGTTTCGGAATGGGCGATGGTGCCAGGGGTCTCTGGCCGACAGCGGGGTTCTGATGCTGGTTTGGAACACCGTTGTAGGAGGGAGGTGACTTGGCCGGAGCAGCAAGCGGCGGGCTTCGAGCCTGGCCGTTGCTCATAGATGAAGGATAAGGCTGGATTGCTTGATAGCCAGGGTGGAGAGGACGGCTGCCATAGGCTTGCGGATGTAAGGGGGAGCCAAGATGAGGACGCTGAGGTGACCCGGAAAGGTTCTGAGGGTGTGTGCCATTGACCAGGGAGGGTTGCGGGTGGTGAACTGATTGGCCCGTCGGCGAAAGATGCCCATTAGACTGCGAGCCGTAAGGTCGCACAAGGGGAGCCTCGACGCTAGCGAAGGTGGAAAGAATAGGTGCCGGACTTGGAGGAGCTGGCGACGAGGATGTACCAACGCGAAATTTGAGGGAAATCTTGGGCTTCTTTGCCTCCTCTTCCCTCTGTTTGCAGTCCTTGCAAATGAAATGGAAGTCCTTTTTCTCTGCTGCCGATTTTGAGATGCCCAAGCACTTGCTATGCTGCCAGACATTGCATCTCTCGCACGAGATAATGTGGGTTCCATCGTCCTGGACAGCAGAGGTCAGCGTACGGCTCTCCGTGTTGAAGACAAATACTCACGAGATTCTTTCCATATACCCCACAACCAGAGCAGTCAAAGGTCCAGTCCTCGTCGGCGTGAAGGTCCTCCAGCTCTTTCTTGTTCCGTTCCATCCGCTGCTTAAGCGCTCGATCGGACCCTCTGATTTGGCCTTCCTCAATGCGCCTCTGCTCTAGTTCGTCTCGGGCGAGCTCCTCTTCCTTAAGCAGTCGCTTGTATTCCCGGTCCTTGATGCGTTGCTCCCGCGTCATCATGCGGTATTGTCTTTCTTGCTCCATCTTCTCTAGTCTTTCTTGTTCACGGTGAGCGGCGGCGAGGTCAGCTTGTTTCTTTCTCTCGATTTCAGCTTGTTCAGCTTCTCGTCTTTCTCGGTCGTGTTTGTCA
Organism: Phialophora expanda; assembly: GCA_016109585.1. NCBI lineage: Eukaryota > Fungi > Ascomycota > Eurotiomycetes > Chaetothyriales > Herpotrichiellaceae > Phialophora > Phialophora expanda. The sequence goes on along the minus strand of JADWPR010000005.1, from coordinate 523,727 downwards.
GCCAAACGGCTGGACCGCTTAGCACCGACCATCCTCTCCATCATAAGAAGTTCTCTCTCACGGCGCTCAATCTTCCGGCGTCGCTTCTCCTCCGCGGCTTCGATGACCGGAATGACTTCATCCAACAATCGTTCTCGTAGAATTTTCTCATTTGGGTCTTTGGTCTTTCTAAGAGATTCGCAGAATTCCTGATAGTCGGGAAGATTGATGCATATACATTCCCATTTGAAACCACCAAAGGTGTCAGTCTCCCATGATTCAAGCTTCTTTTCTTCTTGGGCGGGCTCTGTCTCTTCAGTATTGTCTTCGTTGTCTTCCTCAGCTTCAACGCTTTCGGTTTCCAATTTCCTCCGCTTCGATTCCCGTCGTCGGGCGGCGATGGCTTTCTTAGAGTTCGCTTTCAGTTTGGCCTTGGGAGCTGCGGGCAAGGGAGGTTCGGTACGTCTGTAGAAGCGGTTGTCGTCCAGGAGGTAATACTGTCGGTCTTCTCGGTCGTAGCCGAACTCTTCAATGCGCTTTTCGAGCAATGTCAGTCTTACCATGCATACGCCTGGGTGGCAGAACTCACCCATTCAGTCTGGTCCACTTCGCGAGGATGGTCGGTCATTTTCTCCCTCAGGCGGTCGGGATTCCAGAACGTCCATACTGTCAACTGGTGCAGGACCCTAATCTTAAGGCAGATGTCAAAGTCTCGAAATCGCTTAGGTTCTTCGTCGTCGCCATAAGGATTGAGGTGAGGAGCCTTGGCCAAGTACTGCCGGCGGGTATATTCGTCCCAGATATCATAACTGCACCAAGTCAGGCGGGCACAGGACGGAATAGGGAGGCAAGACTCACTTCAGACCTCGATGCGATGAAATCCACTTGAGAAGGGTGAGGCCGATTTCCTCGAGTTTGTCAGAGTTGCCTGGCTTCAAGCACTCGTTCTCAAAGTCCTGCCAGGTCACAATTAGCTATCCCGCGCGCCAAAAATACTCCGCCGGAAGTGTCCAAGACTCAATGCACCACAGCATGATGGACGTGAAGGACGTACCTCGATGTCAAAGTCCTCGTCGATCTTGACGGCCTTGCCGAACGTGAAAATGAACTGCATCACCGAGGCAAACTCCCACATATTGCGTATCCTGTGGAGTAATGAGGCTTCCTGCTTCTTCTCTTCAGGCTCCGACGCCTCCATCTCGTCTCTCGTGCGTTTTCGCGGCATGATGCAAGGGAGGATGGGCGGGAGGCAGCGAGGAGAAGGGAGGAAAAGGTGGTTGTGGAGAGTATTTCAGCGTGTCTGTATCATCGATAGCAGGGATGAAAGATATCTGGGTCCGTTATGGGGTGGTGGTGGAATGATGTCGACGATATCGACAGGAAGAGTGAATGGATCTTTTCGGCTGGGTACGCGGGATGCACATCTACACGGAGCCAGGCGCGACTCGTGAGGCCAATTCAATTTGCAGGTGACGGCAACAAGAGACGCCAAGGCCGCCGATGGAAAAAAGGTTGTTCCGAAGGCCGCATACCCTAGCGAGCCCAGCTCGCAACTTTCCACAGTACTCGGAACATGTGGTTGTCATCAATGTGGAACCAAGTGTATTTCTACATTAAATTGGAATAGCTGGCTAACTCCCTGGTTCTACTGTTATGCAACATCTATAGCTTTTCGGCCATTGTCCCTTCCTTCCTCCAGTGGGCCACCGAGTTCGCATACCAGTGAAGAACAGGCCTTCTCAAACTACCGTCCAGCGACGGGGCTTTCTAACTCACTGAAGTTCTAAAGGAACTATATCAGCGATGTGAGCTCGGAAGCTGGAAGTTCAGTGAGCAATCTGAGACACTGTTCTGCGAGGCGTCATATCCATATTTCTGCTCTGAAAAGGTCCCTTCCACCGATCAATTACCACTCCCCCCATTTAAAGTCACATAATGTCCACGGCTCCGACCCGCCCGTCCACCTTGCAAGATCATCCTTCCCTCATTCCTGCATTCCACCTCAACATTCTAATCGGCCCCGCCACTCCTATCGGCTCCCTCTCGCGAGGTACACCACTCACGGTCGTCCCACTCGTATCGGGTTCTTTCGTGAGTGAACCAGGCTTTGACGTTAGAGTTGATGCTAGGTTGAAGGGGCACGGGGTTGATTATGTCCACAATGACCCTGATGGCGGTAGAATGAGATTGAGGAGTGATTTGGTCGTTGGGTGAGTCACTAGATCTTGTTGGTTCCTCGAAGACGGGAATACAAGTGTAGGATCGATGAGCGAGATGTGCTAAGGCTGATTGTCCTCTTTGTGAGCGGAGGCAGGGATCAACATGGAGAGGTATGCTCTTACGTCGTCTTGTTCTTTCCTATACCTCCAATGCTGTTGGGGCCTGGGCTCGAGAAGAGGAATTTTGTGCTAATAGCCGCTTCGAATCTTCAGACGATTCACATTCATTACACGGGCATAGTTGACATCACAAATGAAATGCGCCGGATCCTTGGTCGAAGCGTGAACGCGAAAACGACCGACTTTGGAAGCTCCTGTGAGTCAATCCCGAAAAGATACCTTTCCTTGTTTTGCTCTGTGCCCTGTAATGTCCCCGTTCCTATATCGTCCAGAGATATTGATCAAGAGAAGTCATACAGGTATCCTTCGAAACCGGCTCGATGCGGTATAAATCATTGGAACAGGCACTCTTCGTCGGATCTGGAAGGTTTATCATCGACGAACGAGGGCTCACCGTCGAATACCGGATAAGCAAGGTCTGTAAAGGTCTCGGGACGGCCGTGGAGGATGCTGAAGCAACTCCTGCTGGACGCGATGACGCTGGTGGAGGTGACGTAGAAACCTCCAATCCGAGCAACTGAACCGTGCTCGTTGGCTTTGCATGGATAGATAGGACGCATATACCGACCATTGGAACTTACTCAAGTTGCTGAAACTTGACATGATATCTTTAAGCAAGTAACGGCGTGCTTTCGCTGGCGGCTGCTGCTCCGTTGACCTCGCTGCCTGCTTGAGGTACCGTCTCCGTAGAAGCATCCTTCCTATGGTCAACTCCCGGAACCCAGCTAAATGTCCAATCCCCCATCTTCCACCACCCCGGTCTCCTCGCCTTCCACCTCCTTCCTGCCCATGTCCCCAACCTCACGCACAACCAAATTGCCACCAGGCCTATGAGCGTCCCCAGCACAGCGACAACGACGCTCAAAAACGTCATACTCGAACATCGACAACTAAACGGCCGAGCCCTCATCTCCCACCGTTCACGCCATGCCAGAGGACATATATCGGCGGACTTTATTGGTGCAATGATTCCAAATGGGTAGGAGAAGATAGTATTGGGCACACAGGTTTGTGATGTTGCGCACCAGGAGCAAGGGTATGGGTTTGACGGAGAGAGGCAGGCAGGACAGTGGGGACGGGTCCAGCAGTGGAAGAAGAGGTCGAGGTCATTTCCAGGAAAGGTGGTGGTGTTAATGTTGTTGAGGATGTTGGTTATGGAAGGAGAGAGTTCGGCGTTGTCGTATGCCATGTCTTATAAGCAATGAGACAATTCTGAGATACCCTCGACGACAAAGTCTACTTAACCCTCACATTGTATGTCCTCGTTGAGCCAGTGGATGGAGCACGAAAGGCTGGTCGTCGATGGCACCTCAGCCGAGGTTTCCCGGAGGTATGACTTTGACTTTTTTTGGGCGGACTGCTGTGGTGGCGTCGGTTTCCAAAGATCGGTCCTGCTGGGTCTTTGATTGTATCGTGCGAGCGTGTATAAGACTACATGGTATACACACAGTTGACGGTAACATCTGACGATGTTGTCAGGTGCTCTGTACTAGTACGTACTCGTACACCCCCTTGGTGCTTGGTGGGTTGCTGCCTTCTGCTTACCCTTGCTGGGGCTAGGCTCGCCTGAGGGGCTGTTTGGAGAACCCCGGGGGCCGCAAACTAGGAGAACCGGGGTGCTGGTGCCAATAATCGTCATCTCAGCACGAGGGACCTCGTAGTGCCGCGAATTCGATACGCCTTGGCTTGGTGCAATCTAAACGCGTCTTGATGATCAGGCCGCCAGATCGCTCATCCATGGTCGAGATATTTATCTCCAGTGCTCGCTCGTCCAGCGACTCTACGCTGGGGGCTGCGAGTCACTGTCCAGCGTTCTGCCAAAGCGTGCGCATGAGATCTTAGTCTTCTTCGCATCTTCAGCATCAGTCAGTATGCCTGAGCAAGACATGGGGGGCTGGCTCGGGAAACTGCGTCCCGGGAGACATCTGCTCGAAGCATGGGTTCTCTCTGCCATCATCGTCTCAATCTCCAACATTCTAGCTCAGTTCATCGATGCCTCGAAGAAAGAAGTATGCTCGACATAGAGGCTTCGTCAGGCTACGTTGAGTGAGGCTAATCAATCGGTTACAGGACCCTTTCACTTTCGACCTACCTCGACTACTCCGCTTCCTGTGCCTTGACCTCATTACAGCACCGCTGAACTACAAATGGCAAGAATTACTGGAAACCACATTTCCGAGACACGGCCGTACCCTGGTAGGCGGAAAGTACGAGTCCATCCCACTTGAAGACCGTGACGCGGAAAAAGGCTCTGACCCAGACGACATGGAGGAAGACGAAGCCAAAGCAGGTGAGAGCTCTGAGGCCCCGCGCCGGAGGCGACGAAACAAGACTACGAAGAGGCTTCCCAAGAAAAACTGGAAGAATATCTGGACGAAATGGTTCATCGACTGCATGACACTCGGTGCCCTCTTCAACACGGCTGGCTTCCTGATCATCATGGGTTTTCTGAATGGCCAACCTCAGAATATCCTGGCAAATTTGCACACGCGGACGATGGTCATCATTCTCAATGGGTACAAGATTTGGCCTTTCGCAAACATCATCGCACAGGCCTTCATACCTTTCGAGCGACGGATCATCTTCTTCGCAACGGTTGCCCTATTTTGGAATATTTACCTAAGTTTGGTGGCGGCTACGCTGTAGTGTAGCGGGCTGTACTTATACTGCGGTGTGGACACTGAGCAGTATCTGCTCACGTCGACGATCGAGATTGCCCAAGAACCAGAAGTGGGAATTGGTAACGCCCGAATGGTATGTGGGGAATTCTCCAACACTACGCCTCCATAAGATGTTCTGGGTGGGCAGCCGCGCACCCTGGATTGTTACTCTCTTGTGGAGGCCCTAACTTTCCGAGCTCTTCGTTCATGGATAAGAAATTGTCAGCTATCAACATTGTGGTTACCAGGCATAGTTGTGAATACTTCTCTGGCTGAACTTAGAAACGTGCATTGCCATCGGAAGCTCTGCAGACGAGTGGTAAAAGGAGCGGAACTCGTACACACTCTAGTTTCCTGCCGGATACTCTCCAGGATAGAAAGCAGCCTCAGGTGGGCTACCGCGGGCTCCCGAACTGAGATTAAGCAGAATTTACCAGCAGAACACGACAGGCACAGTCTTTGGAAGACAGACTCGGCGGCTATATCAGGTCTACTTAGGAGGGCTTAGCAGTCGACCTGAAGGAAGCTCCAGTATCCTCCACGTCAACCATGGCGGATGCAATCCCAACAATGACCAGCGGCTATCGAATAAATCTCAAAGCTGGCAGCTTCGATGGCCTGCATCTTGATGCATCGATGCCCCTCCCGGCACTGGGAGCGCAAGATGTTCTCATCTCTGTGAAAGCAGTCTCGCTGAACTATCGCGACATTGCCATGCCCCTGAGGCTTTACCCAGCATACACTAAGGAAGACCTTATACCGTGTTCGGATGGCGCAGGCACTGTACTCGCGGTTGGAAGCGACGTCAAGACGTTGAAGGCGGGAGATAAAGTGTGTCCAACCTTCTTCCAGGATTTCGAGGACGGTTATGCCACGAAAGAGAGCAGGGCAACGAGTCTCGGAGGGCTCAATGATGGCGTACTCAGAAAGCATGCCGTATTCAAGGAGAAAGGGTTGATCAAGATCCCGGACTTCTTGAGCGCAAGAGAAGCAAGCACTCTACCGTGCGCAGCTTTGACTGCTTGGAATGCACTGTTCGGTGTCGGAGGCCGCGCGCTTGAGCCTGGCCACTGGGTCTTGACCCAAGGCTCAGGGGGTGTTAGTATCTTTGCCCTGCTGTTCGCCAAAGCTCTCGGCGCGCATGTTGTTGCCACGACAGGCGACAAAGGCAAGGAGCAGAGGTTGAAAGATCTAGGCGTTGACCTCGTGATCAACTACCGTGAGAACCCAACCTGGGGCCGTACTGCAATGGAGTTCATCGAGAAACAAGGTGGAACGGGAGCGCAGCACGTTATCGAAGTCGGTGGCGAGACCACAATGGAACAGAGCTTGAAGGCTGTTGCACCCGAAGGCCTCATCTCTATCATTGGCTTCCTCGGTGGCGGTATGGGGGAAAGGAAGACAGGCTTCTGGGACTGTTTCGCGAGCGCATGTCTTGTAAGAGGTGTGCTCGTTGGAAGCAAGAAGCAGTTCAGCGAGATGTTGAGCTTCATGGAGGAAAAGGGGGTGAGACCACTTGTGGACGAAAAGACCTTTGGTTTTGAGGAGGCCAGGGAAGCATACGAGTATCTTCAGGCACAGAAGTTCTTCGGGAAGGTCGTCATTGACCTTCAGAAGTAAGAGACCAGTAAGGCTGTGTTGCACGTGACGAGGCTGGGCAGCAAACTCGTCTCGGCTCCTATTACCAGAAATGGACTAGTTGATGGGGCTTGCCAGTCTCCTTTATTCACTTCACATGAACTTCAGCGATACCACAATACTTCGGTCATTGCTGCTTATGCCTGCAATGGACTCGCCCGGGCTTCTCATATGCCTGATCCTGAAGAGCCACTGTAGACAGTGTCAATGCAATTGCAGATGCAGCATAATGAGCTCTCCGCATTAGACATGAGACCACTGGGAGTCAGCACTTTCTATCATAGTGCCAGTTAGGGACGACCGCAGCAATCGATAGAAGTAGCTACCTTCATACCACGGAGCACGGTGGCCGGCTCGGAAGTTTCGTTATGGCTTCTGCAAACTGCACGAGTCTCTGTCATCTGATGTGGATTCTCGCACAATCGAGTCTCGTCAGCAAACGGTCTGGACGTTGCAGCTGCTCTCGCCCGGGATCTGGGTGACCTTGGTCTCGATAAAGCGCAATGCTGACCATGTGTCTAGCCGTTCGTCGGCTCTTCAAACGAGTCATGCTTGGTACACACCCGTTGGTCCGGCTTCCACGGCTCATCGGGCCTCGTATTCTCCACACAACTGATCTCCTCGCCAACAAAGAGTGAACTAAGTAAGTGAGACAGTTAGTGATAAATGAAAGAGAATGGGAGACGACGCCGAGCCAGGCAGGCTTGACGAGCCCGAGGCGGAGGAGTATGTGCTCAACAATGGTGCCTGGTGAATTGAGATTGGTGATGCTGACTTCAAACAGAGCAACTACGCCGCAAACCGCACTCAACACCAAACCTGCTGATAAGGCCCCTGTATGCGAAGAGGTGGTGGGATGGATTGGCAGGGTCGATTGTCGAGGACAATGGCCAACCATCGCTGGATCAATAGGCTAAGTGAATGATGGCGCGAAGTGTTACCGCACCCACAACTTCAATACAAACACCAACTCTTCAGTGAATAACCGAGTGACATGAATTGCACACCATTCACTTCGTCCGCCAAGGTTTTCTCTAGATGCGCACAACTACTTCGTCCACGATTTTCTCCTTCGCCAGCGGTCGAAACTCTCGCTCAAACACTGCCTTCGCTTCGGCCACTCACATCACCTTTCTACCGAATCCTTAGCCACAGCGAAGATGCATCTTTTCCATACCATTGTTGCCCTCGTGGCCGCGTTCAGCGCGTATCTCCAACAGCAGACAACCGATCTGGTTGTCGCCTTCCGCGAACGGGCCTTTCAACCTGTTTTCCACAACTTCCTGGCCATCGGGCCCTCCACTGAGTACCGGCAACCTGTCGCCGCCGTCGTGTCCACCGTAACCTCAACAATTACCGCATCTCCCACGGTAGCCTTCACCACAACGATATATCATGGCGGGTCCATCGCCGTTGTGGCAACCTCCTCTCCTCCTATGCCTACCTCGACCGCAGTTCCTCAAGCGCAGTATTGCGTTGCACCACTTGCATGGGCGGACTGGGAAGATCCTTTGATCTGCATCTCAGAGCACACCTTTGAGCGTCTGTCTGCCTTCGCCGCGACGTTGCCAGAAGCCCTAACCCTCCATCTCCCTCGGTCAATCCTCGCCCGACTGTCAACCTCCTTCTCTTTGCTTCGGGAACTCATCTGGACCCCTACCACTTTGATTCTGCAGTGGACCTCGGAAATGACACATGTCGTCGTCTGTTACGCGATCTCCGTCGGATGGAAGTTCATAGTCACAGCTTCGGCCGTCATTCGTTCGATGAGAGACTTCCTTGCAACCTTCACTTTGGCAGATTGGCTCGTCTATTGCTTCCTATTCGTCATCGCCATCTTTCTCCTCATTGGCGCAAGCATTCCAATTGTCAGAGCGAATCGCAGATGTCAACTACTGCTAAGCCGCATGTCGTGGGAAGAAGAAAAAGCGACCCGCGCCCGTCGCTGGAAGGCTATTGCAAAAGCAGTAGATTATTACGAGAACCCCACAGGTCTGACCAAAGAGGAGGCCCGAGAGACGTTGGTCGGTGTCTTGCTTCTATTCATGATGTCGGAGAAGGAACCGCAGTTTCCTCCACCAACAATACGTCAACGTTGTCCTGAAGTCCGGACTACGACAGCCTTGTGGGCTCTGGCCTGCAATTTCTATCAGAAGCTACTAGCTGCGCTGAAGTGGATGTTCGACGTACAGTTCTTGTTCTTGGTGAAGATCCCTCTCCGGCTGTCATTGCAAGTCATCAACAGAACTCTTGGACGGGGCATCTGCTGGTTGTGTGACACATACCTCGACAAGCTGATCTTCGGCGTTATGCCGTTCAGTCTCCTCCTGATGGTCAATGTCGTGTTTTCCCTGCTTGGCCTATCGATGGCCATGGGCATTCTCTGCCTCTTGGTTACCCTTGCTATCCTCGTCTGCTGCCTTTGTGCTGTCGGATATGTAATGATACCGGCTGTTGGCCATGGTCGAAGACTGGGAGCTCAGGTGGTCACCTATTTACGTGAATCCGCAGCGGAGATCAGAGAGCGTTGCAACCAAGAAGACGTCGACACACGCCCTCGGAAACATGGCCGCACCTCATTTTCGTTGGCGCAGCGTACTGCAAACCACCGCACAAAGCGACCTCCAACGACACCTGACCAGCCGATTGTACGCCCCAATCACTTCTCGGTCCCTTGCAGCCACAACACTAGGGTTCTCACCGTTTCAGCCTCTCAGGTTGACGATCGTCTTCGTTCCGACCCATCAGTTACAACCCTGGTAGTCTCCGCTGAACGTCTTGAAAGTCTCCTATCTCTCGAAGCTGAGCACTCCACTATTTTACACACACTTCACAATTGTCCAGGCCGGTCAGTGCTCTCGAAAATTGAGAGTCTCCTTTGCGAACTGCGAAGCCCGTACCGCACAACGGGCTTCAACAAATCCGATGAGAACGAGGACCGCAGCTCGAAGGATACAACCTCAAAAGCTCAAGCATCAGAGAGTGATTTTGCTGAGAAACAACACCTCAAGATGAAAATCCAGGAGCTGGAATCAAGGCTCGGAAGCCGGCACGAGCAGCGTGATTCGGCGGAGAAGCAGCAGCTCGAGGCCAAAGTGCAAGAGCTTCAATCTAGACTCAGAAGACAGAGCGAGGAGCATGAGTTGGAGGCTAGGAAGCTGAGGCAAGAAGCCGAGGGAAACGCAAAGCTCGTTGAGGCGAAGGTGCAGGAATTGGAGCAAGTCCAAGCTCGGCTTTCACAAATTGAGCGAGACTCCTCCAAGGAGGCAGTCCACAGCAGTCAGCTGCAGGCGATGGTCAATGAGCACCTCGCCGCTGCCGTTGCTGAGAAAACGGCCGCCATTCGTGGCGAGTACGAGGCACATGTTGACGTGCTGATGAATGCTGGTCGACAACTCGAGGCATCTGCGGAAGCCAGCCGTCACCAGCATCAGGCCGAAGTCGAGCAGTTGAAGACTGCTGGTCGGCAGGTTGAGGTGGAAGCGGAGAACCTCCGAGGTATGTTGCAGGCTGAGCAGAGTTCACACGCCGCAAGCAAGGGCCAGCTGGACGCAATGCGTATCCAGCTGGAGCAAGCCACGCAAGCATTGCTGGGGGAGCGACAGAATGCCCCCTTTCAAGACCGTGCCATGGCTGTTCAGCAGCCTGGGCAGCTTCCGATCAACCCGTCGGGCAACACATCCAGCTGCGAAGCCGGCATCAACCAGCCGGCCAGCACGGCGCCAGCAACCTCTGTTGGAGACCTGGAGGCGTTGCGCATTTTGAGGGCTACTGCCGCCAACTGGCACAACCAGCAGCAGAGAGCTAGAGCTGGTGCCATGCAGTCCTCTGCACAGCCGCCAGTTCAGACAGCGACGGCCCGGGCAACCCAACCAGCAGCGTACGTTACCTCCGATGTGTCCTCGAGCCATGCTAACCAGATATCTGTAGTGGCAGGCGAGTCAACCGACCCAGCGGGTTTACAATGCTCTGAGGTGTCGAGGGCCGAGAGCGGCAGCTTTGCCTCTCCTATGTTTGCTCCAATAACAACGACAGCCACTCTGCCACCATTCACCCGATGCCCTCTTCTCTCACACCCACTATGACGGTATACATCCGGTCGACCTCACAAGCAGCAACTCCCGCCAACTATGATGGCTCGGAGACAGATCCTTTACGGCGGCAGATGATGGCGGTTGTTATGAAGCCCCTCCTCCACAAGACGAGTCAGACTCTGACTCCGAGGTGGACTTCAAGAACGTCAACCTTGAGCCGGCGGCTCATGGTGACAATGGAGCGGATACAGAAGTGGTGATCGACCCCGTCGACGATCTCACCGGCGCACAGCGTGTGACCAGTGCTTTCGAGGGGTGCGAGCTGAAGAGTAAGAGTTCGAAGAGGGCGGTTGAGATGGAAGCCAGGCAGAAGGCAGACGAGATCGAAGATCAGAGATGGAGGGAGGAATAGGCACAACTGCAGAGGGAACGAGAGGAGCGAGGAGAGATTCTTACAGTGCTGACGGAATTGGCATGGAAAGCTGCCAGCTCGCTTAATTCAGCGTAGTGACAGGCTTACCGAGTACCGTGTGTGGGAAACTGGAAAGGGCAAGGAGATGAGGCTTCATTGGGGAGGCTCTCAGCGCATTGATTTTTGCAGTCGAGGCCGATGCAGCAGAATGCATCAGACCGGTGTGTGTTGAGACGAGCGTGATTGATCGGCCCCATGGGCAGAGGACTGCTGGACAGTCGAGAATCGAGATCACAGCGTAGAGTTCTTCATGAGGATTAATCGAACATCACAATTTCGTCACGCCTGCCTGCCGCTGAACGATTCAATGCAACCTCATTGTCAAGTCTGGAATGCAATGAGGGTGGCGGAACGACCTCCAATCATTGGTGGACCGTGTGCATTTCAGGCATGGGATCATCAGCCTCCTCTCATCAGGCGCAAGGCGTGGTGAAGAGAGCAGTCACACCATACGCAGCGACAATACGGAGTATAGAGAAAGTGACTGTGCCTTCTGGTGTCGCTGAAAATTGCCTCAAAAAGAAGCCAGCGTCGAGCGAGCGGAAGTCGCCGGCGGCTAAATAAAGCGGAGTCAAGCATACGAGTAATTATTAGATCATAGAGAATGAAGAGCTCACTCGGCCTTGCAAAGCCCGACGCTACAAGCGAGGCCGTCATCGTTTTAGAACCGGCCACAACTACACATATATTTTCGACTTCGGAGAGCGGGCAGTGTGTCGTTCTGTCAGTCAGCCAACGTTCACTACGTATCGCCAAAAACAATGGCGGACTCTCAAGACGACCAACCGTCGACGAGCGTCACATCGCGGCTCTCCCGGCCAGCGAGGGCGATCCTGAAGGAGCTCGGCCTGGTCACGCTCTACCACAGCCATGTCGACACGAAGATCCTCATTCTCCAGCGCTTCGTCCGCCTCTTCGCCTACGGGGGCAGCACGCTCATCCTCGCTTCGTACCTGTCGGACCTGGGGAACGAGGACGCGCGGATCGGACTCTTCATGACCTTGACGCTCATAGGCGACGTGTTTATCAGCTTCCTGTTGACGCTGATTGCCGATCAATTGGGGCGGCGGTGGATTCTCGTCCTGGGCGCCGCGTTGATGTGCGCCAGCGGCGTGGTGTTTGGGCTGAGCGGGAACTACTGGGTTTTGCTGGCGGGCGCCATTCTGGGCGTGATCAGTCCTGCGTACGTTGTGCGGCGAAGAGATGACTTACTGATTGATTTCTCCTCCGAAGACCTGACGCGCTAATTCATTGCCATGTGTTCACCACAGGGGGAACGAAATTGGCCCGTTCCGAGCGATCGAAGAATCGACCATCGCGCATCTCACGCCCAAGGAAGAGCGGAGCGACATCTATGCCTGGTACAGCCTGATCGGCACGGCGGGCACGGCGCTCGGCTTCGTAGGCTGCGGCTGGATCATCACCTATCTCCGCAACGAGAGGCACTTTGGCACGATTGAAGCTTACCGCATCATCTTCTTCGTCTACGCTGTCGTGGGCATTGTCAAGCTGTGCTTGGCTCTCATGCTGAGCAAGGCCTGCGAGCTCGATCCGAAGCCGAAACCCGCCAATGCGACCGAGACGGCGCCCTTGTTGGGCAACGGGGCCGCGCCGACCAAGGATGACGACGACGATGCGAAGAAGCGGCGATGGAGACTGTTGCCGGCTATCAGCAAGGAGAGCCAGCTTGTCCTGGTCCAGTTGTGCATTCTGTTCGCCTTTGACAACCTGGCATCGGGGTTGGCACCACTGTAAGTGTATCTCCCTGTGCAGATCCCTCGGTTTGCTGACGACGGTCGCAGGTCGTGGGTCACGTACTTCTTCAAGCGCAAGTTCAATCTCTCCGAGGGGAAGCTGGGGTCGATATTCTCCTCTACAGGGGTCATTTCGGCACTTTCCATCTTCGTGGCCTCGTCTATCTCAAAGAGGATCGGGAATGTCAAGGTAAGCGCCCAAGCATCTATCTATCGGGTGTCCACGCAAATTCTGATCAGATACTGTATGATACAGACTATGGTGTTCACCCACCTCCCGTCGGCCATCTGTCTGGCGCTGATCCCCATCCCCTCGACTCTGGGCGGAGCTCTCGTCTTCCTCATCGGCCGCGCCTGCACACAAGTCATGGACGTGGCTCCCCGCTCAGCCTTCCTGGCAGCAATCGTCCTGCCCCACGAACGGACTGCCGTGATGGGCACCATCAACGTGGTCAAGACGTGTGCGCAGAGCCTGGGCCCTGTCATCACCGGTATCTTGGGGACGAAGAACCATTTCTGGGTTGCCTTTGTTGCTGCCGGGTCGCTGAAAGCCACTTATGATCTGGGTTTGCTGGCGGTGTTTGCCGAGAAGGAGGCCAGGAAGAATAGGACCGAGAGGGCGGATGAAGAGCAGCAAGGCGCCTCGAGCGGGCGGTAGGTGCTAATTACCAGCTCACGGTGGTTCGAATGTAGCACTCTCCTGCGCTCAGTCTCTTGACGAATGCTACAGGAAGACTACGCACGTCCTGGCATGTACAGTACACAGCTAGCTGATTCACGTACTGGGTTAACGTGGAACCAGGCACAGCTAGCCATGTCTGGAACCTACACAGTCACGTTGTAGACAAAGTGCGTACCTCGCTCGGTACGAGTAGCACAGCGCGAGCAGCACTCCCTACCTCAGTATCCGATATTTCTCGTCCTTCTATATCGTCATTGATACAGATGTTTCACTAGCTATTGTATCCCGTGGCCCATGTCCCAGATACCTCGATATAATAATAGTCGGCTGGACACGAGTCGTTTTTCGCACACCAGCAGGACCATACGCGCGACCAAATCATTACTACAGAAGGGAGGGTGTTCAAGAGATACACCAATCGCGAAGAACTTCCGATCCCCGGAACCACGCCATGTTGCCGGTCCGCGAACCCTGGGCCACCGCGGCCCTCTCGGTCCTCAACCTGTGCTTGACGGTGCCCGGCGCGGACGCGAGATTGTCTCCCCACATGGCCATGGAATTGCGATGGCACCAGACGTTGCACAGGAACCGGGCGTGCCAGACGCCGTCGACCAGCCGGGCCGTCGAGACGAGGATGCCCGGGCTCTGCGCCATGTGGTCGATCCGTCGTCTGTGCGGGAGGACGACGACAGGGTCGATGAGATCCTGCTCGCTCAGGGCCGTCCACGGCGCGACCGCCAGGCCGGGCCCGTCTTCGAAGCGGTCCTGCACGGTCTGGTCGTGGTGGACTATGGCGACGACTTGCTCGTTGCCGGATCGGACTCTGTCGATGTTTGTAAGCCGGTCTTCCTCCTCCTCGGGCGGGATGGACCCGGGCGGACCGGGGAAGATGTAGAAGTTGTCGTTCAATGGCGTGGCGAGCGAGGCGAGGGGATAGCCCGTTGCCTGGAGCCGGATCCCCGCCTCGGTCACTTCGGCCTCGCTGTCCTCTTGGGAGAGCAGGACCTGCGTCGTCGTCAGACTGATGGGGATGCCGATCAGGGAGCGCGGCGCCCAGCGGAAATGCTCGGCCTCGAGCTTTGGCACGGGCAAGAAGACGAGCCCGGCAGGCAGGGTGCCCAGACAGGCGTAGAGCATCTGCATCCTGTCCTTCGGGTCCGTGTCCAGGAGGATTTGGGGATCAAGCCCCATCAGCGTCGCGATGCAGATGGGCTCGTCGCTGGACCGGCTGGTCGCACGGTTGCAGAGAAGCCGGAGGACACGGCGCCGGTAGATCATGTTCTCCTTGGAGACCTTCCTGTCGACGACGATGACGCCTCTGTCGTTGGCGAGGTGGGACTTGTCGATCAGGTCCGTGAGCCCCTCTTTGACTCGGTCGGAAGAGAGATCGGCGCGGTTCTTGACGTGCTCTTCCGCCCCGGCCGGCACGACGTGGCTGAGGTGCATCGAGCAGTCGGCGAAGGCCACGAAGAGGTAGTCCGGCAGGACGCCTTCCTGGAGCGTCCACAGTCGCCGCCACCAATCCGAAAACATGACCGACATGACCAGGTCCTTCTGTCGGATCGGTGGTGGAGGCCGGACCGGGCCCCTGTGCGATACCGTTTTGATTGTTGTGTCGTCCGTTCGGAGCGACGTGTGCAGAAGGCCTTCGTCGAGGACCAAGACTGAATGCGCTTGTTCGTACACTTGGGCCATCCGCGAAATCGCCATCTTCCGCACATCAACATTGGCCGGCTGCACCGGCACGCATATAGTGTCAAGCCAGAAATAGCTCAGTCTTCTGGCTCGGATGTTGGCGTCCACTGGTGGAGCGTCCGTTGCGCTGAAGGCCCCCAAAAGAACTACAGTGCGCTGGTGCAGCGCCTCGAGCTGGCATCTTGGTAGGGAGTTTCGTTTCGTATTGCCGACCCCGTGAGCCCACACGTGGCTAATAGCAACGTAGGGATCTCCATCACCCAAATAAGGGACGATGCTGAACTCGAGCTGTCCATGCGCATTGATCTCGGACTTGATGATGGGAGTGAGACCCGAGCGAATGGTCTCGCAAATGGCCCCATAGTCGAATTCCACGTCGTGGCAGTTCGAGCTGTTGCAGCCAGACCCCAGCGTCCCATGCCGGGTCTTGTATGTCGCTTCGTCAATGTTGTTCGCGACGCACGCGGTCGAACTGCACGCAATGTGGCGCTGGACACTGCCGTATCGGCGCAGTTGCGTGGCGTAGATGATCTCATTGATGCCGAAATCTCGCTTCAAGATGCCAATGTCAAAGGGACACCAGCCAGAGAAAAGAAGCCTGTGGAAAACAGTCTTCGGGGCATCCCATCTCCTCTTGGCGGGCGACCAGCCCGGTGGCGAGATCTGGGCGCCACGCAGTTGCACGGGCAAGAAGTCGTAGAAGCAGCGGTGGTAGACGACCGCCATTGCATCGTCGATGGCGTTCCCGAGACACAGCAGGGACAGGAGAAGATCATCGTCCACATAGCTGTGGTGACTCCGGACGAGACAGTAACACATCTTGTAGGCCGTCTGGAGATACGTATCGATTCGCATGCATAGGCGCCGGACGTCCTCGAACGATAGCTCTCCCGTCGCTCTCTTCTGCTTAGAGGAGTCGATCCAGAAGGAGAGGAGTTCTGGCAAGGCGCTGGTGTTGACTCTCCGCGTCAGGCCTCTTCGTTGACCACCGCCCTTGACCAGCAATGAATCCTCAGAGATGTAGTCGCGTTGATTGAATGGCCGTCCCACGGCCTTGTACACCTCGCACAAAAGCCCAAAGAAGAGCCATGACTGGAGAAAAGACTGCACCAGAGTGAGGCCAACGGGCTCATCCTTCCCATCTGAGGACCTGCGCGTAAAGTCACCCTCGAGGACGCCCATGTCGTCGAACCCACGGCGGGATGGGTAGGTGAGGAAGTCCCCTTCGTCATATGGCGCCAGGCACACGAATGCGATCTTGAACTGGTCTCGGGAGGGATTGGAAGGCCTGTCCAGGTGGTCCATGTTGCTCAACCTGGCCCCCGCAATAGTTCGGCAGTCCGCTTGGATTGACGATCAAACACAAGGGCAACCACATGCTTGAG
Source organism: Phialophora expanda (assembly GCA_016109585.1). Taxonomy (NCBI): domain Eukaryota; kingdom Fungi; phylum Ascomycota; class Eurotiomycetes; order Chaetothyriales; family Herpotrichiellaceae; genus Phialophora; species Phialophora expanda. The sequence continues at coordinate 507,089 of JADWPR010000005.1, read as the reverse complement.
AAATAGGCAACAGCAGTCACTAGCATAGCTGTCCCACGGTTGTGAGGGGCCTGGAGGGGTAAGGCGCGTATTGAAACAAATGCGTCCAGCCTGACCGTCCCCCCCTGTTGTACGGAGGACGCAGTCTCCTTGGTTGGCCGATCGACCATCCTGGACCGTACAGCCCTAGTCAAACTGGGCTTCACAGGCACACAGGCCAATAGATCTTTTTCACTTCTAATCTGTCACCCTGTTCGTACGACCAGGCACTTCCGAGGAGCGGGCTAAGGCCGTTGACACCAAAAACCATATCTCGGACGGCGGACTCTTCATTCCTGCTCCATACGGCCGATGAACAAATCTAACCATATCCCATCGCTGTAGTCTCTTACCAGGTGAGCAAAGGAAGGATGGGCGCGAGGCTGGCCGCCTTGACGAACAGCGCCGCTGTTTGGATTGATCGGGCAATTCAAAGGCAGGACAAGCAGACGAGCCTTGACAAGATTCGGCGCCCATAATTCGGACATTCAGGTGGGCGTCGTCCTTCAAGAAGGGGATATTCGGTCGGAAACGAGTGCAAAGAAGAAGCAAGACCAAGTCCAACCCCAAGCCCAAGCGCGTGGATGTGGTTTCTATTGCAAGAGGGAGCACCTACTGCTTCAACCTCGTCCTTACCCATGGTGGTATCAACAGCACGATTCTCAGCCAGGGTTAACTAACCCAAGCACTCAACTCATGTTCTATCTCGTCGATCAATCAATGACTGCATTCTTTTATTCGTGCTCTGTAAACCCGTCGCGCCTGCGCCATGCCTGCCTGTTGAAACATTGAGTGATAGCAGATCGCACACTCAAGCACTTCCATTCTGATGTGTCGTCTCGGCGGACTTGATTCCGCCTCTGATCCCACCTTTCCCGCCGACTTGCCGCGCTGCGATCGACAGGGAGAGCTCCGCGTCGACGTTGACCGTAACCTCGACTTTCGATCCCTTCTTCAAGCCTTTGAAGATGAATTCTGCAAGAGCTTGTTTCGGCGTCCAGATCTTCTCGCGGATCTCCTCGGGCTCGTCATCCTCGTCCTCATCGTCTTCATCTTCATCTTCGCCATCCTCGTCTTCTTTCGTTCCGTTCGTCTCTGGCTTGGGCTTTGGTTCGGGCTGAGTGACCTTGATTGCTCGCTCGCCCTCTATGATACGGACGAGAACGTCTCCCTCCAGACCGTCGATGATCTTCGTCCTCCGCGCAGGAACGGCCGTGTCGGGTGGCACAATCACGGTGAACGAGTCCTCAGGCTGCTTCGTCACTTGGTAGCCGATTGCAGCAGTCAGATGAGGCGTCACTGTGACCATCTCATGCGTTGACTGGTCGATGTCGTCCTTTTCGAATTCTTGGATCAGAGATGCTTGAAGAGCAGCCCCCCGTGCCGACAGCTCCGAAGGATTCAACGCACTGGGCGCAACTGCAGGAGCCAGAACTTGTGTCGACTCCGGGAAGAGAGCCTCAATATTCTTCGCGATCTTTGGTGTGTGTGCAGTGCCTCCAGACAATATCACCTGATCAATGTCAAGTACATCAAGATCAGCCTTCTTGATGACCTCCTCGACAAGTCTGGTGAAACGTCCGAAGACCTTAAGGGCGACAATCTCATACCGTGTCCTGTTGACGGTTGATCTAAAGTCAATGCCATCCACAAGACTCTCCACGCTGAAGGTGGCACTGTTGCTCTGACTGAGTGTCTTCTTGACCGCTTCCGACTCGAGTTTCAGCTTGGCCAGACTTCGTTCATTTTTCCGAGGGTCGGTTTTGTGCTTTTTTTCGAATTCTTTCGCAAAGTGGTCGACCAACACCTGATCCAGCTGAGCACCCCCCAGTTCGTAGTCGTGAGCCGTTGCCAGGATGCTGTACATCCCTCCCCTTGACGCCACGACTGCCGCATCAGACCGGTTTCCGCCAAAGTCTGCGACAAGCACGAGCCTGTCGGCGGTGGGGTCGGAAGACCGTGAGTCGTAGGCGAGGAGCGCGGCAATGGGCTCGGGCATGAATTGTAGGATTTCGACGTTGGTGTTCGCCGCGGCTTTCGTCAGGGCTGCTTTCTGCTCATCATTGGTATCTGTAGGAACGGCCACTACGGCGGCGGTCACTGTTCTGCCGGTAAAGTCGGATGCCGAGTTTTTCAGTCTCTTCAAGTGTCGTGTAGCAACCTCGAGGACTGGCACCTTGTTCTCCGTTTCGCTGTCTGTGTCTCGAACAGAGAAGCAGATCTTGCCATTTTCTTCGATGGGGTGTGCAGACCCATGGCAGGGCGTAGGGTCTATCGACTTGTAGTCTCTGCCAATGTAATCGCGGAAGAATGCGACAGTATTTTTACTGTTTCGAACCAACTGCGCCTTTGCTTGGGTGCCGTGAAACTCTTCTCCCTCGATGTATGACAAGATGGAGGGGATTTGTCGATCTCCCTCTTCGTTTGCGATCACTTCGACCTTGCCCTCTCCAGATATGTGCGCAATCGAACTGTAGGAATTTCCGAAGGAGATACCAATGGCGTACTGTTCTGGTGGCCCTTCGGCCGGTACTCCGTTTGTGTGCTCACTCATGGCGAACTTTTTCACTCGTTGAAAAGGAATAAGCAAGATACAAAATAGGGAGACCCGAAAAAGGGATCTGGTGATCCTGCCCTTGTGCTGGTGTGAAAGACAACTTGGAACTTGGCCGCAAGAAACTTGTGAAAACCCTGGGAACTTTTTTCGAGGCTCGCAGCGGGTCATCGAAATCCGAGGAAAGTCGGGCGAGGATTCCAGCCTTGTCCACATTTTCTCAGCCTTGTCTCCGTTCATTTCTCTCTGACCGAGGCGGCCTTTCAATCCACACACTATTCAACAGGTACGCTTGGTGGTTACATTTCTGACATGGCCGAATTGGAAGTATTCCTGCCTGGAGACCGGATCTCCGCAAGCCAAATCCCAACTTCTCAGAAGCGCAAAATCGGTCCTGGCCTCAAACAAGAACCGGAGAGCAGCGATTTTACAGCCACCATCGGCGGCCTTCTTGACGTCGACTACAGGAAAAAGACCGCACAGATCGCCACACCTGATGGACGCTATATTCCCAAAGCAGGAGATCTGGTAATCGCTCAAGTACGATTGTCGGCGGCGGAGTCTTTTCACCTCCATATCAACGCATATTCACCCCAGGCTATCTTACCACAACTGGCGTTCGAAGGGGCGACGAAGAAGACGAGGCCGCAACTGAAAAGTAATGACCTTGTCTATGCTAAGGTGGTCTCGGCCCAGAAGAACATGGAGATTGAACTGAGTTGTGTCAATCCGGCAACTGGGAAGGCCGAACCAGACGGGTTGGGTCCGCTCACTGGTGGGATGGTGTTTGAAGTCAGCCCTGGTTTTGCGGAGCGACTTCTGAAGAAACAGGGAGTTGCGGCGCTGGAGGAACTAGGTTCAAGGCTACATGGAGGATTTGAAATTGCGGTTGGAAAGAATGGCAAAGTGTGGGTCGACTGTCCTGAAGCCGGCGTCAAGGGAGTTTGTGCCGTGGGCCGATGCTTGAGAGAGATGGATGAGAAAGAGTTGACGGAGAGAGAACAGAAGAAGCTGGTCAACAGAATCATGAATGAACTCGAGCGTGGTTGAGTGGCTTGCAGGATTTTCCGACCGATCCCGTTCCTCGAAGCCAGAGGGCATTGACGCTTGGCGTCAAAAGTCAGAAAGCAACCCATACATGGAATTACGGCACGGCCACGTCTGGGATGACCACCATAACACTCGAAGAAAGCCGTCCCAGCGACGCTCCAAACAGACACTTGGCGAAGCCCAACCTCGTGGTGGGCAGTGTCACACAGCAGCCAACGCCTCGCCAACGTAGTATGGCACAGCGTGATTCAGTGACGAGAGGAGAGGGGAAGAATGCCACGACAAGTGATAATGACATGCACGGAACTTGGTCAGGAGAGAGCTACAGATCGTTATACGAGCGTTCGTGTGCCTTTTCGAAGATTTTCATTGCTTGCCTCATGTACTACGAGTACATTGACTATCCATGAATTCCACCACCACTGGCTTGGAGCCTAATGCAAGGTCGTAGGCCTTCCTCAACATCAAGACCCTGCCCTCCTCACGTATGTACGTTCATGCAGAATCCGAATGCCTCTTGCCCGGTCATCCCATTGCAAGATAAGACTTTTTGCGAAGGGTATTCTCGTTCCATCGATAAAAATCATCAACGCCAGGATTCTTGTCATATGAAAGAAAGAGTTTTGCCTGCCATGCTGTCGTAAAGTCTTTTTTGCAAGATATCCGGAACTCCTTTTGGTTGCGGCATAGCTGGGGTGGGATCCATCTTCTATCTAGCAAAAATTGCTCAAAGCCATCCCTTTTTCATTCCGCTCGTGGATTATCGTTTACTTTCTTCGGAATGAGCAGCCCTCTGTGAGTCTGGCCTTGCCACCGGTAGGTTGGCAAAGCACAGTCGAGCAGCCTGCGCAGATGACGACGGTCTGAGCGTGTGAGAAAACGGTGGTGATGGTGAAGCAGCCGGGGCACTTGACGTCCATGAAGAATGATCGAGGGGCAGGGACGAGCGTCTGTTGGAATTTGTTAGATTCTTGCATCAGCGGATCTGTGGCTCGCCAATGGTTCATACCTTGAGCTTGTGCTTGCGCGCCTCAGCCTGAGGCGTGGGGTTGAGGAGATCGACTGCGAGAACCTACAACCAGGAATGTTAGACGTGTACGTGGAGCAAGGGCGATTGCGTTGGTGTTGGTAATTCATGTGGTGCTCGTGTGCTTTGTCAAGCCGAGAGGGGGAAATTTTGAGCACGATTGACTCGTGCTGGTTTTTGCGGGCTGGACTGCGTACCATTTCGTCTGATTTCTTGAAATGACCTGAAGGATGTGTCTCCTATTGATCTGTTCTTGTTCTTGTCGAGCCTGAATGAAGATGCGACTGATCGATTGAGGTGCAACGATGGGCAAAGTGGCGGTAGAAATGGGCTTTGCAGACGAGTCGACGAGGTTTCGTGCGTGTCTTGGCAGGCCTACTTCGGACTTATACTTTATCCGAACCAATCATGGGTGAGATTGCTCCAACCGCCCCGAGATGTCGAAATCACTTTTTTCTTGACTCACGGGGAGTCATCGAGACATACCGTGCATGCGGAAGGTGAGCATCTATGTTGCGCATCTACTTCTAGACCAGTCTATCGCCTCTATAGGGTATCCAGGGTAGTGCTGGACACGCAAAATCCTCTCAGAACGGCACGTCCATGTCTTCAACCCGTTCCTCCTGCTCTGGCTTCTCGGAAGCAGGTGACATGCTCTGCTTGATGAACGCTGCAATAGTGTCGAGATACTGCTTTCCACTCGGTACGAAATGGCCACCAGGATGAATGACAACTTGTGTCTTTCCTGAGCCCCCCGTGGCATCGATCAGGGCCTGGGTCCTTGACTCGTCCACCACGCTGTCCAAGCTTCCAATAAAGTGACATACTGGAGTCTGAATGTGCGGGTCTTCGTAAAAGCCTACATACCTCTCGCCAGGTGCTCGAAAGCCACAATATGCTGCACAAAATTTCAGTGGTGGATGGTTGAGTCTTTCGAAGGATGCCGGGTATGGAATAGCTAGAGTCGATTTGGATCGTGCTTTTTCGAATGCTTGTTTTCTTGACTCCCCTTCCAGTAACGAGGCAACCATGGCAGCTAGGGCCGCTCCTTGAGAAAAGCCTATGATTCCCTGAAACGGGCCCTCTGACTCTAAGACTTTGGCGATCGTCTCAAGCCCTTTGTCCAAACCAGCATACTCGGGCGGGTCGGATGTGTCTGACCGTCTCCACCAGCCATAAGCCTCGATACTGTCCGGGTCTTCGCTCGAGGTAGGATCAAAGCCCGGGACATCGCTTGGTCTGAGTTGTAAAGGTCCCGTCGGATAGCTGAATGAAATGCCGGGGAATGCCTTCTGAAGGTGCTTCTCCATCGCGCGCGTCTTTGCGTGGAACAGAGTGCCATTCTGCGTGTATCCATGTAGCATCAAAACTTTGATCTCAGAACCAGGCTCTTTTGCGGCGGGCATGATGCCAAGGTGTCTGTGTTGCGACTTCGCCACAGTCAGCAAGGTAGTCGTCGGAAGCGCTGAGGAAATGCGCTGGCGTCTGTTCCGGAGAAGAACCTTAATCATAAGTTGTCGTGGATCTCTCAGAGAGGCAAGTCAGATGGAACGAATCAAGGAGTGTGTAAGAAAGGTGCAAAAGTGAAGACAATCAGGTCCTCGAGTCCCCGGCAGCCTCGCGGCCTCGCCAAGCCCTGCAAGTGGCGGAGATCGTCGCCGACCAGCCACGCCAGCCTCGTCGACAGTCGCTTGCTTGAGCGAGACTGGACCTCCGGTTCGCATAGCATCAGTGTCCGGGCCAAGCAGACGTCGCAGACTGGGGAAACCGCGTCCGTTGGTGTCCGTCGTCCCCCGCGCGCAACAAGTAAGGTCTGCTCAAACATGGCGCTGGTACCGTCTTCCGCTTCCAACTGGCCCGCCGTTAAAGAGGTCGAGAGGTGAGCCCGGAGTCCGCCCTGAGCAGTCATGGTGAACAATGTCTGGCATGAGGTACGATCAGATGCAGAACGGTATTTAAATGTCCAAAGATCCCCCCCGGAGCAATTTCTTTCCCAGGTTCTCAAGCATCTTCCTCAAGACGTCCATCTGAGATACAAGTAGAGGCACAACTTTGCTCCTTTTTTTTTCAAGATCAAGCAAGCCCCCCTTCTCAACGCCTTTGCGAGCTCTCGTTTCAGTCGGGACTGCCTCCTCTGTTGGTCTGCTTTGTTCTCAACTGTCGTTCTGCCAGCCTCGCTTCCTTGAAGGGTCGCCCTCATCACCACAGTGCTCCCGTACTCCCACACAACGTGAGTACCTGCCACGCCGACGCCTTCCAGCCTTTACGTCGACGCCACTCATTCACCATGTCTCCCCGCGTCATCACCCGCGCCGTCGAGCGTATCGCGCGCCTCGACGTCCAACGCGGCCAAGCGCGAGTTGGGAAGGAGCTCCGTCCGCGGGAGACGGTGCTCCCCATCGCCATCGCCTCTCTCTTCCTTTTTTTCATGTGGGGCCTCGCCTACGGGCTCCTCGACATCATGAACTACCACGTCAAGGTAGCCATGGGCGTTAGCCGCGAGAAGGCTGCCATCCTCGCCGCGGGGTACTACACGGCGTACATTCCCGGCACGCTTCTCATCGGCGGGCCCTTGGTGAAGAGGTGTGGGTATCGGGTCGCCATGGCGGTCGGCTTGTTCATCCTTGCGGTGGGCAACGAGCTGATGTCTGTTGGCGCGGCGAACTGCTCGCTCTGGGGCATGGTGGCCGGCCATTTTGTCATCGGTCTCGGCGTGTCGACACTGGAGCGCTCCGCGAATCCATACGCGGTGAACTGTGGTCCCGAACGGCAGGCCACGCTGCGCATCCTGGTTGCCCAAGCTTGGGCTGGCATTGGCACGGTGGTTGCGCCTTTCCTGGCCAACGCCTTCATCTTCAACCTGGATACCTCGACCGTGCACCCTCCTGTCGACCCTCTCCACGAAGGCCGATGCCTCATGCCTGGCAAGGCGGCGTCGGGCTGCGACAAGCTCGGCAGCGTCATCACCTTCTACCGGCTTCTGGGCGCGTGCGTCGGTTCGTTGGCGCTGGTCATCGCCGTTCTCTTCTTCCGCACCAACTGGTTCCCGGAGATCGCGGTCCCCGTCCCTGCCAATAAGGCCACTTGTGGCTGGAAGGTGTGGACACATCCGCTGGTGTCGACCCGGTTTGCTCGCGTCTGGTGGGCCTTCTTCGCCAACTTCGTCAACCTGGGCTGCCAGGTGACGTTTGCTCAATTCTTCATTGAGCACATGAAGGTCAACGCGTGCCAGAGCGACCACATGGCCGCCATCTGGATGTCGGTGGCCCAGACGGCATTCGTCGCTGGTCGGTTCGCTGCTGCCGGCCTGGTCGCCTTCCCTAAGGTGTTCCGGCCTCGATGGGTGCTGTTATGCTTCATCGCTGGGGCAGTGGCCTTTGTCGGGGCGGGAACGGGCATCTCGGCAGGGGCCGGAATCGCCGTGGCCGTCATGGTTATGTTCTTCGAGGCACCATCCTTTCCCATGGTCTTCGAGAGTGCGACCGCCGGCTTCGACGAGTGGAAGGCTTCCTGCGAGACACTGATGATTGTCAGTATCTCGGGCGGTGCTCTCCAGCCGGCGCTGATGGGTCAGCTTGTCGAGCGCGTTGGCATCTCCCCTGCCTGGTGGCTGACCGCTGGGTGCTTCGGCCTCGTGTTGAGCTACCCTTTGGCGATCAACTTGATCCCTGGGTTCTCCAAGGCGCTCGACCTGGCCGAGAGTGGCATTGGCGCGGGTGACCAGGTCAACGCCGATGAAGAGAACGGGCTCCGGAGGGCATCAAAGGAGGGGTTCAGGGCTCGGGTGAAGGAGATGGTGACGTGGAGGCGCAAGTCGGCCAGTGCCACTTCAGACTCAGGATAGGAGATTTGCTGGTGGCGTCTTGGTTGTTTCGGGGGCCGTTTGTTAATCTGTTGGTCTTTAGTGTCCCCATAGGGAACTTTGAATGAATGCGCAGGGCCCGCATGTGGAGGACTGAACAGGCAGGGCGGTTATGATACACGAGATACCTTAGCCAGATATCTAACACTCAAGCCGCTGATACAACGATCCCCAGCCTAACACCATCTGCAATCGTAGACTTCAGGCCTTGCTATGGCGACCTGACCGCCTCCTCGCACCGCTATTCGGGGTCACCTCAGCTGCTGCCGACTTCCCTGCTTTCCTCACATCCTTGGCTGATTTTCCTTCCGCTGTCTCCTTTGCGATCGTTGCACCAGCCTTTGCTGGCTTGAGTGGCTTTGCATCCCCATTGGGCTCCGGCTTCGCCTCTTTCTTCGCCTGGGCTTTGCCCCGAGCAGTAGTTTTCCTAGGTAGTACCTCTTCCTCGTCTTCCTCGTCTTCTTCTGCTTCGTCTTCACTCTGCTCTTCTTTTGCAACCTTGCCCTTTTTCGACTTCTTAGACTGCTGCTCTTCCTCGTCGTTGTCGTCCTCTTCTTTCACGGCCTTCCGTTTCTTCCCCTGCGCTTTCTTCGGCGTCTCATCCTCCCCATCGACCAGCACCGCCTCGTCCATATCTTTCGCCACCGGTCCCGTTTTCTTCTGGACCGACGGGACCACGGCGCTAGTCCGACCGCCCACAGTCAGAAAAGCAATCTTTTCGCCATTCGGCAACGTGTTCGAAGCATTCTTCTTGCCCTTCTGCCATCGGTGCTTGAAAAGCCAATCTTCAGGAAACTTGTCGGAATCGCCCAGCAACTCGACGGATGTGTCGCAGACGTAGTGGATCGCGCGGTGCAGCTGCTCGATCTGTTCGTCCTTGAGCGTGTTTGCATACTGCTCCGGGTGGACCTTTGCATTGTACAAGACCTCGTCCCCGACCCAGTTGCCGATGCCCGAGATAATGGCCTGATCCAACAGCATGGCCTTGATGGGGACTTTCTTCGACCTGCATTTCTGCCTGAGCCAGTCCACCGTCACGAGGGCCTTGTCGACAACAGGGTCCGGTCCATTCTCCTTCAGCGGCGTGTGCTGGCGAATCTCGGCGGCAGGGCAATCGACCAGCCTCACGCGAGCGAGTCGCCTCATGTCCACGAACGCAGCTTCAACGGCCTCTTCGCCATCCTCGGGCTTTGTCTCGAGCATGAACTTGACGAATTTCGGCGGCCAAGGCTCCTCGCCCTTCTTGCTTGCCTTGGGCTGGTAGTAGTACGTGTGCTCTGACTTGAAGTTCAGCCAGCCCGTCATGCCAAAGTGCATGACCGGATGGGGCGGGCTCGACATGATCATCCAGAAATATTTGCCCTGTTGGCCGGCATCCATGACTGTTTTGCCGGCCATGTGCTGTTCGAACTCGGCGGCCGAGGTGCCGACCTTGCCGTAGACGATGGGATCATCTTGCGCGCTGACTTTGGCGAGTGTTTTGCCGACGAGGAGTTTGCGGATGTAATGCACGATCCGCGCGACTTCGGCGATCTCAGGCATGTTGACTGAAGGGGAGTGCCGTTCTGGTGAGCTTCGTTGTTGGGAGGACCCAGTGGCTCAGGCGCGCGTGAGTAGGCCTCCTGGATTGTAGTTTGGGACAGACCTTTGCGAGAGCTCTTCTCCTAAGTTTTACAAAGACAGACTCCTAGTACGGGCGACGATTGCAGACGTATTCATAGGCGACGGTCGAGGAGGCGATAGGAACGCGGAGTTCACTGAGTCAGAACGCGTATTACGGGACGCGTTTAGTGGTTGGAGGGAAATACGAGCAATACGGGGAGCATCAATGACATAATGCATGTGCGTCGTCGTCAAAGTGCAGCCTCGTCCTCCAAATCTATTGCACGTCGATATCCTCCGTGGTGTGCAGATAATACTGATCGTCCTCAACAGGCCTGTTGCCCTACCTGCCACTTTCCAGGAAGAAGCGTTCATCTTTTTCGTTTCTAAGCTCCAAGGAGTCCGTTGCACTCATCAAGCTGGCGTGGTTTTGGACCTCAGCATCCCCTCCCTCAATTTCTCAACACTCGCCTCCACCCACCTCTCAAGCTCTCCACCCAGATCCCCCACCCCGATCTGCTGCACCACGAGATAGACGATCAGACTCTCCTCCCCTCAGGCGAGCTTCTGAACCGTCTCCTCGAGCTCCCATAATGTCCAAACCGACCACTGCACCCACAAACCTCACACCACAGTTCTGCTTCAACACCCGCGTGCTTCGAGACTTCCTGCGCCTCTCCCGCGCAAGCATAGACGACAGCATATCGACGAACCTCAACGCTCTGATCACACCGTCCACGACATCCCCGTTCGACCCAGCTTCCACGTCGATACGAAACCCTTCGCTACCGACTTCATTAACCCGAGCGCCTATACCGAGGGAGACGTGCCGGACGTTCATACACTCCGTTCTGTTCCCGAGTTGGCAGGCTCGCTCCGAGGTAATCTCATACTGTACAAGCGTGGCGACGAGTCCAGACCCCAACGATCCGGACCTGATCGAGCGGGAGGCGCTGAACAGGCGGGACGCTGAACGGATCGTCAACGAGCGGCTGGATCCGTATTCGGGACGTTTCTTCCCGCGGGAGTCGCGGGCAGAAATGCTAGCAGGGGTGTTGAGGAATGAGAACGCCGTGGAGCAGATCGTACGGAGTCGGACCTGGGATATTGTCCAGGAACGGTGCGAGGGCGTCGACGAGGGCACGTGGGACGAAGCTGTGGATAAATGGCGCGAGGGCCGGAGATGAAGGAACGAACGAGTCGAGTCGAGATAAATGAGTGAAGTCAAGTTTAAACTGGGCGCAACTACGGTCCAAGTCCAAATTCGAAATCCAAGTCTTCCCAGAAAGGAGACACCACCCAAAGCTCAATCATCCAGCCAGGGCGGCAACTTATAATACGGGCAGCTGCCCACGGTGGACACGTGGCTCAAAGGGGTCCATGATTCATCTTAGACGGCAGAGCGCGACATGCCGCTCCGAACCTAAGCTCGGGTCCGGCATCCCATCTCCTCTCGAATGTACACATATCATATCTCTTGGCGGCCGATCAGACGTCCCATGGAAAAGGGAAAAATTTACCGAGCACCGTCTCCCAAAAATGACAAAAACTCTGCGCGCGGTCTGTATCGAACAGACCACGTGGTGCAGAGAAACCCCGGGATGGGATTTTTTGCCATTTCGAATGCGCCCGGTCGGGATCGTGGCCATATCGGGTCGTTCGAATCGTCTCGTCGTCAAGTCGGTCGGATCGTTCGAGTCGGTCGAGGGTCGAGTTGTGTTGTTGTTCGGGTCGGTCGAAGGTCATTCGAGTTGGTCGGATCGTTCAAATCGTCTCGTCGTGGAGTCGGTCGGATCGGTCGAATCGTCTCGTCGTGGAGTCGCCCGGTTCGTTCCTGCCATCATTAGTTGGGTCATTTTCTGCAGCTTGAATATTTAATCCTAGTGGAATGCGAAAGTGAATTTCTGGCGGGAGGGCAAGTAGGCCGGATCAAGAGGTTTGTGAAGATCGATGGACATTCACACATAGCACGTGCACGGTGCTCGCTGGACGAGGCTGAAGGCGAGGCGGAGAACGAGCAGGATTAATATCTTAGTGTCCCGGACGGGGAAAGACCAGGTACTCGATGTATAGAGGACTTATTCATGGTCTATAGATATCCTATCCAGTCCTGTCCTGTGCTACGCTATGCTGTCCTGCCCTGAAGCCGGGGTACGCAGGCGGTTTGCGTCAATTCTCCCCTCTACGCCTATTTCTATGTCTATGCCTCTCCACCCGCTGCAAGCTCTCTTTGACTCCCCAGCCCTGTTTCAACAACTCGCCTACGTCTTCGAGCCCCAATCCCATGGTTTCTGGATAAATGCACCAAATGACCACCCACCCCACGGCACAGACGACAGCGTAGCAAACAAACGTCCACCGCGGGCCGAGAAGGTCCATCATCGGAAGGAAGGTCAGCCCCACGACGGTATTACACAGCCAATTCGTCGCCGTGGCCAAGGATGAGCCTAGCGAGCGGACACTGAGCGGGAACAGTTCGGATTGCTGCCAGGGGACAGGGCCGAGACCCATCGCGTAGGATGACACGTACACGAGCATGGCGACGAGGACGCTGATGGCGGGAAGTCGCGGGATAGGATCCCCATATGGGTTATGGCCGGGCGCACGAGCGTCGACTTTGTCGTCATCCGCGGGGAGGCGGATAAAGGTGAATGCGACGGCACAGAGGAGCAGGCCCACCGCCATGAATGGGATGGTGAGGAGTAAGATCCTCCGACGGCCAAGTCTGTCGATCAGATTGAATGCAGCAATGGTGAAGACGAAATTGGTGCCCGCGACGCTTAGAGACGTCAAAGTCGGGGATTGAAAGCCCAGCAGTTGGAAAATCGTAGCAGAAAAGTACATGAGAGAGTTGAACCCGCAGAGTTGTTGCAGGGCTTGGAGCGAGCAGGTGATGGTGAGGGCTCTGGCGTGTGGTGGGTGTAGAAGCAGAGATTGTAACGTCGGACTGATAAGGAAGGGTGTTTTGGATTCTGGCAAGTGGCGGAGCTGGGCATGGGCTTCCTCTTCATCAAGGATTTCTTTTTGGATGCCGAGGATGATTTCGGTGACAAGGTCTTCTGGCTTGTCCGTCATTCCGCGGTACACTTTTCTGAGAACCGCTCTAGCTTCGGTTTCCCTCTGGATCTTCGCCAGGAAACGTGGAGTCTCTGGCATGAAGGTCAACATGACCAATTGTGCCAGGGCAGGTGCAGAACCGAGACCGACCATCCATCTCCACCCACCTGGCATGGTTGAAAAGGCCCATCCGATCAGGTATGCAATGACCTGTCCGCCAGTGATGAAGAGTAAAGATACGGTGACCAGTCTCCCTCTCAAATGGCTCGGCGCGAGCTCAGAGATATACAGTGGCACAATGAGACTGGCGCCTCCAATGGCAAGTCCAACAATACTTCTACCGAGTATCATTCCCCATAGTGAGCTCGTCAAGGCCTGCCATAGCGCGCCAGCGATGAAGAGTGCGTCTGCAAATAGGATGATGTTCTTCCGTCCCACTTTATCTGCAAGAACCCCAGCCACCGGACTCGCGACGAGGGCGAAGAGGCTGGTGCAAGAGGTAACGAGCCCTTTATCGAGAGTTGTCAACGTACGACCAGAGAGATCAGTGCCGATGGAAACGAGAGTGCTCGATATTACACCCGTGTCATAGCCAAAAAGCAGACCGGAGACGCAGGCGGAGACTGTTAGAGCCCATATGAAGGCATTTCCGGAATGCTCTAACGCCACAGATGCAGAGTTATATTCATCGTCATGTCGTGGGCGGTCCGCAATCAGCGGTGCATCTGGCGACGTATCATCGTCGCGGACGGCAGGCATTTCTTGTAGTTCCACCTCTTCTCTCTTGAACTCTTCTGGCTGACTGGGCATATAGAGCCAATATATGCATGCTGGTGGTGATCGGCCGTGGTCGTGTGCGCTGGTCAGGAGCCGGCAGAGGGTCGTGTGAGTTGGATATTGGACGGTGCACCCGCTGCGCCGGGGAGACTTCCCAGACGGACGCTTAGTCATCCACATTCGTATCGCCACGTGACGGACACTATCCCCCTTATGGCCACTACGTCAAGGCGCAGGCGATTTTTGCGGGGCCGATGGTCGGAGTTCGTGGCAGTCTCGCCATTAATAATTCCTGCGTGGCCAGCCGATAACAGACGCCACTCCTATAACCCATTGATTTGAAGGTTCGTTGAGTTCGACGGCGCCCGAACTCTCGTCCTTCGTTTTGCACCCGGCAGCCACCATGAGCGCCATCCTCTCCAAAGACGACCTCAATGACTTCATCTCCCCCGGCGTCGCTTGCATTAAACCGATCGAAACCCTCCCGAAGCAGGACGACTCGAACCCTTACGAAGTAACGACTGAGGACAAGGTCCAGGCACAGAACCCTGCGCCCGCGTCCATATCCCTAACTGATTGTCTCGCCTGCTCGGGCTGTGTCACTTCCGCCGAAGCGGTGCTGGTGTCTCTGCAGTCGCATACCGAAGTCTTGCACACTCTAGATACCCATCCTTCGTTGGATGTACAATACTTGATTCACAAAAAGAATGGTGTCATCAATGGGCATACTTCCCCGCCTGCGGACGCAAAACTTTTCATCGCAAGCGTGAGCCCGCAGGTCCGGGCAAGTCTGGCGGCCACTTACGGCATCTCGGAGCGGAATGCTGGTTTTATGATTGAACAATTTTTGAGTGGAGCGCAAGGACTCCGGATAGGTGGACAGCACAAGAACGCTTTCTCTTATGTGGTTGATACCAACCAGGCCAGAGAAGCGTGTCTGGTGCTGGGAGCGGAGGAAGTCGCAGAATCCATAGCCAGCAAGTCAAAGTCGAGGCCGGTCCTAACTTCTGCTTGTCCTGGTTGGATCTGCTACGTTGAGAAGACACATCCGCACGTCATCCCTCATTTATCGGCCTTGAAATCTCCCCAGGCACTGTCTGGAACACTGCTTAAGTCCACTTTAAGCAGCACTCTGGGCATCCATCCTTCGCAGATTTGGCATCTGGCGATAATGCCGTGCTTCGACAAGAAACTCGAAGCCAGCAGAGAGGAACTTACCGACCGTTGGTGGAGAGACTCTGAGCCTTCCAGCTCGCCGATACGCGACGTTGACTGTGTTATTACCTCCCGCGAACTCCTTTCCCTCGCCTCGGCACGGGGCATCCGACTCTCCGAGCTCCCGCTCAAACCTGTTTCCTCCCCCGACCGTGTTCCCTTCCCAGACTCACGAATCTCAGAATTCCTCTTCCAAAGGCCACGGCGCCGAAGTGAACAACAGACAGCGAGCGCTGGTCCCTCAGGGGGCTATCTCTACCACATCCTTCTCACAGAACAATACCACCATCCCGGCTCGACTATTTCCATTCAACGCGGCCGAAATGCCGATGTAGTTGAATATGCGCTCCTGTCCTCGTCTGGCTCGCCAATCATGAAATGCGCACGATATTACGGCTTCCGAAATATCCAGAACTTGGTTCGGAAACTGAAACCGGCAAGACAAAGCAAATTACCTGGAGCGGCAAGGCGGATGACTCAAGCTGCTGGAGCCGGCAGTGCAACCGACTATGCCTACGTGGAAGTCATGGCTTGTCCCGGGGGCTGCACGAATGGAGGCGGACAGATCAAGATTGACGATGTCGCCGAGGTTTTACCTCAAACAAGGGGGGAGGAAGTTGCAAATGGCTCCAGTCCGCAAGCTCAGAAGGAGTGGTTGCGAAGGGTCGATGAAGCTTACTACTCAGCTGAATCCGATGAAGATCTCTCTTGCAATGATGACCTGGGGGATGTAGAGATGACAAACGGCGTCAACGCTCATGTCAAAGTGAATGGCCACAAAGAACGTCAAATCATCAACGGCGTCGACACGGATGACGTCCACGACTTCCTTCATCACTGGTCCTGCCTTGTCGGTGTTCCTATATCCAAGCTTGCCTATACAACCTACCGGGAGGTGGAGAGTGACGTGGGCAAGAACAAGCCAGCAAGCAAGATGAGTGACACAGAGCGAATAGCGAGTATTGCTGGGTTAAGTGGTGGGGGGTGGTAAATGTTGAAGACCCAGATTTAGACAGGCCGCCAGGTCGCCCATATCCAGGGCTGCATGATGGACATGATATAGACAGCATTTGATACCCGGTGACATGACTCTGAAACGCAGCTAGGAATGAATAAAATAACGCCCGGCCCGACTCGTTGTAGGAGACGCCTCCTGTTGTCTACGCCGACCCTGTTTTGGATCATACCATTCGCTTGCATCTAAACAAGATATGGCCTTCCGTGAACACCGGGTGGTCCTGAATTTTTGTAATAAGACGCTGTTGTCCTGCTGCCCGTGTTGTCTCTTAAGTTCTCGCACCCATGTGGAAACCGTCTTTGATGCACCCACCATCAGAGGCCTCTGCTCAACGCAAAATGCTGACATATCCTGTAAGCCTGGTTGATAAGACATTCAATGACCCCGAATGTAAAGCCAAGGGTCTTTCACGTATCTGGTCACCGACTCGTTTTGCAAAGTCTACATTTGAATTTTTGTGATTAGGGAGTCGAGTTGACCGAGACAGCCTCGCCTCGGTTGACTTTCCTTTCAACGCTTGCTGCAAGGCTACGTCTTCCTGCTGGTCACTACCAACGCTTTGCGACTCTTAAAACCACCACCGACGGCAGAACAGAGGAGAGATGAGCGAATGCCCCGTCTCCTCGCTCCGCACAAATCGGGGCCCCATCGACTAGCATGTCTCGCGCTCTACCGGTCGCTCCTCCGGGAGAGCAGACTCGTCGGCGCTGCCACCTCCCGCAACCCAATCACTGAAACCCTCCGCTCCCTCATCCGATACCGCTTCCACAAGGACCGCACTCTCCTCTCTCGGTCTCAGATCGCCAACGGCCTCGACGCAGGCCATGGCTTCCTCGCCCTCCTCCGCGGGTGTGCGGCAAAGTCACCGCCGGCAGTGGATCAACTGAGCAAGATCCTCGAGCAGGTGACCTTGCAGGCGGAATCGACCGCCACATACCGGCGGACACTTGCCTCGCGGTGGAAACCGCCCGCCCCGAGCCGTTACGCGCACCTGGAGAATCTGCGGCGCATCGCCGACCCTGCAAACCACGCGTCCACGCCGTCGGCGCCACGCATCTTCCAGCACCCGCGTCCGCTGAGCGAAGTCCGGGCCGGGGTGCGCAAAGTGCCCAACTTGATCCTCGCGCAGGGGATCCCCTTGCTGAAGTATCCCGGTCCGACGCCCGTGCTGGTGAACCGCGTGCTGAAGGAGAAGATCCGCTGGGGGATCCGGAAGTGGGAGCAGCACAAGGACGTGCAGCGGCGCATCCAGATCGCCGAGTGGGAGGACGAATGGGACAGCATTCTCGCAAGGGAAGGCAATATTGCCGATGATGATGGCGGCGGTGGTGGCGGTCTGGTGGAAGGAGAAGAGGGGCAGAGGTCTGCCAACTCGCATGTCCCCGGGACGAGGATCCGGTACTATGATCCGCACAACGACGGTGCTGGCGCCACACCCAAGCAACAGCCCGGTTCGGGCTTCAAGCCACGAATCTCGTGGGCTACGCATCTTCGACAGGTAGATCGCTTGCTCGAATTGGCCGTCATGGAGCGTGGCAAGCAGTACGCCCTGTTGGGAGATCGCTACTGGCATGAGGTCGTGGTCAAGGAGAGAGAATTGAAGGAACAGGAACGCAAGGAGAGGAAGCATGCGAGGCGCATGGCGAGGAAACAGGCGAGCAGTATTTTCGGCACTGAGGGGGAGATTTCTGATCCCGCGGGCCAGGATTTGCAGCCTAGCAGTGTATCTTCAGGGTTCATCTAGCACGCAGAGCATAAGGGGGAAAGTTTGTTGATTGGGATTGGAGGATAGGGCCCAACTGCTCAACGAGCTGCTGTCTGCCCTACCGCCGGATGTGCATGCCTGTAGATACGGTTTAAAAGCCCTGTGTCATATCAAAATGAAAAGCCAACGCCGGCTATGCATGCATTCGTCAACCTTCGTCAATTCATTCCTGTTACCGTTACAAGCTTAATCCCGCGTGAACGATCACTCCTTGCGTGCTCTCGCCAGCTTAGAAAGTAGTCCCTTCCTGAGGCTGGGGCAGTTTCTTGTGCTGCGGCAGGGCCATGTATCTGTGCGTACATTCGATGTTAGCCCCGGCCCTTTTCCATCACGCCACACTGGGTTCCGCTCAATCATACCTTCTCAGCTCGATCAAGATGGTTTCCATGGTGTAGTCGCGCTTCCAGTTTGCCAGGCAAGGCAGCTTGGACGGATCAACCTGACACCAAGCCCATATACGTTAGCATGTGCTTTGCTCCTGTGTATTCCTCCAGGCATCTCGCCCTCTAGTGTCTACTCCTCACCTTTCCAGTCTTCTGATCCACGCACGGCAGATTGACCCTGGAGACGAACTGGATGGTAGGTGGAAGGTCGGGATACTGGTCCCCGCAATGGATATTGACGCTGTAGATGCGGTTCTCGTGCACGCTCTGCAACAAACAGTCAAGTGTCAGTCTGCGGCTTGGCCGACAGGCATGGACATAGATCCATCGACGGAGCGGCACCTACGTGGGGAGGTCCGAGGATGGTACCGTTCCAGTTCGTCATCATCAAGTCGTCGCCATCCGCTAGACCGTATGAGCACGCCTCTGCAATGTCGTCAGCGTCGGCATCGACGTTGCGGACGGAGGGCTAAGCGCGCGCAAGTGTATGCGTGTACAGGGATTGTTGGATGAATGAAATGGACTCACCTGCACCCAGGCCTTTCTCGCCCTTCTCCAGCTCTTCCAGCAGCCGGAAGTTTCGAGGTACTTTGGCGCCCATGGCGGTCGGACTCGCTGTCTTGCGGAAATGCCAGGGGTGTTGGCAGTTGAGGATGTACACAGGATGCTCCTGTATGAGGGGTGGAAGTGGTGGGGGAAATCGAGTCTACAAGAAATTACAAAGTACCAAGGTCGAACTGGAAACATGAGAGGCACGCGCCGCACAGCGTGGCGGTGCAAGCGGGTGAATCACGTGTCCGGGCGTGGTGGCTTGTCACACAGCTAAACCACCCGGTAGACGAGCTCGGTATCTTCTCTCCACGCAGCAACCAGAGGGGCCAAAGCATTAAGTACGACTGGCAGTATTTCAGGCAAATCCCAAAATTTTGGTGGTCAAGCATGTGTGAGCCACTGTGGGGTATTCATATGTACGTCCGACATTGGTGCACTTCGGTGTCAGTCAGGAAATACTTCTCTATCTCAGTGGTCTTACTGCTTGTTGTCGACGGTGGCGATCTCGTCAGTTGCGTCTCGAAGCAAATGGTCCAATGTCTATCAAACGTTGATCACCCTTGACATGCCACGGCGATGCCACCTACGGCTGTAGACACATATTCGGACAGTCCCTTGACTGCAAGACGTTCGTGGAGACGGCCCTTTGCGACTTTCCCACTTTTCCGCTCCGGCCCAAACGGTGGCCGACGTTTTCGATTCTTCAGACACTATTGCAGAACCTCCCGAGGTCACCTTGACAAACCTCTACGGGTTTGTTTCCATGCCGCAGCTGGAATTGTAGTTAGTGCATATCCCATTCTATGCTAGCAAGATACAATTTGGACGTAATGTCCTTACTTAGGCCATGGCCGCCGAACTCATGCCGGAGTCCCCAAAGTCGCCCCTTGAACTGCTCTAGTGTAAATCTGAAAGAACAAACAGCAATGTCTCTACGACGCGTATCTGTGAGAAAGTTAATCCAGGATATGGACATGGGCCCCTGCAGATTGCCGATCAGGGCTTGGCCCCGACATGTACCGTTCACTCCACGGTTCTCAGTACCTCCCTTGCGTAATACTATGCTTTACCCATAACATGAGGATCTGTTGACTTCCACATATTACAGTGCCTCCCGATTGGAAAGTCGCACAGTGATTCCGCTTCCATCCTTTCTAGCTTATCGAGCAAGAGTCATTGCATGTTGCTGTCACTATCAGCCGCTCGCAGCCCTTCCAATGCCACTGCCACTGCGAACTGTTCGTCTTCTATCCAAAATTTCTATTCCTCATGGCACCTGCATGGGCGGCAAGCGATTCAGAGTCAAGGAGTAGGAGGCACTCCTCAGCTTTAGAGCGACAACCCCTGTTACTACCGTCCGACGAGGAACGCGTTCCTTCAGATCACTCGCATCACCAGAGAGAATGCACCGTTCCCGTTCACGGTGATGGGCAGTCTGAAACGAAACCCCTTCCCCGATGGCGGCGTGAGGATACATTCAAGCTTCTCAGCGTGATATTTGATTTCTTCATGATGGGAGTCTGTCAGACCGCCGTGGGAGCTCTGATTCCTGACATTGAAAGGTTCTATGGTCTAAGCGACGGGGCTACAGCATCGCTCTTCGTGGCACATATGGGAGGATATCTCTGCGCCACGGCAGTAACACAGCATCTTCATCTTCGTCTTGGTCGAAGGGGAATTGCACTGTTGGCGCCGTTATTCCGTCTCTCTGCTTCGGCTATTCTCTCCACCGGCCCATCTTTCAAAGTGGCGTTGGCGACTTACTCTCTCTTTGGCCTTGGGACCGGTCTCGCCGACGCTGGCTGGTGCGCTTGGGCAAGCGGCCTGCCTTACGCCAATGTTTGTCAGGGTATGATGCATGGAGCGTTTTCTACCGGCTGTGTTGTCGGCCCCATCGCTGCATTGGCCGTTGTGAACAAGGGGTTCGATTGGTACGGATTCTACCTTTTTGCTGTGAGCCACCGAGACATCTCCCTTCCACGTGTGCAGATCTAAACCATCCATCGAAGGGACTCGTCCTGAGTCTAGAACTCATGACAGAGGGATTGGCATTCCGGCGCGACAATGCCGCGAAATACGGCATGCTTCTCAGCGGTTCCCGTGACATTGAGGTCACAAAGCCCTTCAAAACCACGGCCACCTGGATGTGCGGTCTGTTCTTCTTCGTCTACGTAGGGATCGAATGTGAGTCCAAACTTCCAGCATCTCAAACCTCTCTCGCCTCACGCCTGATGCTAAAAAAATTCTCAAGCATCGTTTTCCGACTGGATCGTCCTCTTCATGCGCCGCATCCGGCACTCCGAACCCCTGAAGGCTTCACTCTCTTCGTCTTCCTTCTGGGCCGGCATGGCCATCGGCAGACTTCTTCTCGGCTTCGTCACGCAGTCTTTCGGCCTCAGCCTCTCGATCTCGGCATATATAGTCTGTTCAGGAGTCTCGCAGGTCCTGTTCCGACAGATCACCAACCCCACCTTCTCACTCCTCTTTTTCGCCTTGAACGGCTTCTTCTGCGGTCCACTTTTCCCCTCCGGCATCTTACTCCTGGCGGCGAAACTGCCGACGGAGGGTCACGTCGGTGCTGTTGCCGCCGCCGCAGCGATGGGACAAATCGGCGGCGCTCTTGCCCCTTTGGCAATTGGTCTGTTGGCGGATCAGTTTGGAATCGGCCATTTGCTTGATGTTGTCCTGGCGCTGTCTGCACTCTTGCTGGTGATTTGGTGGGCTTTTTGGACGCGGATTTAGAAGCTAGACAGTACGAATGAACGAAACGGACGTCGAACTGTGGATTATGTCCTCCGAACTAGATGCTTGAGTCTCTGGAGGCAGGGCCCGCGAACAAATTCCCGCTTCCGAAAGCGTTGGGCACACAGGGAGCGGGACCATACCGTTCACGGGCCTGAGGACGGTGATGCTGGTGCTATCGAGAGACATTTAATTCTCAACGGCGCATTGCGAATGGCGAGTGACGGCGGAGAGGTGGTCTACACTCATCGTCTAGCACCGAAGACCCGTTGCATATTGGCAGTAATACCGGGGCATGCACATGGGAGAAAGGAAATGGGCTCATTGTTAAGTATGTGTAGGAGCAGATCATGCTGGTGGCGATGAAGCAAGCTCTCTACAAAAAACCAATGGGCCAGCTTGGTCTCCATGCCAATTTTGAATTCCTCAACTGCTATGTGATTGTGTGTGGTCTGAGTCAATGACCTCAACTTCTTCACTTGTTCTACAACTTTTGGTGCCCGTGGCATGCTCCCACTGCAGGGAGTGTTCTCTGGCAGCGTCCTCCATACGACGCCGTGTTGAAGTGAGCATTCGAGACCTTTTGTGCCATGTCGTGCTACTGTCGGTCGCATATTCCCACGAGATTTCATACCGATGCTATGCAACTTCGGTGGACCTCGACCTTTCACAGCTCCTCGTCACCATTGCCAAGATTCATGTTCAAGCAACCTTGCACCAGCGCGTAATACCCAGGACCAGGTTCATGGTACTTGCGCTTCTCTGTTCCTTGAGGTGGAGGAGGATCGTATTCTGGAGCATTGGCCCCAAACACCTTGCGATCGCCGATAATCGGGGATGGGGTACGGACTGAAGCGATCGGTCGAGGAGCTGGTTGAGGGGACGGATCATCACTCCACTTGGACTTGATGGTCGACTTGGATGAAAAGGGAGCAGAATGAACAGGCTGAGCTGATGGCTCGGTATTCCACTTCGATTTGATCGTCTCGTTGGACGAAAATGTTTTGGGTTTAGCGACGGTTGGGACCTTGGTGACCTTTACAGCTGGAATATCTCTCTCGACATCAGCGGGAGGAGCAGTGTTCAAAGTGGTCTTTGCGTGATCGTCGGCCAATGGCTGGCGCGGGCAAAAAGGATTGACATGACGGGCTGGAATGGCTGTCGTGGAGGTAGACGAGGAAGTCGTCGAAGGCGCTGCTGTGTGTCGCACACTCGGGGCAACGACAGATTCAGTCGGTTTCTCAGGAGTGTCAACAGCGGGGACAACGGCTGCTATGGTGGTTTTGAGCTGTCTCTCAATGGCTTCGCGGAGTGCCAAAAACTCGTCTAGAGGAACGTACTGACGTCCAGCGATTTCGACGACACCACCGGATTGAGCAGGCAGCACTTCGCTCTTGACGTCGTCAAGAATCGGCGAATCCATGATGCTTCCAGTGGGCGACAACGTGACCACCTGTGCAGGAGCATCCAAGGATCGGTGAGCCTCTAGGGTTGTAGGTTCTTCCAGAAAGTCCACGTTTTCAATACCCAGGCCGATCAGATCATTGCCGGGGGATTCGATTTGGGCAGGGGCTTGCTCATGCATGTCAGTGGAGACCGAGAAACCAGAGAGCGTGACGGGGCTGGGAGCACCGTCAGTATGAGTAGCAACCTCGCCAGGCGCTAAAGCGGCAGCGGCAGGGAAAGAGAACTCCTCGACTGGAATACGTCGAACGGAAGAGTTAGGTATTTTTGGGCGTACGTTCTCTTGAGCAGTGTCGTGTGGCGATGAGGGTGGAGCGTCGTGGCGACCATTGATATTTGGAGGCGGTGATTGATTGTTCGACTGTTCTGCTTTCTGTGACGATGCACCTTTCACTACTGACATGAAGTCTGAAGGCTCTGAAAGGATGAATGACAGAGGCTTTCGAACAGATGTAGAAGGTGGCTTCGTGTAAGCAGCCTTTGCAGCAACTTGGCCACCTCCAGCGATACCCGGCATCCTCATTATAGCTACCTTCGTAGGTGAGGCATTCAGCTGCGTGTCAGGTGCCAGACCAGTTGTACCAACGGGGGGTGTCGGCGGCCATGGTCGACCTCGTTCTGGCCTACCGCAGTTTGATCTTGGGATTGCCCTCGAAGATACAGGAGGATTTGGGCCCGGCGTTCTGTGAGTGGGGAGCGACAAGAGCCTGGCAGGCAATCAGTATGAGCTCGAAAGGGAGCTTGGGAGAGACATACGCTTGAGGTGGCTTGACACGGATTACAGAGGGCTTGTTTCCAGAGTGTCGACCGCCACCGGGACGGTCGTCTATGTGGTCTAGACTCAGCTGATCGACGGACTTGAGCCCAAGTCTGAATGCTTCCTCCCGCAATTGATCTCTGGTCCTGGCACGATGACCATGCAGATTACGAGCTTCATTGGCGGAAAGGTCTGAGGCGTCGACGGTGGTGTGGAATTCTAAACATAGGTTAGTGTCGAATACCACATGTGAGCAACGACGACACACTATTCCAACTGTCCATTCGTAATTGATTCTGGCTGGCAAGCTCTGCCTCTTTTGTTCCTTGTCTCTCACATTGACGAGAAGGCTGGATGCTCAGAGCACGTCGACGAGTGCCCATTTCATTGCCGTATTTGATGTCGAGTGCGCGGGTGGCACCTAGCTCGGACTGAAGGAAGATCAGCTTCGAACATGAACAGTTTGGTAAGAGACACATACACGCTGGAGCAGCATCATTTCGCTTTCATCCTTCATCTTCAGATCTAAAGATAGGATGTTGTCGTCCTCTTCTTCTGCCTTCACATGGCGACGTGTGGGGTGCACCATTGTGTATTTCTCGCTGTCTCCCGCCGTAAATGAGACGGTAGAGAAGGTTAAATGGAAAGAGAGGGATGACTAAGGCTGATCATGAGAGTCAACTGGCAGAACGTACGGCAGTAATCTCGGCCACGAGGACAAGACCTACCAAGTTGGTACCCAGGAGTCCCTTTCGGTGAGGTCCCGGGATCTTGATAGGAGAGTTCTGAGGGAGTATGGAGAGAATATCCAAGGAACAGGATGTGGAGGACAGAATTTGAGAGGTATGAAGGTTGTGAGAAAGAGGGCGAAGAACAGAGGAAGTTGGATGAGCACTCGAAGACGAAGTTGAGAGCACAAACTGCGAATACTGCTTGGCAACGAGGCGCGCAGTTCCCCCTCTGTGTCCGGAACACTGGACGAGGGGAAACAAAGGGAAGTAACTGTATATTGTTGTCAGCGCTGTGGATAGATGATGTCGGCGGAGAACACAGTGATATTCCCGTGCGCAGACGCACCCGTGGTGTAGGGCCAAGCTGAACTCATTTAAGTCATCCGGAGACAAAGAAGCAGTAGAGAAGGTGGCGTTAGAGGTTGGAATGATAGAAATTAGAGGGAAAGGGTGACGGTGAGGTCGATGGTATGGTGAACATGAGAAGAAGCAGATATGGGGTGGATGAGACAACTTCCTTTAGTCTCTCCTCATTTTCCGTCATTCAGTGGACTTCTTCGCAAGTGCAGGATAATGCCACCACTTCCTTAGAATCAAGCGAACAGAAAGACGGTTTGACAAACCTGGACGTCGCCCCAGCCCTGAACGGCGTTCCCTTCCTTCAGCGTTTGTCAAATGCATAGTAACTCTGTACAAAGCCCTAACTGTCTTAACATCTTCTCCTGCACTTGGCGCTTGACAATATTTGTCTCTCAAGACTGTCTACCTCACACCAAACCTCTTACTGAGAATGTCTTTCAGTCTCGACTTTCTTGAATTATTATTCTCGCCATCGGCAGCCACACCAGAAATAACCTCTCTGAACTGTGTCGAGGTCAGCTTCAACTTCCACAAACCCAGATTTATGCCTTCGTTCTGACGTTCACTTGCAGGTTCAATTTTTACCTGTATAACAATAGATACATCAGCAGCCAACCCAGAAGGGGAGGGTGTACCAATTCCTGTTGACGGTATCCGGCAACTTGAAATCAAAGTCACTGATGACAATAACGAGGTCCTTTTTAAACTCAAAGGGAAGCACCAAGCTTGGAAGTTTATGAGGACATTTCGCCAGCATCGAGGCAAAGACCTAGCAACAACAAGGTTTCTATTCGATGGGAAGAATATCAAGAATGAACAGACACCAGACGAGGTGAGCACTGGAGTCCGAACACCATGATAAACTATAACAGAATATTAACAGCTCGAGATGGAGGATGGAGATATAATCGAAACGAAGTCGGAGCAGATTGGAGGCCGTTCGTGATAGCCTGGAGGCGGCAGCTGAGACGGTCATCTCTCAGACTGGAGCGTCAACAATGGGACGTAGGGGCGTCAAAAACTGAGGCTCAACATCGACATCGGTTACCTTCACACCAGGTTAACGATGGTTGCATGAAGACGAGGGATGTTGCCAAAAGGGTCAAGTCGGAAAGTGAATTGGAAGCAATGTCCGCTTGCTAGCTCGTGTGGAGTCTACGATCCGAGCTTCCCCGGCCAATTTTAGCAACTCCTCAGCCTCACTTGTTATCAAGCTGACGGCGAGTTGCTCGATCGTGGGAAAACGAGATACGACGTACGAGGCCAACAAAGTGTTTGATTGCTCCATACAATGTACCGGGTAGGGACGTCAGGTCTGCCGGTGTCAGAAAGCTCGATCGCAGCGAGGCTATACGTTTTCCCGCAAGCCGAGCATTGATTGTGTGGCTCGTCCACCCTGTCTTGAGCACCATCGGCGAGCTCTCCGCCCTCACAGCGAATCTGATTCATCAGTATTTCCGTGTTGTGCAGGTCTCTCCCTGCTGTGTACACCGCCCTTGCACAACAGTTACAAAATGGCAAGTTGGCATAAGGACGCGAGGTACTTTACCACGGTGGGAAGCGTTAGTTGATGTTGAGACCCCGCTTTGTCCCTGAAGGCGTTTAGAGCGGACTGGCTTGCATTTCGGTCTCCGCAAATTGCGGCCTCAACGCTTAAGGTCCGAGCCAAACTCCCCAAATCGTGGCCATTGAGCAGCCATTCAGGGCCCGAGCTGGTCCGCTGCATTGAACGCCGAAAGGTGAATGAGATAGAGCTGTCTTCATAAGGGCAGCAGGACCTCCCGGAACGGAGCTGCATCTCACTATTGCTTCTTTTACTTTTGTCTCCTTCCGCACAACCCTATCGCTTGCATCGTAGATTGTATCAGGTCACCGCCATTTCACCAACGTCTCACAGCTCCGCCCCAGCTTACCCCATACTTCACAACTGCATATGAACCCTCCACAGGACTACATCGACCACAACATCTTCCACACCATCCATTGATCGTCCTATATCCTCTTATCGTCCAGCCATCCGTTGCACCACCATATCCATCGAATTATAATGGCAGCACCTCGAGCCTCTTCTTTCAAGGCCTTGCGCAACCTCCAGCGCACATCTGGATCGACTTCGGCCAGACGGAGCTTGCACATTACTGGCGTTCATGAATCTCCGAGGCCTATCGATCCCACCCACAAGACCACCTACATGCCATGGAACCTCCAAGACCTTCGTCATGAGTGCCAGAAGCGGACCCTTTCAGCATCCGGGACAAAACACGAGTTAATTGACCGATTGGCCGGTCATGATAGCTTGCAAGCAAGAGCTTTCTCGATTGCGATGAAGAGGATTGCAGTGGAACAAACCAGAAAGCCAGTCTCAGGGTAGGTAACGTCAGCTCCTTTGCTTAACGCTTCCGGGCTGACCTGTTCGCAGTCCATCTGAAACAGCGCCTCAGAGGCACTTCAATACCTCCCGTGCCCTGAAAGCAGTGGGCGACTCTTCCACTATCGACTTTGCCTTCCTTCCCAAGCTCTTCGAGGAGTCGTGGGGTCCGACGCCCGCTGCCATTCGCGTTCCCATCCTCCCTAACATTCAGTCCGACCATGCCGAAGCTGTCCTGGAGAGATACCCGGAGCTGGATTCAGCTGCAGGCGGATACCAAGATACTCCAGGCCATGAGACCATCATGAAGCCCCAGATATTCCACAATGGGGATGCAGAAAGCAGTGTGGCGAGTGCCTTGAGTGACGTGCACGACGGACACCACCCTACGGAGCTGTCAGTTGAGATGCTCACCGCATTGACGGAAACTGTGGGCAAAAGTGCCAGACAATTTCTCGACCAAGTCAAGGACAAAGACGAGCAGACGATCCGCAAGATCTGGAGTGGCTTTCTTGACGACATGTTCGGCGAGAAAAAGAAGGGAGCCAATGCCTGATCCATGCGACGGGCGCAAGGGGTGCCAAAGCAATGAAATCATTGTCGCACCGTCATGACAGCGTTGCTGTAGCACGAACTAGCGAGGCGTGGCTTCTTTATGACCTATACCGCGTTATATAACGTTGGTTGAAAGATGACACCGGGTATTTCTTATAATACAGCGCACAGCGCACTTCTTGAAGCAGAAGACTTGTTCATCGGAGGATGTCTCTCGTTTCTGTCGGCTGTCGAGGGATGAGATGCCAGTTTGTGGTGGCAGTGCTCGTTTCTGATGCGACTCCACCAGCCCGCTTTGACTCCACCAACCTCCACTATGACCATTCCATCCAGTTGCCCCTGCGTCCTGCGGTCTGGGACACTTTTGAGATTCGTGTCTGGCGCCGCTTGGCTGTGTCAGACTGGAGACTTCACTCAAGTATTCAACGTTGTTCGGTAGAAGCTCGCTAGCATCTGTGGTAGAAGTCATTTGGCAAGTTGAACTGTGGTATACACCCCGCCTTTGCTCTGCAGTATCCAGTATTCACCGATGATGTCGAACCACAGAATGTGGGCGGCTGACCACGCCCAAGCACTAAGCCAGCCACAGGGGGTTGGTCTCCGACGCCCGGGCCCTGGACTGACGCCAGTCGCTGCCTCCAGTTCGGGGCACATTCCAAGGGCCAATCGAGTGAGCACCTAGAGAGATCGTCAGGTACGCGAATGGCGAAACCCCAGCCGTTCCTTGCCCGATTCGACGTTTCTCCTGGATGCCTGACCCGCTTCAGCATGCACAGATGCCCTTGGCATGTCGACGCCGCCGCGGCGATCCAGATGTTATGTGGTGGCCGCTGCATATGCAGCCGCCTCCAGGACTTCATCCGTGTGTCCTCAAGTTCACTTATTCTTGCATCGCTCTCTACCACTATCTTCCTACTACGTACCTCTTGTCACAGAGCATTGCCCCGGGATCTCTTGATTGAGAACTTCTCGAGCTCTGGATCGACCGCAAAACAACTGCTTGCGCCGCTATTTCCGTTCATTGAATGAAGACATTTGGCTGGATACCAAATACGAAATAGCACACTGCGATGTTATAACCGGGACTGGCTCCTTTCGACCTATTGCATCAAAAATAGTATTTGCAAATGTGGTAATTTTGTCCACATCTTAATATCAGAGCTATGCATCGACGGTGGTTATCATTACCGCTCTTGTCGAGCTGTGTTTCAGCATTTTATCCTTATCATTCTGGCGATGGCGGGAACGACAACAGCAAGAGATTCATACCTTTGGATCTCGAGCCTCCAACGAAGGATGACTCCGGAGTTGTGACTCTCGACGTCAAGAAAATGGTGGGTCAAATCGAACAGCTCTCATGTCGCCATTGCTAACTGGGCCAGGTGAGGAGGAACAACGTATTCCCAGTTGTCAACTCTACAGACCCCAGTATGCCGAATGCAATGGCAATCGACCAAGACGGCAACGACTATACCTACTTCTCGACCATGAAATTCGGTTCCAAGGACCAAGAGATGTACATGCTGATCGACAGCGGTTCGGCCAACACCTGGGTCATGGGCTCGAATTGCAAATCGTACGCTTGTCAGACACACAACACCTTCGGTAGTGAGGACTCGACCACCCTAAAAACAACCACGCAAACATGGTCTATGACGTACGGCACTGGAGAAGTTGACGGCGTGGTGGCGAAGGACACACTGCAGTTGGCCAACTATACGGTCAGCATGAACTTTGGACTTGCTTCTACTGCGTCAGATGATTTCAACAACTATCCTATGGATGGCATATTGGGCCTCGGACGCGCGACGTCGGACGCATTAGACTCACCAACCATCATGCAGGTGTTGAATGACCAAGGCCATCTGGCTGAGAACATTCTGGGCATTCACCTGCAGCGGAGCTCCGACGGCACGAAAGACGGACAAATCACCTTCGGCGGTGTCGACTCGTCCAAGTTTGCCGGCAAATTGTCATATTCGAAAACCATCAGCAGCAGCAGCTGGCAAATTTCAGCAGACGACGCAGGCGTCGATGGCAAAGCAGCGGGTTTCAAGGGCAAGACCGCCATCATCGACACCGGCACTTCATATATCTTGATGCCTCCGGCCGACGCCGACGCCCTGCACCAACTCATTCCGGGCAGTTCCCAGAATGGTGAGCGATATGTAGTTCCTTGTTCCTCCTCTGCGAATGTTTATTTCACCATTTCGGGCGTCAAGTATTCGGTATCACCAAAGGACTATGTTGGCAAGCAGAGCGGCAGCGGCTGCCAGAGCAATATCATCGGACATCAGCCTTTCGGCCCGGACGATTGGATTCTAGGCGACGTTTTCCTGAAAAACGTGTACACCGTTCTCGACTTCGATCATGGGTGGATTGGGTTTGGAACGAAGACCGGAGCCGCTACAGCTAGTAGCAGCACTACAACGTCCTCATCGATCTCCTCCACGGGGGCGGGAGCTCCTTCCTCGTCAGGCTCGAGCTCTTCAGTCTCAAGTAGACCTTCGCCGACGTCAAGCTCGGCGTCTGCCCCTACCACGTTCGCTGTATCGACGACAGGAGCAAGCAGCGCGACGGCAGCCAGTTCCGGCGGCGGCGCAGCAGCCACATCGTCCGCAGGTCCCGAGAATAGCAACAACAACAGCGACAGCGACCCCTTCAGCCAGGCGGGTGATACGGGATCCTCATCAGGCTTGTCTTCGTCGTCCTCTTCCAGCGCGACCAAGTCACGGTCCGGCTCACTGATCGCCATGATGGGCTTAGCCTTCGCGGTCGGGTTTATTTTGTAATATTCTGCGATATATCATTGGCCGCCCGACCGTCTTCGGTCGATTGGACGAGCACGAGCGAGCGATCTGGATCCTATCCTGGTGTTGGATATCTGGAGAGATTGGCATAGCGAGCATCCTACAGCATCAATTAGTATTGTCTAGTCATAGAGCCTCGATGGCAGTGGGCACCAGTCCGAAAAAGAAAGCCAAACTACTTCACACCGCTCTGTGGTGCATGTTTTAAAAGAACAGAATTCCATTTGAACGTTGTTTTCCCAGCTCTTCTGACTGTTTTGCGTCAAGGTCCGACTTACAGAGTGTATGGGAGTCTCTCTGCTAGCGACGAACATCCTGCCAGCGACATTACAGTTTTGACAAAGCGCAACACCAGACAGACTTGAACGGAAATACTACAGCAGGTTTCAACCGCCAATAGCGGTGTTTTTCCCCAACCGGAATAATTGAAAGCTGCAATGCTTTTGGCCGAGTACACTTTCGACTCGCACTCATATCGACTGATCTCGCAGCAGTCACCTACGTCTAGGGACTGTAGACCTCCTGGTTCGGCTCCATCAAGGCTGTCATCGTATCAAGCCACTGACCAGCCCTTATCAAGGCGCAATTCCGCACCGTTCAAGCCCACGGCGCTCGCCAAGAACAGAATTGCATTCGCTGCATCAATGGGGTCACAATTCCCACATTGTGTCGCCATCGTGGGCATCACCGTGTCCAGACCTACTTTATCCGGAACACTCTTGCTATTCTTCATTATGTCGGTAACAACACCACCAGGTAACAGGATGTTTGTCTGAATTCCCTCTTTGGCATACATCCACGCCGTGCTCCGAGACAGGCCAAGTAGCGCGTGCTTGGAAGTCGTGTAGGCAACTCCTGCGGTGCCGCCTTTCACGGACGCGAGCGAGCCCACGTTGACAATCCGACCTTTCTGCTCGGCCTCCTTGGTAAGGAAATGCTTGATGACAGCACGCATGACATTCAGCGGGCCATTGAGGTTAATATCCAGTACGCGGTTCCACATCTCATTCGAGATGTCTCCTGTCCGCTCGAACTGATCCATAACACCGGCGACGTTGCAGACAATGTCGATAGCGGACCATTTATCCAAGACTTGTTTGATGGCGGCGTTGACGGATCCTTCCAAGGAGACGTCGCATTTTATGTTGAGAAGGTCGGGGGTTGAAGAATCTAAGGCGTCCACGATGTCTAAGGCGGCGACTTTCGCTCCGTGAGAGAGGAAGAGTTGGGCTGTCGCTGCGCCAATGCCGTTTGAAGTTCCTGTCACGATCACGACCTGGAGGTGTGTCAGGACTCGGAGAGCTAGGATAGTTGTTCAGGAGAGGGACTGTTGGAATCTCTTATTCTTCATCGGTACTTACCTTGTCCTTGAAGTCCGCCATTGGAAAAATCCCGTATTCTAGTAGGACAGAGTATGAGGCTGAGAGCGCGGCTGAGAGAGAGCTTTATAGAAGAACAAGGCTGGCGTTGCTTACGCTCCTTCAGGCTCCCCCACAACAGTCAGCGTTGGTGATTCCTACTCTTTTCCTCGTTCTTCTTCCCCATGACTGACTAGCTTACGAGGTATCGAGTGATCACGGTCTGCTCTTGCCAGTTTGTACAACCAGAGACGGGTGATAAACAGGGTCGTTCCGAATGGCCTTATTCAACAGGGCGGAGGGGTTGGGTGGCACGATGGTTATGCGGGGTTAGTTGCAGCTGCATAAAACTTATGAATGATCCCTCCCAGTGGTGACAAGCGTGTTGCAGTAGGGAAGGAAACATGAATGCGAGGCAGCAGCGAACGCATGAAACGAAGGATGTTAGTGTAAATCAAGTACACCGGCCGGATGTCGAAATCCACAGCTTGATGGGAGGGCCGCCGGGTTCATTATCCGCTGGATGATCAACATAGTGGTCAACCGAAGGCCTGCCACCTGAGTGGTCGGAGTTGTAGCATCGACCTGATAATCACAGGCCAACACACCGCCATCACGCTGGTGTGGTGAACTGTCTCCCATGTGCTGCAAACGAGAAACTAAAGCCAAAGTGACGCGAAAGAAAGCGGCGAGGCTGAAGCTTGTGATCTAGACGAGATCGGGGCGTCGGTTTTCCGGTCGGTCCAGATGCGAAAACGTACACAGTATTCCTCACTCTTACATCCCATCCCGTTCGGCATCATCTCGCAAATCGTAATCATCTCTCTCTCTCACATTGTCAACAGGCGAGATGAAATTCCTGCGACATGCCAACAGATGATGAAGATAGCAACGGCTTCATCGGAAACGTCCCTAATGGCAAGATCGAGAGTTACAGGCACCTGCTGGCATCGGCCGACGATCCCCCTCCCTTACCTCGAGATCGAGACTCCCCAACCGGGTCGGTCAGTCATGGAAGCCGCCCACCCTCACTGAGACAGTCGTCGCTCTCCCACCCTCGCCCGCCCGGCACTCCTCGTACCAACAATAGGGTGCGGTTCGACCTTGACCACCGAGCGAGCAGTCCGCAACCAGAAGAATGGGTAGACGAGGAGGACTACCTCACCTCCCCGAGTCAGCGTGCTCCGCTGCTGACCGATATCACTCCGCCGTCCCAATCTCCCTTCCTTTCGGGATCCTTTCAGCCGGAGGACTATCTGCCTGATGCGAGGCCCAAGAGTGGGATGTCGAGTGCGTTCATGAACATGGCAAACTCAATTATCGGGGCCGGGATTATTGGTCAACCATATGCTTTCCGACAAGCCGGGATGACAATGGGCATCATCCTGCTGCTTGCTTTGACAGTGACTGTGGACTGGACAATTCGCTTGATCGTAATCAACAGCAAACTGTCAGGGGCAGACTCGTTCCAGGCAACGATGCAGCATTGCTTCGGCTCCAGCGGCCTTGTCGCCATTTCAGTCGCACAATGGGCATTCGCCTTCGGTGGCATGGTTGCTTTCTGCATCATTGTGGGAGATACAATTCCCCACGTCATTGAAGCACTGATTCCTGGGTTGCGAGATGTGCCTTTCCTATGGCTTCTGACCGATCGGAGAGCCATCATTGTACTTTTTGTACTCGGCGTCAGCTGGCCATTGAGTCTATACAGAGACATCGCGAAGGTAGGAACTGTCTGCGTTGCTCCCTGGATCACTACTAACCATTCCAGCTATCCAAAGCATCTACTTTGGCGTTGATCAGCATGCTGGTTATCATTGTGACCGTCGTCACCCAAGGAGCAATCGTCGATTCAGAACTACGCGGAGACTTGAAAGGACTTCTTTTTGTCAACGATGGCTTCTTTCAGGCGGTTGGAGTCATCTCATTTGGTACGGTCCTGTTGCGTTGGAATC
Organism: Phialophora expanda; assembly: GCA_016109585.1. Taxonomy (NCBI): domain Eukaryota; kingdom Fungi; phylum Ascomycota; class Eurotiomycetes; order Chaetothyriales; family Herpotrichiellaceae; genus Phialophora; species Phialophora expanda. The sequence goes on along the minus strand of JADWPR010000005.1, from coordinate 473,109 downwards.
GACCGAGCTAATATCTCCAGCTTTTGTTTGCCATCACAACTCGCTGCTAATCTATGGCTCTCTCAAGACACCAACAATAGACCGGTTTGCGACTGTGACGCACTACAGCACCTTCATCTCCATGATAGCCTGTCTTGTCCTGGCGCTTGCAGGTTTTCTTACTTTCGGTGACAAAACCAAGGGCAACGTTTTGAACAACTTTCCCTCGCAAGGACACGTAATGGTTCAGATTGCTCGGCTGTGCTTTGGACTCAACATGCTCACGACTCTTCCTCTCGAATGCTTCGTCTGTAGAGAGGTTATGAACAACTACTGGTTCCCCGAGGAGCCTTATCAGCCAAACCGACATTTAATCTTCAGCAGTGCTCTGGTGGTTACTGCCATGGCCATCAGCTTGATCACATGCGACCTCGGCGCTGTTTTTGAACTGATCGGAGCGACGAGCGCTTGTGCCCTTGCGTACATCTTACCGCCTTTGTGTTACATCAAGTTGAGCACCCGAAGCTGGAGAACGATCCCGGCAGTTGCATGTATTGTATTTGGCTTCGCTGTCATGGCTGTGAGTTTAATACTCGCCATGAAGAAGATCATCAAAAGTAAGTACCCCTCCGAGCTTTTCCGTGGGTTATGGCTGAAACAGGCTTTCTAGATGAAGGCGAGCACCAGCAGTGCTAGTACAGTAGACACGAAATGATAGACTACCCTACAATATCACGAATGAACACGACCATGTCTCGGAGACGGGAACAGTAAATCAGATGATGTGCCCACCTTTCTCAATCTGACTTGTTTCCTTACCCATCTTCTTCATTCTGCTGATCTCGAGTAGATATTGCTAGGTCCTTAAATATTGATGCCTCATTCGTGAGGAATCTTTCGCAATAGTCGCAACTTCTTTTGGGCCATTGCAGTATTGACCTTGGCGATGATGGAAGACACCCATCGTCACGTCCTGGTGCCTTAACACCGAACAGCCTGGTCGACGCGTTTGGATGTTGCAGATGCGGCTTCACGAATTGATCACCTTCGCGACTAATAGGTTGATTGTCCATCTGCTTCGCACGTTGTGCCCACCCTATCACCTGTTCAAACGCATCTTAGCAGTTGTACGACGACGGCCTCCTCAAGAGACCCGCGGGTCACACTTTTAAGCCTGTCATAAAATCCAAGGACTTGTGAATAAGAAACGCAGGTCCTTCTCGCTCGCCCTTCCACACCGGGAAGCAAAAGAACCGAATCCAAGTCACTTTGCATACCAGCTACGCGACGAGGAAGCGTCCGAAACAACGAGAGGCCAACGCTGTGTCCAGACCCCGAAAACTCCTCCACATCTGCACAGACTCCTTCCAACGAGCACGATCAGATCATGAAGTTTTTATCCTGCCCTGCATCGACCTCATAGCCAAAAAGACAGACAGAGAGCCGCCGACGCCAAGTCCGCAGTTACTCAGCCACCTCTCTCGTTCTCGACGAGGCGTGTCCCGCATCACCAGAGGCCCTAGACACCAATCCCCACCCGAATGGGTGTACCCCGATCTGAATGCCGAACGGGCTGCCGACGAAGAGCAGCAGTTGAGCCGGGCAAGCGTTGCCACGTCGAGATCAGTATCAGCAATTGCAACAAGATTAGAGACATCGAAGCCGCGTTCGCCCCTGCTCACCGTCAATACTGGAAGCTGAGGAGATGTTGGGGTCAGGATGAAGGACACCACAGCACTACAGCACCACAACGCCACAACACCACCGCAGTACAAAAACACGCTCACCCACCGCAGCCACAGCAACAATGTGTAGTCCTTCCCTTTCAAAGTGTTATATCCTTCGGGGATTGAGAAGGTTAGAGACATGCCGCCGCCGAAACAGCAGGTAGGCGGCGCCGTGGTGACGCCAAGCGGTATCAATCGATATCGTACGCTTTACAACAATCAATGGTCACGAACTTAATCAAAGGAGGCAGGCGGCGCATTTTCAACACGTCTTTTTCTTTGTTCATTGCACTGTCATGGCGCTTTCTCGGTAGCGCAGAGTTCATTGCTCATCTCGCTGTCGTGGCACCTACTCGGCAATGCAATGGAATGCTCATCTCGCTTTTCCAGGAGTGCAAAGCTCATCTTGCTGTTGTGGCACTTTCTCAGCAGTGCATACCTCATCTCACCATCTCAGGGCTAGCGACGCCTGTGAAGCTCGTCTCCTGAACTCCTTGATACAGCTCACCGTCCATGCTCTGCACCATACAAATGGGTATGTGCTCTGGTATCTCTCATCTCTCACTGTCAATTCACTTCTTGGCCTTTCTCTCGGCTCTCTTCGCTGCAATCTTGGCTTTCTTTTCGGCCTTCTTCGCTTCATTAGCTGCCTTCTTCGCCTCGTCGGCTGCCTTGCGCTCAGCGTCTCTCTCCTCGTTCTCCTTCTTCTCACGTTCCTCAGCGGCAGCCATCTCGCGATGAGACTCCTCCTCTGCCTCACGGTCGATTTGGGCCGAGCGCTCAAGAAGAGCCTCCACGGCAGCAGCACGACGTTCGCGGACGACACGCATTCTCTCAGCCAGGCGACGCTCATTCTCTTCGGCAACACGCTGAGTCTCCGCGGCGATGCGCTCGTCTCGTAGTCCTTGCATCTGCATCTGTTCCAACTCGCCAAGCCAACCAGGCATACCACCAATGTCGAACGAGTAGCCCTGTTCACGAGCACGAGCGTTGATTGCGTCAGTTCCGGTGCGTTGACGACCAGGTCCGTTTCTTCTGGCCTGACCTTGCCCAGCGCGGCGTTGCTCCCGTACTGCATTCAAAGCATCGTCTCTTCCCTCGAACAAAGCGGCTTGAGTAGCTGCAGTGGCGGTAGGTCGAAGACCCATCTCCTGACGGGCGGCAGCGAGGGTTTCCGAGCGTAGAAGGCGTTGTTGAGCCTGCGCAAAGGCAGCACGACGGGCAACTGGGTCCAAGCCTTGAGCGGCGTCCAACTCGGCTTCGATTTCGTCGTAGAGTTTCTGCATGGCGCGACGAGATGCTGCGGTCTGACGAGGCGGATCCGGACGACGAGAAGCTGTGGTCTGGCGCGGCGGACCTGGACGACGAGAACCTATGGCTGGACGTAAAATGTCTGGAAGATGAGTACCTGCAGTCTGACGTGGCTGGACTGGAATACGATTGCCACCAGCAGCGGCACGAGGGGTGGTGCGGGCACCGGTGCTGCCATTATCAACAAGGGACATAGCGTCGCGGATGTCTTCCGGGCTGATGTTGGAGGGACCAAGGAAGGCACCACGGGGAGGCGGAGCTTGACCATTCATGATGGCACGAGCAATCGAAGCAAAGTCGGGCTCATTGGCGTCAGAAGTGGCAGTGCCGGCAGGAAGAGAGGCTTGAGCACTCATCATGGTTCGAGCGATCGCAGCAGGGTCATCGGGACTGACGCCAGAAGTGACAGCACCAGCCATGTCACGCACAGCGGCAGTGAAGGAAGCAGGACCAACTCCGGTAATGACAAATTCCTCATTGTTGAGGGGGTGGACTCTGTACTCTGTAGGAGCTGGGGCGACCGGCGGAGCAGTGCGACGCTGATACTCTTCAATAGTCTCATTGCGACCGTGGCGTTGACTCTCAGGAAGAGGTTGCATGATGTCATCAGTAGCATCCTCAGTGCGAGGAAAAGCACCTGCAGCTGGGCGACGACGACCATCGCGGCGTGGACGACGACGAGGAGCAGGGACATCAGGCGGGTCGACGACAGAGGTTCCATCTGCAAGGTGGTGTTGCTCGGTGTTCTGTGCAGAGGCAGAACGAGCAGCACGGGGGCGGATGGGCATGCCGAGATATTGACTCAGGCCTGGAGGTGGACGGGCGCCGTACATTGACAGCGCTTGCGTAGCCATTTCCATGGTGGTGAGAGGGTCGTCAAGAGCAAGACCAGAGGGAGCGGTGATGGCAGGAGCCGGATGAGTGATGGCAGCTTCATTGCTGGCCGAAGCGATGTCAGCGGTGGCAGCTTCTTTGCTGGCAGTTGCGGCGTCGGCGGGGGTTTTGTTGTTGGCCTCAACGGCAGTGTCACCTTCAGTGACTTCGGCGTTGTTGTTTTCGTTCTCCTTGGCCTTTGCCGCTTTCTTGGCTGCCCTCTTGCGAGCCTTCTTCTTCTGTTTCTCGAGGGCGGCGACTTGGGGATCGTAAGTTTCCTTCATCTCACCGACGATGAAGAGATTTGGTTCTTCTGCCATGGCGCGCGCTCTGGCAGGTGTGAAGAGTTCGACTGGATTCTGGAGAGAAATGAGGCGATGGTTGCCTCTGATGGAAGCGCGGATGGCAATGAAGCCAAGGTAAATGAAGAGTTGGACACTGCCGTCGAGGGGAGCGGCAGTGAAGTCTGGCTGCTCAGGAAGGCTTGGCAGGGAGGTGCGCACACAATCAAGGGCAAATTTGCGAATTGACTCGATCACGACGTCTTCAGTACTGCCGGACAGGTACTGACGACCTGTCTCTGGATCCGAAATGGCGACGAGGCCTTCGAGCTCAGGACGCTCGTTGCAGATGGCGGCAACAAGACTGAGGATGTCGGTGTCAACCCACCAGGTTCTCACACCCGTCTCTACGTCAATGTAGAGGAACGCAGCGGTGAAAACTCTGGCGAAGAGGCTATCGCCAGATTCTTCGCTGTCGAAGATTCTCTTTCCTTCCTCGAAGGCCTGGAGGGGAGCATTTGTGTCAGTTTCAACACGGCTGAGACTTCGCAATGTGAAGCGGGAGAGACAAGACCTACACACTCGGCGAGGAAAAGTTCAGTCGCGTCTTCAAGCGTCGCGTAGCCTTGGTCTTCTTCTTCGTCCTCCTCTGGGACGGGAGAGAGGCGAGAAGGAGCAGGTTCTGCAGGTGCAGAAGAGGGAGATGGTGGTGGTGATTGCGGATCTGAGAGGGAGGCAGATTCCAGGCCGTAAGAAAACAGTGCATTGTTTGCGCGCTGCACTTGCGCAGCCCGACGAGACTTCTGTGTATTGCTACCTCGCGCCATTGCGGCTCAAGACGCTGCGGTCTGCAGCGATGAGATGCGGGTTGGTGGAGGTCGATCTGCAGTAGTGGTAGAGAAGACCGCAACGACAGGGTGCGCGGAGTGCGCTTTATCCTGTGAAGCGCTAGCGCCCATTGTGCGCACCGCTTGGCGGACACGGCGATGTGCTCACCCATCTTCACTGAAGGTGCGGTCGTGACGGGTGAGCACACCGTCGCGGTGAGACGACGAGGTGAGGCAAGTGAAGTATACGTTAATATGGGCATGTTTAGCGCGCCTTGGCAGGGGCAGCCTTGCTCAGCCTTGTTGCTCTACCACCATCCCGATATGCACTCCGTATGGATATGCACCACGTGGCATGACCCATTCATGATCATCATTCTTTGCGGCCAAGTAGTAGTGATGGAGCATACTGGTACTTGACGCAATGTGGCGTTGACCACAGTCACAAGGCCTGTCCTCCAAAAAACCAGCTTGGTGCAGCCTTGTTCAGCCTGGTTCAGCCTTGAGATGTATGATGGCGTTTTGCTAAAGTGTTATGCTGTTGTTCACTTTGATCATGAAGGATACAGACATCTTCTCAATACAAAGCTACCCATTGTCCCCATTGGGCATTCCATGTACATCTTATGGATTCTTGTGTCCCTCACACTGCCTGTCCTTGACCCCCTGCAGGGTTAACAAGGGAGTATGAAAGGGGCGACCTCCACCGCAATTGCCATCAACCCTGTTCTACTATGCTCTTCCAAAACTTGCATGGGGCTGTCATATAACCTAAACTGCCCTCATTTGATATGATATCGGTGTACCTGTTCTTGTCAAGGGCGTATTCCTTTCATCATCGATGACTAATGCACCAAGACCGGTGTGTATCCAGCCTTCCGACATTGCGACATTGTTGCTATCGAGCCTCGACCTTGCTCGACCTCTCGGACAGAGATGAAGTCTCGGCCGCGATCACAACAGCAGTCAAATGGTCGTCAGCGTGAATCATTGACATCGTTAATAGCGAAGATGGTATCTCGGTACTTGGTCATACAAGGCCCACAAGTCCGCTCCCTTCCTGTACGTTGTCCGCCAACGGGATCATCATATACCCACCGTGTCTATAAACCCGCCAGTACAACCGAAACACCTAGGCCAACAATGTACTCCGCTCAGCTGCCCATATACATATGCTGCTGTCCCTGTATTTGTTGTGGGGTTGCAAAGTCCATCCCAGTCCCGCTGACGTACCCATCTGAAATATCTTCGTCGTAATATTCCCCACCACTCGACCCATCGAAACTGGGCTGCCCCATACCCCCAACATCACTCAGATCACCCGGATCATCCGCCACAGAGGAGATCTGACTCCAGTCGATATTCTGCAGCGCAGGGTATTGTTGGAGCAATGCCGCAGGCAAGGCAAACCCACCGGTCCCGGTGTTGGGATCCATCCCAATCATCATAGGTTGCGGTATGGGTTGTAAACCGCCTTGCTGAGCATATTGAGCGTGTTGAACTTGCTGCTGTTCCATCAAGGCTCGATTCTGGCGCTCTGCTTTTTCTTCCTCAAGAAGAGGCTTTATGCATATTCGGCCAGCTTCGCTGCGGAAGTGTCGACCGAGGGCATCCGCTCGTGCAAATCGTCTTCCGCAACCCCAGTGTTGGCCTGGTGTGGAGTGAAGTTCACCTTTGCAGACGAACTTCTTCTCGCCGCTATGCAGTCCCTCGTGCCGTTTGCGGTCGTGCTGTCTCGCAAAAGCTTTTCCGCAGACGGTGCAGACGAAAGGCCGCTCATCTGTATGCGTTCGTAAGTGTGAGCGTAGGTTATAGGCCCTAGTGAAACGTTTCGGGCATAGAGTGCATTGAAATGTTGCCGGGTGTTTTTGGACTCTCGTGCTCGATCCGGACTGAGAGGCATTTGGTCTGTTCGGATCCGCTAGATCAAGAATGTAATCCCTATTCTGACCCATTGACGAGGTACTAGCTCGGCGGTTTTTGTCGATGCGGCCTGACTGCACGCCGGGCCCGGGAGAGGATTCTCGCGACAAAGAACCGCCCCGTTCAGGAGTGCTAGAACGTACAGATAGACTATTGCGGGCTGCATTGGTGGCTGTAAGGCCTGGCGAACTGGATCTCGATAGTGGACGTGTGAACGTGACATCGGACTTGCTCCGATTTCTACCCCCTATATCTGCCGTTAGCTCGTTTTCAGTATTTAGGACGTCGTCATGGCTTACTGTTACTGGAAGGTGGACTCAGTGCACCCTCCATTGTGTCGCCTTGTGGTCCAAAGCTTTGCTGTCTAGAAACAGGCGCAGGCTCGATGTTGATTGTTGGAGGTGCAAATTGATCAGCTTGTCCAATGTCAGAGACGACTGAGGTATTCCGCATGTGGTTACTTGGTACGACAGGGGCTTGGACTTGATACTGTGGTGGTGGCTGAGTTGAATACACATCCGGGACCGGAATGCCCATCGGCTGGCTCAGCAAGCCACTTCCGTCCATCCCAGAACCCGGTTGACCTCCTTCCATGTGAGGCATGAGCCTGGGCGACCGGTAAGCCTGATCACCCAGGTTGAAAGATTCTATACCAAAGGTATTGCTGGAATCAGGTTGCGCGGGAAGGTATGGGGAATGGCTGAGATCCACTCCTGTATTATGCAGCTCTGCATGAGCAAGATAGGGAGAGTGTTGCGCCGATGAGACATCACTGTGTTCCGACGGCGCTCTCCGATGTTGGGTGAAGCTCAGGCCAGAATAGGCACTTGAAGGGTCAAGCGAAGCATTTCGCGAATGTTGCGGAGTGTAGAACTGGCCATTGGTTGAAACCGGTGAGCCAGGTTGAGACGACTGAGTCTGGTTTTCGGGTGGCTGTAGCCCTGGAGATTGATGATCTTGGGGCGACGATACTTTGCTTAACTCCGCCGGATTGACGTTGTGCTGGGGATTCATGTCAAAGGCCTGGCTCAAGGAATAGTTCTGGTTGAAGTCATTGTTCATGTTCTCGCTCTGATATATGAAGCCGCCGTTATTGTAGGACTGATCTAAATTCTGACCTCCGAATTGATTTTCTGAGTAAATATTCTGGTGATATTGGCCGTTGTTGTAGAAATTGGTCTGGTTAGGGTCAGGCTGGAGTCCGGCCTGCTGCTGTGAGGCAAGAAAGGGGTTGTTGAAGAGGCTTGTTGTGTTGAACTTGCCGTGCGTCAAGGCTTGCTGTACAGAAGGGTCGACTCCAGGCACTGTACTGGGGTAGTGGTTTGGCGAAGGTTGAGGGCTTATGTGCTGCGCATTGCCTCTCGAAGGGGATCTTCCCCGGGCGTTGTCCATCTTTTGAGCTCAAGTTCCCGCAATGCTCCACCTCCAGTCGTGTCAAGGATGCCCTTGGTGGACGTAATAAGAAGTGCTTGAGGCGGCCGATGATGACACTCCTTCCGGAGTATTTGGGCTGTCGACAACAGCGCAAGGCTCAAGGAAGGTTCGACTCGCGCCAGGAGGTTGGCAGAGAGGTGTACTTTGCGGATTAGCCTGTGGCGCAGTAAGTTAGAAGAGACACTCTCGAATAATAATGGCCCGACCGGGCTAACACCTACTCAGCCGCGCAGTGAGGCTGTGCCCCGGCGGAACAGGTTATAAAGAGTCGCCAGGACACCCAATGGCAGAACCAGTATAGATATGTGGGCTTTAGACAGGCGCGACGCCGACACGGGTCAATGGGAGGGTTGGCGACGGGTTATGATCAACCTGTGGTGCGAATGGGAGGTGAGTCGACCTTCGCACCCGCAAGCTGGAAAAGGTCCAGACTGCGGGGATGAGGACCGGTGAGATAAGGCAACAGCAACTCCAAAGATCGAACCGGACTGACGGGAAGAGACAGCTGCGTTGTCGAGGTAAAAAATGACTGAGTATATTCAAACTGCGACCGATATGAGTTGAGAGGAAGGTGGGTGCGGGAGTGGGAACATGAAGGCGGGATGAAGAAGAGTCGAGTGTGAGATGTCGAGCCGAATGGGGTCCTAAACTTGTGGTTTACCAGGTGTCGGGCGGCACGCTTGAAACCAGCCGGACGGAAATCGCTTCAACTCTGGCATGGGAGGGAGTGACTGCATTCTCACCGTCGACTCTGATTGGTTCGTCTGGTTGCTGTTCATTGCACCAAAAGGCTACCAAAGGCCCCAATAGGCATCACATCCAGTTCTACAAGTGGTATACTTCTGAGCATCACCTGAGTCTTCAGTTGTCCATTTGCAAATGACAACAGGACTGCAGTCCAGATCAATATTCCCCTGTCGCGAAAGACATACCGTTCTGACTCCCGCACCACCATAATCCATCCTCATTACGCGCATCAGATCTGCGTCTATTTCAGGTGCCAACCTATTGTGACTAAGAAGTCAGTCCTGACCCGCGGGTGCTACCCAAGATGAGGGTACGGAGAACCACCGATCAACGATTATTCACGCGAGCGGCATAAGATCAAGATTTGGCCCAGAGTTGCTAATCTTGTTCATGCATATGTTGCCATGAATGCAAGTGTTGTTGTTCTGGAAGGTGAGGCCTGAATTACGATTGCCCTGCATTAAGGCCTGCCTTCTCTGAGGGGCCGTCACACGAGACCCACCCTTCAAAAGGCCACAATCACCTGTCTGCCTTGCATAAGTCGCACCCTCTGTCGAAAACCTCATGCCAGCAAATGTATCTTGAAATTACGAACCGGAGCATGGACGATGTGTTTTGTTTTCATTACTACTTCTTTCCTCGCATGATCTTCCCCGAGTTTTGCTGGCCCCTTTCTATGTTACAAGGCACACCCGTCATCTATGCTTGAGGATGAAACTTCGACCTTTCGGTTTGTTTCCTCCATCTCTGCTATGCGTCTTTGTAGTTCTTTTGCGAACTCCTCGTTGTGCCAGGGAGCGCCTTTGGAATTTTGTAGCTTGTGACGCCTTCAACGCCTTGCTCCCCAATCGGAAAATGCTGCCGTAGATAACCCTGACCCTAGTACACATAGAAAACATACGGAAACAAGGAAATATGCCGTGCAGGAAAGTAATCGTCATCCGTCGTGAAAGGGATTTCGTGTCTTCGGCTGTCCTGCCTGCCACGCCCGAGTAATTGAGCCGAGCCTTGGTCATGGTCAGGCAGATCGGATTTGTGCCAAAGAAGAAGCCTCTGTGTTTCCGCCAGCGGTGCAAAGTTCGTGGTATGGTTATTGTTCGGGCGATAATCATTGGACAAGTTCCGACATGGACACCTGCCACGATGGCGTACCATGAGATGGTATCCCTGGACAGTAATCTCAACCTGCACACTTGTGAGTAGACAGACGATTGAACGGGGTAGAAACAAAACGTACCACAGCACAGTACCTTCATAATCTTTTGCATGAAACCTTGATTCTGCTGTTCCTGCTGCTGACCGGGGCGTCCTTGGTTGCTCTGAAGGGCTCCGGTCGCTGGACTCGTTCTCGCTTGCTGATTCACCAGATTTGCATTGCTGCTCTGGAATTGAGCTTGAGTGCTTGCTGGAGGGGTATTCATGTCGAGTTGGCCCGCTAAACCACTACTTCTCTTCGGGAGATTGCCCCCGGCGGCGCCGCTTGTGCGATCTCGAGCGCTCTTCCCCATGGCTGCCACTCCGGGTTTCGCGGGTGACCCTGGGGGCGGGGGCTGCGCTGCGTTTAAACGATCCGCCGATATCCCTGCTCGCTCCCGTGGAGTTCGCGTTCCATCTCTACCTTGCACAGCAGAGGCCCCATGCAGAGCTCGAGCAGATGCTTCAGCTGGAGGATTGGTGTTATGCAGATGAAGTTGAGATGGATGTTGCTTGACAGCTTCCCAGCCGCGGCCACCGTTCAATTTCATCCAGTCATACTCGCCGTCTTCAACTTCGCCCGTGTTTTTCAGGGCCTGAGTGAACAAATCCCGCAAAAAATCGTAATCTGGGGTGTCTTCGAAACCCAGATTACGAACGTAGCTGAGATATTTGTTAAACTCCTCTGAGACCACATTAGCGCGATCACGCCTAGTCGCCAAATCACATTTCAACATACCAGGAAAGCCTTCACACAGATCTTTGATGGCCGTCGTCTGCTTCTTTTCACCAATCTTTTCGTACTTCTGCTTGTTGGTAGCCGCCTTGAGGCCCTGCCATGGCAGGCCACCTCTCAGAAAGTACATGAAAACATGGCCCAAGGCCTCCAAATCGTCTCTTCGTGACTGTTCTCGTCCCAGATGTGTGTTGATACTCATATAACGGGCTGTACCAGATAATGACTTTCGCTCGCGATATGGGATGTGCTGTTTTGTCTTGGGGTCACGGTACTGTTTGGCCATGCCAAAGTCCACCACATGGATGACGTTGGCGGCTTTTGTGTTGGGTCGGCCAATGAGAAAGTTGTCAGGTTTGATGTCACGGTAGATAAGGTTTTTCTCATGGATGGTCTGCACTCGCGAAAGCTGTTGCCGAGTCAGCTGTGGCCACACAAGTTTGAAGAAAGAGATGGTACCATCTGCTTCGCAACCATGACGACTGTTTTGATTGAGAACCGTCTGTTGCAGTGATCGAAAAGGTCTTCCAGACTGGGACCGAGCAGATCAATCACCAAGATGTTGTGCAGACCTTCCTGTCCAAAGTAATAGACATTGGGAATGCCAGCTAACAATCGAAAGTCAGTTGTTTAGGTTGATGAAAAGGTTGCGGTGCATGTAGCTTACGGCAACCAACCAAGATCTTGTATGTCCTATACTCATCGCGCAGCTGAGGAGCATCGCTTTTTCTGGGTTCCTATTCACAGATTATAAGTCTGTCGACATTATCGTCTGTTTCGCTTATTAGGGCTCACAAATTTGATGGCGACCTGCTGGTTGTTGAGCAGGTTGGTGCCTTCGAAAATAACGCCAAATGAACCCTCCCCTATTTTCTTGCCTACGCGATAGTGCACTCCGACGACATTAGATGATGAAGACGCCATGGTCAAGTGTAGGAGCCCCGGTGTTCAGTCGGAGCGTATGGACGGGTGAATCAAGATTGTCAACAGGGTGGTGGTCGCGAGAAGGAGGGAATGTGAGGCTGGGTGTGAAGTGCCAGGCCTTGGGCGGTTCACACCTCGGCCACCACCGTAACTGTAGAGGTCAGTGAACGTGCAAAAAACGCACGCGAGATGTCGGAATGATGAAGTACATACACTAAGAGAGAGGCCTCGGAAGGATAGGGCACATGCGGTGGGATATTCTGGCGGTCAATGAGGATGGCACCTGCGCGGCTGTTGTTTTTGTCGAGGAGATGAAGTTCCGCAGTCAGAGCGAGAAGCTCCTGCCAAGCCTGCGATGGCTATAGCCGCAGACCTGCCACCCTCTGCACTCCACTAGGAGGGTCTGTTAAGACACACGGACACTCCGTCCCCCCTTCGATCAAACGGGGGTAGAGATGGCAGCTTTGCAAGGAGATGAAAACAAAGGATGACTGTCATACAAAACTATCTTATTTCCTCGTGTTGCTCTGCACTCCCGGTGATCAGGCAAGACGCCTGACTAGGATGCGCTACGGCGGCGGTGAGGCTCCTTCAGGAAACACCTGCAACCACCCGGGACCGCTGATGCCTGCAGGGCGAGAACTCGACGTTAACCGCCGCACCACGGCCCATACTGATCAAAGCAGCAGGGCTAGAATTTCGCTGGACGAATCACTGTTTTGCTCCATCCCCCAATCCTTTAGCACCCAATCGGCGGTGGCATATTTGCTTCCCTTGTTTGATTCTGTGAGCAGACGGCCAGCGACTCGAGCGGGGACCATGATCGATAATCTGCACCGTGCTTGCCTACACCCAATTCATGCAGACTCCGGGCGGATGATGGGGACAAGATGATACATCCCTCGCCTAAGCCATTGACTGGTTACTAGACTGTGGTGGGCCTTATTACCTCTTCTGCTACTCTTTTGACGCCTCCGATATCGTTTTGGGGGCCTTTCCTTCTCTTTCTTCCGCACACCTCTGGTAGTTGGATTGAAGGGCTCTCTTGAACGAAATCGCGCCGTGGGCCGTTCTTCTATCTGTTGCGCGTTGGACACCTAGCTAGAGCGCAAAGCACCTGAAATGCCGCATGCATACTTTCGTACCGATGCAGAAGCTATCTGCTAGAGCTTCGAGACTGCGGATTGCCCCATGCAGGCAGGATGCATGCTGTGCTCCGCAGCTCTGCACTTTCCGCGCTGCGCAATTATGCACGCCCTGATCTCTCCTTCTCCAACTCGTATACTATGCAAGGTATGACTGTCCTGGGCTAAATAGTCGCGCCATCAGCCTGGATATGCGTTGAAGCTTCCACCATGAATCCCTTCCTCTGTGCAGTATCTGCAGGTTTTCCACCTCATTTACTTCTGTGCCCCTCTCCACTGCTGCCAACCTTCCTCGCCGACACTGCCGTAGGAGAGCTGCCACCTCCCGTCGACTGACTACCATACCGCATCACCTTTCTCAGTGGGGACGGCGTTGCCGGCTGGAACGGAGAAGCTGGTACTGCTGTCGGCTGTATATCTGCATGTTCATCCTTCCTGAAAAGTCCTCCAAAATGCAAACTCCTGCTCTTTTTGACCACGTTTCCCGCAACATTGGTGATTTTCTGATTCACATCGCGTTGTTGCAAGGGTCCGCCTGTCGCCGTCGAGTTGTTACTAGATTTGGATCTCGAGAATAAACTGACACCACTCCTGCTCTTCTTCAGCACACCGGATTGTCCTTTTGCAGCACTGCGGCTCTTCATGGGACTTCGACTTGGTGTTGGGATCACGACCTGAGCTTTGTCGGTCTCAGAAAGGGCAACGTTTGCCGATCCAGGTGTGTCGCGAGCATACTGGCTGAGGTCACCGAGTGAAGGGGAATATATCGGAGCATCCTCAAGTGAGATAGAGTCGGAATCGGTGTCGATTTCTGCAGCTGGAGCAACTGCCTGCGGTGGGGAACTACTTTGAGAAGTACCCCTGTCCGCGGGCATGATCGACACCGATCGGTTTCCAACCAACAGCGGAACAGCCATGGTATCCGGTGGGTGCATTCTCAATGGGTTGACGCCTTTAGGGTCCCCGGATACAGATTCAGGCGCCACATAGCCATTCGTCTCATTCGAAAACACCATCGGGGAAAGGATGGATCGGCCAGCAGCCCGTGCATTATGCTTGGGTCTGGGATTCGACGTGTTTGTAACAGGCGGCACACCACGCTGTGGCACTGGTGGTCGACGTCGTTTATCGCTTCCTGGAGTCAATGCTGTGGGCCCTTTTACCCAAGACGATGCAGCTATCGTTTGGCTGACTGGAGGAGCAGGTTTTGACGGCGATATTGGTGGGAAAGGTTGCTCTGTTTCCTTCGGGGTACCAGTGGCTCTGTCCCCTTTCCCGAGGTTGAAGAGAGACGACCTTGAGCGAAGGAAGGGTATATTACGTGGAATGGTGGAATAGAAGTCGAGTTTGTCGACCGCGCTGGCAAAAGATTTCGTGAGAGAGCCAAAAGGCGAATCGTTGTCGCTATGTTCGGCAGCGAAATCTGCCGTGTGGACGTCTATGATGTCGCCCAGCAGAGGCGGGTTTTCGGCTCCTTCTGATTCTGATATACTCTTGGTGGTGTTTAGAGACCTGCGTCGAATGTGGCCAGTTCTAGTAAGTCCTTTGATCTTTCCTTTGTAGAGGCTTATCGTTTCCGCACGGCGGCTCGAGAAATCTCGCTTCAACGCTGGCTGGTCAGTCTCTTCCATCTGTCCATCTGTTTTCTCGATCTGCTGCGGTAGCGAAGCTGCCGCCGGAGGACGTTGAGCACCAGTCCTGATCTTGTCCCTGATGACATTTCTGAGACGCAAGATCCGTCCCGTCTTCAACGCGGTCCCGTTGACAAGCTGATGGACTGTATCCTCCGCGACTGGCGAGAGAGCAACAGCCCCGGGCGGGGGACCTTGGGGGGATCTTTCTCCAGACTCTTGACTGCCTGTTGCGACCCAGCCGACCTGTGAGTTCCATGTAGACTGAGAGAAAGCGACATCAGATATTTCTCCGCAATGGACCCCTTCAGCACGAGCCACGGCGACATTGGTGGTACTGGTCAGTATTGGAGCGGAAATGACACTGCGAGCAACGGTAGATGTACTCGCGGTCTTGGGAAGTTGAGTTGAAATGCTGCGAGGGTAAGGAGTTTGTTCGGTCGGGCGTGAAAAGGGGAGCCATGATTTGGGCCGCAGCCGATGCGCTCGACGACGTATGCTGTTGAACCGTTGTGATTCCTTTTGTGATGTGATTTTCTCCTCGACCTTCACTCTCTCTGGCGAGTTTGACTTGACAGATTCTTGCCCCCCAGTGTTGACGAAACCCGGTTCAGGTGTTGGGGGAGGCTGATTGTCCGGGTCACATCGATGCGAGAGACTAGACGCGGCGCCCACCCGCAGTCCATCCTTGGACGGGATCCTCGAAGCTGAACACAGGTTAATGTTGTTATGGCACGCTTCAGAGACTTCCTCACCTTGTCGTGAGCCAGCACGACTAAAAGACCGGATTGTGTCTAAGGAGAAAATTGAAAACGACCCCCTGCTCCGGGAGCGGCTATGAGTGCGAGAGACCATACTTGACAAGATATAGGGATGTCATGAGAAGATTAGGTTCTTTCTCGACAGCTGACCGACATGGCCGTTGGTTCTCCAGGGAAGAAAGTGGGAGGGGGAACTGGTAACAGTGGCGTGATAAGAGTAGTGTACAGGAGGAAGCAATTACTCTTCCGGTGCAAATCGAGGGAAAGATGGGTGGAACGCGGCAGCGACCACTGTGAGAAGGGCTCATCGAAGTACGGCAGCCACGAAGGTGGCCGCCTTGATGGAGCAATGCCAGCGACATGAGAAATTGCGTGGATTTCGAAAACCGCAACGCCTCTGGGAGGCAGCAACTTCAACTCGACACGCATGATCAGCAAAATACATACGCATGTCGAAAGGTCACATCTTGGGTAATTGCAGCTGCTCCCGATCGTATGCTGCTCCTTGCAGAGAGCTTCCCCGCCAGACTCTTTCGCTCAGACTGCTACACGTTCTTCAGAGATGCTTCACATCATACAGATCCAAGTCGCGAGCGTTATGAATACTCCCATATGGTTATGAGATGCAGTTATCAACCTAGTTACTGGACGACGTCGGTGAGAAAGCTATGACCCCGAGGCACCGCTGGTATAAATATCATCTACTGATTTGTCGGCAAGCGAGACCATACAGTAGTCCAGTACCGCGGCATTTGACGGCCAAATCGCGGCCTCAGCGACATCGCAAGGAGTCAAAAAGTGTGGGGTGCGTTCTTCCTCTCGTTCTGACGCCCCGCATAATCTGACAAAATTCACGATTAATAAATACCTGGGGTCCTGCTGTCCTCCTATATCACCTGAATAGCAGGTCAAGAAGGCTGAAATCTTTGTGCTATCTTCTGAAAATGCCCTATTCTCTCAAAGGTCGGAATGTGTTGGTGACTGGAGGATCGAGGCAAGCCTTGAGACTTTTACTCTCAATGACACTCAAGACACTGCTGACAGATAGAGCAGGGGACTGGGAGCGCTGATCTGCGAGAAATTCGCCGCAGAAGGATCCAATATTGTTGTTAACTACGTGAGCAGCAAGGACAGGGCCGACCAAGTGGCCGACAAATGCAAAGAATTCGGAGTCAAGACTGCAGTCATACAAGCCGTGAGGATGCATCGCCTTTCAATGCTAAGTCGCTTGTCGTCTGATGTGGTTCTGCAGGACATTGGCGTTGTCGAAGACACCATCCGTCTGGTGAAGGAAAGTGTTGAGCAACTAGGAGGCCTTGATATCGTTATCAACAACGCAGGCTGGACCAGATTCACCACCTTTGGAGATCTGAATGACTTGAGTCATGATGAGTGGAACAAGGTACGGTTGCAAAGCCGCCGAAACCGGACTCCTTGCTGACTGACTTGAAGTGCTGGTCAACCAACGTCATGTCCCATTTAGTGTTGATGCAGCAAGTTGGCCCAATCTTCAATGCGAACCCTGACGGAGGAGCTTTCATTATCTCTTCCTCAATTGCAGTAAGTGGACCGGAGTTCATCCGACCTGGGTATATTGATTCGGTATAGGGGATCAGCCAAGCCGGAAGTAGCATGGGCTACTCAGTCACCAAGGCAGCAGGTCTGCATCTGATGAAATGCCTTGCCAGTACGCAGGGTCCAAAGATCAGGATCAACGCCGTTCTCCCCGGTCTCCTTCTGACGGAATGGGTATGTCGCCCCCGAATTGAAAGGCGAGCGCCGGGAGAAGAAAACGATTGATATTGACGTTATTGCAGGGCTTAAAGTACAGTGAAGACCGCATCAACGCCATCAAGAACGCCGCTGCCCTTAAACAAGAGGTCGGGATTTCCCCAGAGGAAGATGCATTCAACCGACTGACGTTCTAGACTCTGCTGGACGACTGTGCCGATACATACATCTCACTTGCGAAGAATACCTCAATCACCGGCCAGCAGATTGTAGTCGGTAAGTTGTCGATTTTCTGCGATACTTAGTCTGTCGTTGTAATGGGATAAGGGAGCGGCTGCTGACAACATAAGATTCCGGCATGGTTATTCGATAATTCAACTGTTTTAGAGGCCTAGGAGGCACCGTTCGCCCCAGTAGGCGTTGGTTGTGCAGTGAGCGGGTGCGAAAAGCGGTACAGTGTGAACGATCCGAAGACTTCTGGCTTTGCGAAGAATTTAGCGCGCGCAGCAGCTGCGGCACCAGGAGCCTTCGCCATGGCAGCTACAGTGACCTCGGGAATGACAATCTGTTGACATCCTTCATCGCCATCCCCCTTCGCATTAACGATCAAAGGCTCGTCACTTTCACTGACGTTTTTATGTGACCCGACGATCGCGTAAGGGACTGCTTTCGGGATCGATATCGCTGCAGCTTGCACTTCTTCAGGGATATCTCCCTCGTCAAGAGTTCTCATAGCCGTGTCGAGGTTGATTCGACGGGTCTGGCTTGGTTCCGAATTCGAGCTTGCGAAGACATAAAGAGGTCCACAGGCTCGATTACGCCTGGATATTTCTGTTGTGGTGAGTTGTGTGAAGTCAACCGCGCGGAACTCCTTCGTAAGCTTCGGAGCATGGATCAAGTTCGCCTTCGAGATGTGCAGACCAGGCTGGATGGGATTATATGGTGGTATGTACAATCCGTTCTTGACTGCATCGACCAACATTTTTGCACCAATGGAGGCCAGATAACCCTCGAGTTCTTTAGAGGTGACTGTATCTGGGTTGGGTATGTCCAGTCCTGGCTCTGGAGTTTGATCCAGAACTAGCCCCTCGTCGAACCGTGAGGGGTGAAGTGTTTGCAACGATACGCCCGTAGTCCTCCGTCCGAGAAGAATAGACCATTCAATAGGTGCCGGACCGCGCAGGTCAGGCAGCATTGACGGGTGAACATTAAGTCCGCCATATTTGGCAAGGCCCAGGATTCGAGGGGGGATCAAGAGTCCAAAAGAAACAGCAATAATCAGATTGAATGGATCCTTCTCAGTGTCGCCGAAAGTGGGAGGTTGCCAGCCAGTAAATGTGTCAATCTGGTGCACAACCAGGCCACGTTTTGCTGCGACTTGTTTGATAGCCGGCGCTCGAACTTGCTTCCTTCCTCGGCCAACCCTCTTGTCTGTCCTTGTTACGACATCGATAGAAAGGATTCTGCTCTCAGACATTTTCGAGTAATCGTGCAAGGCTTCTAAAGACACTTCGCTGAAGGAGTCTGTGCCGCAAAATAGAATCCTTAAGGGGTCATCGCTCACAGACCCGGAGCTATAGAATCGGTGCGCGTCGAACCCAGGTTTCAAGTACCACTTGGGTGTGCGAGGCCATCCTCGCGAGTAGCCCAACCTAGGGCCAATAAGCCGCCTCATGCGTTGCAGGATAGAACACAGGTCAGATACGTGTCGACAGAACATCTCCGAAGACAATGCAGTGGCATTAACGCGACGAGGCTGTGAATTGACCAATCATATGTAGGCTTCGGAATGCCCCTAATACTCCCGATGCCTTTCGTCATGCCTCGGCCTGCGGGGTTCGTGGTGATTTTGACTTGGCTGGTGATGCTTCCAACCTACATACCGTCCTGCATGTCGAAGTGACATATTGTCATTTGTCCCTTGAATCACATAACCGTTCTTTCACTAACACGGACACGGAGACGAGCGCCGCGATCTGACACCGCGCCATCTGATCCGACTTCGAAAACCCGAACTGGGGCTCGCGCGAAGCCTTACTAAAAAAGGAGCCTTGTGCCGTCCGTGGGCGCACGGGTGAAAGTCATGGCCGAACGCCCTGAGTCAACGCAGTCGAGTCCTGGCCATGACTCGAAAGTTTCGGCACCAGAGCCGCCAGATCAGAGCCCACCCGAAGCAGCAGTAGAGGATGACGACTCGGATCCCGATTTTGACGACCTCGACGGTAAGATTACACACTCAAGCCAACCGTTACCCGCAACCGCTCCACATCCATGCTGATAATGCATTTGCGAACCAGATGTCCTCGACCAATTTTCTGAAGCGAAATCCACCCTCCAACAACAGCAGCAGGAGCAGAAGAAATCCGAACCCTCAGAACCCACCCCTTCCTCCTCCGGCCCAGGTAGGCCCCCTTCACAAGGGGCTCTCCCACCAGACCTCCCATTCCCGTCCGGGCCCCATGGAGACGAATCTGAAGACGCCTTCATGGCGCGCCTCACCGCCGAGATGTCCTCCGTAATGTCGAAGATGAGTCTCGACCCTGCCGCCAACGCAGCCACCCCCGAAGATATCGCCAAGATGGGCCGTGAGCTCGAGGAATTCACGCAGAAGATGGAGGCCGAAGGCATCCAACCAGAGGACCTTCTCAAAGCTATCCTAGGCGAAGAAGCTGGCGGCAAAGTCTCCGACCTAGCGCATGAAGAACATGACCGTCGGGAGAGTGAAAGCAAAGGCGACAGCAAACCAGCGTTGAAGTCTAATGCTTCCAAATCACAAACTTCCGAGACGTCAGGACTAGGAAACGATGACCGCCCCTCAAGTTCTTCTCCCTCCACTTCCTCCAAGCCAACCTCGAAACAACCTTCCACCTCGTTCGAAGACACCATCCGCCGCACCATGGCCCGCATGTCGGAATCCTCCGCCGCAGCCACCAGCGCCACCACAACAGCCACGCAACAGAAATCCGAGGAGGACCTTCTCGCCGACCTTCTCCGATCCCTAGACTCTGATTCTGCTGACGCCTCCGACGGCGATCTCTCCAAGATGTTCCTCACCATGATGGAACAGCTGACCAACAAGGAAATGTTGTACGAGCCCATGAAGGAACTGGCGCAGAAGTTCCCCGAATACCTGACAGCCAATGACCCGAAGGCACCGAAACAGAAGTCCAAGAGTAGTAATAGCAGTAAAGCATCTAAGCTGTCGCCCGCCGACTTTGACAGATTCACGCGCCAGCACAAGATTGTGCGCGACATTGTCGTCAAGTTTGAAGAGCCGGGCTACTCAGACGAGGACCCTAAGTGCAGGGAGTTCATCTGGGAGAAGATGCAGGAGATGCAGAGCGAGGGTGCCCCGCCCGAGGAATTGGTTTCGAATCCGTTTCCCGGCATGGGGATGGGTGGAATGCTCGGCGGTGGCACAGGCGCTGGCGGAGAGGGGGCAGACGATGGATGTCCCACGCAGTGAGGGAGTGATGGACGGATAGATGAATGTATCGAGTACGAGGACCTCGTATGTCTCGATTGTATGCCGAAATTGGTACCCCGCCATACATTGACTAAGTAATCGATTCAGACACGGATAACACGACAAACGAGAACCGTACGGCTATAAGACGACATGGCGAGACACCATACAATTTAATTCACTTTCCTGTCTGCGGCACCAATAGCAGAATGGCAGCGATAGCCATGAGCATCAGCATCAGCATCCGTGAGCCAGCAGAGCGTTTTCAATTCCTGAGCCTTGATAAATACTGTATCATGATATAATAATTGCATCCAATAGTACATACTCCGTTGTATGATATGACATGCTATACTATACTCAGTGACGTGAGGGCTACTTACCTACCTATCTGCCTGCCTGCCATCATGCCTACATAACGAGTGAGATAAAGCAAAGGTAAGGCAAAGCAAGTTAGTGTGAGCTACTTGGGCAATGGCGATTCAACGTCGAGATGTTACTACACAGGAGAAGTTTACGTCTAGTTCACACCAGTCCAGTCCAGTCCATTTCAGTCCAGGTCACTTCAGTTAGGAAGTTGGGGCAAATTCAAGGCTAGAAATCCGTGTACCCACGTCTTCAAAACTGTACAGTCTATATCCGTACAGACAGCAGGCTACAGTCGGCTCACCCGCTCGTGGAACCCGTATTGTACCGTAAGTACAGATATCCAGGGCAGGAAGAAACCCCCTCTCCAACCGGCATAATACAGTTTGGTACAGTAGCCGAGGATCACTTCCAGCTTGACTGCACATCATAATGCCCTGTCCCTGCACGAACATTGGCGGAAGTGACGGGAAGGACCAGGACCTCAAGATATGTCCATGGCGTCATCGCTACCGCCGCGGTGCTCTATGCCCTGCTGATAGGGATGCTGTTCTTGCTGTCGAGGACCCGGCGACGACTGGCCGTGCAACTGAGACACACTCGGCTGGCTCAGGATCTCCATCTCTCTGAATAAACGCTCGTACTCTTCATCGTCGGCATCATCGATGGGGAACTCTTCTTCTGGAGTCAAGTCGGCTCGTCGGTCCAATTCATACTCGTACTCCCTTACTAGCTCGTCGTATTCTTCCGTCGGACTCAGCTCTTCGTCTCTGAGCCGATGGCCACCCTTCATACCGTCCCCAGCCTCGTCTTCTTCTTCTTCGATCCCTACCCCTGCCTCAACCGCAGCCCGCCGTGCCATCTGCTCCTCCCAGCCTCTCCGCTCTTTCACAAAGTCCATACGAAGAACTTGGTCCCCCACCAGTTCACTTCGCTGATCGTCTCTTCTCCGCCGAATGCGGTCCAAGAACCGTGATTTCCGCTCCTCTCGATTCCTGGTAGTTTGAGCCGCGAGAAGGGAGGAGGGCGAGGATTCGCGCGAGCGGAGTCCCCACTGCGACACTCCCGACGGCTGTGGGGCCACGAATGAGAATGAAGATCCAAACGGCGAGGAAGCTGCAGCTGCGGCGGTGCGGGCTGCCTGAGGATGAGAAGCCGAATCGGGTGGCGTGACGAGATTGGACGATCCCTCTCCGTCGAAGCCGTATTCTCCCATCGAGGCGTTCAGCTTCCTGGCTGGCGTTTGCTGCGTGTGAGCGCGGAAACTGGAAATTCCCATTGACTCATCCCCTTCAATGTGCCCGGGAACCCAATTCTCATCAACTCCATCTGCGCCCCTGGGCGGGCTCGAACTCAACAAATCCCCTGCCGTCTTCGACCCATTACTCCTCGTAGGACTCGACATGAGATTCGCATTCCTGGCGGTCCGCAGTGGCGAGCTCTGGAGCCGTAGAGGCGACGGAGCGAGCGGCGTGTAATACCCCGTATTGTAAGCTTTCGTATAGCTATTTTCACGCGCGTAAGGTTCCGTCAATGTGGGATGGTGAGGGAGGTATTGTTTTGCGTATGAGTGCGTCAAACTCTGACGAGGGAGGTGTTCTTTCGCGGCTGGGGAAGAGAACGGGTTTGGTAGTGCTTGGGGCGCGGGCGCTGGCGTTGGTGAGGAGAGAAAGAACATCCTTCTGCTTGGGTCGATCTCGGGGTTGTGGGAGGCCAGAGAGTGCGCTCTAGGATGGAGAACCGTCAAATGAAGTAGCAGTTGCACAGAGCTGCTTTTGCTACTTCATGCAGCGGTTTCGAGTGTGGTGTATCGAGTTCGAAACGCCTCTCGATGACGCGCGGTTCTGGCGCGACCGTGTTGGAGGGCGATCAGCCTAGCCGGATTTGGATTAAATGGGTTTCTCAACACAATCTCTGCATTCGGTGTAGATTGGAACTGGCATACAATGCACTTCCGCCTGGAGTATTCTGTCAGGCCATTCGCGGATGGAAAGGACTTGTCCACGCAGATACGGAGTCTTGCTCTCAAAATTACGCGGGGCAGAGAGGCACTCGGGAGTACATGCAGAAAATGCAATTTGTGTCCTCTTACTACCTAGCCAATGCACTTGAGGCACCCAGCCCGTCAGCTCCATTTCCCATTCCATTGTCTTATGTACAAATCGAACAAGATAGGACTCCTGATGGTGCTGACCTGCACAATTACGCCCCTTCTAATACCATTCAAGATACTCTCACGGCGCCCACTACACCTCTTCTTCCGGGTAGGTCCGGAAGTAGAGACCCGCGCCGATGGTTTTGATTGATGGTGCTCAGTCTCCGCCCGTATCACAACGCAAGGTTTATCGTAACGATCGTCAAGCCAATAGCCAAGCATGCTTTAGAAGTTGGAGGCGGTGTTGACTGGGCCTGGCGAATGATATTGATCCAATGTCGAACGGAAAGGCGTAGAATCGGCAGTAGTACCACTGAGCTTGTCCTGGTTGTTGTTGGGGTCGTAGAGATCATCGTCATGAAGATTCTTCTTCTTGCCCCAAATTCTCCAGGCCGTGTAGGCTAGACCAGCGAGCAATAGAGCACCACCAACACCACCGACCACACCTCCGATGGTAGCCTTTGCTGTGTTGCTGAGTCCAGAACTGCCACCCTTGTCTCCATTGCTAGTCAGCGAAGCAGGGTCGACGCTGGTTGTGAAGGGAATCACACTGCTGCTGGTGCTTGTAAGGTGCAAGGTGCTGCCCGCGCTGACGCTTGTGATTGTGGTGATCACTTCTGAAATCGAGCTGCTGGTAATCAAAGTTCTCGACGCTGTGAATGTGCTCGTCACTGTGGATGTTGGTTCATCAGAAGAGCTCGTGATTTCTGAACTGGAGGAAGGAGTATGTGTAGATGTCGTTGTGATGACTGTAACGGATTCAGACGAGGTGGGAGGGAGAGTTATGGTAGAGGAAGTAGTGATGGTAGATTCAGATGTTGTATCGCTTGTAACGGTAACAGAAGTGGTTGAGTCGCCACCATCGTCGCTGTTGGTTTGCGTGGCAGTGCCTGAACCGGTGGCAGAGTCCGTGGCCGAGCTCGAACCCGAGTCGCCTGTGGACAAAGCCACGCTCTGACGCTTGAAGAGTGCAATGGCATCGTCTACTGGATCGGCGGAAACGACTGATGCGCTCAGGATGCCGAATAGGAGCAAAGCGAGTGACCGCATTGTGAGAATGTTCTAGGGATGTGCCTCGAGTCGGAGGTCAAAGATCGGTCGACTACGCCCTCAAGCGACTCTCAGCAGGAATGATCGTGTCTCTCTTGAGACTCTAACTTTTGTTGTCTGCTGCGAAAGCGCAGGTTGAGGCGAAAGGAAGGGTCAATCTCGGCAACGGTCGAGAAGGGTGCGCACGCACGTGTCGTGGATTTGGTTGGTTGTCAAAGCGTAAACGCTGGTGACGGTGGAAAGTTTTGTGAAAGAAAGGGTTTTGGTAAGACAAAGGAACAAAGCGAAGGATGAGAAGAAAAACTGGAACCTGACTTCAACTGAAGAGTGAGAGTGGGAAGAGAAAAGTGGAAAGCCGTGCAAGTGTGTCAGAAGGTTGCAAAGCGAGGGAAGTGCAGAGAAGGACGAGAAAACACAACGGCCAATCTGCTGGGCGGGATTCAGCGGCAATATTGGCGCAGCTCAGGTGCAAGGGACACACACGGACCGTCTAGGCGTGGAACCAATCCCGAGGGCCCGTTTTAAGGGAGCTTTGGAACCACCAGTTTCTTCTCCAGACGGTGTCCCGTGTCCAAGACAGCACCAATTGACGACTTCATTTAGGCTGATCAACAACTCCTAAACTTGGTTTCTTTCTATTAGGGCCTCACGAAGAATGACCATCAATCCTTCGAGTAAGATCATCCCGGTTGCTCGAGTTGCAGTTTCCAGTGCGGTATGCTCCTTGCTTCGATCTCGTACGAGTACTCGTATCTGTTCCGCTCCGTGCATTAGTATTTCCCTATGCATGAAATCGAAGATATGAATTCATTGGATGACGTATGTCGACGTTACAAAGCGTTGTACTGTGTAATGCAACACTGACATAATGCGACAGACGCCCATGAACAGCCCAGGCACGAGACTGCAGGTAGTGGTGCTGCAGGATGCACTTCGCAAAGTCTTCTCAGAATGACATGCATTACCGACGCATTCTCGTACATGCATTGGGCCGAGTCTGCCGCCCGATGCAACACCATCTGATGGCGTGAGGTACGGGCGTATATAAGGTCATGCCTGAAACTTGTGAGATCTCTCGGAGGGCCGAGGAGCCAAAGAACGGTCATCTGGTCGCATAGGGTACGAGTACATACTGGCTAACATCAGCAATGAGTTAGGATTACCCGGATTCGGGAATTTCTTTGGATTCAGAGATGTGTTCGCCGTCAGTATGTACGTCTTTTGCAGTCTTAGTCAGATCCATACAAATGTCCTTCAAATCCTCCCTGTTCGCGCTATGTCGCGTCTCCCATGCTGTGGTCCTGAAGTTCAGCTCGGGCATCTTCCCTTGGCTTCCAACAAGTCCACATGATGAATAAGTCCTGGAGCCTGCTTGCTATATGACCTGGATGACATTAATCATGTGGTCCCATGTGAGAACTTTGTACATAGCAAACACTTTCTCCCTTCGGAAGGGATGGTTTTTGTCCCATGTTGAAGTTACATGCGCGCCTTTCTGCTCGGTAGATTCAAAGAAGCGTCAAGTTACATTGCATTGCGTTGATGTTACAGCATAACCATAGATGGCCCATGGCGGAGCCTTTTTTCGTCAGATCACAGCGTCCTCGGGCCTGGCGTCCTCATCTTGCAACCTGTATATATGGAATTGAGCGAAGATTGTGACATCTTCGACCATTGTGCCCAAACTGCCAATCAGCCAGGGCAGGTTCTTCATAACGTACTGATGTTCGGTGGAATGGCAGAGAATACCGGCACCGTATGTGAGGTTTCCCATCAGAGACAGGATGAAGAAAAGGAGGGATAGACCTGGCAACATGTAAGCCCCTATACCCGTCTAGCGGAGCAGACGTGACACCCATACCTTCGCAACTTCGATCCCTCGCATTCTTGATGATCTGAGGGATTCTCGCACCCAGATATGCCGCTGCGCTGAGATACCCCAACACCAACGCGCCGGTAGGGATAGCCTCCGACTCAGTCCCCGTGGACAGCGGCGAAGGTTTCCAAGCCCCGGACTCATATGCGAGCGCCCATCCAGCAGTGCCGATGACCCCGATCGCTATGACGCTCATGGCATTCTTGAACCACAGCGTCGTGCCGGATCCGTCGCGCTCCTCAAGGATCTTGGCTAGGTGATCGCTCTGCGCGGCGTTGCTGCTCCTCCGCCGCCGCAAGCTGGCACTGCTCCGCCTGCGATCCATAGACCCCGGGATCGTCATACTATTTGTCCTCGTGCGTCGGAGAAGCGGCTCCTCCTCGTGGCTTTCCGCCTCGGCCTGGCGGACCTGTGCGTGCCCGTCCCCCTGCGTCCGGGCACTCGAGCTCCCGGCGACGGACTCCCGGCGCAGCAAAGCCTTGCCTTCCCTCCTCTTATTCCTCAATCCATAATACAAGCACTGCCCGATGAGCACCCCATCCGCAATGCAAAAGTAGACTCCAATCGCAACGACGACGGGGACCAGGCCCGCCCACAGCGCGCCCGCGAGGTTCGCAATATCGCCCAGGAACCACACGAAGATAAAGGCCAAGGAGATGGCTTCGGCGCTTGAGTTTCGGTAGTTCTCAATCAATTGGGGCACGAGGAGGAAGATCCAGCACGCCAGCGAGATGGAGCCGAATATGCCAGAGAGGGCTTCGCGCGTGGTGAGCGGGATGTCATAGGTGCTGGGCGTGGTCAGGGCAGTGACAAGCATGGCCATTATGCGGCGGTCAGTGGTGTAACGGGAAACTTGTCCAGCACATAATTTTATCGAGAAGAGGAGACAATCAGTCGTGCAGACGAGATGTGAGTGGGGAGCTTGCAAAGTTGAAAATCGAGCTTGACCTTGAGCTTGAGCCCATGCTTGGGTTCGGGGCTTGATGAACCAGCACAAGCTCGATCTGGTCGTAATTTTCTAGGCGCGGCAGGCTCAACCCCACACCTGTAGCAATTTTTCGGTGCACCTAGATTTGCCCCAGAACAAAATGCAGCTTAAGGTCTTCATTGTCGTACATAAGGAGTACAGTACTGCGTCCAGCAGCCGCAATAAAATGGCAATCAACTTCCCAGCATCCGACGCTATCACCATATACACGGTGCAAGACCTTTCCTGTGTCTTCTTCAACCCACTACTTCCGCTTTCACGGCTTTGCCGGCCTTCAACGTGAAGCGCACCACCGTTCCTTTACGCGTGGCACTGTCCCCTCCCATCACGATCAATGGTGGCGCTGAGGCGACCGGCGTTCTCTTGGATCCAGTAATAATCGGTTTTCGGTGTCGAATGGTGGGCGTTGGCGCCATCCAAGCTGGACATGGCTGTACCGGGAGAGAGCCGTTCACTGTGAATAAGAGTGCCGTGGATGATTTCTTGCTGTTGCGACTGCTTGTTCCTGGTGCTCATCGTTAGTACCGTGGGAAGAAGGTATGTAGGCGGTGAACAACACACTTGTTATTCGTCTAGTGACCGCCATCTCAGCAAAGGGCGTTATCGTCACCCTGCGTTGACTTGGAAGCTTGGTGGCTTTGGCACTCGCTTGGATGCTATCGCCGGTTCTGCTGTCGTAACCCTTTTGATGGTGAAAGGAGTTGGTTAAATGCCTGATGCTGGATGGGACTGCGGGACGTCGAATTCAACAAATGATGGCCTGGCAAGATTTGTGCTCTACACGTCTCAGCTGAAATGTGAAAGTTTGAGAGTGAGAGAATCTTGTTCAGGTATTTTCAAGAACATGTCATGTGGACTGTTTGTCTCCAGCAGAGACACGTTGTTTGGCTGGCTTCATCTTTTGGGCCTGTCGCCGTTGATGTTGACAATGGTTGTTGGAATTTCTGTTCCTGTTTGTCTAACTGACGGGATGGAGGCTCTTTGTTTGATGATTCCCTTTCCACAATCTGTTCCAACCTGGCAACCCCGAGCGAAAACAGGACCTGAGCCACTCAAACGAAACCTTGTCGCAGACGTTGGTAGCTGTGGCTGCCCATATTGGGCATGTCTAACTTGTGGTGCTGAAGTCGTGGGAACTTGTGTCTCAGTGCCCTGCGAGCTTGACACAGACATGTCGCTGCAAGGATGGGATCGGTGACCGAACAACTCAAAAGCTCCCACCAGCTCGTTCCACTGCCATTGCGCTTTGTTCTACAGCCCTCTTCCGCAAGGATCCATGCAGAAACAGCTGGGCTACAACAGAGACCGGCGGTAGATTTTCCATCTCACCCAATGTGGAGATAACGGACACTTCTGCTTCACCAGCCAAGCGCATTTTGCGTTGAAGTCGAGAGTTAAAGTCAGCTTTATGGTTCTTAAAGCTTAACGGGCCACAGTGTATAACGCATTGGGTCCTGGGTTTTGCCTTCGATATTGACTTTCCAACAACCTGTGCTCAACCGAGCCCACTCCGCATCATGATAGGCAGAACCTTCGCCTGCAGGCTCTTGTAGATGTCGAGAATACCAACCATCCCTGCCCACTTTTTGGAAATCGTATTCAGCAAAATCAAGCATGTGCCCGATATCTCGTGGATTCCATTGAAGTCTACTGGTCCTTCCGTCTCACCACTGAGCTCACGGGAGAAGCTCACGACTGGCAGCCGGCCATCAATTGCCAACAAGCAATGTGCCATGATGGTAATAGTGGCTTGATGAATGTAGTGGGCCGAGATCATGGTAATCGGATACATGCCCCAAGGGGTTCCTTCGGCGCCGCGGAAGATTTTGTTGTAGAACTCGACCACTTTGACGGCTGAATGATAGCTTTCTCGAGGAATAACTTCCGTCATCTCCGGGCCAAGCATGGGTTCCCTAGTTGCCGCCAGTGCTCGCAACAATAGAGGCTGGAATAGGAAGCAGATTGACGTGTCGAATCCCATATCGCAAGTCATACTGCCCATGCCCAGGTTGCTCTCAAGGAACTGGAGTTCTCGCCGCCACGCCAACATCGACTCAACGCTCTGCTCGTACCACATCCGAGGTAAACTAGGGGCCAGCGCCGGGAGGTAAAGTTCTCGGAAGATTTCTGAGCGAAGATACGTCAGTCTGTAATAGTGGGAGGTGAGGATACCCTGGAGTTTGTCTGGATCTGCCATGGAAGCCTCGTTGAGTGCGGCAGGATATTCTGCTGTGATGATCTCTTCTGTCAAGTCCGAGGGTCGACCAAGGTGTTGACCCATGGTTCGTTCGATGCAGTACAGGCCCCAGAAAATACCGCGCCGCCTCTTCCGACTCTTCTCATCTTCGTACTCATCGTTGGGCTCGGTGTGATAGTTGAGCTCAACACTCAGTCGACAGGCGAAATCCAACAATTTCCAGAGATCGCCTTTTCTAGGTTGGAATAGAGTGAAGAGTATCAGGAGCAGCAGTGCTTGCAGAGCATCACAAGACACGTCGGACGTGACCTCCTCGACGCATTGCAGCCCTTCGGTGTAGTAGGCCATAGACTCGGTATCGTACACAGAATGATGTCTTGCTTTGTTCGCAGAAGCGATGGCACAAATCATGGCCACCCGGAAGAATTGGTGGGCCTCTTTTCCGGTAAGGTATTTGACGTTCGAGCCATGATGGCGGAGGTATGTATCGATTTCATATGTCATGTCTTCCGGGTCAAAAAAGGTCATCATGATGTTCGTGGTCGACATGTACAGGCCGATGAGCATCTGTATCTCGGCTCGAGACGGAGTGGCCCGAGGCTGTAGAGGCTCGGCGACTTCGGTGCTCTGAGCATTGAGCCAGAACTCGGGACCGGCATAGTCTGGATGATGGACCATGGGGCCCAGCTTCGCCTGGGCATGCACGAGGACCTCGACCACCAAAGCGTACGGTGAGCTGCTGCCGAGATATTGCCAACATGTGGGATTTGCATGCTCAATGATGAAATGCTTGTCGAAGGACAGATCGCTTGTGTATGTGCCCCAGTCGTTGTGAGGAGGGTCGAGGTTGGCGGACGTAATCGAGGCGTTGCGTTCATGATGAGACGGTTGGAAGGGAGTCAATGGTACCGTGTCCCCGTTGACAGAGGCCTGGACAGCCCGTAACCGGCTGAGACGCGTCAATAGCGAATGCACATAGCTTTCCACCGGTCAGTCCAGTCGCAGTCAGACAGGCGTGAGGCCAACTCACCTTCGTGGCAGGGTCTGTTGCAAGGCATGGTCGAAAAAGGTACATTCAGCTTTGCCCTTGAGACACAGGCGGCAGGCTGGC
The DNA here is from genome assembly GCA_016109585.1 of Phialophora expanda. NCBI lineage: Eukaryota > Fungi > Ascomycota > Eurotiomycetes > Chaetothyriales > Herpotrichiellaceae > Phialophora > Phialophora expanda. The sequence goes on along the minus strand of JADWPR010000005.1, from coordinate 442,676 downwards.
AGGTTCGTGTCGCACTTCCTCCTCAGGCGGCGGCATCTTTGGCAGGTGGGCAGGAGGCGTGTCAGATCTGCTTCGGAGATGGTCGTGTGGTCGAAGTCCATCTCGTGTGATTCCAACAGACCAAGTCCGTTTTACGGGGTATTCAGCGCGTGTATAGCCAAGGACATGTGCGCTTTCGTGACGCAGCCTTGCAGCCAAAGCCCAGAAACCGAGTGTTTCGAGTCCAGACCTGTTCCCAGCTTCAGTCACCGCATTCTTTGTGGCCTCGAGAGGAAGAATCCAGATGGAAAGGATTAGCCGAGGAGGAAGAGAAGGAGGAGAGGCGCCCGCCGCCTGCGCCCTGCTGTACGAAGATGGATAGGCGAGCAGGTGGCGGGGTTGCGCGATAAGGCCAAAGCGAGTTGCTCCAACAAGATGCAACATTTCGATACCGGCCCTCCCATCTCTCTTTCTTCTTCTGGCAGCTGGAGCACGCAATACAACCGTGGCCATCGGCTGCTGATTACAGGCGCACCCTGATCCTTTCTCAGCATACCATCTGCGCTCCTCGGACACCAGGACTGCGCACCGTCACCCATTTGCATGATGCGATGAGTGGCTGACCAGACTCCCTCCCACCATGAGCGAATGTCGCCGTTCCGTCTTATCCTGTGCCCGCTGCCGCAGACGCAAAATCAAGTGCGACAGAGCAATCCCTTGCGGCCAGTGCATCGCGGCCAAGTCAGAATGCACGGGATTCAGCTCAAAGGACCAGGATCCCAACATCCCGCGCAGTATTGTCCAGCATCTCGAGGCCGAAATTGCCAAAGTTGAAGGAGAACTCGCCCGCAATGGCCATCTCGAAGAGCTCAATGCCTCGGACATCCTCGCCGGGATGCCCACGAACGACGGCGTGCCCATCGACGATCCAGCTTTGCCCATAATTGACCTGCCCACCACCAAGCCCGACACTCCCAAGCTGAGCCTCAACACCGACAACCTCTCACCCCCTACGGCACCCAGAGACACCATTCGCGATGAGGTGATGACTTGCGGCGAACTACAAGCCATGATATTTGCCATCCTGCCTACGGGCCCAGGAATCACCGACCTCATCTCACGGGTCCGAATGAGCCTGACGCCGTCCACGGCCATCGCCTCAGGGTCCCCAAGGGAAGCGCGCAGGAAATCCATCTCTCGCGCCAGCCACGAGGTCAGCTGCACCATGCTCAAATCTATCCCGACACCAATCCTGCGGAGCCTCATCAAGAAGTACATGACGCGAGTGTACCCAATCTACCCAGTCCTCCACGCCCCATCCCTCTGGCACCAACTCGAAAAGGTCATCAAGACCTTGCAGGAACTGCCAGAAAAGCACCGCTCCGTGCCCCCTTCGTTCGATTTCCTCATCATATACCTCATGCTCTCCATCTCCGCCACGCTAGGCAGCGCTCGGACCGGTCACGAAGCGAAACACATGGTCTTCTCCGGCTCGCTCTTCGAAGAAGGCATCCAGCACTTGTCCGACAAGGCCAAAATCCCCTCCGATCTGGCAGGCATACAAGTCACGCTTATGGTCCTACAATATGCATCGATAAATCCTCGCCTCGCAAACGTGTGGATGTTGACCGGTGCGGCGATGCGCGCGTGCCTGGAACTGGGCCTGCACCGCGAACCCCCCGAAGCTCTACAATTCGACCAGTTGACGCTTGATCTCCGCCGCCGCCTCTTCTGGTGTGCATACAACTTCGACCGCGCCATCTGCTCGGCCTTGCAACGCCCGCTCTCCATCCCCGATCAGAGCATCGACGCGCACTTCCCCTCCGTGCTGGATGATCGGCACATCCATCCCAACGGCATTGATGCTACCGGCGCAGAGACAAAAACACACAATTTACGCTGGATCCACTTTCGTCGGCTCCAGTCCGCCATGACGGAGGTGCATTTCCAAGGCAAGCCGCTGGAACACGGGCAAAGCTGGGAGGATTGGCTCGTCAGCATGGAACGGCGCCTGCAAATGTGGTATGAAGACTACAACGATGGGCACGAACTCACCGAGTTTACACTCGCGCACGGACTGACGAACTTGCATCGGCCGAGCCCCAGAGTGCCGCTCCCTGGACCGAGGAGTCTCATGGTCGCGTTTGAGGCGGCTTGCTCGAGCGCCAAGTCGCTTCGAGATCACATCCTCACGGGCTTCTATCGCCGGAGTTGGCTGATCGCGCACCACGTGCTGGAGAATAGTATGGTCGTGCTCTTCTGTCTGAGACATGGCTTCGACACCATTTCGGCCAGGTTCAATGCGCAGCAGATCTTCGAGATGACCAAGGTCTTCACTGCGAATTTTCTGGCCCTGGCCGCGCAGGGCTGGAACGAAGTCTCCAATTACGCCGGCGTGTACGAGCGGCTTCTCGGGCCGCTTCTCGAATCCGTCTTCTCAAATCGCCCTCCTTCTCTCTCGTCTTTCGGTCCAGCTCAAGATGCCGAACTCACGCGCATGCTTTACCCCGGCCCTGCACAGCTTGATAAACTGCGCTTTGGCAGCCGCTCAGGGTATGAAGGAGAGGGCCTCCCCACCTTTGATGTCGGAACCCTAAATTGGGAGGAATTCAGCGTCAGTGATACAAGGAGTGCGAGTGCCGAGGGATTCGTCGCAGGGTGGGACTTGTTCGACCCTAATGCCGTCAGCGGTGGTGCCCAGGATTTAATATTCGGGATGGCATGATCTCGCGTGGACTTTGTAGGACGAATCCACATGAAGAAAAAGACGAAAGGGTTCACTCGTGGCATTACAACAAAATGAAACAGTGTGTTGAGCCTCACCGGGGCGGCAGGCAGCAGAACCTCCTGCATGGAAGTTGAGCCCCAGAGCTGACACCTTTGACACTGGGACTCCGACCCCAACCAAAGACGGACACACGGCAAGCAAGAGGGAAAGGTCCGTAGTCGCGGATTTCACATTACGACTGCGTCTTCACATTATGCATGACATATTTCGCACCGCACCTGACTTGACCTCGCCTCACCTCACCTCATATTATGTGTCAGCATGGCCTCAGCTCAGATTTGCGACCCACAGACGGTCCGCCCGCTCCCTCGCCTCTCCCGATTCCGCCCAAGCAAGCAGGCGCCTGCTTCATTACAGGGTCCAGGCGCTCATCTCAATTCGAAGCGGGAACGAAGGGGGGGGAGAGAGTCATTCCTCGACACATGGGCTTCGGGTCGTGTGTCCAGCGTCTCGTGACAAGCGGGATCTGCTCCGTCCCGTTCAATGCCGATGCAGAGGTATGGGGATATGGATATTATTCAAAGAGGGGGGGGGGGAGAGAGGGGGGAGAGAGGGAGGAGAGAGGGAGGAAGAGAGGGAGGGAGAGCACAAACGTCGCATGCACATGTACGTGTGTATATATACGGAGAACATACTCCGTATCGATGTCTACATCGCTGCCTCCAAGCAACCAATCGCATGTCAGCATGTTTGATGGATAGGCCCTTGAAGGACGGGACGGGACAGAACAGGAACAGGATCACGACCATGACCATGACGACTGTACTATGTACCGTGTACTAGTTTGTACACGATTCTTCCGACGAGTTTGACGAGAGAGCGAGAGAGAGAGAAGGGTGGAAGGATGGAGTGGATCATACATGCATGCATGTGATTGCCGCCTGTTCTAGGGAGAGATATATATATATATATCAAAACATAAAAAGTACTCTGTAGATTGGTACGTCTGTCTGTTATCGCGGTGTCGCTGAACAAGCCCGTAAGAACGAGACTACCATGTTCAGCTTACGCCGCTCTTTCTCGCCGCTTTGTACGCAGGAAAAATAGCCTCGAGCCTCTGCACCAACACATCCGGGACATGCGCACTCGCGTGCTCACCTTCAGCCTCCGCGCGCTTCCCAGGCTCGGGTGTTCTCCCACGGAACTGACTTTCCGCTCTCGACGTGTCCACCAGCAATGCTTTCCAATCTTCTAGTTGATAGAGCTTGACCTTCTCTTCCCTGTCCCTGGCGCCGCGATGTGCCTCTGTATTGCCAAAGTCCTTTCTTCGCTGCCTCCAGACCAATCCGTCGGGGTTGTCCGCTGATCCGGGAACGGGGCTTCTCAGACTGATGGACTTTAATGTTCCTTTGTCGGCGTGCAGGTCGACTTGGTGATTCTCGAGCATGCCACTCTTGAAGTCGAATTTGGGGGTTTGCTCGAACATCCAGGCCGGGGATGTGAGTTCTTGCACGCCATTTGCGAGCCAGGGGTTCTGCTCTTCAAGCTCGTCGAAGGAGGTCGGTGCGTCGAGCGTGATCTCGTTTACGCCAGGTTCTCGGCGCTGGCCGTTTCCGTACATGGCCCAGAATTGTCGCACGATGGCCTCGGTGATGTCCTTTCTGATACGATTCCGCAGAAGCTGACTCGCTGTATAAGCAAGGTTTCCAACTTTGCTGCGCACGCTTTCGACGCCATGCGCGGTGATGAAATCGCGACCGGGACTCCTCAATAAGTCGGAGATATGGTGGATGTACGGGCTGGAGTAGAGCAGGGTGCCGTGATGGAGAGCCCGGCCTTTTGTCAGCTTGTACGCGCTGCCACTGACTTTCAGCCATTCAGTTTCGTTGGGTCCCCGCATGACAATATCATTGCGCTCATTGACGCGCACTTCGGGAAAGTCGCACCTTTGGCTTTCGGACGAGAGGCACGGGTGCGCTGTCATGTCGAGGCCCCGCAGAGCTTGCACCACCATTTCCGCATGTTTGCTTCGAGTGAAGGACCTCGTGTTCGGAACGATGACCGAGTAATTCAGATTGCCAGAGTCGTGGAAGACGGTGCCACCTCCACTACGCCGGCGGACGAGGTCGACCGGTACAGTGTCTAGGGTTCCATCCCCATCGTGTCTGGCGGGTGCCACCAGTTTCTCCCCCTGGGAGCTTCCCCACGCCTCTGGCACCAGCTCTTCAGCTCGAACGCCTTCCTGAATCCTCTTCAAGTCCGTCTCCAGCCATGGATTCTGGTTGCGGCCAATGACTACACACGGCCGGTTGGTGTAGAACAGCAGAATGTGTGACTCTGGCGAGGACTTCGTGAGCAGGTAGTGCTCGATCGAGAGGTTGAGGTACGGATCATTGGACGATAAATGGAAGACAAGAGGCCCTGTCTCTTTCGAGACACGCCACAGCTCTTCAAGATTCCATGTGTGAGACGGGACTGGCTGCGTCCGATCATGCACTGCCCGGCGCGGGACAAGGGAGAGAAGACGCGATGAGACGGATGATGGTTTACGAGTACCCCATGCCGAGAGTGTCAGGAGCAGCCGTGGAGCTGCTCGCATTGAACCGGACAAGCAGTTTCCGGGCACGAGGCTCTTGTGGGAGGGAAGGAAATGTGTGGCGTCGGCGAAACGAGCAGCGCAGCGCAGCTCGACACGCCAAGCACGGCGGCATCTCAGAAGAGAAGGTAAGGCGCGGCTACCCACCAAGCATCTCTACACAAATTTCAACCTGTACCGGCTGCGTTAAGGATGCTCTGCGCCATCCCAGTATCAAGGTCTTGCAAATACGAGTACAATCTTAGCGGCAAGTGGAGGTCAAAAGTCCCGCCTGTCGAGGAGATCAGTTGGTGATTACTGATCTTCGCTCTGGCGGTAGGTCTCATTGGGAAACCAGTACCGACCAACCAAGTCGGGCTCAATGCAGCTTGTTGGACCAACGCCGGAGCTTATGCGGGTGCACAAACGATTTCTGGGCATCCCGTCGGAACTTCCAACGACACTGCAGCATGAATCAAACCACCACAGATGTCCGCGGGATCCTTCCTCCTGCATGGTTATGGCAGCCTGGCCAGCTGAATCAGCGATCGTCCGCGCGCCGTTTCCCAGCCGCAACTGATACTGAGCCCGCGCGTGACCCGCGAATGTCCTCGTCGGGTTCGCCCAGGACAAGGTTCGTGTCCAGCAGTGGCTCTCGCCAGCTGCAACCGGAGGCCGTGTAGAGCCCTTGTCTGGCATCGACCAGTCGATGCGCCCGCCCTGACTCGATCTCTTGGTGGAGTCTCTCGGAGAACAGGAATTGCCGAACCACCTTCTTCGTGTCGTCCCACTCCGACGCGCCCATGCTCTCTGCTTGAACTCGGTACTTGCTTGCGAACCAGCCTTGTTCAGCTGCGCTCACAGGGTGCACCTTCTCTGCTAGTGATCCTACATACAGCGCCCACAGCCGCAGTCGCCGATGTTCAGCTATCGCGCCTTCTGAGTCGCTCTCCACCAGCTTTTTGCGTAAATCTGTGAGCAGCTTGAGCCCGAAGCGCACCGGCTCCGGTGTGCCCAGCACCATCGCCGCCATCAACCCCGTGGCCGCGCATGTGTAAGCTTGCGTCAGCGGTCGCGCAAACAGGTGAGGGTATATCGCCAGGTTGACATCGTGATCCGCCAGTCGCGAAATGCAATCGAACTTGCGTAGTTGCTGCCATCGGAGTAGTTGATCGTCGCCCGGGACATCGTGCAGCTGTGTATATTCGTGCGCTTTGAAGAGCTCTCGTAAGTCGGTCACGACGGCTTTCATGACGGGATGCTCGATCAGCGGATCGACACTCGCCCCATGGTCTCCGAAGATTCCTGCCGACAGCAGCCGTGCCTTCCATGGTTGACTGAGCGGCCCCGGAGTCCATTCCGAAGCCGGGAATAGCGGGCGTGTGTCGTATTTCAGCGCAAAATAGCAGTCGCAAGAAAGAAGGTCTTCGCGGAACCAGGCGTCCATCAGAATGACGCCTCCGGCCGCATTGACGAGATTGCGGAGCATTTTGAGATGCATGCGCGCAACAGAGGTATTGTCCACGAGAGTTTCCGACGAGAAGAGCTTCAAGATCGCCTTGAGCGTGATCAGGTCTTGTGGGCCGGGTCGCGCCACCCGCTGCCTCAGCTCGGTCATGGCTTGTCCTTGGAAGTATCGCGAATGGTAAGCAAGAGTGTCGTCTTCGGTCAGCGCGCCCATGGCGGCTGTCAGAAGACTCAGGTATGCGTTAGCATAGCAGGTGTCCTGATTGATCAGGATTGCATCGTCCCAACTCCTGGCAATCTCGTAGGAGCCTTGGCTCTTTTCAGATTCCTTGGGCCAGGACTGGGGAATCAAGACCTCGTAAGCAAAGCTGATCAGGTTGTTCACGAGCGGAGTCATGGATAACGGGGACGGCTCGAACGGGCTTGTGCTGGGATCCAGCGGCCTGTTGATCGAATTGAGAATGGCCGTCGGGTCATCGTCCATCATGCTGGATTGCGTGGAAGGGGTCGAAGTAGTCGATGTCTGAACTCCGCTGCTCCCGGCCGCCTGAGCAGAACTGATGCCGGGGTAGCCAAGCTGGAGCGGCTGCTCGACCATCCATGGGTCAAACCCAAATGGCGTTGCCGATGGTACTGCCGGGGACTGGGATCCGCTTGTCAACCGAGCCCTCTTGTTAGGATTGTCAATTGAGACTCGACGTACAGACTCTCCTTGGGAACGGGAAGGTTGTGGCTGCTGCTGCGCAGGGGGGATTTGGGGCGGCTGCTGTGAAGGGGGACCCAGAGGCCCCACGGGCACGTTGGCTGAAGCTCGTAGCCTCTTCGCTTGCTCCTGCTTCTTCCATCTCTCGTAGCGGTTCATTACATGCCACGAGACGGCGGCATTGTGATCTTTCGAGTCAATGTTTCCGGCATCCTTGTTGACAAAGGAGAACTCGCCCTTGAAAGGGGCCGGCTGGTTCGGTGAACGTTTATCCTTCGACATGGACTTTTGATACAGGTGGTGGGCAATGTCGTCCACCGCGGAATGCTGATACACGAGAGTAGTACTAACAGCCATTTTGCCGGAAGCGGCGTCGGGGAAGTGTTTTGAAGGATACAGATCATGGTGCAAAAGGTCGAGAAGACCGAAGGATGTTCTATATTGATTTCCAAATCCTTACCTGAGCAGTGCGATCACCATGGAAGCTATCGCACACCCCCAAGCCCACGGGTCTAGACACGAGGCGCAGACGTATGGACGTTCCCCTAGAACTAACCGTATTTTGAAGGGCACCTTTGGAATCTCATTGGAGGCTGGCCGGGATTGGGAAAGGCGTCAAATGCATGATTTGGGCCAGAGGAATCAAGACACAGTTCAACGCCTCCCAGTCGGGCGACCCCGTCAAGACACGAGTCAGGTGCGGAGCCTTAACTCTCAAGTAGATAAGCGCACACCCGTTGATTCCTGATCGCTTGTCCAGCTTCAAGGTCGGGACTGAACAATGACATAAGCATTGCCAGCTCCATGATGCCCTGAATTCCATGGGAATCGAATCCAGACGGAGACGGGCGGCGTTGGGTGCGGAAACACGAGCGCACACGAGGTTGGCGAGCTGGGCGAGCAGGCGTGGAAAGTACCCAGCACTCGGTTCTTAGTTGATGCTTAGGTCAGAACGTCGTCATTTCGTCGATAATCGCTCGAGCTGCACCTCCCTGGAAGGGCATAGACTTGATTGAGTAACCCGACGACCGTCAGACGGTGCGGATGGTTCAGAATTAGCTAAGCCAGAGCCTGCAGTGCCTAGCCCCACGGATTCCTGAATCCCGGGCGCTTGCTGGTTGGCGGGCGCCGAAACTCCTCGGCGAGTCGCTTCGGACTGCCCGCTGACTTTAGTAATTGCATTGTGGCCTGCTTTCGGTTGTTAACCATGACAATTACCCAGTCGCAACTTGTTCGTGCGCGTGTGGTCTGGCGATGCAGTCTGTCCGCTTCCTGCCAAATCAACAATCTGGACGTAAGCCACTCGGCGCGAGGAACCAAGTTCTTCCGGACGACGATGGTGACTTCGGCGAGCTCGTGCAGCTCGGCTACTGGTTCAGGAGAGTGCCTGCCTCTTTTGGCAGGGTGATGACATAACCCCGATCGTTGTCTGTCTGGAGTTGCTACCATTGTCAGTCTATCGTCCGATCGAATCAGAGAGTGCTTCGCCAGTGTCGGGTATGCGAGTAGTCGAGCGAAAGGGGTGCAAGCGTAACATCCTGGTCGGACCAGGGTAATGGTGCAGATTGGAAGGCGGAGGCAAGAGGTAACGAGCTACCCATGCCACTCGTCGACCGTGTCCCTTAGAGATGCGCTTGAAGAGACGAGAAGTGGCAATTCTGGCAACGGTCTAGCTGGTCGCGCATGCGGAACCCGTCTCGGGACGGCGAACGGAACGCAAGATCTTAGGGTGTTGACCAGAGGTGGCCAATATGTAAACATGACCGGCAAGGGAGAAGTCTTCTGATCCGCTGTCAAGATTCGAGCTTCAGACGGACGGGATTGAGTTCAGGGCCAACGACGTATTTCGAAGAGCACGTTGCTTGGGGTTGCCGACGATGTTCTTGTCCAAGAAAAGGCACGTAGCTTGAAAGCGGATAGAAGATAGCCACGAGGTGGTATATAGCACGGGGCGGCTTAATTCAATGGTTGCGAGGCAGGCGTTCGAGTCCTTTACAGCTCATATGGCTGGGGATGTGGAGATATTGGATCTCAATGCGGCGGGAAATGGCGGGTCTATATAGCCTGTCCGATCGAGGACCTGTGGCCTGACCATCTTCGTAATGGAAAATGTACCAAATAAGCAAGATGGCTATCAGACCGCTAGAAACCGTTGTCGGATTGCCCAAACTAGGTCAATGGTGAGGTCAATTTGTCAGATGGCCCAAGGGTAGCGAGTCAAAGCTGAATTGAGCAATCGTGGCAGTGACTTGCTCGAGCCAGGCGCCGGACACGGGAAGAGGATGAATTTCCTGGCAGACGCCATGAGGGGGCATTCCCGACACAAGCTTCCGACCAGCATGTTCATGGTCCTAAGCATCAAGATTGGCTGGTTTAGGTTCGAGCCCAGGAGACGTGCTGCGTGTCTTCCAGCCGGCGGTGTGGTCGGAGTGCGCCTCGAGAACTATTCTTGCTGAGTGCCGCTCCAACTGGCGATGACCCAACAAGCGATGACGCCGGTCTGCCTTATCGAGCTTATGGCTCGTTGACGTGGTGGCCATTGAAGCGCTTCTGGAAGGGACAGCCAATATACTACGGTTAGGGTAGAAGTATCAACACTGAACCGTTTCCTGCAAGTCAAGATGCTCAATAACTTGGTCGTTTCACCTTATGGGGCATATGCCGCCGCCTTACTGTATGTCGCTTTCACGAGTCCTGTTCCTGGGTCAGTCTTTCCCAGCCTGAGGCCACATTACCACTGGGGTCAGCCATTCACAAACTGCTTGGTCAAATGCGACGCCCAACGGATATTCATGCTGTTCATGGCAGCAACAGAGGGTTGTCAACCTAGGACTCGCGAAGCAGGGGATTGCATCGGAACTGACCAACCTGTACACACGACTAGAGTGCAAAGCAATGCAAGCCGACAACCCTTGAGACCACGATTGGCAGTGTCAACGTGGAGCTCTTGTTGTAACATGCCGTTAGTTTCTTTCGTTGAATAGGCGCTGAAGTACGTACCCCTTCTGCTCGATTGCAAACGTTGCTCTGCTCGTATCGATGAATTCGCCGGGGCTGTCAATCATGTGTTGGTGCCTTTTCAAATCCGGCACGGTTGGAACGATAACACCGGTGGCGACAACGAGGATGATTTCAATAGGCACCATAGGACAACTCTCCCAGACGCTCCATAGCATATATTTGCTTGCAGGCGGTTTACCTTCGACGCTGAGCCACCGCAGGCGCTGGAATGTTGACGCGCGAACCTATGTATACCTTCGATCACAGAGAGTCGGAGGAGCTACGAGGTACTACTGTACCCCTGACACGTGCCGAAGTTACGGGGAGAGCACGGCCGGCGAGTCGGCGACAGGGCGATTTGGTTGTGCACGGATGAGGCTAACTCAAAACAGCTGGGGAGGGAATGTCGTGCAGTAAGTCGTAAGGGCGGCTGTCATCTCCGCAGGTGCTGCGGCTGGCTTTTGCCCGGGGTTGTCGATCGCGATTCTCGAGGAGGGGATATGCTATAATTGGTTGCCACTCCTTGCTCCTCCCAGCCCTTTGCCTCTTGTGTAATACGAGGAATGACTTTGAAGCAAATCTCCGCGGGCACGACCACAAAGCTCGTCTTCGACAGCATCGATCGCATCCATAGCCCAGTGATCTTCTGGGGACTGTTACAGTTGATAGCAACCTATGAGGTACTGTAGAAGAAAAGACAATCACACGAGGTAGTGAAATGAAACTTTTCGTCCTCCGCTCAGTCGCCGCTTTATTACAGCGTGCGAACTTGGTTTTTGCCTCACACTTTCCACCGAAGTCGGTCGGTTGAATGCGGTGCTTCCCCAACAGGCGATCTGCAAGTACAGTTGGAGCCTGAAATGATCACAGGGATCCAATGTCACGATCAATGAATTATGCTAGGGGCTCCCGAGCCGGCAACAGAGACGAGGTGTGATTTTTGGTGTCAGGTCAATAATCACGCCGAACATAAAAACCAACACATTGCATGCCCTTCGTCTTCCCATTCGGTATCCCTTGAGAAGCCAGCACAGGAATTTATTGATACTCGCTTTCGCGCGGATGGCGATTTCCACTGGTTGACCAAACAATCGTGCAGTACCAAGTTACTACTGTGTACCTCGTACATCGATGCTCGTGTTCGCCTAAGTTTTACGTGTTGCACCAGGCCGGCGGCATGTTCCAGTACCAGTACTCATCCCAGTCGTGAGTGGATCATGCTGCTTGGTCGTGTGATAAAAATTGTCAGTGTCATGGAGACGACGGCTGACCGGCCAAGGAGGGGCATCACCCGAACTAGCAGACGCTGTGTGACCATATTGATGCCGTCCACGGCGTCGTTGACACGTCCACGACTCTTACGAGCTCAGTTTCGGGTGCCCAGGGCACCATGAACGTCGCAACACAGAATTCAACCTTATACCCAAGCGCTTTTACCTGTTCCTAGTCATGCTTGGGTGAGGGTTGGGTGAGAGTGAGGCAAACCGGCTAGTCCCGGAAAGGGCAGCGCTAAGACAGGTGCTGGGCCGTTGATCTCAAACAATCGCGGCGGCGATCGCATGCGCAAATTTTCACGTCGGGCTCGAAGCATGTGAAAGATTTTGATGCTGCGACCCGATTCCGTGGCTTACGGTTTGGTCCTCTCAACACAACCGCTCAACCGACACTTGACAGCGCCCATTCTCTATCAAATTTCTTCCACCGTCGATGCATCAGTTACTTTCTCACAGTATGCCTCATTGATCATAGCCCTGACGTAGCCAGAGCGGCACGCTCGAAGTTTGCGACGGTTGAGTCTAGTCAGAGCGGGCAGTAGCGGTAGGATTCGTTGGCTTTGGGGCCTTTCCCTAGCTTCCGTGCTTGTATCTAGGCGCGGCGTTTCATTCGCTTTCAATCCTTGTTCCCAACCATTTTCAGCATGGCCCATTTAGCCCTGGCATGAACTTCTGCATCTTCTCCACACTTTTGTTGGCGCCCATCACTTTCATGGCCCAGGAACGGCAAGCACCCAACTCCGGTCAAACTCATTCACGTTGTGAACTCTGGGGCCGAGCATGGAGCACTTAGTAGTGCGGGAGCGTCGAAACGAGTGTGTGCCTCCAATGTGGCCGTCGGCGACGGACCAGGGGGTTCCTGCGTACTGGTGATATGAGGGCTGCGCAAGCCGTCTGCGGCGCATCTCTTCGGCTGAAAAGGGACGGCAACATGTGTAGATCTCAACCTCATTCTACGTATTGGGAAACTCGAGTCAATGTCAAGCACATCATGGCTTGCGTCAAGGGTGCCCAAACTTGTAGTTTGCTCGTATTTCTGTACGGCCTGGAATCAATGTGGCGACTGTGGGTGTCCAAAGCGTGGCCTGACGATAAGCAGCAGATGTTCAACTCGCCGAGTTTGATTTTCTTCAGGACCAGTTGGTGCAAAGTACGCTGCAGTCTGCACGAACCTGCTTGCAGCACACGGTACCCTGGCATTGGACAAGAATCTTGTTCTTCTCGGGCAGAAAACCAACCCGAGATGCCGCATGAGACATTTTATTCTCCCGCAAGGTCATGATGATAGATCATTGTTCTGCAAGATCAACCTTCTTCTAAACGCTGCAGTCTGCAGGGTTTGTGCCTTTTGGAGGGCCAAACTTACCATCGACCGGGTGCTTGGACGCTTCGACAGGACTGGAGGCAAAGCGACTGGCCGGCTGGTGTTATGCAAGCGATAGTTATCTTGGTGCTGAGGGGTACTCGTCCGTGCTAGCATGGGTTCAGAAAACTGTAGTCTGCAGCCGTCCTTCAACCGTTCGACACGCGGACGAGGTGTATGTTGTGAAACCCAGGGAGACAGCCAAACCAACGATGGTCTATTCCGTCGTGCATTGCATCTCATCCTCCCCGGTGCCTCTTGCTGCTCACACGCCTCCGATGGGAAGAGAGAGCGGCCCGCAGGCAGTTTTGCCGTGGGTCTGTCGGCAAGGTTTTAGTTCCAAGGCTTCAGCCACCAGCTCCATCCGACACGCTTCGGGCTGGGGCCGCCAGCTGGATTAGGCACTAGGACGCCAGTGGACGCCGCCTGGGCGATGTTTCGGGCGGCCAGCATTCACCGTCGCTAAACACTTGACGGACACGCTGCTTCCACCAAAGAAAGTGGCCCGCCGCACGGCACCCCTCGTCATCCTCTGCGCTCTCCTCACCATCCTCTTCGTCGCCGGTCGTTGCGTCCCAACCCCATCCACCATCCACCATCCAACCATCCTCGCCATCCAACAGACTCGACGGACTGACGATCAACGGCCACTTCGTGGCAGCCCACCCTCTTTTTTCTTCCTCCATCTTCCCTTCTTGTTGTACAGATCTTTTCTATCTGCCTTCCAAACGCTTCGGCGGATTGTTTGAGCATTTCGGGCTCCTCATCCATTGCCTTCGCTGAGCGGTCCTGGGGACCGTTGATATGCAAACGGGAACGAACTGCGCCCTTACTCCTCACACCTCACATCCACTGATTCGCGTCCACACCGGCGTCTTGAAGACAACATTGTTGCTGTGGCACTCACAGCCGCAACCTTGGTCGTACTGTTCGGTTCACAGATCAGTCATCTCACCTATATCTGGTGAGGGCACGACCACCACTATCGATTCGAAACCTCGGGACCGATCGTTCACTCAGGCGCATGCAAGAAAGTTCCTAGTATTCTTGGGGATATAAAAGAGCTCAGATGGCTGCGGTGAACGGTTGGCAAAGGGTTGATATTTGAGACGGAGGCGCTTGGAAGGCCCTGTCCAGGCCAGTCCACGGTATATTGATCACAATCTCCTTTGTCCAGCGCCTTCTCTGGGAGAGAAGAATCCACGGGAATAGTAGAGCGATGTCGGACAACGTCGCTATAACGTGGGCGCCGGAGCCACGACCGTCGCATGGTGTAAATGCTGCTGAGACCATGGACGAGTCGGAGGAGGCTCGTGAGACTGGGTTCGACGACAATCAGACAGATCTCTCCCAGAGTGTCGACACAGCGACAAACACTCAAAGGAACACTCCTATCGCGCTTTCTGCTCAAGAGCCAGCTGAACCAGTGGAGGATGACGACGAATTTGACGTTGGCGCGAGCTTACACTATGGGTTTGCAGGATCACCGGGGCTCACGCCGTCCGTATCCCAACAGTACTTTCCTTCTTCGCACCAGAATTCCTTCACTTCATTGAACAGCCTTACGGGGCGCGAAAGCGATCAAGTTCAGCGTATGGGAAGTCCAACCATCAACCGCACCCTGATGACCAGACCCTCACGGAGTCTAAATCGCGGCCATCGATCATCTCACTCCAAGTCGTTCTCGACTTCTGCTGCAACGCTCAAGAATGTCAACAACGAACGTCCAACTTATCCTGCTCAATCCATCGAGGAGCTGAGAGGACACCTTCATGCTCCAAGGCCCACACGGCCACTACGGACAAAAAGCTCGCTTCCCGCTCAGAACCAACTGTACAACGAAATGTCACTGTGGACTCAACAGACTCGAGACCGAAACTCCGGCAACGCTCACGGCACCAGGACCGCAGACAACACACCCATGTCTAGTCCTGGTCTTCGGTCGGCTAATCGAGCTCCCTCGGGGTCGTCGCTTAAGGACCTGGACAGGGAGGCCCATCGCCTTCCGCCACAGACAATCAACACGGTCACCGTCGGCCACGACCTGTACTCGGGCAACAAAATCATCAATGACTACGAGGTCATCGAGGAAATAGGTCGTGGCCAACACGGCAAGGTCAAGCTCGGGCGCGATCTCAAAAAGGATATAGTTGTCGCTATCAAGATCGTACCACGGTTTTCTGGCAAGCGACGCCTTGGCCGATTGGGAACTCCAGAGGACCGGACGAAGCGAGAAGTTGCCATACTGAAGAAAGCAAGACACCCAAACGTCGTGAGTCTCCTCGAGGTCATCGATGACCCAAACAAGAACAAGGTCTACCTCGTCCTTGAATATGTTGAGAAAGGCGAGATCAAGTGGAGAAAGCCAGGTGTGCGCGAGGTCACTGCGGCCAACAACAACAGATTTGAGCAGGAGCGGCAGGGGTTTGCAGTTTCTCTCGAACCCACCGACCAAGATCTTTTCAGCGTCGCCCAGGCAAAACGCCGCCATGAAAACGCACTACGGGCGCAAGCTATGAGATCTTTGAACTCGCATCGGACGACGCATCCCGAACACTGGGGTGAAGATATTGAAGAGGACGAAGAACTTTCCAGCATATCTCGGTCCGCGTCAAGATCATTATACGAGCCTAGCCGAACACCTTCGTCTGATGACCTCCACCCTGACGGTAGTTTGGCAGGAAGCATGTGGGGTGCATACACACCGGAGGACTACACGTATACTCGGAAGTTCAGCGTCGCAGGCAGCCTTAGCGCCATTTCGCACATGTCGTCAGAGTGGGACTTTGACGCAACAGACGACGAGCACGCCTACGTCCCGGCCTTGACGCTGGAGGAGGCTCGGCGCGCCTTCCGGGATACGCTCTCAGGTCTTCAGTTCTTGCACTTTATCGGTATCATCCACCGCGACATCAAGCCAGCAAATCTCTTGGTATCGAGCAATGGTACGGTCAAAATATCTGACTTTGGGGTTTCATATCTTGGCCACCCGAAGGATCCTGAGACAGATCCAGAATTTGACCTCACAGAACACGATGTCTCGGCAATAGACGACGAGAGAGAACTGGCGCGGTCGGTTGGCACTCCCGGCTTCTGGGCTCCTGAACTGTGCTGGGAGGATCCGTCTATGTTCGAAGAGAAGGATGGGCCCAAAATCACCGGTGCCATTGATCTCTGGGCTTTGGGCGTCACGCTATACTGCATGGTTTATGCTCGCCTGCCATTTTACGCCACTGATAGCATGGGGCTCCACGAGGCGATATGCACGGCCGAGGTCTTTTTGCCAAAGACTCGGCTTGTCCCCGTTGACACTAGTCAGGACAAGCCTACTTCCCAGGTGCCGAATACGATCAACAGTAACAAGCGGCTTGACTACGAACTAAAGTTTGAGGCAGTGCCTGACACCGTCCGTGACCTTATCCGGCAGCTCCTCAACAAAGAGCCGACCAAGAGAATGACTATTGAGCAAGCAAAGAAGCATCCATGGGTTGTGGAGGGCCTACAGGATCCATCCCAATGGATCAAGAGTCCTGAACTGGGGAAAGAAGGCAAGAAGAAGATCCTGGATGTGGATGAATCGGAAATATCGGGTGCTGTGAGCAGAATGAACATCATTGAGAAGGCCCTGAGTACAGTGGGCCGAGGTATAGGCAGCTTGCTCGCAAGGAGCACAGGGCGGAGACGGGCTCCCAGCGCTACGACGTCTACCAGTCGCTCGAGCGAGTCGATCCATTCCCCGTCTGCCTCTAGTGCAAGCACATTGGGTAAGACGGAGCGAGAGAAACTCCGCGAAGCACGCCGGTCAAGTCTGCGTGGCGACGAACTTCTGACAGCCCTGAAATCTTCAAGAGAGACCACCGAACATCCGTTGGCGCAAAGTCAGACTGCTAGCCCAGACGGCTCTGCACAAGATAACTATTTCGACGAATCCTTTCCTGCAGGAAACGCTGCATCGTCAGCATTCAGTCCTCCGGTGAGACACGAACCAAGACCTCCTGCACCGGATCGAGCTGTGTCGACCATGTCCGCCGCCGAGTCGATCCGAACAATCAGAGCGTCACATTTCAACAGACTGCCAGTCCCTTTCCCCGAGACACCAAGAGACGAACGTCCAGTGTCTCAGGACAGGGGTTTCAGAGCCAGGGTCGATGGTCTGTGGGAAGGAACAGCAAAGACGCTTGCACGCCTCGGAAGCCGTGATCGACGTCCACTGCGAGATGATCGCTCACCGGCCTCAAGCCGTCATTCTTCAGAAAGTGATGCGCACGCAGGACCTAGCGTGGCCGTCAGCACTGCCTCAGCTGAAGGGTCTATCGAGCCGCCAGATGTGTTGCGGAACGTTGAGATACCTCTTACCAATAACGTTTCCCCTACGACGCCGCATATCCCCACTCATGGTAACAATAAGAGTTCATTTCAACCTCCAGCATCTACCCGTGAGGCATTCGAGCAAGCTCAAGAAGTCAATCAGCGCCGCCTCCTCCAAGAAGCGCAAGATCAAGCAGCAGTGGCCGCGCAAGCAGCTTTGCAGCCTCCACTCCAGGTAACCGCTCAATGTCCACCATCGCCTGACGACATCACGTTTCTAGAGAAGCATAACGCACGAGCCATGAACGAGCCAACGGCTTTCTCGCTCGGCTCTAATACCATCCACGGTGGCCCTTCTGCTAGCACTATCGCCTCTTCGCTGGATGGTTATGGGGCCAGCAGCGTCTCGCAGAGCTTGTCAAACCCCAGCATCGGATTCATTTCCGGTGCTTCCTCGCCACCTGGCGAGAGCTTTCTCAGCCATTCCGATGCTCCTGCGAAAGCGGCCGTTGCGAAGGAGCCTGAGCCCGAGTTCATGCGGACCGCAGACACGGTGATCACACATGGGAGGCCGGCGCAGGTGGCGACAGCACCCGCTCTCGAACATTGCGGGTACAATGATGACGAGGATGAGGATGATTCTGACGACGGAATGATGATGCCCGCTTCATGCAAGAAGACGCTGTAATTTCACAACTTTTCATGCTTGTTTTGCGCTTCGGCAATGGCACCGGCGCCACGTTACAGATACCCTGGCTTTTTAGAACGATATGTTTGGCATGCTGGGGCTGATGGAAAATGGGAAGAGCAGCATTTGCATACGGGTTGCATTGAAGGCACTGGAAACGGACGAGGCATCAAAAGCAAGGAGGAGATCGTGCTTATTTCACTCGCTGCAGGGCATCCAGGCCGTTAATGTACACAATGTACATCAATAAAAGTACCTTCAACTCTGGTGTCGGCTGCCTAGATGAGCATAAACTGCGAGGCTTCTATAACCCGGGATCGTATAGCCAGTGGTTGCAGTGGTGACCTTCAACAAGGCTCAGACCTGGCCTGCATTCGTGATGGATGGGAGGCCACGCATAGGTCACTTTATCAGTCCTTGACCTCCCAGGGCGCGGAATCTAAGTGTAGAAAAGTCATCGTGGCAGACTTATAAGGGAGCCGGAGAGCGCACAGGTGAGCCTGGTGGGCGCAGGAGACGTCCACGTGACTGGCTTTGAAGCGGCGGCTCTCCAACTCCGCTTCCGGCACTAGCACGAACTCGACGGGCAATAAATGTGAATTGGAGAAGTCAAAGTCGAAATCGCTTCATTTGCAGCAACAGTCAACGAGAGGTGCGAGCTTCTTCAACACGACGCCCACCCATAATCCATTTACTCGATCTACCTGGACGACGTGGACGTACTCCTCTTGCTCATCCGACCCCCGACATGTTCTAACTCCCCTCGCACACCATGCTACGATAACATTCTTCATACCAAGTTTCCGCCGCTGTCAGTCCATCCTCTCTAGCAGCTGTCAACGCCCCCTCCTCCACCACCGAAATGCAGCGCGTCCTACGAATCAACCTGCAATCGCGCAACCAAGCCTTGAAAGCCGCGCGCAGGAAAAACCGCGACGCATACTTGAAAGATTGGAAGGAGTACGAGGCGCGGCACATCCTCACGGAGAAGAAGAAGAATGAATACATCAAGGCGGAGCGCAAAGCTCGGAGAGAGGATTGGATGCTCGGACCGCTCGCGCCGAAGAGGGATGTCGGCGCGAAGCAGAACTTCTACGGCACAGTGAGTAACCTGCTGTATCAGGGGCCGGTATTTCCACCCCAGGTGCGACGTGGGCCAAAGGGCAATGGGTGGGACTACGTAGGCGGGGAGGGTCGGCCGGAGGAGCAGAAAGAGTGGGAAGGCTACGGGAATGAAGGGAACATCGTGGAGGGAGATCGGGTGGTCGTGGTGAAAGGGCCGACCAGCCTGGTTGGGCAGATTGGGAAAGTGAAGGACGTGGCCAGCGATAGTAAGGAAGTGAGGATCGAGGGGCTGAATATGGTGAGTGCAATTGTTCCCCTCCCACTTGGTGCCCAGGGCCGTTGTCTCTAATTCTTGCGGTATTGCTGCTGGACAGGCCGACGTCGAGATTCCAGAAAACTTCCCCGATCAGCGCCAGAAACTCCATTATACTTCGCTCGAGCTGCCCGTGCCGATCTCCGATGTGAGACTTGTGCACCGCCTCACCGACGAGCGCACGGGAAAAGACCGCGACGTGGTCGTCAAGCTCCTCCGAGGGGGTGCGCCGCATATCCAACGGGAACCCAATTCCCCTCTGCCGCGACATACGCGCTACATCGCGGGCGAGGACATCACTATTCCCTGGCCAGAGGTTGAGATTCCCTCGTACGAGGCCTACGAGGGAGATACGACGCGCTATGACGTGGAGTCTCAGACGTGGACGCCGACACTCTATGCACCGCCCGTGCCGCCTGCAGCGTTTGATAATTTAATCGAGGATGAGAAGTACAAGCGCGACAGGAGGTGGCACGATGACGAATATGTGCGGATGAAAGTGCTCGAGGATGCGAGGGCGGAGTGGTACATGGAGCGGAAGATTCAGGGCCCGTTGGATACAATGGTCGCGGAGAAGATCCGGCAGGCGAGTCAAAGGACGGAAGCTATCAAAGCGGCGGGCATGAGCGAGGAGACCAAGGCTCTCATCGAAGAGCAAATGCGCTGGAATGTGACCAAGGGGACGCTGCAGGTCTAGACGAAGTCGACACCACAGAGGAAAGTCGAGGCCGTAGCATGAAATGCAGTCTTGGCTTGTGGCATACCCAGGAGCATGACTCGGGCCGTACAAGGATGGGACGCACCGTCCGGGCGTGCGTTTGACTGTACACTACTCGAAAAGCGTCATGGACAGAAGCACTCGACAGGCAGAGACTCGCAGTAGCTGCGCTGTATAAAATGAAACAACTGGACATCTCCAACGCAGATGCAGAACGAGCGAAAGGAAGGCATAACTGTATTCTTCCGTGGAGAATCCATGTCTTTGGATTTTTATGCACCTCGTTTCTACTCTCTGTAGCTTGGCCATATGCGCATCCGGTCTCAACCTTGTCTCCGTTCGGGCAACGGAGATGGTCCACCCAGGCGGCGTCTCTTCGCTCTGACAGCTCGCGACCGAAATAGCTGTCCATGTCCACCGATCCGGATTCAGGTCCTCGATGCCTCATGTTTCCCCTGGACTGTCTGAAGATCTTGCGCCTGTTGCTGAAGCCCGCTGTGCCTCGCCAAGCTCTAAGCTACGGCTTTCGTCGGGTACGTGTTGGCCCCCGACTCCATGCTCCTCCCAGAGCCCGTCTATATCAAGCTCGACCAACTAAGTCACCAGAGTGCCTACAAACTCGACTCGCCCTCCCCCTGCTCCTTCCTTTTCGACAAGCTGAGGCCATTGCACCAGGAAGCGATCCACCAGTGGCTTGAGCAGTCGCCCACTGAGCGAGAGGGTCCTAACCCGAGCCCAGGACTCGATGTAGATGCTGCGCATTTGGCCGATCTGAGGAGATGCCTGGCCGTCGCTGGCGGCGTGCTTCATGACTTGCTTCGAGCGTGGCAAAGAAGCCGAAGGACCTGCGACGCCGAAGAAGAGGAGAACGATTGATGCGAGGATGACGATGACGCCGGTTCCAGGACCGTTGGTGAGGATAAGATCCGGGGTTGAGGGCCTGCCACGGTTGTTCCGAGTTCTGGGGAAGAAATCCGGGTGCATCCCTCGTAGCACTTTGATGCAATCCCGCAGGCAGCGGAGACTTGACAATGGAGTGGTCAGGAGGGATTGATGCACGCGCCTTGCACGATTGACTGTGACGATGTTGTAACCTGATGGCTCCAGTACAGGTTCCGGAGTGCCGCAATCCGGGCCCCCCTCGTTCAGCTTTGCCAACATGTCGGTCTCGAATTCGCAGGCCTTTGACGCCGAGAAATCATCACCCGAACTGACGACGTAGGTTCTCTGTGGCCAGTCGTGTTGTAGTCTGCGATATTGGCCGAGGATGTTGAGCATCTCGGCTGTGTGGCCGCCCGAGCCCAGCACGATGAGTAGATGGGGTGGGTTGTCGAATGACCGCGGGCGGTGATATATCGGATCCCGGTTAAGCACGGTCGCAAGGCGAAAGAAACAGCAGTTGACCAGGATCAAGTTGAAGACCAAGACGAAGAGAAGAAGCCGACTCATCGGAGATAGCGAGGTGATTGGGGTGAGGATGGTGGTCCATGTCGGTGGTATGTCTGTGGAGAGTAAGGGTGCGTCGGTGTCCATGGCTACCTAGTGCACAAATGTAGCTGCTTCACCAACGCTCCGCAGAAAAAGGACAGAAAAAGAGAGCTTCGTAAGTGGAAGACCTCGTATCCATGCCAGCCAATAGTGACTGGGGCGACGTATGAGGAAGAAAACATTCAGTGGTGAGGATACGAGAGGGCGTGGCAAGGCTGAAGGAAAAGGATGTGAGGGTTCAATGAGACAAGGCTGAAGTAAGGGATCCTCGACCATATGCTCCTCCGTAGTGCAAATGGCGCTGCTTCTCCGCAACCGAAGAAACTCAAAGCGGTACTCGTACACTGTTGATGTCGCTCTCGAGAAGACACTGCCACTGCCTCTGCCTCTGAAAAGGCTTGGTGCCGCCGCGCAAACAGTTTCTTTGACATCCTGAAAACCAAGTGCATTTCTCCCCAAACATGCAACCGCCACAATGCCGGTCATACTCCGCCAGCGCCTTGACTGCCACTATTGCGGCAGACGATCGAAACAGACACCGGGCAAGAAGCGTGGCGGCAGATTTGAGTGCGAGCATTGCCTCGCCGTCAACTTCTTCGACGAGGTAAGTGCATTGGGTATCTAATGGACATCCTCTAATTGCTCGCATAGAACGGAGAGATAGCAGATGTTCCCCTCGAGGAAGCTGCGCCCGCACAGCAACTCGCGCAACCGGTCAACACCGACCCGCTCGCAGATGGCTTCTCAGCCCAGGACTCGATCTTCTGTTCCACGTGCTTGAAGAACCAGCATATTTTCAACTATACCCTCTCCCAATATCTTCCAGACCCGGAGGACCCCGACTATGATAGACTAGAGGCAGAATTGCCAGAGTATAAGAAAGGCCTCGAGCAACGGTACCCACAATGCTGTGCAAAGTGTGAGCCGAAAGTCAGAGCCCAGTTGCAAGAGGCCACCTACAATGCGAGAAGTGACCACCTTCGGAGAGTGCTGGAGAAGTCTCGCCAGCGGAGGATCGCCAGCAGGTGGGGATGGAGAAGTCTCGTAGTCAACGCTGCGGGATTGGGACACTTTGCCAGTCTGGCTGCGCAGATACTTTGGCATCTGTATGGCTCGCAAATCACCCGTCTGTCCCCCATGGAAGTGATTCAACCCGCCGAATGCCTTCGACAGCGGGCTTTTCATCCTTCATGCTTGGATGCAACGGAGCCTCTCGTGGGACTCTCCCTCGTTCTCGGACTTCTTTGCATATGGTGGAATCCTAAATGGCAGGAAAAGTTGGTCAACAGCGAAGGGCGGCTGGTTGGTTTACACCAGTACTACCTGACGCAGCTCATTCTGTTGGGGTTGAGATTCAGTGCTTGGATCATTATCTTTCACCTCCCTATTTCGCTTCGGGTGAAGGCTATGCTACACGCCTGCTTCGCCGTGGCCTTGTCTGTCCTCGCAGGCTGGTCTGCAACTCGAATTGTCAAAGTCAGATTTGCGCCGCCCATAAATTGGCATCAGGATCCTGCTCCTCTACTGACAAACCAACAATTCGTACCGCCCACTAGTTCAGAACTGCATGAGACTCAAACACTGCAGGATCGGCCGTTCAGCGTCGACAGTCTAGCGCAACCCAGCAGGCCGACTTACCAACCATGGGACCCTCCTACTCCACCCCCAGATGCGGCAGAAGCAATGGATTGGACACCCTCGCAGCCATCATTTCAGCCACAGCCCAAGCAAATTCGATACCAATCTCTTGGTCGGACTCCATTTCACGGCACGTTGCCGGCTCTCAATGCAAGGGGAGTCCTCCAAAACAACCAAAATCAACATCAGCCCGGCAGAGAAGCCATAGGTCTACCGCCAGGGTTCTTTGACAAGCCGAAGACAACGGCGCTTCCTTCTCGTCAGAACGCAGTCGCAAGCGAGGCGATGGCGCAGCCAACCTTCTTCGGGCACAACCGAGAGTCTGATACTGGACTTGAAGACATCTTTGATTCCGTATTTTCCCTCCGAGACCCATCTTCTGGAGAAGACCCTCCCGCCTCGGCAAAGACCACAAAGCTGGCTCGAGTCTCCGGACGGTATCAGCTGGATACTCGTGAGGTGCCTCCTAGGAGCGAACGCTCATCGCCTCTATCCCTATTCAGTGGCATCTCCATCTTCTTCATCTTGATTGGTTTGGCGTCCTGGATCTTTGAGGCTGCCCTTACATCTAAAACCTCGCAGCTCGGTTACTACCTCGTACTTTCCAGCACAAGCATCCCAACTGGCCACATTATTATCAGCCTATATCACGATGGTGCACAGAACCAATTTTTGAAGCTATTTTTGTACGGCTTCGAAGCAACCGCTCTGATTGCTGTGGCCAAGCTGCGCGAGCCCTTTGGAGATCTCTTCAGGGATCTGTGGGATAAGCTTGCGATTGGGGCTGTTGCTATGCTGCTGCCGCAAGAGTATCTGGCCTTATACGGTTCGTACTCCGCATTTGGGCTTGAGCAACGAAGCATGCGACAGTCTGAGCCCAAACGACTGGGGCAGGGACCCGTGACTGAGCCACCCATGGCACTGAAGCCAAGGACAATCATGCCCGGACTCGTCCGAGCAGATTCTGACGAATCAATCAACACACGGCCATCTGTGACTACAGATAGCGAGCCTAGAGAGGCTAACCCATGGGACACACCGCTAAAGCCCCAGCATGAGCGGTTCGATTATTTTGACGCGACAAAGGCTCATTCGAACACGAGAAGCAATACACGAGTTGGAAATACTCGAGCCCAGCAGTCCCAGAAACGGAATCCTCCAATCCCGCCCGCGGGTGCCAGCCGTCCCGCGATCAGACAGCCATTCGGCTTGGATGGCTTAGGGCTGAGTGCTGACGACGGGTTGTCGAGGGACCAGAACACGGGCTTAACGAACACCTTTCGCCGGAATCTCAACCTTTCACCGCCTGCAAAGAATCCAAGCACAGGCGCAAGCCCTAGGCGAAGAATATGAACTCGAGTCTACCGTATGAGGGCGCCTGTAGCCTGATACGGGTTCCCATGGCCGCAAACCAGCAAGATTAACAAGTGAATGCATGGCGGGGAGGGTATTGTGAGGATAGCGACAGCTTGGACCTGGCATAGCGTGGTGTGGCGTTTCCTGACTTGTCTTTCCGGCATTTATACTGTAGCATAACGTATCTATGCGCATCCAATTGCTTCGACGGTGTTACACAGTGACCTGACACAATGGGCTCCTTCTCTGTTGAGGAAAGTGCCCTTGCGTAGTTTCACATATTCTTCGCGCCATTGAGCGGACCCTTCCCGACTCCAGGTAATAGCTGACCCCTGTCGGCCGATCTGACCCTGCTCGCTTCGATTGCGCGGCGCACAAAAGTGTTGCCAAGATCATAAACAAGCAGGTGCCGGAAATCCTGATGTCGTTCGTCACCATCTGTCCGCCAGGGACCTATTTCTTCCCAACTGCATTCCTTTCCCATTCCATTCCCATTCCATAGCTATGGCCCCCTATGTCACGTCAACTTCTGCTTGATGAAGAAGGCCCTCAGATGAGATAACTGCCACGCGCAAGTGACGCCCAGCACGCCCAGCTGGATGAGTGTCCAGCGCACGATCCTGCCGTTGACGGCCTCGCTCTGGTCGCGAAATTCAGCCTCTCGTTCCTAAGCGTCGCAGCAGTCATAATCAGCAATGTGTCGATTTTATTCGTGGTTTCGCAGGGAACAGAAATGTCTCTTCGGACCGAGGGGCGGTTTCGTCCCATCTAGTCTGACTCACCCGTTGGAAGACCTGCTCGCGTCTAATATCCTGCAACCGCCCGTTCAGCTCGCGGACCTTCTGCACGATGGTATCGATCTTGCCCTTGTCCTCACTTTCGATCTTGCTCGTCTCGCCGATGGCCATGTCGACGGAGAGTTTGACCCCGCCGAGGACGTTGCCCGCGCCGCTGAACCAGCCGTTCACGCTGATGGCCGCGGGGCCGGAGGGCGTGAAACACAGTCTGTGTAGGCCCGAGTCCGCGGCGCTGAAGGTGAATTTTGAGGAGCTCGAGGATGAAGCGCTCGTCTGGGTGACGACACGGTGGTCATTGTCGAACGTCTCTTCGACGGTGAAGTGGATGTTTAGGTCGGGCGTGGAACCAAAGGTCTGGGTTTGTGGACTGAAGGCTTCGGCGCGGTATGTTCCTATGAGAAGAAGAGAGGGAGGGTATTAGTCGATTGCCAGTGCTGGGTAAGGAGCGTGATGGATAGACAAATTTATGCACAGCGAAGGCCACCCAGTGATGATGCGATGGGTTGGGTGCTGCATTGTCCGGTCGACTCGACAGCCTGGAGTGAGGTTCTGCACGACCAACACTGGAAACAACTAAACTCACCTACGACGAGCGTCCCCTTGGGTAAATCCTCGTAGAAGCACTTGGGCGTCGTGCCATCGAGGTAGAAGTACAGCGCTTGGGACGAGGAAATCAGTGATGTGAGAGCAACCGCGAGGGTTGCGGGAAGTAGCTTCATCTTCGGTCCGGCACTGGTCGCTGTTGATATGTGCCGGCGGATAAGATGGCGGCGACGATGAACCAGAATCGGATTGAACAAAATGTCCAAAGGGGAGAATGCGGAGGCGCCCCTGACTTGGTGCCAAGACTCGGACATCGTATCCGCCGGCGCCGTATCATTGGCCAGTACCATCTTGTGCCTGGTCGACTTCGGCTTCGAATGACATTCTCGTGCACTCATTTTCAACGTCATTTCAAACATTCAGGGCCGCGGTCTTGCGAACTTCACTTTGCCCTCTCTCAACCTTCACTTCAGCACGTTGACCTGCACCTAGACGGGGGTTCCGGCTGTGAACGCCATTAAATCTCAGCGCATGAGACAGATATGCGGATGAACTACTTCTATCGCTGAACACGTCGTTCCCAAACCACCTCCACCATGGCATCCACAAGCGACATTCGCGACATAATGAACTTGGGCCAGGCTGGTCCCCGTCAGCCTGCGCCCAAGAAGAAAAAGGCGTCCGAACCTCAACCGCGTGTCACAGGCGTGAAACGAGAAGTCCAAGCACTCATGGGCGATTCAGTGCCTCCAATCGCGATCATCGAACAACGATCCTACAAATCCCGTCCCTCGATCTCGCAGAAATTATTCAAGCCACGGCATTGGGAAGAGAGGCCGTTCCAACACGGTGGGAGGACAGATGGACTGGTGTTGAGACACTGGAAGAGATCTATTCCGGGGTCGAATGGGCGTGTGCCCGCCGTTACAAATGAGTCGGCGGATGTCGAGATGACGGATGATGCGAAGACGACTTCGGCTGCACAAGAGGTGGCATTCGAGGAGGAATATCCTTCGCACAAGTGGAATATCCAGGTGCATGTGCCTTCGTACACCGATGAGCAGTACGATAGGATGCTCAAGTCGGATGATTGGACGCGAGAAGAGACGGATTATCTGATGGATCTGTGTCGCGACTTCGATTTAAGATGGATCATCGTCGCCGACCGATACACACCAGACGACATCCGCCGGCCCATCCCAGCTCCCACAGGTGTCGAATTAAACGGCACCGAAGTTGCCACGAAACAAAACTATCCTCCCCGCACGCTTGAAGCCCTCAAACAACGGTACTACACCATCGCCGCGAAGATGATGGAACAAGTCACCCCAGCCCCCACAATGACTGCATCAGAATTCCAACTCTGGGAGAAGATGCGTTCCTTCGACGCAAAGACGGAAACCATGCGCAAGGCCATGGCAGAGAAACTCTTCGAGCGCACGAAAGACGAGGCTGACGAAGAGAGGATCCTTCTGGAGGAGCTTCATCGTATTACCAAGAATGAAGAGGACTTCATCAAGATGAGACGAGATCTCTACGCGCGACTCGAGCCAGTCCCCCCGCTGAGACGATCGGGCAATGGGGAGGAGCAATCTACCGCCATGTACCAAACCTCCGGGGGCTTATCCATGCTCTTACAATCTCTCCTCGCCAAAGAGAAGAGGCTCAAACGGCCGACCATGCCGGAGGGTGGCCAAAGCAGTACCTCGGCTACTCCAGTCGACGCACGCCACGAGAAAGGTCGCCAATCGTCTCAATACTCTCGCCGCGACACACTCGACACGCAAGCCACAAACGATGAACCGCATAAGAAGTCCTCCAGCTCCCAGGCTCCCAACGTGCGAATCCTCTCCCCTGCCGACGCTGCCCGCTTCGGCGTGTCGCACCCGCAGGAACGACTCACCTCCGGGGTCCAATTCCGGCACGAGAAGATCAATCGTCTCACGATGGCCAAATCACAGACTCAAACCACAAAGATCCAGGCTGCGCTCACTGAGCTGGGTATTCCGCCGAGGTTATTGATGCCGACGGAACGGGTCTGCAGAGAGTTTGAGCGGTTGGTCGGTGAGATTAACATTCTGCTGGATTGTAGGAAGGTGAGTGAGAAGGTGGCCTCCGAGGTCAAGATTTTAGAAGAGCAGAGACGGATCAGGCTCGGATTGCCTAAAGAGGGCGAAGGAAATATCCCTGCTGCAGGAGTTGGCAACGTAGGGCCGAAGGAGGTGAAGAGTTTCCCCAACACAACCGATGCTATGGAGATCGACGACTCTCAAGTTAAAGATGAGTCAAAAGTCGATGAGTCGATTGCTGTAGATGAGGAAGATCAGGATGCCGAGGCCGAGGATGATGAGCCCACGCAGGCTGTTGTGGACTCTAACGAAGACAGAGTGCGAGATGGGAGCTCCATGCAGGTGGATGCTCAGGAGGACGCTCAGGAGGACGGGGAAGCTGATACAGAAGCACACGACAACGCTAGTGCTAAACCCGCGGATGATGAAGACGACGAAGACCAAGATGAGCAGAATGGAGAAATTACCGGCGTCGACAACGACGATGACCAAGACGAGGACGCAGAAGAGGATGACGATGTTGCGGTCCGGCATGATGCAGATTCAGACGAAGATGAGGAGGAAGAAGAAGAAGAGGAAGAAGAGGAAGAGGAAGAAGCGGGAACATCTCCACAGCAGGACACTGACGCTGAAGAGGACAACGGAGCCGACTCGGACGCTGAAGACGATGCAGAGGCCCAGGCTGAAGCTGAGTCTGATGACGGCGACGACGACGACGAAGACGAAGCAGCAGATGTCAACGAAGGCGAATCTGATGCAGAGGCCGAAGGTGCCAATGAGGACGAAGATTCCGAAGATGAAGACCAGGACCAGGATGGCCAGGAAGACACTGCTCCTGCTCCTGCAGCTGAGGATTCCGATGCCGAAGGAGACGATCAACCTGACAGAGATGACGAACCTGAAGCCGTGCCAGCAGTCCGCGCGCACAAGCGGTCCGCAAGTGTTATCTCCGAAGCGAGTCGCGCGGGAAGTAATCGCAGTGGAATGGGGCGGAAGAAGCGTCGCTGAAGATCTAGTCACTCGGTCAACATGTAGCCCATATCTACAGCAGTTACGCCAACTGAATAGACACCATCAGTGTTGAGCATGTAGCGTGCACCGCGCACGTATACTGTGACTTGTGTGTTCTTGCCGATTTGCGTCGTGAATGAAGCCTGACAAAAGGCAGCGGCACCCGCGTCACTCAAACGACAGCCACTCCAATCTGTGTCTTCTCTGTGATGCGCACCCCTACCCCGTACGTCGTACATATCATGCCACCATACCTTCCAAGCTTCCTCCATGGTTCATAATCCACTTATGACGACACCGGTCGTTCACAGTCACAGTCACAGTCACCGGGAGTGCTTGATCGGCGAGGATAGATCCTCCCACAACACTCCGCAAGCTAAACAGACAACTGTACTTTTGTCCACGGTTCTTCTTGCCTCCAGGCCTCCCCCAACACACACACACACACACTCTCTCTCTCTCTCTCTACGAATTGTCTACTGCATTGTTGACCGTGGACGTTGTACGGAAGTAAGTCAGACCAGAGGAGAGGGGAGGAGGAATCCTAACTTATCAGTATAGGGGGGCCCTCTCCTTCTCTCCGCCCCCCGCCTTGCCTAAGAGAGTAGAGTCTCTGTCGAGGTGTAGCGGGATGCAGGATAATAGAGCATATTGTGGCATAGGACGGTGCGATGCGGGATGATAAAGAACGATGCAGCGCGATGGAGCACGGTAAATAGCGGTACAGCACGATGTGGCACGATGCAGCACAGTAGAGAACGACAGGCACAGGTCTATTGGTATCCAATGGCTATTCGTGCCATTCCTATCGCCTGTGCTTGCTTGTATCATTCCTTGTTCTTGCCCGCCCTGTACAATGTCCTGATCTTTGCTTTCCTTCAGCACCCCTGCCTGCCCTATCGTTGACTGTCCTCCCCGATGTCCCCCCCTTCCCCTCCCCCCCCAACTCTCCTCACTCAATCCTCCTCGCTGATTTCCCCATCACTGGCAGCCAGCATGGGCACATCTCCCTCGAACAGGTCATCCATCCGACCTTCCTCCCCCTGGCCCACCCCCTCTTGGTGTCCTCCATGGCTTCCTTGCTCGGCGTCAATATCCCGGTAAGCCTCCAGCCATATGTCGTCCAATTCGCCTGTTTGCGCCTGGGCCATTTCAACGTCCCCCTTCGGCAGCGGAGCGATCTTGTCGCCTTCGTTGTGGTCGACGATCTCTAGTGGATCGTATGTGGCCGCGGTTCTGTTCTTGTTCCTCGCTGGTGCCTTAGATTTGGTGACCTTCGAGGCCTTTGAGGAGAGGACGGTGGAGTTGTTGTTCTTTTTTCTCGACCCGGCATTGGCTTTTTTGAGATTCGTTGTCGTCGCCTTGGTGGCTGGAGAGGAGGGTTTTGAAATTGTAGCCTGTGAGCTGGATGCCGAACTTGAGGTTGAAGTTGAAGTTGATGCAGCCAGTAATTCCGCATGATAGGCAGCCCTACGTGCCAAGCGAAGTTCGTTTTCGACTTCCTTTTGCTGGGTTGCGTCCTTAAGCTTGCCTTGAGCCTTCAAGAGAGCGAGATTGTTGGACTTGGGCAGCCACGCGTAGTTGCGGTCTTTCTTTTGGAGGCTTGGTACAGATGGCTGAGTCGCCTCCGGGGAGGAGGCTGGTGGCGTTCCCAGGGGTGCAGGTCGATCTTGTAGGGTTGCATCAGTGTTGGCTTGAGTGTCTACCAGGGCCGGTGCAGCAGCAGGAGCGTCGTTGGCTTCGGTTTCCGCTGGAGCGACGGCGACGGCGGCATCGTTAGCATGAGTGGTGACCTGACTAGGCGCTGCGACAGAAGCCTCGTTGGCATTGGCTTGTATGGCTGCTTGGGCAGCATTGAGAGCTTTCTGGTGGAGTGACGTGGGTGCAGCGGAAGCGTCTTTCGTCAGGGTGTTGGTCGGACCTGGCTGCAGCGTCACCCGAGAGGGATGAAAATTGGCCTCAGGGCCATTGTGCACCGGGCACAAGTGACAGAGATCGGCTTTGAGGATGCGCTGGCCAGCGGTTGCTTGATTCCGACGTCGCACGTGGTCGTGATGCTCTGTAATCATCTCTCTTAGGTACTGCTCGTATCCAGCTTGCAATGGAGTGGCTGGTGCACCGTGATTAATGATGGCGATGGTGTCGGTGTCAGGAACAAGGGGGAGGAGCTTGCCATCCATTCCAATTCTGAAGTCGTAGAGGCCTCGTAACATGTTGACGTAGTTCCTGGTGTTCAAACATTCTCTCTGCAATGTGGATTTCTGGTTCGTCAGGGTCGTCTTCTCCTCCTCAAGTGCGGTTATCTTTTCTTGGAGCTCTGCGACGATCTTTTGGTGCTGTTCTGCCTGCGTCTTGAGGGAATCTTGCAGCTTCTGATTTTGCTCCATCGAACTCATGAGCTGTTTGTTGGACTGCATGACTGCGGTCATCGCATCAGTGTGGTTGGAAGAACTCAAGAGGTTGCTGTTCATGCCGTTGATAAATGTGCCGGAATTGTTGTCTCGAGAGCCCAAGGCGTTGCTGTTCGCGCTGTTGGTGATTGTGCCAGGACCAAAATCCGATCTTGCCATGGGTGGTGTGGTGCTACCGTCAAAACTCTGATTGTTGATGTCGAGCATACTGCCTGAAAAATTCATGGGCATTGAATCGCAACTCACTTGGTCCCACGGACCCATACTGTTAAGCACGAGATTGTGGTCCTGGAAGAGCTGGTCAGTGCCGGTGTAGGTTGGATTCTGGGGCATGTCGCTGGTGAAGGCTGGGCGGATGTTCTCATGGTATGGACGAAATTGCTGATTCGTGGTTTGAGGAAAGCCTCGAGTGTCGTTGTTGAGATTCATGGTGGCAGAGTGGAAGACCTGACAGGCCGTCTGAGTGAAGTAGTAATCGCCGCTGTCGAAGAGAACTACTCGAAGTGAAGGGCTGGCTGCTTGATTTCGCCGTGCCGTTTGCTCTCGGACAGAATCTCAGCTGCAAGGTTGTAGATTGCGTGAAGAACTTGAGGACTGGGCAGGATTGCAGAGAAAGAGAGAAGAGACTTGGAAATATAGAGAATCGAAAGGTCGAGTTTCCAATGCCAGAAGATCGACAGGGCGAACCATTGAACTTTGCAGCCGGCAGAACCAGAAGATTTCCACAGGGTTTTCCAATCATTGGCCGGTTGCAAAGCGATTGAGACGAAAGACAGTACTGCCGCTGCAGACAGACTTCACGCCCGTGACACTTTCTCCGCCGCATTTGATTCAGATTGAGAACGGTATTCATGGTTGACCTATTGTTAACGCCAGCTCGTGCTGTCTGCCTGGGACTTGCCAACTGCCTGCGCGTGGTTCACGCTCACCCATTGGACTGGTGTTGGATCTTTCGCCCCTCCTGAGGCTCGTGAGCACGTCCATGGTAGCGGCAATCTCTTCCCCACAATCTATTCGGTGTTGAGAGCTGTCCGCCCACATATTTGATCCGATCCAATCCCAACCCGTACCGGATCTAACTCTCGAACTTGTCCAAATCGGTCGAGGGGGAACTTTGGCGACAGCGGTCGTATTTCGTATAACAGTCTGAGGCCTGTTCGCCTCGAAACCTGTGAGAGATGGCATTCTGGGCGACTTGAGTTGGTGGACAGCCGCATGAGGAAGAATATTTACAAATGAGGTCAGCATTTTTATATCTGCTGGCGTCTGGGCATCAGGGCGATAAGCAGCTTTATCAGGACAGTGCCGCTTATTGGCTCGCTTCGGGTTGCGGAATGCTTAAAAGCAGCGACAAGATCTGGACGAAAGCCTCGCACGGCCTCGTCACTCACCAATCCATCCCCGCATTTCCATCTTGCATCAACACGACGTTCGACGCTGCAATCAGAGACAGCGGGGGGGCTATGAATTGCCAGAATGAGTGTCATTCTTTGTACAGGTAAAGTCTGTCGTGCACCTTGAGCGACGTCCACAGGACTAATCCTCGTCTTAGCTGGTTATGACCACACAATCAGGTGCGCATGCCTTGTCCCAAACCGCTGCCTCCAGCTGACGGTGAATGGTCAGATTCTGGGAAGCACTCTCTGGGATATGTTCGCGCACGATCCAACACCCAGAGTCTCAAGTCAATAGGCTATGCATTACCCCGGACAAGAAATACCTGGCCGCCGCTGGCAGGCACATGGTGCGCCTGTACGACATCA
Organism: Phialophora expanda; assembly: GCA_016109585.1. Taxonomy (NCBI): domain Eukaryota; kingdom Fungi; phylum Ascomycota; class Eurotiomycetes; order Chaetothyriales; family Herpotrichiellaceae; genus Phialophora; species Phialophora expanda. The sequence continues at coordinate 409,419 of JADWPR010000005.1, read as the reverse complement.
AGTCCAGCAATCCAAACCCTGTCCAGCAGTTTGAGGGACATACCAACAATATCACGGGGGTCGCATTCCACTGCGAAGGCAAATGGATGGTCACAAGCTCCGAGGATATGACGGTAAGAGTCTGGGACACGAGAACAGGCATGGTACAGAGGAACTACCAACATTCACACCCAGTCAACGATGTGGTGATTCACCCGAATCAAGGCGAACTGGTCAGCTGTGATCGAGGTGGGAACATACGCATCTGGGACCTCGGCGAGAGCAAATGCACACACCAGCTCGTGCCAGTTGAGGATGTCTCGATGGCCAGCGTGAGTGTCGCAAGCGACGGCTCTCTCCTGGCAGCCGGAAACAACCTGGTATGTCAACTAGATTTGGGACCGCGTCGAAACCACCACTGACATTTCTTTCCAGGGCGACGTCTACATCTGGCGAATGTATCAAAACCACGACTCAACCACTCTCCTGCCCTGTCGGGTCTTCAAGGCACACAAGGACTACCTCACCCGCCTTCTGCTGTCTCCAGATATCAAACTCCTCGCAACATGCAGCGCTGACCATACCGTTCGGATCTGGAAGATCGACATGAATGAAGAACACCTCGAAGTCATCCCCGAACAGCAGTCGCCGTCTCAGTCGCATCACCAAAATGGAACGACGAATACCTCTGTCTCGAACGGCATGAAATCAGAGAACCCACACGCACCTGCATCGTCTCAATCACAATTTTCTCTGCGTCCCAACGCTGTTGAGCAGGACGGCAACAACATCGAAACCTCACTGAATCCGAAGCCCTTCCGCTCTGCCACGTCCCTCGCGTCCACGGCCTCAGGCACAACATCCAACCCGCAAAGCCAATTCCGCGCCAATGGTGCTCCAGGATTCGGCACGGATCTCATATCGGCTAGGCGCCCTTTGCCGTGCGACGTCATCCTGGATAACCACCAGCGTTGGGTCTGGGATTGTGCGTTCTCCGCTGACAGTGCCTATCTCGTCACAGTCTGCTCCGATCACTACGCTCGTCTGTGGGAGCTATCCAGTGCGACCATCATAAGGCAGTACAATGGACACCACAGGGGAGCCGTCTGCGTTGCGCTGAACGACTACAGTAGTCCACCTTAGGAAGAGGGCGAAGAATGGGAAGCGCAACGCCAATCGGATGCTCGCCGGCGAGCTACAGCAAGGGAGCACGAAAGAGCAAGAGCTCTTGTTAGGAACATGCAGCAGGAACACGAGAGAGCGAGGACTGTCGTTCGACACGCGCAGCGGAACGGGCGGAAAACTCCCTCCGACTGATCCCCCCTAAGATGTGGAGACCATCGATCGCACGACAAGGCACCAGCTGGCAGCTTGAGGTTTCCAGAGCGGGAACGATGCCCTTCAAGAAAGCGACAGGATAGCATTGCCAGAAAACGCAGAAACTGCTTGACCTTGGCAATATAATAGCATAGCAGAGCAGGGTAGAGCAGAGTAGGTCATAGCAGGGCGGCGGTTGAGTTTGGAGTTTGGGATCGGAGTCCAACCTGCTGCAAGATACGACACTATCGAGGCTTCACAGTCCAATGGACCTTGAGTTTTGAGCCGCGAAATCGCTAAAGTTCTCTTCAGAATTGAAGATTCTTCCTTCCTGCTTGGCCTTTCCTTTCCAGCTCGAGTTTGACGTACGTGCCGTTGAACCTTTGGTATCGATGCGAAATTTTCAAGGTCAGAAACCCTCAACCGCGCGAGGGCGTGAGTTTAGTGAACGCCTGCGTGCCACGTGAGAGACGCCGTCGTTAATTGTACCCAAGATCGAGATCCGTACAATTCACATCCACGGTCGACTGGTCAATATTCAAGCACGTGAACAGATCCGTGCCGTTCGGGCTCACGACGCGGATATCGCTGGCGTAGATGTCTGAGCAGACGTCCGGGCTCGAACACACCAGATTGCCCACCAAGGGCTGGTAATGGTTCGAAGTCGTGCCGACGAAGTGCCGGAAGTGGACATCTGAGATGGTGAGCGACGACGGATACTGATTGCAGAGGGTGGTGTTCTTCTGGCCATAGCATTGGGTGATTTCGATGGCGTAGTCGACGTTGTGGACGTAGAATGTGTCGTACGTGATGTTGGTGACAGCGCCGGTACCGCCCCCGCCCTGCAGGTCGCCACTCAGCTCGGACGGCGAGCCAGGCCAGACCTTGATGCGCGCCCCGTCCGTGGCGTTGACCATCGTGATGTTGTACACGTAGATATTGTGCACGTAGTCCGTCTCGGTGGCGTACTGGCCGAGGCTGCCGACGCTGATGCCGTGCGAGCCGTTGCAGTGCATGTTCTGCACGAGCATGTTCGTGCTGTTGGGCTTGAAGCTGACGCAGTCGTCGCCGTTGTTGACCACCGAGTTTTGGATCGTGATCCCGTCCGAGCGGTATGTGTCCCAGCCGTCGGTGTTTTTGGCCGTGTTGTTGGACGTGGAGAAGCCGGTGATGGAAATGTTGGAGAAGATCACGTTGCTGGAGTTAGCCACCCAGTTGTAGTATTGAGGCGAGTAGATCAGATTGAGGTTCGAGATCGTGCCGGATTTGAGACCCACGGTGCCGAAGAGGATGGGTCTGAGGATGTAGATGTCCTGGGCGTATAGATCGTACCAGACCTGGCCGTTGCCGTCGAGAGTGCCTCCTCCGTAGACGTTTACGTCCTCGCCGCCGAGTTCGAAAAAGGTGGTCGCGTTCTGGAAGATCTGCTTGAACGAGTTGGCTTGCCAATAGTCCGTGTCGTTTGTGAATTGGATGTATCCTTGGATGTCGACGTCGATGGATTGGAGGAACTTCATGTCTAAGGCGGTGCCGATTGTGTATTTCGTTAAGGCGTCAAAGATGACGTGCCCACCATTGTTGCAGGCACGTAGAGCTGAGAGGATGTAAGGTGAGTCGTCGGTAATGGAGTCATTGTGGGATTGGACGTAGCAGACTCTCGTTCGAGGAGGTGACGGCTGGTTAAGGAAGGTTGGATGATGTGGGTAAGTAATGATGCTGGGTCGTGGGGACTGGCCTTTTCCGCTGTTTGACGAGACGGCCAACGTCAAGACGGCCTGCAGAAACAACAGTATTGATAGCTGCATCGTGGTCGACGTTGGAGAGAACGATCGACGGCAACGAGTATCTTGCTGGTAGCCAATTTATGCATTCTGGCGACCAGGTCGGAGTTGGAGTAGGCAGGGTGACTGGTTCGCTGTGTGCAATTTCTTCCAAGGTGTTCTCGGTTGGCTGGTAAAAGCCCACATATAATGCCAGGATCAACAGCGCGGAGGTGTTGATGTAGCCTTCCACGACGTGCCGAAGCATTTCAGCCTCAATTCAGCCAATGGCGCTCGGACGCTTGAGCAACACTCGTCATTCTGGTCAAGGCGGGTTTCTCACCGTACCCCAGATTTCACCCGTCTCTCCGCATTTCTTGCAGAGCAGATACGCAGAAGCAGGGTTCCTGCAGCCATTTAGCAGTCTTTAGCCGCCGTCTGGCAGGGTTGATATAGGCAGCTTCCGTCTTTGGCCAAGTCTTGGTGTATTGTCGCCCAAGGTATTCCTCACTTCACCAGCTGTTGGGTCCGGCGTCCGCAATGCTTGATTATGCTGCTGGACGATCGTGACATAAGACAGTGCTCCGTCGTCGTGGCGAAAATCTCTTGAGGAGCTCCTTGTTTGGCTTCGAACGCATTTTATCGATATCTGCCTTCAAGATATGCGTGGACTTTGAGAGCAGTCTGAAATGAGTGGTCCAGAACGGGTGTCAACTGTTGACGTTCAATTCTGCCCATCCCCGATTGCCATCGACATCACTTTCTGGCTCAAATAATCCTCACCCTCTGTCGCTGCGCCAGCGCAATAATCATCTTCCTTTGGATGCTCCATAGCGGCCAACCTGGCCCTCCAGTAACCCTTGCCATAACTCAAGCAAATTTCCTCTCCCTTTGCAATGCCACTACCGAGAGGATTCACCCAGACTCCCATCCTCGCCTCCCACATCTCTTTACCCTTCGCTCCCTTGATCTTGACGTAGTACTCTTCAAAGACCGCGTTCGGACCCTCTCTGATGCCATGATAGTCATTGATGAAGCGAGCTTCATTGCCCATGGCAGCACCATCTATTGCAAGAGAGGCGTCTCGGTCCAGGAAAGCAAGGTCATAGTCGCTGGTGCTGCAGGTAGACAAGGGGCAAGAGTGCAGCAGACCTGTATAGTCAAGGATGTGCGTACCGGGGACTAGCTGCCGGGCAGCGAACAGTCCCGATTGCGGGTAAGCTGGGTGCGAAGGCAGCTTGATGGACTCAACGACGACTAAAGGGTTCGAGCTGGGCGAGAAAGTACATTGGCTGGATACAATGTATGCATCTGGGTCTGGGGAGCGAACCGACTGAAACAAATCACGCTGGCTTGGAGTGAGTGAATTGTCCAAATGTACGGTAGAGAGATATGGCAGGCTGACTGGCCAGGCCTGTGGAGGACGCGTGTACGTTGTCATCTTTGCAGGCGGACAGATCTTCGCCAAACCTTTGTCGCCCCTGTGCTGGCCATTATTGCTGCTCTTGTTCGTTCGAGACTTGCTGTTTGGAGTGTAGGCCTTGTTCGGCGGCTTGGCTAGACGTCCCATGCCCGCGTGAACATGGTCCCAGCCTCCTGATTTGTGGCTGGATCGTAGTACCGACTTGTCGATTGCTTTACTTCGCAGTATCCGTAAAGTATCTCGGTGCGGCGCCGCGTAGACAGTGAGTCAGTCCGAGGATCAAATTGGAGACGAGAATTTCAGTGGGATTAGCTAAGCACGGCGCGCTTGTTGTTGCTGGGTGGGTGCCAGGCGATGCTGTCCAAGCAGGGGGCGGAATTCGAATGCAATGTTGAATACGCCCTTGAACACGATGCAAAGGTGCAGTGGAGGTAGGATGACAATAGTGTTCAGTAGCAGCAATAGCTTCACAAAGTAAGGTCGAATACAGCCATTTCATTGCACTATATTCATCTGCGCGTGTTCCAAGGATACCCCTTAACGGTACTCTGAAACCCTCGAACCCTGGACATCTACTGTACTCGAGTTCGAACACGCTCCACGGTAGAGCCAGCGTCTCTAATACAAGATCACCTCATCCCTCCTCATATCTCTCACGTGTCTCTTTCACGCGACTCGTGGGTGCCGCCTTTGGCCCCAAGCCTGTCCAGATCTCATGGTCGATCCCAGTCCTAAGTTGTGCGCTTGGTGTTGGTACCTCGTGCTTAAGACTCGACGACTCTGAGGACAAAATTGACAATCACGGCAGCCAGAAGAGCAAGGGCCAAGACAGTGGGTCCGATCCTGTCATCGAAGCCACCCTGACCTCTCACTCTTATACTCTTGGCCCGCCAGTGGAAAGTAAACAGTGCGTATACCATGGCCGTCATGGCAACCAGAGTAAACAATCCAGCGGAGATACGGCCAACCGAGTCTCCGAAATTCAAGAGCCCAACAGCAAGACCGCCGAGAATAACGGTGAAGTTGAGCCACGACAGGAAAGTACGTTCATTGGCGAAGAAGACCTTGGGCTCAACGCGGGTTGGGAGGGCAATGCGCTTGCCTACAGCGGGAACCGGTCAGCAGGTTGGGGTCACGACTGGACGGGAAGCGGAAATTGAGCTTACCAGGGGCACTCTGAAGCAGAGGTCTTTCGGACATGTTGCTTTGAGGTGGAGAAGGAGATCGTTGACTATGACTTGGAGGATCTCGGTTTCGAATTCGAGGATCGCTGTTGTATCTGGTGAAGGACTTGTTCCGAAGCTGGGCCCCTCTGTTCTGACTATTGGCGTTTTGTGGTAGTAAGGGTCCTTGTTCAGGTACGTCGATAACGAGCTTTCCGTTTGGAAGCTTCCTTGCTCGATATTGCTTGGGTGGTGACTTTATTGTCTGAAGAGTGTATGATGACTTCTGGGTTGTGGGCCACTGATGCTTGTTTTCGTCGTTGTTTCGACGTGTGTCTTCACCGTCCGTATTGAGTCCACGAGCACCTTCACCGGTAAACAGATGGCTTGGGATAACGTGTCTGTAACTGGTGCTTCTGTATAGCGCAGCGAGTGGCTTCAAGTGCGGCGTCGACAGCGATGTCTGGGATGGCTCTCGTCTGGTCTGGCAATCGTGCAGGAGCTTTGGCAAAGCTCTTTCGGTAGACTCCAATCCACAGGGTCAAGTCCTGATCTTAAGAGGCCGGGACGACGAGTTTGCGGGGAGCTCGGGAAGAAGTTTTGGCTGTGTGGTACGTCGAGTGCTCGTTGCTCAGAGAGATCCAGTCAGTGAGGAGTGCCCTCGGGTCAATGCAGCTCAGCAAGCAGGTGAGGTCTGGCAGTTGTTTGCTTTCTTTTTCTTCACTCAGCTTCTCCAAGCACAAACCACCGCAGGCACGATTACAACAGCAGTAAGTATGTTGTGAAAAGAGTAAAACAATATCTAGCTCGAATCCGCTGGTTCCAAGGGTATAGTCAACGCAGCAGTCAGTGAGCCTCAGCTAAGATACAGTGTGCACAGAAGAAAGTTGCAAGAGGGATCGAAAGGCTTTTGCTGCACCTTGAGCTCATTGAGGCTCCGAACTGAACATTGCGGGGGGTGCACCTGCTCAAGGCGAAGCATCTTATTCGCGGCAGCCCCTCCAAGCTTTCGTTGTTTCTCCAGGCAAGCCCGGAAGCGAAGATAAGGGCCATTCTAGCTCAAATTGCGCTTGACGCGAAATGTCTACCCTACGTTCGCTACGGTCGATCACAAATCTCTTTGACCCTGCTCGACATCAACAGCAAAATGCACATGCATCCACCTTGGATTCTAACCACCAGTCGACTGGAACAGTCAAGCGCCACCGACTGCGAAAAGCTTCACATCTGCACCGCTCCAGTTCGAACCTCCTCGCCGCACCTGTCAGTAACCAAGCTACATTTACTCTACAGCATCACCAATCAGAGCATCCATTCACCGAATTTCGACGGCGACTTGCGAGGAAGGCTTCTACATTTAGCTTGAGAACAAGACGTCGGCAGGGTGAACGTGACCAGCACGAAGCAGCAAAGGAAGAAGAGAAGCTTCGGGAGCTGGTGTTGTCAGTGAGCGACAAGGGTGCCGTCCGGTCTGACCAGAAGCAAACCTCCAACGGTTGTCAAGCGGACAAGTCCCCCGAGGGGAGAGAAAAATTGGTCCAGACCCAAGAGTGGGAGACACACGAGCGGCCATTTACGAGAAGTTCTTCGGTGACAACTGTACGCCTGTGGGACCCTCCTGAGACCCCATCTCTCAAGCAACTTCCCCCTCTACCAACCACTATCTATCCGGCTGAGAACACACTTCCGCTACAGGAAGCCATACAGCAAACCCAAGAGACGTACATCACCCAAGAAGTCGCTGGTGGAAAGACTTCGGTCAAAAAGATGGCGTCGGAACAACCGCAGCCTCCTGTCCCCTACACCCGGCTCAAGGAGATAACTGAGCATGTAAGTATCGAATGGCGTGTTCAACGCTCGTTCTCCGGGGCACGGCGAAGATAATTGGTGGTGCTAATCAGTGACGAATAGGCCTGTGAAACCGCTCTCTCGGGCGTAACGTCCTACATCCACGCCGACACTGAAAAGTGGAACACCACCATCATCAACAGCATTCTAGGCGCCCTCGTGCAGGAAACCACGCAAAGCGCACCTGCAGGCTCATCAGCGCCTGCCCAACCACAATTCAAATATGTCGTGAACAGCACGATCATCCAGCACGCGGCTTCTTCATCCTCGTCTTCCGGTGATGATCCAAAGAAAACCAGTGGCCGGAGAGGCATGCACGCTGCGAGTGGGGCTTATTGGAACAACGAGAAGGATGGCATGTGGAGCTTTAAGTATCCAGGCGCGGATAGCAAGGGGTTGGATGTGGTTGTTGGGATCATCTGGGTCTGGGTTGGTTGAGAAGCCCTCAGACCTGCAGGGGCATCGAAAGTGTTGGAGCGCTAAAGAGCTGCAGCCGGAGGGACGGGATGAGGTGAAGGATCATCAGATACCTTGTCTTGATTGTGCCGTTTTGGCGCTACCACTGGCGACTACTGAGGAATGATACATGTCCTAACAAAATTGGACAGCATGTCTGGGATCGAGATGCGGACATGGGTCGACCCGAGTCTGTGCTAGATTATGTCAAGAAACAGATTGGAGCCCGCGGTGTCAGAAGCGACGCAAGTGAGGTGTTCCCCTGGACACCAGGTCATTCAACTTTTTGAACCACCGTACCAGCTGCCGAGCTTCTGGATAGGCTTCGCCCATGGCGCTGTGAAGGTTCCGGCGGCATCCTACGAAGTCGGTATGACACATCCTTTTTTCATGATGATGATGAAAGCTGTATGCAGCGGGAATAGGTGTCAGCTTAGCATCTAGTCTGGTTCGATTTCTGCTGAAGTGTTGGACAACCTCTCTGACGATACGTTGGCTTGGTGTTGTCCTTGGGTCCAATGGTGACACACTTGTTGGGTTGCTAGAGTATGAGCTCGCCCACGAATATCGAAGATTTGGACAACGAGGGATGTGCACGGACGCAGGCACGCGTAGGGACATGTCGACCCTTACTGTCAAGTCAACGATGGCCAATAGACAGATTTCACCCCTGATTCTCTCTCAAGTCACCCGTGCTTGCAGTTGTCATTCAATTGCTGCTCTGGCTCCGGCCCCTTACCATTCGGTTGCTTTCTGGAAAGTGTCCAGCTGTCCGAACATGGTTTCTCATTGGATTGCCCAAGACGAGTGATTGCGCGGCTCTCTCAGTCATGCCGTGGTCTCAGCCGCACTGAGAGAAAAGTGATGCCCGCTCCACGCTCAGGAGATTCGAAGTCGTGAGTGCGCAACAGATCATCGGTGTTTCCGCCTGTATGACTAGGCACAGCGTCGACACGGAGTCATTGCACAAGCTGATGCTAAACAAAAGAAAAGTTTCACCTCACGAGATACATACAACACAATATTGACCACGGTATGATGCAATCTTTGAGTTTGCAGGCGGCGTGTCCGACGAAAAGGGCGGAGCCTCTTGCAGCTCATTGGCTACTGGATTGAGGCTGAGGGTGGCTCTAATCCTCGTGGCTTGTACCCGCCTGTCCTAGTTAGGGGAGCTACCAAGTACTCCGCAGCACGCCATCATGGAAGGCTTGAGTAGTGACGCGGGTTAGGGAGGGAAGGGTCGGAGAATTCTGTTCGACTTACTCCGTACACTCCCTGCCTCTGGCAGGCACAGAACAAAGTCCTTTCTCCAGGTCTGAAGAATATGGCGCTTCGCTTAGCGTTGGCAGAGCACCGATCAACAAATGCTCACCACAGGGAGGCTTGTGCTAGCTGACGACTCACGTACATAGCGCGACCTGGTCCCTCGCGAAGAGCAATAATCTTGAGCAGGCGAGGCGACGATGCCTATCTTCTCTTGAGATCAGCCAACGGAAACGAGCCCCATGTTGTAGCCTGTGTAGCCTAAAGATCGCTTAAGCAACACACCAGCCAGAGCAGTTTTCCAGGTCAAGATCAGCGCTCGTCGGCTGTTTCCCCTTCCACCAGGACCTTGAGCTGGAGAATGTCCTGGGTATGATTGTCCGACGATTCCGTAGTTACAGCGCAAATACTCAGTTCAGAGCACTGCTCTGAAGCAACCCCCTCTTCTTCCAAAATTCAAGAAACGATCGGGAAGCCTTGCACGAATGCAGGTTTAGGCGAGTTGTCTCAGATCACGAACGCCCGGAAGAGGAATAGTTGAAGCAAGCCTCCAGCTGAGGGTGGGTAGAGATGCTACAATCCCCGGCTGCCCATCCGATCTCCGACCCATGCAGATTGGCGGCATGTTCCGTGAGACACAGCATGTTGTATCTCGAAGGCTGCGCGCGCTCGGCAAGGAACCGACCGGTGAGGCAGCTTTACAGACGTCGAAATAGGGGCAGGGCTAGCGGCCGTCGACGAGCCACCGGGCAGCAGCACAGATGTAAGGCACTGGTCGAACGGACCAAAGTGACAGAGTCGAAGGCTTCATGCAATTGGTGCTGGGAGACACCTCAGAGGCAGCTTGGGAGGAGGCCTTACTCGGTAATGATCGAGTATTGAGCTGGAAAGAGAGCCGCGGGATTTAGCCGCATCGATAGACCAGTATTGGCCGGTAGCGTGCAGATGAACGAAGCGAATGACAAAGACGGCCGTTTCTCTGCTGAGTCCAGACTCCAGGCTTGACGCCCCGGCATTTGCCCAGAAGCGGCACTGAGTCGTGGCTGGCTTGTGCCGTTTGGACTTCAGAAATTTTCAGATGCGTTTCAGGCAGGTACGTTGTGCCTGCCATTGGACCCTGCAGCGGGCGGCCAATCTCAGGATCAAATGAGCCATTGAACAATTGATTCTGGTTGACCACGAACAGCAAATGCCGCCTTGACCTTGCACAGCCAACTTGGGTGCCGTGCGTCGCAGTCCACCGTGAAAGGGTGCAAACCTCGCATTCGTGTCACCTTCCCTGCCTTACTCCCGCGCTTCTTCTTCTCCTGGCCTTTGGCTGTGCTTTGCCCACCGAGTGTCTGCATCCGCACCCGGCCGCCCTCGTGTGTGTCCCCCCTCTTGACTGCACAACAGCCGTGCAGCATGCATGTACGCTCCAAATATAGGTTTGGGCGGTGGTCTTCTGTTGTCTCTCGCAAGATGCATCCGAAGTACGGAGCATGACACTAGAACTGCAAAATATCTGCACGGGCTAGGATCTGGCCTTGTCCAGCGCCATCACACGTCCTCTATCTGCGTCTGGCACCGGCTGCCGGCGGGCTCCAACCGTATCAATTTGCGAGCCCGGGACAGAGGTGGATGGTGCTTTCGAGGTGCTCCATTATCGACCGACTCCACCCAGCCACTACCAGTCTATCGATGCAACTAAATCCTGCGGCTCTCTCCCAGCTCAATACTTGGATCGCGACGAGCAGTAGATCCGACGATTTTGGGGAGTCCGAACCCGTCCCTCGGCGCCAGTAGTGAATATTTTACGCACCGTTACCGAGAATTTCGCTTGCAGGTCGAGCTAGGTGCGCCGGACGAGAAGGCCGGGGAGACTGTGAGCCGTGTTATTGAAGACTTGGACATAGCAAAGAGAGTGGAGTGATCTTGTCCTCGTTGTCGTCATGCTCGCCCGTCCCACTGGATACTGGAGTTGATAGGTCTGCTCACGACGCTGCTCAGCTGTACAATGCAAGCTGGGCCGCGTGGCAAAAACGCTGTGGTCCATAGCATAACCTTCTGTCGGATGTGCAATTCCTGGCGTTTCAGTGGTTTGAGACTACGCTTTTGGGGTTCGTGTCTCGTGTTCGCAGGACGCTTCCGCGGCTGAAAGAGAGCTTGTCCTCCATACTGGCCCGCCGGGAGCATTCGACATGGGCCTCAGGGTTGATTGGCTTGTTTAGGGGCTGGTGCTAGAGGATTAAACTGACGACTAGTGGTGCCTTTCTCCTCTTTTCTACGGGCTCGGGCTTGAGACAGCCACTGCCGCTACGCCCTTCTCAGCCTCCCCTGCTCCAGAATCTGAGATCGCTCTTCCGGGGTTGCCATTGCACAGCATCTGACTGCTGTTTTCAACGACTGGATGTGAGTCTCATCCACCCTTCCCCCCCTCCTACTGATTGTGGAAGGCCGCAGTCTGCCGAACGGCGATCCCGGCCCACGGACTGCGGCGATCTCGCATCTGACGTCTTCCTATGGAAAGCCGAGCGCAGACTCAGGCTTCGGGCCAAGCAGTAGTTTGCTAGGCGAGAAACCCTTGCTCACCTGGCCTGGTCCCCCGTTTGGGCGGTCCTCAGGGCATTGCTGCTTTCCAATGGCTCCACGACATCGCCGTGCTTGTCATGCTCCCCAAGCTGGACCAGGTACCTACCGATTAAGCATCGAACCACCGCACTTGGGTCCCTAGTTGCTGGTGGTTGCCCGATGCGGGCTGCATTCGTCCCAATCCACTTCGGCCAACGGCAGTCGAACCACAGTCTCTACCGAAAACGCTGGCTGACCACGCTCTGCGTTTGGCTTTCGGAATATAGTCCTGATGGTGCTCCTGGAAGGGCAGAGCGGGTCTCGATTGCGACTCGACGACACCTTGCCCAAGACTTCCTCAACCCCCAGCACCATTTGTAGATCCGTCACAGCGCTCGACACTCTACAATAATAGTGAAGTCTCCGCCAGGTCGATGACTTGGTGAGATCCTCGGGATTCGACTCGTCCACGACTGTTTGGCGACATTCGATTAAACTTGACCATTCGCAGGTTGGCCGTTCTCGCCGTTGCACTATCGCACTTCGCATTCCCGTGGCTGCCCAATCACGCCCGATACCCTCGTCTCATCCCGACCGGTTGATCTCCTTTTGCTTCAGGACATATCGTGGCCTCCTTAGCTGGCGTTACAGCGTTGAATACTCTGGATCCCTCAGCCTCACATCTAAATCCTTTCACTGGAGGACACTTTCCACTCGGCCACGCTTTGCTTCTGCGGGTCCTGCCTCTCGCGCGCCCGGCCTTACGTACTGTACGCCTAGGAGCCTCCTACGCAATGTGAGCGCTGCCCAAGGTACTTGAATGATGTCGGTCGCCACAGAGATTATCCATCAGTCGACGAGTGAACTCCTTCACATCATCGCCATGTCCGAGTCTGGAAGTGAAGCAAGCAAAGCCGCGAAGAAGAGGTCAGTCCACCATTCGCCTTCACCTTCCTAGGGTTCTCACTGATCGGGTTCCAGAGAGTACAATCGCAATGCCCAGCGAGTCTTCCGTAAGTAGTCCTGCGCCTCCTGCGGATCGGGCCTCTGAATTTTGCCTCTCAACGGGCACTAATTTACCCACTAGGGCAAAGGCGCAAGGAACACTTGAGCAAACTCGAAGCATCCCAGCGAGAGTTGAACAACATTCAAGTGGAAGAAGTTGAACGTCTGCGTCGCGAGAACCAGGCTCTCGCGCAAGAAAACGAGTCTTTGAAGGCAGCCTACGGGTCGCAAACCAGCTCTCCGGGGCCGACAACAATGAGCCCTGGTGAGGTGCGAGGCTCCCCCTCAGGTTACCTTGCGTATGGTGCTACGCCCGCTGGCTACTTGGGACCAGTCGCAGGATCCCAGCCCTTTGTCTCAGGCTCCGTGTCTGTGTCCTTGCCTGCACCCGCCACCACCCCCTTGTCGAGCACCAGCAGCGACCCCAGCAACCTCGTGGTGGTCGTCCCGAACAACATACGCGAGATCCGCCGGTCGCTTCATCAGACGTTCGCACCGCTGCTGGAGATTCACGTCATTTCTAACCCTCAGGCTCATTTGGCTACCCTTGCCGCCATGGAGCCCTCGCTACCGAGCCCGCTAAAACCTTCTCAACTCCAGCTCACCACGCCGCATCACGCGTACATAGACATGCTTCCTTCGCCCAGCCTCCGAGACCGACTCATTGCAATCGGGCCGGCAAATGCCAACACGTTCCTCACACAGGCATGCACCATTGTATGCGATGTCGAGGACACGGGACAAATGATAGTTTGGGGAGAAGATTGGCTGAATGAATTCTCGTGGGAGTTTTCGGCTAGCGTTCTAGAGCGTTGGGGAGGCTGGCTCCTTACCTCTGAATGGGGACAGAGAGCCAACTTTTGGCGACGTCAAAGAGGAGCACCAATCCTGCCAGGATACGACTGATGAGATATATGGAAACGGCGTCTATTTCTTACTTGATCCCCGTCAGCCCCCAGACCGGGACGGGAGGGAGCCCAGAGGGCTTGGTCTGGGACAGGAAGCTGGAGCACAACACACTCCATGCCGGGGTATATATGTGGGAGCAACACCTCCTACAGCATAGTTCGATGTCTTGATGGCGGGGGCCAGTTCTCTTCGAGCCGCAAATCGCCTCGGAATACCGTGCCGGCTCCAGGACCAACTCGCTGCCCCGTTCGCCGCTGAAAGAAGGGCGCAGGTCGCCCTTTTCAACATTTCCACCTTTTTAACCTCCAGAGTGCACAACTTTTGTCTCCTCTGTGCTATGTTGCTGCCGGAAACACCAATGCAGTGCCGGCATCTTCGCTGCCTCTCCCGCTTGGGAAGGACTCTTTGTCTGGTGGGACACTGAGACGGACGCCTCGCACGCATAAGGACCTTGTACAAGCCACGTCGTGAGGGAGGGTGCTGCATGTGTGTTAAATGAGCCACGGCTGTTCCATCTCGGATAGCTCGACAGCGCGAGGGTTCCGACGTTGGCAAGTGAAAGACTTGGAGGCTTTTATGCAATTTCAAGGTTCCAAGTAATGAATGAGTGATCGTTCTGAAAAGGTACGTGGGTGCGAGTCCTGAAGCTTGCACCTCAGGACGTCGCTAATGCCTTGAACAGAATTCTCAGAGTCGAAAGAGAAAGCCCAGGCCCGGGCGCAGTTGTGCCGGCATTAGATGGAGGGTTTGGTGAGATCACCCGGCTTACCACGGGTGTTTTACGTACAGAACCATGAAATCGTAGCGATCACAGTAACTCTATCACTTAGCCGCTGGAGGGACGCGTGCTCACCAACTTTTGCGCGTGAAGGGTCCGGATCAGCAACGGCGGAACTGATGACCTTCCTCCCCAAGTTTAAGTCCAGGCCAAGGTCAGACCCTGAGACTCGTAAATGACGATGCGGTTGCGCCCACGGGATTGCCATTGCAGCACATCGTAAAGTTTTCATATTCGGATGGGGATCAGCCTCGGATCCATCCCTCGGGATATTGATCTCCCGCCGTTCCAACATGATTGAGCACATATGCTTTCGAATGTCTTCTACATGCCGTGGTAGAGCTCGATCCCGATCGTATCATAGTATCATCCAAGTCATGTGGAGTTGAGGTTCTTGTCCGGTTCAGTCAACTCGCATCCAAGACTCCCCGCTCGCCTTGCTCTCACGCACGACAACCCCAAACCATTGTGTCGAGAACTCTGCTTCCGATGATGATACAGTAGCCTGTCGACCTTCCTAACCAGTCCAGTTCACGGTCCTCCAATAAATACTCTGGACTGGACTCGGACTCGTCCTGCAGAGCGCGAAAAGAAACACCCACACGGCACGATACTCTGAAGGTGGCAGAGCCGGAGGGAGCGAGTGCGAGGGCGGGTGCGAAACCACACACATCGAACTTGGATATCACTTCCTCCTGCTCGACCCAGACTCGTCGAAACCAGTCCATTGGATCCTAGTTAGATAGATACATCGCTAGACACACACCATACCTGGGTTACCTAGATCGATAGATCAAGTCCTCATACGCCGCAGGTAGTCCGGATATGGCATGGCACGAAAAAGGAGCGTGAGATACATAGATCCAACGCCCTTAATGTCCAGACGCCGCTTTAGGTCAGAGTCACAGAGTGTAGAGTCACAGAGTGCAGAGGACAGAGGTACAGAGTAATGTCATGTAATGTGCACAAGTTACCTCACTCATGTCTTGTTCTATACTCTTACTCACCTCACTCATGTCTTGTTCTATACTCTTACTCTGTACCTTGTACTTACCTACACGTGCTTACACCTTAGTACTTACTCACTCACTTACTTACTCACTCACACGAGTAGCGGGAGGCCAGGTTCGGTAGATATCTTATTTTACATCTTACATCTTCCATCTCACATGTCAAGTACATACATACTCCGCCCACTCTGGATTGGAATACTACCTACAGCACGGCAGAACCGTGTTGCCCCCCTTCCGTTTCGGCGTCGCAGAAGCGTCTGCTTTTCGGATATATCGAACTTGACGACCGCGTGTCTGGTACTTGCATACTGGTTGGAGGAACGTCAGCGTGCAAGATCCGATAATAGGTATACTGTACAAGGAGCGTTGTGTCGTGCAATGACTGACGCCTGAGGACCCTCGGACGGTCAAGGCCTTCGGAAGGGAGAGCGGTTCTGTGACAATTCCAGCAGTCATGGTCATTCAACAACAATTGTCCTTTTGTCCCTCCCCGTCCTTCAATATACCCCAATCGTGTCCTTCTCCGTTAGGTCCATGTCGACAATCACGATCTGTGGTGCTGGCTTAATTGCATATGGTTATTGTAAGAATTGTAGGATATAGTTAACATGGCATGCAAGTACCGAGGACCTGAGTCATGTTCATTACTAAGATAGCAGTGAAAGGCGCGAACACCATCGACGACACTTCCTCGAGTCGAGGTCCGATTCCAGCGACAATCGACCCAGGGCTCCACGGGCTTCCCTTCATCCATCACAGAGGAACCACCTCGCCCTTGCACACTACTTCCAAGCTCGACCAGCTCGCGGCGATATCCTTCTTCGTTTGTCGCCAAATGACCGGCCTCAAGCCAAGCAACACAAAGCGTTCCGGCGCTCCTTCACCCTCGCGGTTCGCCCCATCGGTGTCGGTGGCACCCTTGTGCCAGACCCTATCGGGGAGATAGTTGTCCCTGAAGTGTGGCCACACGAAGAGATAACGTTCACAGAGCCGCATCGACAACATCACCCGCCACCGGATGGCTTTTTTAAACAGCGCGACCATGTTCCTGCGAAAATGTATCCGGGCACGGGCTTCGTCAGAGTTAAAGGCCGGTGGAAGGGCGTCGGGCGGCGCGGTCTTCGCGGTCGTCCCCGTCGTCGAGGTCGCCGCCCCCGCCGGGTCTCTCCCTGGGAGGGAAATGATGGTGTCACTTCCCAGGGGCCTGAGAGGCCGCTGGTCTGCTGGTATAAAAAGATCGATATAGGTCTGGAGGGTCGCCGCTTTTCGGTGTGCGTAGGCATCTAGGTCGGCAAGCAAATGAGTGCTGACATGCTCGAGCCATAGCCGCCGGCGAATCTCTGCCTGCAACGTTATGTCAAATGCTGCCGAACAATCGTTAGCTCGATGGCCTACCGACAGGGCGAGACGAAATCCATAGCAGCCAGCAGAAGTAGGACTCACCTTGCTCGAATACGCGTTTGATGTCTCCCCCGATGAGGCCATCGTGATGATTGTCTTCGTCTCGACCGAGACATGCTAGACACCAGCTCGTAATTGCACCGCTGACGAAGCTTATCAGAAATTGTTCCAGACCAGTCTGGGTCTGATGGAACGCCAGGAGTGACTCGGAGCGATGCTCGGTGCCGTAAGCACCAAGACCTCCAACGACGTTCTCCAGGAGCCCAAGTAACTCAGGTGGATAGCGAAGTTCTCCATCGAGATATGCCGGCTGTCGCGGCGAAATTCCCAACCCTATGGTATACGAATATACCACGGCCCTGACCTCGTATAGAATGCCCTCCATGTCCTCTGTTATCAAAGCAGGCTCTGTCGTTGAAAAGACCTTGGCGTGATGCCATTTGTCGAGAAAATTGTTCCAAGCGAACTCCGGCGCGTGTGCTTCTTCATCGTCTGAATGGTACTCGAGATGCACAGGCACTTTGGCATTTAAGGACCAATGCTGGTTGGGAAGGCGCGTGGCTGAACCGCTCCTTCTACGGTTTCTGTTGTTTGTACGCTCTATGGCAGCTGTAGGTGCAGGGACGTTCGAGGTTCCGGGCGACGCGGCTGGTGCTGGGTGGTTCGAGGCTGCGGATGCAACTGTAGATCTAGGGGTGTTCGAAGCTGCGGGGGCTACTGGGGCCGTTCCTGGCTCATCGTCACTAAAGGTGGAAATGTAACAATGATCAGCATATCTTCAATTCAGCCGGCGGTGGAATTGGGCATACGTACTCCCGGGTATGGTTGGGCCCCGTGCCGTCTCCTTGACCAGGTTGCTCGTTGGAAGCGTCCTTGGCTCTGCTCCTAAGCCCCTGTACATGTCGGCCTTCGCGCTGAACTTGTGACCCGTTGTTGAGCCTCCTTCGCTTGGGCCCTCGTATAGGTGCTTCGTCACTGCTTGTGTCGGAATCAGGGAATGGTACCGTAGAGAGCGGTACGTTCTTGCCGTGGGCTTGTTGGCCATCCGCATCGCCGCCATTCGGGGATTCTTTGGGGGACTCTGCGTTGTCGAGACATTTGTTCTTGAGTGCTTCGATCTCGACTGCGCTGTAGGCCCTGCCAATCGGCTTCTTGGCAAGCTTGTTCCAATCCAGCGTGACGAGGCCTTGCTCATACAAGACCTGGATGTCCGACGACTGCAAGTTGAGGCTTCCGAGCCTGTCGGCCCA
Source organism: Phialophora expanda (assembly GCA_016109585.1). Taxonomy (NCBI): domain Eukaryota; kingdom Fungi; phylum Ascomycota; class Eurotiomycetes; order Chaetothyriales; family Herpotrichiellaceae; genus Phialophora; species Phialophora expanda. Next base: position 391,304 of record JADWPR010000005.1, on the reverse strand, counting down.
CAAAGACTTGAGCTTTCGCTCGATCTGAGCCAGGGAAGGCCGTTTGGTAAAGGCAATGCTCTGTTCCTTGAGCTCGTTGACCAGGTCGTCCTTCAACTGCCTAAGCCCTCCCTTGGGATCCTGTATCAGTGGGCTTTGCGGGCCCTTGTGGTCGTCCAACCAGTTCAGCAGAGACCTTTGTGCCTGCGGCGGCCAGTGATTTGAGTTGACCATGGTGAGCCTCGTGATCAGTTGCACACAAAGATGGAAATCCTGATACTGTATCTCATATATCTGGCAAGGAGAACTGGCGAGAATGCAACAGACCGTGCAGGCTGGGACTGAAGCGTAGATGTAGTTTTTCAGTTTCGTTTTTTCATTCTGTTTGCGGCGAGGCAGACGTTTGCCGGAACTTTGGACTGGGAGTTCTTTGTTCTTTGTCTGGGAATGCGGGTCTGAAATTGCCGTTATCAATCAGACGTCTTTGTTTGCCAAAATATGCTGGATGAGGAACACAGCTTCGGACCAGTACATTGCTGGCCAGAAGAAGGGAGAAGCATCTTGCTCGCAAGTTAGCAAGAGATCCACGGCAAGCAGTGGGCGAGAATAGCAGTGCTCCCTTCGGGACGATGCTCCCATGGCTGCCATCAAACATCGACGACCCGTACATAACAATGCTTGCCTTCAGCAGTACCTGGCGGAGGAGGTTTGCTTGGGTCTGCCGCGCAACAAGCATGTTTGAGGCAGTTGGACACATCACAATTACAAACCAAAGGCCTTAAGAATATCTCTTTCTCCTATCGATACATCCATCTCGCATCTTCCACCCACCCCGACCGTATCGCGGTCACCTAGTCCTTGCTTTGATTTCCTTCCAGCCTTCCAATCCTACAGTTACCACCACACATATCGCCGCTCTTCTGACGGCCGGCCGATCCGTCCAAGCCTTTGATCTCTCTTGTCAGAGCCTGGCCAAAATGGCTGATGTCACTACACCAACTTCCGCAGCTTCGTCCGCGCAGGCTCCGACAATAGCAGTGAACGCTTCAGCAATGCCAAATCCGGAAGAATTGCGGACGCATCTCCGCCAAGAACCGTCCGATCTGATCTTCTTGTGTGGCCTTGACATTGGAACCACCAAGTCGTCGTGCGTTATCAAGATCTTGACCGAATCTGAGAAGGCGACAGAGGAAAGTGCTTGTCCAGCCCCGATTGAGGTCCTACAGGACGGGAACGAGTCCTTCCGGATACCTACCAAGGCTGCCATCATACCCAAAGGGCGTGGTGTGAGGCTCGGTGTGAAGGAGTCTTGTACCATGGTCTTTGGTCATGATGTCGACAAAGGTCTTCAAGACGGAACAATAGACCCTTCCCACGTCTTCGACTTGATCAAGTACGGAATTTTTTCAGAATACTCGTCCGACAAGCCTGGTTCGAGCACAGTCCAAACGGATCCGATTATGGATGAGGTCAGAGACAGACACTCGTCCCTGTGTCGAAAGATTCAGGTGACCTACCGTGGTGTCGTCGAGGTCCATGACACTCTCGCCAACGAGATTCTGAAAGTCGAGATCGAAGGCATAGAGGTGAGCTTCAACAGACTCTGGAGATGCAACCGAGTCGTAGCTTCTGTCGTCCTGTTGTGGTGCACAGCTAACAGTATAACAGGACGTGATGGTGGCCTATTTAGCGTTCTTGCGCCGTTGTGCACAGTTGCAACTGGCCGAACTCATGGAGATAAAGTCTGGCCGGCGCCACCACCCTCTGATCACCCGTCTGCAAGAGGTCTTTGAACACCAGTCGCGTGTCGCGGCGTCTGTGCCTGCAAACTGGCCTCCGATAGTGCAGGATCGCTTCATAACCCTTCTAAGTCGCGCTCGGTTCCCCAAAGCACGGCCAATTCTCTCAGAGGCGAGCTCGGCAGCCGTGTACAGATTGAACACGGCCTGCGACGGGCGTGATATCGAGACCCAAGAACGGAACACGCTCGCATGTGATATCGGAGGTGGCTATGCGCAGACAGTCGTGCTCAGAAATTTTATTCCGGATGGAAAGCCTCGATTTGGAGCGATTGGTCCGGCACAGGGTTCATGCAACGGCTCTTTGCAACTCAACCGGATAATGGAACAGCCCCTCTTCGAGAAATTTGGAGCTGCTATGCGGTCGATGCTCAGCTCTCAACAGTACGCGGAATTCGAGAAGCAGATCAAGGACGGCATTGAAGATATCAAGCAGAAGTTTGACCACCGCAAGTCCGTGTCGCCGATCCAAATGCCAATTCTTGGACAAATCAAAGTGCCGGCTGACGCGCAAGTCAGTCTTCAGCAGTTGGGCCTGCGGCTTCAGGATAGGACCCATGTCCTGAACACGAAAGATGTGAAAGAAGCTTTTGATAAATGGCTGATGGGTATTTTCGAGCTTGCCCAGGCTGCCATTGACGACTTCGAAAGGGAATACCGGCAAGACTCTCTCCGATCGATGGCTCTGTGTGGGTGGGGAGCCTTGCCGCCGTATGTGCTGCAAGCGTGCCAGAACCGGTTTCCCCAATTGGACGTCCACCTGATCGAAAACAAGACACAACCTATCATTGCACAAGGCAACTTTATCACGCTTGTTCGCAAAGATCTGGCGTTGGATGTCCTTGCTCGCAATAGCTATGGGATCAGATATGATCTGCCAGCGGCACAGGCCAAAGATCTCCCGGAGTACCCACAGTTGCGAGACGAGGAATTCAGTGAAGATCGAGACTTCTTGCTAGACCGTCCTTTGTGGGTCGTCAAGAAGGGCGACAATCTCAGGTCTGCTGAGAAGAACTTCTTCGTCCAGGGAAGAAAGCGCTTGACATCGACAGACCCAGGGCGCGCATTTCCCCTTCAATGGAACATCGATGTCATCGTGAGTGGACATCGTGAGGTTATTGACAGCACCTTGCCTGTCAGCGAGCTCGAGAAAGACCGCCGGATCGTCACTGTTGCGAACCCTGTTTGGGAGATCCATGGAAGAGACGTCAAAATCCAAGCAGCTCGATCGCCGTTTGGAAACCCGTTCATCGAGTTCGACTTCCGCCTGAGACTAGACTTGGAGACACCGAGGCCCACGCTCGTTCTGTCCATTCCTATGCAAGGGGGAATGTTCACGTCGCCTCTGAACGCCGAGTGGAGAGAGGACATGCAAGACTGCTACGTTCACGCCATCCCCTTAGACCATCTTTACGAGCATCAGAATTTGCAAGACAACATAGAAGCCACGCGCGACGCACGAGGCAAGCAACAAGTCGATGAGCAGCCGGAGACGGACTTTGATGGAGTCGAAGATTCCGAGGAAGTGAAGGTCAAGAAGATCAAGAAACGCCAAGACGCCAAGGAGGACCGAGCGCCATCTGGCCCACGCGACTGGTTGACGCAGCGTGACGCCCAGGGCCCCTCATGGATTCCTCACTCCAATGTGAACTGACCGGAGAGACGCCTGACATCGACCTTCACCGCATCTTCGCCTCAGGATGACAGATCAGCCTTCAAAACATGATCTCGCTGATCAAGGTCCCGCCCCCTTGTTGCTAATCCATCGATTTTCTTGACCGTCAGCTCTTCTTCGTCACAGTCTCTACTTGCGAAGACCGCGACCGAGATGTAGTCGACGAGGGCTAGAACGGTGCACAACACGTGCCCGAAGATTCTGAATACTGCATGGCGTTCCGGAGGAGTGTGAGGAGATGCAGCGAGAGAAAGGGACAAAGGGTCGACGACATTCACATCACAGGCAATCGATCTCCCGGGATCGAGATGGGAACGGGGATGCGTGCGGCCACGGCCACCGCACATGCACATGTATGTCCGTGGATGTTGAAAAACAGGTCGAGCAGTCAGATCGGTCTACTTGAGGGGACGTTTTGTTTTGTTTTGGTTTTGTTTCATGTCCGACTGACTACTTTGGCGGCCGAGGCTTCAGCAAGAGCAACGCCTCCTCGTGGAAAGCGACATAGATGCTACCGTACGCCTCAATGCCATTTCCCCGTTCCATCAGTTCCACTTTACCTTGCTGCGATCCATCTGATTTACGAGCACGTGGGCCTCCAGCCTTTCTAAAGCTGTCGGCTTGGAGGCAGAGCGGGCTTCGGACTGCTGGGTGGCCGGCCGATGTGATTCTCAAGTCTCTGAGACTTGGCACTGATCAACCCACCCTTCAGGGGTTGAACGTGACCGCAGTGGCAGAAGGCAGCGCTGAAGCCATATGTAACGTCCCGACTTCTTCAAGGCCGTTTGGGTTAGGAAACTGAGGCTACGAGTGCGACGCATCTTAGGTCTCTGTAATATCCGTTGGCCAGAAGCGATCCTGGGACCCGTGTAATACATTCCATGACAATATCTCTCGGTGGCACCGGGCGCCATCTTTCTCAGACGCCGTTGCGCAAACCCAGCAGAGGCTATCCGCCTAGACCGCACATTAAGTAGAACAGGCTAGCCTACCATACACTATGGTGCCTATGCATGAAGCCAAGATGAAAAGATGCGAGGTCGTACTTGAAAAACACAACCAAAATAAGGTTCCCCATATTACCCCCTAGTCTTCGATATGCTGATGTATGTGCTCATCTCCCGCTGCGGCGATGTCCTTCACACAGTGAACCGTTTATAGCCCTCCACCAGACCATCACCGCCCTTCGTGATGGCCACCCAGGCGGGCACATAATGCATGGCTTCATCGAACGCGGGAATCACTCCATTCTTGTTGACATCGCTCCATAAACACACCACTTTCCCACGCATCGTGCCATTGGTGCCCGGCTTCTCATCGTCGGGGGTCGGATTATCCCAATTGACATCGACAGTCCAAGCGCCGCTCCATGTCCGACTCCACAGCCTAATCTCCTGGCTGCCGGCCTCAGGGACGGGTGGAAACCGCTTGTCCTTGGCCGCCTGTCCTTCAACGTGGAAGCTCTGGATGGGTGTCGTATCAAAAACAAGCTTGCAAGCCCGAGTGTTCTTGCCATACAGTACAAAGCGGGCTGAGTTGTCGCTGTCACTTACATTCAAGCGGGTGACATTGAACGTTAGCCAATTCTCGTTTTGTTTCTCGAGGCCGACATGTGCAGACGAAGGGTTTGCAACGTTGGGCGGGATGCCCGACCAAGAGCAGCGTTGCATGTTGCTGGAGTTGGAGGGCCCAGCATGCGTGCAGATAATTTCCTGACCTGCAGAGCTGGGTATGTAGTCCACCACATGACGCGTGAAGGGTGACACACCCATGAGATATACCGTATTGTTTCCTCCTTCAAGGTCGACTTGCTGTTGGAAGAAGAGCTTCAGTCTGTTGTCCATGGAGAATGGGAATGCAGTCAAGTTGTATGCGAGAGTCCCGATCAGGACCAGTAATAAGAATATCGGTACGTGCCAGGTGAAGCGGTGGAGGATGGGTACTAGCGGGGAGAAGAGAAGTATCGTGCAGGCCGCGATCATAATGTACAAAAGGAACATTGAACTGCCATCCTGACCGGTTTGGTGCAATCCTTCGGTCAGCAGCAGACCGATTTGCCCGACGACGATGAGGTTGATCGGGACCAGAACGAGTAACTGCAAAAGCCACAAGAACGACCACTGAGATTTGCTCCACTCTGGCTCGGCTTCATTGTGGGATTTATCGTCGCTCTCCTTGGTAGTAGAATGGTGCTCTTCTTGTTCCCGACGATAGCCTCTCCTGAGCAAACCCGACCTTTCTGTGGGCTCATCTTCCTCGTTTGCGGCAGGATGTTCTTCTTCGTCCTCGTAACCAGACACAGAAGCGGCTTGTGTAGGCGTCGAGCCATCTTCACCAGCTACTCTTTGGCAAAATGTCGACTTTTTGGGCAAAGAGAACAATTCTAGATAGGCAAGCCAGGTGGCCAGCCAGACTAGGGCTCCGTAGATCAGGACAAAGTAAAGGCCGACCAGGTGAAACTGCTCTTCGAAGACTACCGCGACAATGAGGAATACCCACCAAGCGCACCACATCCACGAGAAGCCATATACACGAGTAAGCGAGGAAGGCCGGCCGTAGTCAGCCGCTCGGCAGAAGAACCATGCAACAAAGGTAAAGGCTGCGATCATCATAGACCAGACAGCCCATTCACTGCTGTGGGCGATGTATTGATTCTCCTTGGAGATCAGATACGCCAGGGCAACTGGGGCTGCACAAGCGACAAGCAGGATCAGCGGGAAACGGAAGAAACCTCGCCACCCGTATAACTTGACTTTTTCGTCTCCATGCGTAAGATGGACATGTCGAGCGCTTGAGAAGAGGTAGAACTTGTCGGCTTGGTATAATAGTGCGACGGTGAGGAGGAGAAGAATAGGTCCTGCGACAAGCAGAGTGACGGACAACGCAAAGAATGTGTGGCTCTTCAGAATGGCGAAGGTTTGGCCAAACACGTCAAACCAGAGCGCCCGGCTGCCTTGGATTTTGTTCGGGTCCAGATCCGTTCTAAGTGACGCGGAGGTCAGGGCTCGGGATGTCGCAACAGCTGCAGACAGCATGTGCCAGAGAGAACCTTTGCCGGTGTGCCGGGAATCATCTTGGTCGGTATGGTAGCGAGCCCTGGGTCCAATGAAAGCAACGTCGAGGCCACGGTAGCCCAACTTGCCATTGAACACAACATAATCAGTCTGACTCCTCACAAGCCCTCGATTGAAACCATCTGCCGAAGTCGATGACCCAAAGGGATACTTGGAGTGTGCATAGGCCTTTGTCACAGCCTCGTCTGTGCTTCGAAAGAGGGCGGCTCTTCCTCCTGCACCAGCCCCTTCAAGGTTGAGAAATGAGCTGACAATCTTGGACATGGGATGTTGGCTAAAGACATTTGCGCCATTGAGGAAATCTTCTTCCCCATTGTTCAAGAGTAGAACCACTCCGTTCTTTGGGTTGTTCCCAGGCGTGGTGAAGTACTTGAGCAGCTGGAGCACACAGATCACGCCCACACCGTCATCAGTTGAGCCAAAGCCTGTAGAGACACTATCATAATGTGCATTCACCAACACGGCGTTTCGCGTAGAAGGCTTTCCGCTTGGGTCCTGCCACCATTTTGAAGTATCATCCTCCTTGCCGGGCACATAGACGATAATGTTGGTCCCTTCGAAGTAGACAGAGACGCCGGGACTGGGGGGGATGCCGGCAGATGAGAAAGTCAAGTTCGAAGTGTTGTCCTCAAAGATGTATGCAGCCGCCTCATTCTCTTTCACTATTGTCTCAACACGTTTGAGCAGCCAGTCGTGAACCTCGTCGTTGCGACGACTGTTGTAGGGATGGTAAGAGGAAGTCAGAAGCTGAAGGTCCAGCCAAGCTTCGGTGAGGTTGATGCCATGGATCGGAGTCGGCGAGCTCGGAGGTGAAGGCACAGTTGTGTGGACGATGATGAGAGCGACAACAATGGCAAGGTAAACAATGCTGCTGAGGACGGTGACAGGCCCACGAGTGAATGCGAAGGGGTTAGACACCCTCGCCATCGCAGAGGAGCGGCTAATGATGCTCTTCGAACATGGGAGTAGACTTGTCAACACAGAGGTGCCGATATGCTAGCCATGATGATGACTTTGTGAGGCAGCAGTCAACGTCGACCGAAAACTTGAAAGTTGAGATCATGGCTTGCTTCCCCGCAAGCATGTGCAATGCAAATCATACCTGCATCATCACCCCACGCCGCTTACAGGCAGCCAAAAGCTCGCCTAGGGGCAGAGCCCAATCAGAAGAGCAGCGCCTAAGTCGAGCTTGCAAGCTAGCGCATGCTTTGATCATGAAAGCGGCAATGCGACAAGAATCTAAGCTTGTGTTGAGACTGCAATGCTTGAGTCCAGATGGCTGAATCCACATACTCCGAGAAATCTATAGTTGCCCTTAGCATTACCAACCTGAGGGGGGCCGTGATACGAGTTGCGTCTTTATCACTAGCATGTCTCGTCAATAAGCATGCTGATAGTGGGAATAGCTACTCCTCGGTTGAGAGAACAGTGCCCGCCACTCCGCCGACGAGCCTACCTGGAAAGAATCCCAAGAATTCACCCAAGGCCGGAAGTAGGGTCTTGCGGGATCCTAAGACGGCTGGGAACGAATCCAGTCACAAGAACAGACCTGGAAGAATGGAACAAAGAACCGTCCATCGCTACGCCGTCAGGCCATCAAACCATCACTGGCCGAGTTCTCTACGTGGCCGCTCATCCGTGAAGGCGACAATCTTATCAGTAATGTTACTGAAAGGTCCAATGGGGGCCAACCGGACCGTTTCGAAGATTCTCGATATCCTGCTCCAGTGGGCCGCAGGTCAAGGCCCGTCAGCCAATACACTGGGGAATATTATCTGGATGTTGAGGTGCTCGACGTGAGGTTTAATCTCACCGAAAACTTTACAGACACTACGAGCAAAGCTGGTGTCTCCAGCTTGGCGTCCTGCAGCGGTGGGTTGAATACATCGATGTGAAATCGGAGTTCCTCATCCTGCCCGTCGCGTGCTCTCTGCTGGCCTGATCCACATCGTTCGTGATGACACGGCGGCTGAGAAGTCTGGGATTGCCTGCCCAGAAAGAAAGCCCTATGCCGAATTCAGTGTTTGGGATGCCTGACGACACGAACAGCGTGCATCGGCAAGATAGCCACCAAGCTTTATGAGACTGGGGACCCGACGCACACCGAGAGAGCACTGACACAACACTCCGGAGGCATTTGAGAGGGAGGACGCCCAGCAGTAGAGGTCTCGCAGATATTTTGGGGAATTGAACTCTCAGATGCCCGATGTATTCATGTGGGATCTATCTCGTGATAAAGCAGCGGCATCTCTGAAGTCAATTTCGTCAACGTCCATGTTTGGTCAAGGATATGCTTGAGTCCAAAAGAAAGTTGTGCAGGAGATTCGCTTTACCCTACTGGATAGTAGCCACTCCTCTGTGGTATAGAACTAGAATGGGTACGAAGTGCAACGGGACGATTTGGTTCAGCCATGGGAAACATCGATAGGTACAACAAGTGGAATCCTTGAGCTTGCATTCCTACCTTGGTTGTCAACCACCAAAGGTCTCCTTCCCGCTAGTACTTTGCCAGCACGTTGATGTTGCTCGTCACAAGGTCTGCCCTTGGTCCTGCCCACGGAAAGTCTTCTCTGAGGTTGTTTCGACACTGCTCCTAAGATAAGTTCTCTGCCATGGCCTGTGTTCTGCCTTGCTGGAGGTTCAACACGAGTTCTTGATGACATGGAGAAGTGAAGGTGGTCTGTATGGGGATCCGTTCTTGTCTTGGAAGGACTACGAGGTGAATGCTCGTGATAGCACAAGTCGCTGGGTTGGTTGACGGAAAGATTTCGTGCTCGTTCTGGGACATCGGGATTGCATCAAACCGGCCGAGGTTTTCAACACCTATGTGATTGTTTCCAATGAAGTACATTCGGACGCTATTATTAGCCTGCAGTAGAGGATGATAGCCCCGATTCCTGAAGTATTTTGCGCGAGGTAGATTCAAACGTGTTGGAGCACAACAAGGGAAGCAATGCGTCAAATATAGAAACAGACCTATGTTCGCTACGGAGAAATCTGGATTAATGGATCGGAGAAACGCCATTGCTTGGCGAGACGCAATGGACGATGTATATGCGATGGGGACACACTCTGCGCGTCCTCGCCGAAGCTGGACGTCGCATGTTGATACCGTATTGTATGCCTGCGAGCACCGTAAATGGTAAACACTGCATTATACAACAGTAGCAGGGTACGGAGGTCCGAAGATGGCGTCGAATAGACGCAGAAGGCTTGCTGCGTATGTCGTGCTTCGATGGGATCCATGGTTGACAAAGCACGGAGCCTTGCCGCGCAAAGTGATGTTTCGAGAGAGGCAAATGAGTCCGTTGGAGTGATTTCAGCTGTTGATGCGCCGTCAACATTGGTCGGGCTGACAGCGGGAAGGTGCGTGCATTAGAAGCAAGGTCAAACATATTCCACAATAGTGACGTGGATGGCTCAGGCGCTGCCGTCTATGCGAGGCCTGCTCTTGTGAAATATGCCATGACGCCGCAGGATTGGCGTGTTGTCCACAAGATGGAACAGGCTTGCGTCTTTCACTCCCGGTAACCAAAGGGGATCGGCGCTACCCCAGATTCCAGGGTTAATGGGCACTCTCAAAATAGCACAGCCACGATCGCATGCATTGAAGTTTTTTTGCTAGGACACCATCTGGAGTACATCTGACTCGTGGGTCCGGTGTTCGGCCGAACCAAGTAGCAGCTGTACGCAGCCTTGCCTGTATACCGGCAGCACTCCTGGCTGCCATGGGGAGGTGGAGATCGCGCAGTGATGCTGGATTTGTGGTGGGGAAGCATGAGGAAATGGAGAATGCTCCTGCGCGCGGCTGCACAGTGTGCGGTCTGCGTTGTCACCAATGGAACAGTCCATCCATTGAATTGGAGTCGCAGGATGATCGTCGAACTGGATGGCGACGATGAATGCGTGCGTGAAAATGGGCATTCGGAGTCCGTGTTGACCCATGAGTGAAGTCGGATTCGAGGAGGATGTCGAAGCCTCTACACGCGTACATCCTTATCGCCCCAGCTGGCTGTTCAAGTGGTAGCCGAAAAGCCTCACCAGACGACCACAAGCTAATGCGGCTCTTCGGCTCGAGCCTGTGGGATTGTTATCCAGATCCGACAGGCTGCTATATATACCTACTTGCATGGGCATCGACACTAGCGGCAAATGGAAAGCTCGTAGGTCGCTTCGAGACACTGCTGCAGGCACAGAGGTTGAAGTCACTGACGTTGCCTCTCGCAAAGTGGCCGTGGGCAAAGGCAGGCGGGCTGCGGGAAGGAGTGGGAAAGAAGTGAGGAAGCAGTGAGCCAAGGCCTCGTTCGCTAGAGCTCGGCTCGCTTGAGTTGCCTCCCGCATCGCAGCCAACCACAGCGCAGCAACACGGAGTCGGCGTGGAGAAACCCCGCGACGCCGACTCGCCGACATTCTTCTTTCCCAAGCAGCTGCTTACTCCGTACGAGTGCCGTTCACAGTCACCATCGACCTTATCGCGGCCGATGCGCTGAGGACCTGCTTTTCACGAAACGCTGGAACTGTGCATCTCGACGGACCAATCGCGCGTCCCCGCGGGTGTTTCGTGTCCAATTTGGGTAGTTGATCAGCAAACGCTTTAGAAGGAACTCTCTGATACTTGCCACGCTCTTCGCCTTTGAGATATTTGTCCGGCGTCGTGAGTGGACGAGAAGGCTGTGATGCATCAGTCCGCGGCCGTCCTGCTTTTGCTCTTGCCGTGCCATTCTCCCGCACGAGGACCTTCCTTCGGAGCATGAGACAAGAAACACCGATGGGCAGGTATATCAGGGTATATAGAGACCAGAGGTTTGTGACACTTTTGAGCCTTCTTCACACCAAGTCACATCGAGCGGTTTTTCAAATACATTGTCACTGTCACACCTGCTCGTCCCTGCTCTCAACTGGCTCGTATTTCTCTAACCTAGTTCTTCCTCGTTGCCCTTTCCTTCCGAAAACCCACCCAAGCATGACCGTCAGTATGGCATTACTCTGGGCACCTAATTTCTTCTATGTGGCTGCACCCATCCTGATCGGCTCTACCATTATCACATACCTACTCAAGTTCATTCGACTGGACATCCGACCTTTTCTCTCAACGAAACCGGGCAAAGTCATCGAATCGACAGCAACAAAGGCCTTGGAGCGCGTGCTTAACGTGCTCGCCGTCTCAGACCCACTTACTCCTCCAACTAGTCCTATTGCCAGATCCTCCCGCGGCTATCTCGAAACTCTCCCTCAGCGCCGCGGCTCCCGCCCCGAGATCGAAGGGATCGGCAGCCCCATCCAAAGGACCCAGCTGCCCCCGTGGGAGCAGAAAGACGTGCAAGACCGCCTGCGCAACTTGATTATCGAGATTCCGGAGAAGTACCCCCAGTCGACCTATTTGGGTCGCTCGACATTCGAGCCTGCTTCCCCGACTTCGCTTTACGCCCGCCATCGCGCGTTCAACGAGACGAAGTACTATGGCGAGATCATCAGCGCCAACACAGAAGATGGATTCATTCATTCGAGTCTGCATCCAAGTGATGTCAAGATGGTGATTGAGAAAGGCTGGGGCCAGCGACATCCCTTGTCCGGCCGACTCACATCTCGGCTGACCGGACTTGTGGATGGAAAGCAGCCTACTCCGGTTGAAGGGTCCAAGGTTTTACTCTATGCGCCCAGGGATAATGAAGACCTGGAGGTCATTGGGCAGATTCTTAACGCTGCTGTCTGGTGGGTCGGTGGGATTGACAACAGAATTGATGACGAGCAGGTTGTGGGTGGTGCTGAGTGGTGAATGATAACTCGTTGATGCATGTTATGGATGGGCGGGTTCTTGATGTCGTCTTGTGCTCTATCAACCAGACACGACTTTGCAAGTCATTCTATGACTATATATGGATGGGCAGTAGGAGTTTATGTCCAAGGATGAGATTGTACTGTTAGCCTAACTACACATCTTCCCTAATGTGATGAGACCGTCAATGCCACACGAGATCGAGATAACGTCTTTGTCTCCATCATACCAGTTGGTCTTGAAAGTGTCGAGCCTGGTGGTTGGAACTTCTACCTCATTAGGCCCCACTGTTCAATTTGGAGTATAAGCGGCATGGCAGATTCCTTCCCGCAGGGTGCTGCCCCGTCCGAAGCCGCGTCCATACTGCAGGTGTCGGGGGGTTCGTAATTCGGCCCGGCTCAAAGTTCCATCATCATCACCTTACGTACAACGGACCTTAGATATACGTCGCATACTTTGAAGTCCCATTCAAGACCTTGACGAACTCGCTTGCAATGTTTCGATCAGTCTGTTCACTGTCGCCGCCACCACGGATTAGCGACTTCCTCATGCCCAAACGACGGACTTCCAACGCGGTAGCCCATCACGCACGGGCAAAAAAAGACCCAGAACTCACCTCGGATGTAACTCGTCGAACCACAGATATCCGTCACTGTTTGTCCCGTTCGCCTGCTTCACGCACGTCGTCTGGTTGACATTGCAGTGATTCTCGTATCCCCAGACGCTCTCGCCCCGCTTGGCCACGCCCGTCCCGTTCAGATATTTCGCCGGATTGTTGTACATGTCCGTGATCAGCGCGTGGGTGTCGAACAGGGCGAAGTGCGCGCCGGGGTACCGGTTCGCGACCTTGACCTCATACGGCGTCTGGTACTTGAACACATTGTTCACGCTCGTGGTGTACTGGCGCATCGTGTACGCGATGGCGGTGTGGTTCGTGGGCTTGTCAGGCCAGTACTGGTTGTCGCCCACGCCGTGGTAGCTGTCGTTGGCGTACAAGGGCGCCAGGTCCAGAGGGACGGTGTTCATGAGCACGAAGTGCCGCGCGCCGGTGGCGTACAGCTTGTCGAAAACCTGGTACACGCAGGCGGTGTAGTCGGCGAGGACTTTGCCCGCGATCTGGCTGTCGGTCAGGAATGCCCAGACGCCGAGGTCGTTGGTGCCGATCCAGAGGGCGTAGACTGCGTCCTGGGCCGTGGGCTTGGGGTTGTAGAGCGGTACGGCGGGCGTGGAGTTGACTTGTGTGGCGGGCAGGTCGGCGATGAAGCCCGGGACTTCGTACTCCAGCACCGCGGGGAAGGGGGCGTCGATGGCGGCGAACCACCGCGGCGTGATGTTATTCGAGCACACCGCGCCAGAGACGGCGTAGTTGTAGAGCGTCATTTGGGGGGTCCATTTCCCCTGCACGGTCGCGCCGGTATACTGGACGACGTATCGGGGCCAGGTGCGCCCGCCGCCGGCTGTGGTGAGTGCCTCGGGCAGGAGTGTGCCCGGGGCAGGAGCCGAGCCGTTATGGTTGATGAACCACCCGAGGCGCGACTCGTCCGTGTAGCTGTCGCCGAAGGTGATCAAGGAGCTGAACTGCTTGGCGGACCATGGCTTGGACTGGCGCGGAAGAGGGAGGGTCGACCCACTGGACGAGACGGCGAACAACGAGACAACAAGGCCAACCACCGCGGCTGGGAACTTCATCGTGGATGACGTGCGGGACGGGGACTATCAAACGATCCTGGCAAATGGCAGAACTCACACTCGTAGAGGAAACGACAGAGGCTTTATACCCTCCACAACCGGCTCTTCAGCTCCATTTTTGCCATGCGTCTCGATCCAGAAACCAGGACCAACCCATTCCTTGCTCGTGGCTGGACCTATCCTAGCTCGCCCGGATTTCGATGTCGCCGGGAAAAAAACAGACGAGCCATCCACTTTGAATGCGGAGCAGAAGCTCGACGTGAAGCTTCTTAGCGGTCCAGGAACGGGGTTTGACTGCGTCCGACGAATAGGCGGTGGGTGATGACCAGCATCCTCCGTTTGCGCGGCAGTTGAGTGGCGGAAATCGAAGCTTGATTCAACGCATCATCGACGTTTGGGTCCTCGACGGATTGGGGAGTTTTGACGTCGAGGCGAATTCAGCCTGAAAGACGGGGGCGCGGACAGGCACCGGGACAGGCGGAAGGGAGTAGCTCGACGAGAGCCGAGCGGGGCAACGGCGCGGCTCCCCGCAATTCTGAAAATCAGGTCAATCGAACCGGCGGCATCTCGACTCGTCGTTCTGATCACTTGTGTACAGCAGCCCGACTCGTATATTCAAGGACGTGGAAAGAGGTAAGAGGCTTATGGAGTGGAAAGGAGAGCGGCAAGCATAGTCCGTTGATCTTGAGTGTTCCTCGGTGTGGTCAGTCATGCCACTATCAGCCTAGACAAACATACAGCCATAATTCTGCAGCTTCTCACTTGATTGACCATGAATCGAGGACACACTCGGCGCACGTCTTGAGCATCTAAGTTGTTGCGTCCTAACCTTCGGGGTGACCAGCAGATCTAGCACTAATACCTTTATCAACTATCAACATCGACGAGATTCCAAGAATTCGGGATAGCTCTTCCAGCCATTCGAATAGGATATTCCGACCGTTGAGCCTCACTGGCAAAGCAATACCAAATCTTATTAGATGAGGAGATTGTCGAAAGTCCCTTATGCTCCCTTGATCACCATACAGAGCAATCTCAAGTGGATCTGCTTGAGCAGGTTGTTATCCGTGTAGCGCCGCCCGTGTCAGAAGCGAGAAGGTGCCATAATGATTTTGTATTAGATGATTTTGACCTGAAATTACCATATTCCTTAGTTGGTCAAAGCTCCAGCGAGCGAAGTTCCTGCAGGGTACGAGAAGATGCCAGCATGTACTTCAGCAACGCCGTATAGTCCCAACCGATGGAAGAAGCCGCCATGCCCGTCAAGCTGGCTTGATTTTCTCGTCCCGGTCGTCCAGGGCCTGTCATGTTCTACAATCCTTTAGTGGAAACCCCACAGGGGACGTGGATAGGTCTTTCTCGACTTACTGGCTTCATATTGACGTCGAAAATGGCAAATACGTTGGAATCCTCTCCTTGCCCGTATTGCCGGACATCAATACGAATAGGGGCGGTCGTCTTCAATCTCTCCCCGACACGCTCACAGTGTCGGCAGATCGCCTTGTAGATGGGATTCGCGTCGGTCTCTTCACGGGTCAGCGCCTTGGAGTTCATCACCACGGCCACTGTGCCGTTGTATGGCGCTATTCCATGGTCGTGGTTGAATCGCAGCACGAGTGGCAAAGACCAATAGTATGGGGCATCTTTTGAAGGAGGCATCACGGTCACAGTGCCCTCGATTCCGGAAAGAAACTGCTCCACCATGACCCTGGGGCTTTCTGCGAGGACTTCAGTCAGATGAGCCTGAAGCTCTTGCTTGTTCCTGCACAACTTGACCCCGTGACTTCCCCGGCCTCGGATCGGTTTGCCCACAACAGGGTATGGCAGGCTGTCTAGGATTTGGCTCTCCGCGGTTTCAACGATCCAGGCACGCGGCATGGGGAATGATAAATCACGTCGCAGAAGATCGTTCACGTACTCCTTGTCATCGAACCGCTCCACAAGCTTGGGGGGCTGACCGACGACTTTGAGATCTGACGAGCAGCTGTCGAGCTTGGACGAGGTTTGAAGTGGATGGGAGGAGAACAAGATTGTGTTTGCCCATAAATGGGTGGCGCCTTTCTCCACGGCTGCAAGGATACCCTCTTCGGTGTCGGGCCAGCACCAATCGTCGTCATTCCGGGGATCTGGGCGAGCTGTGCTGGTCAAGACGTCGACGTTGCCAGATCGGAGCACGTAAGCAATATCCGCGCCCGAATCACGATAACCTAGGAGAGGAGCATCGTCAGTATCGTTTCGGGCCTCGGTCCCCTCTTGCGAAACAGTCAGACGAACCTCCGGGTTTCATGGGCTTACGGACTGCATTGATAACTGGCGGTTCAAGTGCTTGATACAGTACGGCAACTCTGGGGCTCTGAGAGCCAGCCATGGTGGAAGACTGGTACCGGCGGTTAATGACTGGAGTAAAGTATCGCGTGGCAGTCGTATGGGAGACCTGAAGGCAAGGTGATCTGATCAACAGCACGGCCATTGCCCCGTATGATTCATATGCCGCATTTCTTTCGCTGGTGGAAGAATCAATCTCTGCAGTCGTTAAATCAATTCCAGGAGGTCGGCGGCTGCAAATGAGCGTTCTGCGACATTTGTTTTCGTTGGCGGTAGGAGCAGAGGCCGACAGCCACAGCCCCGCGTTTCGTCTGATAATTCGATCCTCTGGTCCAAGACACTGAGCAAAATATCTCAACATCAGAGTGGTCAAAATCACCCCATGTCGAGCCCATATAGGCTGCTTGCCATGCTCTCACTAGCTAGCTGATGGCGTCTACAATTTGGGGGCTCAATGTCTTTGGCAATCGTCCGCTGATGTCGGAAATTCTCCCTGCTCTTTGACCGTCGATGGTGGTTTTCAGCTACCCCAAGTTTGTTTCCGAGGTAGTAAACGAAAAAGTTCCTCTCTGGGCCGAGTTGTCAAGGCTCTCCACACATGGGGACGAATCGTGGAGGGTGGTAAACTGCTTGATGAGTCCATGGGAAACATGGGATTGGAATGAAGTGGTGGTCGGCTCGACATTTTTGTCCTGGCATGCCGTGGATGCCAGCCAAAGCCTGGCAGAACCCCATTCTCGAAGACTACTGTTCACAAGAACACCACAATCCAAACGATACAGGAGGGAGTGAAGTTCAGAATCGAGCTCAAGAATGGTCACCACCACCTCCCGTTATCAGCTCGCTCTGGTGGCCCGCGTCGTCGTCCAAGATAACCCACTCAGTTGACCTATCCAATGCCGCGGCAGGCTCCAAGACTTCAATTAAACGGGAAGTGTCATCCAGTAAGCGTAGCAAGATGGATTCTACTTCCCCTCCGCCAATTTAAGAGCCTCTCTGGGAGTGATGCGCACGCCAGTCTTGTCGAAGTGCTTGGCCGCAAGTGCAATCCCCCGGTTCTTGTCATGGCTCTTCTTCGCCTTCCCCGTCGTTATTGACTTCTTCTCCTCGTTCTCCTGGCCCGTGGTCAGTTTAGTTCTGCCGAATGATATAGAGGTCCAGTATCGTGGGCAACCCATACCTTCTTCGCAGCCTCTTCCTTGGCCTTCTCCTCCTCTGCGTCTTTCTTGGCCTTCTCCTCCGCTGCCTTTTTCTCCTCTTCTTCTTTCTTGGCCTCGGCGTCTTTCTCCGCCTTCCTCTTCAGACCTTCCTCCTTGCGTCGTCTAGCAGTCTCCTCCTTCGCGGTGCTCTTGTCTTTCTTCTCGTTCTCCTCGTCCAGGTGGTGCTTGATGTCTCGGAAGCGCGCCTTAACTTCACCGGGATGCTTGAACGTGCTCGTAGCCGCCATGATATCCTTCCATGATGCTGATGGATCCTCGCCCTTCATGCGTAGAATGATGCGGTCATCATCCGTGAGACCACCATCGTCTTTGTTGCCGTCGTGCTTGGCCTTGGCCTTGTCGTCGTCTTCTACTTTTGGCCCATCATTGGCATCTTGCTTGGGCGTCCCGCAGTGAACTTTCCCGCAACATGGACACTGTAGCAGTCAACAATGGCATCATCTCCGTCATGAGACCATCTTCCGAGCTTACCTTGGCTGGTGCGATCTTTCGAGGTTTACGGTCCGGTACGCCTTTAAAAGCGTCCCAGATAGACACCTTGAGGGGAACTTTGGTGCCATCAGGCCTAGTGTGGATTATCTTGAGGGACATTTTGAAGGAGTCTAAGAGTGTGGGAGGCTGGGCTGGTGAATAAAGATCTGGTGAAAGAGAACTGAGGGTAACGGACATAATGAGAAAGAGAGAGAAAAAGACGCCGATAAATAAATAGAAGACAGGGAGGACAACATAGCGGAGCAGGGCGCGGGCAGGACGAGGTCATTGGGAGATAGATCGTCGGGACGACATCGTCGGGAGGGACAACGCCTTCACTGTCGTCGCGGCATGACAGGAGACAACGTTTCCCATGTCCTAGACATCATGACACTGAAATGACCAACTTCGAGATATGTTACATTTTGATCAGTGTGAATCCACACAGGAATGTGTGAGCAAGAGAAGCTCAAGGAAGGAGAGAGTCACGGAGTTTGGTCGAGTTCGTCAGGCGCGGGAAGAAAAGGGGCATCGATTGCCAAGCACGACGCCCATTGGTTTGTTCCTTTTGCGGAGCGCAATTCACGATTTCAGGGTCAAAACTGCGGAGTCGCAGGACAGTTGAGGACACTTTTTGGCCTCGAGAATGTGAAAGTCCTCTCGATTGCTACAATTCCCTTCACCAAACATTTCCTCTAGGCTCCGCTCAGCCGCTAAAACCTCTCAAACACGCGGCCGACAAACAAGCTGAAAGAGAAGGCATGCGCTTCTCCAGAGCAGCGGCTTATGCCGCGTTTGCTGGATGCATAGGTGCCGGCGTGGCACACAACATCGCCTTGAAAGCGCATACAAGAGAATGTTTCCACGAAGAACTCCACAAGGACGACAAGATGACGGTGACGTTCCAAGTGGGCGATCGGGAGTTTGGCGGCGCAGGCAACCTGGAGATTGATTTCTATGTGTGTAGTCCCCTGTTCCGTGACAACGAGCGCGAATCACAGGGGAAGCCAGGGACTAATAAGGGGCTACGCGTCTAGATCACCGACCCGTCAGGCTCATATGAGACACAGCTCAACTCGGTCTCATCGGGAGACTATTCGTTCGAAGCCCGTATGGACGGCAAATACCTCTACTGCTTCAGCAACGAGCACTGGTCGGCGAATAGCAAAGAGGTGTCGTTCAACGTCCACGGCATTGTGTATGTGCCCGAGTCGGAGGCGCCTCAGGATCCGCTTGAGACAGAAGGTACAAAGTCCTCGCCTATTCCATCAACGAAGTCAATCCGCAAGCTAACGGGAGTGTATGATTTAGTCCGCCAACTCTCCGAACTCCTCGCCCAAGTGAAAGACGAACAGGCGTACATCGTCGTCCGCGAACGAACGCACAGAAACACCGCCGAGAGCACAAACTCGAGAGTCAAGTGGTGGTCGATATTCCAGCTGGGCGTGTTGATAGGAGAAGGGATCTTCCAGGTCTGGTGGCTGAAACGGTTCTTCGAGGTGAATAGCCGGCCCCTTCCATAATCATCCCGATATCGTGTACAAATTGCTGGCAACAATCATGGGAAGAACATATGTATTGGATATTCATGGTGTACCTCGTTCTGCTGGTTCCGGAAGAGCACGATGGGCTGACGAGTGTGTCGCAGGTCAAGCGCGTTGTATGATAGTTCCGAGCAGTACCCAAAAGTGAAAAGAGATGATACAGGCGGGATCACTGTGCCAGTAGCTAGGACAATTGGCGAACCTGCTCTCCTACCTGGATCAGCAGACCTGCACGCGGGAAACCTCCAGTGCAGCTCGGCGAGCTGGTCCAACGTCAATGCAACAAAAGAGCTCTCTGCGCACCGAGTCGAGACTCGACCTGGAAGGGCGAGGACATGGAGTCATGCTGAGTGCCGAGACGAACAATGATGGACAGGAGGAGTCGCGACGATGAGGCAGCTCGTGAACAAGACTGCACTTTTCAATCTTCAGATGTCAGCATCACCCACAGGCCACAAACGTTCCTTGCACAGGAGCCACTTCAGATATCCGCTTTGAAGCTATGTCTGTAGCTTGTCAGCGCCAATGTGAGGTGAAATGGGGGGCTGCTGGTTCACCCTCGTGCGCTAATCCTCTATCAATTTCACGCATGTCCGCCGCGGCGCCTTAGTACTTACCTCCACAATCACTTGACTTCTGATTCACGACATCCTCACTTTACTTTCATCTCACGCGATCGCGTAAATGGCCATGGTCAACGCACACACCGTAACTGCCGCTGATTTCACCACCTCGACCTTCTAGAAACAGTTTCACCATATGGTGCCCGGTGCGGAATTGCGCAATGCTCACCCGCAGGAAGAACACCGGCAAGGACCGCCGAAATACGAAGCCTCCGACGCCTCGTATCGGGAATCCACCATGGCGCTTGACCTCGGCCTTCGCTTGCTTCGTCCACCTTCGACCGGGCCGCATCTCCAGGCTCCAGAAGAACCTCAACAGCCTTTCTCGGAATAGTTTACGAGCTCTGAAAGGGAGAGTTGCACTTCGCATCGCAGGCGAAATCCACTTGTTGGCCCGCGTCTTTGCCATTTCCTTTCGCCTCGAGAGCTTCTCCATATCATTGGTGTGCGAGCTTGTCTTCACATTGAACCGGTCTCGACACCGTCGAGCTCCCCCTCTGAGTCTCTAGTATCTTACTCGCTGGAACCTGCAGGCTTTCGGAAGTGCGTCAGTCCGAGAGCAAGCTCAGTGATGGCTCATGATGTTGCGATGTACCCTTAGGTAGAAAAAGTGGGCTTTCTTTCTACTGTAGGTTTTATGTTTCTATCGCAATCAATCCAAGACCAGTGCTGTTGGTGCTGTTGTTATTCCTGCATCCAAGAGTGCCTTTCCCGCATTGTTGACCACAGCACGTCCCCGTCGAGATCCCTCTCGTGTTTTGTGGCAACTCCACGCGATGAGACTGCCATGGAGGAAGGTTGCGGAGGCGGAGAAGTCGACCTCGGCGTCGGAATCAGGTGTCCAAGCTGGCGACGACGGCGGCGACAATCCGACAACAACATTCTCAGAACAACCTCTTTCAAATGAGATTCTTGACCCCGAGAAGCGACAATCGCCCGTGGAAACGAAATCCCAAGGTGACAACGACCGGCCTATCTCACTTCCCTCCCAGCCAGCAGCAGCAGAAGCATCAAACGCCGACGAGAAGCACGCTGCCGAAACGCACGACGAAGGCCTCACTCGCCGAGTCTCGACGTCGGCCTCCTCAGCAGGCGAACCCGGCCAGGACGATGAATCCAAATACGCGACCGGCCTGCCTCTCCACCTCCTAACCTTCGGTCTCACGCTCTCCACCTTCGTTATCGCACTTGACAACACCATCATCGCGACCGCAATCCCTCGCATCACGACGGTCTTCAACTCTCTGGACGATGTAGGCTGGTACGGCTCGTCGTACCTCCTGACGACCACGTCCCTACAGCCCAGCTTCGGGAAGATCTACACTTATTTCAACGTCAAGTGGACGTATATGATTGCGCTGGTCATCTTCGAGCTTGGTTCGGTGCTATGCGGCGCGGCCGTGAACTCCACGATGCTGATCGTCGGGCGCGCTGTGGCTGGTGTCGGCGCCGCGGCCATGTTCTCTGGCGGGATGACCATCGTGGGTTATTCCGTCCCGCTGCGCAAACGACCCATATACATCGGCCTGTTGAGTTCGATGTTTGGGATCGCGAGCGTGGTGGGCCCAATCCTGGGAGGTGCCTTGACGGATCGTATGTACCCATCCCCATCTCCTCACCTGAAACCTGTCTCTACCCCCTTTCGGCTGAGTGAAAGAAGGTTTAAAAGCGGAATGACCTTGAATGCATGGAACAGCACATCATAGCATTGCATACTGATCTATTTGATTCGCAGGTGTTTCTTGGCGATGGTGCTTCTACATCAACTTGCCGATCGGCGCCATAGCGATCACAGCCGTGTTCTTCTTTTTCAAGAACCCTGTCCGGGCCCACAGCAGTCTGACGATGAAGCAGAAGATCGGGCAGATAGACTTACTGGGCGCCTTCTTCCTCATCTGCGCGATTGTCTGCCTGTTGCTGGCTTTGCAGTGGGGCGGGACGACATACCCATGGTCCAATTCACAGGTTTGGGGCTGTCTTCTGGGCTTCGGTCTCTTGATCATTACGTTCAGTGGGATTCAGTTCTGGAAGGGCGACATGGCGACCCTCCCGCCCAGGATCCTCCTTCGACAGCGCACCGTGTTCGTGTGTGCATTCTTTTCGGCATTCCTATCTATGGGGCTATATACACACATTTACTACCTGCCGTTCTACTTCCAGGCGGTCAAGGGCACCACGGCGGAACAATCGGGCATCCGAACGATCCCGTACCTGGTCAGTATCACCATCTCATCAATCGTCGTTGGTGGCAGTATCACGGCCTTGGGCCCATACGTCCCCTTCACATGGGTGGGGTCCGCGATTTTCGCAGTGGGCTGCGGCTTGCTCTACACCCTGAAAGTCCACTCTTCAGCCGGCACCTGGATTGGGTATCAGATCCTGGCGGGCGTGGGCGCGGGCTCGTGTGTTCAAATACCCTTCATCGCCGTACAAGTGGTGCTCTCCAAGAAAGACATGCCCGTCGGCAACGCCGTGGCGATATTCTTCAATTCTCTGGGTGGCGCCATCTCCATCTCCATCGCGCAGAATATCTTCTCAAACACCCTGATTAAGGAGATTCCCAGGTATACGAAGGGCGTGAACCCATGGACAATTGTTATGGCGGGCGCGACGCACATCAGGGAGGTCACGCCGCCGGCGCAGTTACAGGGCGTGCTCTACGCGTATAATATCGCGGTGACGCACTCGTACATCCTGTCGATTGCCTGTTCGAGTATTGCTTTTCTCTTCTCGTTGGGGTTCGAGTGGAAGAGCGTCAAAGGCAAAAAACTCGAGATGGGTGGAGCAGCATAGAGGGTGAGCGTTTCCATTCTCCCTGTCAAGTCGCTGGGGCCGTAGAGGGATAGAGGTCTTTCAATCCTAGACTAATGGCAGATCATGTTAGACCGAAGCCTGCCGGGACGGTAAATGCTGGATCATCCTGGTGCCAAAAGGCCATAAAATCGAACCTCAAGACCGACCTGAGAAGTTCGCACTACGAGCGTCAGTCAGCACGCACCTTTGCAAAGTTAATGACGGGCACTCACTGCGTGCACAGGCTTTTGAGGTTCAGGATTCCACGGTAGCGCTGGCGCGGATATTGGGACGCTCTCCAAGGCCGTTTCGTCATCATATGGCCTTCGCTTGAACCGCATGATGTACGACGCGGCATGTACATTGAAGAGCATATCAACCAGTCTGATACGGCTCTCTTCGGGAACGTCAGAGCACACAATCGGCTCGGCGACATTCTTCTCTTCAATCCGGACCACTCGGAGGGCGATCCTCGCGAGAAGTTGACCGTCCAACCCACACTGCTTGAGCATTTCGATAGCCCTGCGTCGATAGCTGGCGTCGCGGTATCTCGTGGCGACAAAGAACAGGATTGGGATGATCCACGTTTTGGCTGTGCGGACGAGGAAGCCGCAATTGACCATGACGTGCTCGAGGTTGCTGGTGTAAGAGTCGAATGCGGTCTCTATCTTGAACGGCTCGCAACGTGAAAGGACGTAAACGCAAAGATGGTAAGTCCTGAGTAGATAGAGCTCTGTAAGGTCTGCAGGTGTGGGTCTGGATTGTACTCTGGTTTCGAGCAGGGTGTATTGGTCGAGCCATTCGTTGAGCCTCGCCGTTAAATTCGGAACAGTATGGAATCTTGTTAGCGGTGGGGAGCCGTCTAGCTGCTGAGACATGCAATCCGACGCGATAGCTTGCAATGACCGAGCTGCTTCGTCGAGTGTCATCCATTGCCCTTTCGTACTATCAGCGGTTACAAAATGCTGGATGTCGCCTGACAGCCATGATTTCTGGTTGTCGTTGAGAGGGCAACGGCCAGAAAGTGGTCTGACTTGCGAGAACAGCTCGCCGGTCTGTAATTCAAGCCTCGCGAAGATCGGACCAAGCTCTTGGACGGTGGCCGATTGATGCTCAGCGTATTTGTCTGGCTGATACGTCGCCAGCATCCTTCGCCCAGCGACCAAGTGCTGCAGCGCGGCAAAAGAATTCTCTTGAAATTCGTCGCAGAGGATGAGTAGCAGACACGCCATGAGCAGCAACGAGGGCTCTGGATTCCGGTTTCCGCTTAGCAACTTCAAGGCCTTCCCGTAGTGGCGGAGAAACACCAGATCCAAATCCGCTGGTTGCTGAGACGTGTGTGCCCAGCGATGGAATCCCAAGCGCGCAGCTGCGATGGTGAGGTGCTTAATGCTCTCGTCCAGGTAGCACGCCTGCAAGACCTGCTCGTTCCAGAACCGCTGACTTCCAAAGTTCAGGAGTCCAGGGGCACAGACCTCGGTGAAGAACTGGAATGCGGCCAAGGCCACATGGTCGCAATGAGAGCGGACGGGACTCCCCATCACCAACAGCATCACTACGGGCACGTCGTGATTGGGCGGCTTCGGCTCAGTCGCTGGATAGCCGTCACATTTCCGGCCGGTACTCACACAGCGCTGGCACGACGGACGTTCGTAGGTGCACTTGACACGCCTAATCTTACAGGTAATGCAAGCTTTATTGCGCCGTTGCAATGCGTGGTTCTTCGCCCGAGTCACCGGTCGATCTGAGATCCCAGTCATGGTCCTGACAAGTGAGAGAGGGGCGTCTCGCGCAGCGCTTGCTGAATATCGTCAAGAATGATATGGGTCTGGAGTGCGCATGGCTGGAAAGACCGGAGTGTCTCGTAAGCAGGAGGCGAAGTAACAAGAATTGAGTTTTGGGCGCGTTCTCGCTGGACGTCATTTTGTCATCTCCCAAACTCTGCGAACGGTCACGAGAAAAATCGGTCCGAGGGGCGAGCGCAGAGCCTCTTAACGCCGATCGCTGTGATTGGCCCGCTCGCGCACTAGACACTAGCTGCATACCTAGCGCGGCCGACTAGTGGTCCGTGGCATCGGTGACAGGGACACGTCAAGAGTGAAGCGACTCGTTCGTTGGGTCCGTATGCGTGGTGTGCTCTTTCTCGCGGACGAAAAGGGTTGTATCGTTGCAACTGTGTCGCAGGGTGTGTCCGGCAACGGCCCGGCGAGGCAATCAATAGCACGGTAAGGCCGGCCAACTCGAGGAGACCGGGAAAGCATAAAAGCAGACGATGTCTCCCAGATTCCCATTGTCGCTGCACCCAACTCAACCGGTGATATTCGTCTCAAGAAAGCGTTCGTTTCGATCGTCATCCTCGCGTCCACACCAACGATGTCTGCAATCACGTCTGACCATACCCTCGTCCTGGTTTCTGGCGCAAACCAAGGTCTTGGGTACGAGACTGTCAAGAAGCTGGCAGCTGAACAGGCGAACTACCATATCCTCCTTGGCTCCCGCAATCTCGAGAAAGGCAAGGCAGCCGCGGGCAGCATTACCGACGTCGCCCATGGAACGACCGTCGAACCCATAGAGCTCGACATCGACAGTGACGCCTCCCTCGCCAAAGCCGCCAAATACGTCGAGGAAAAATACGGGCGACTCGATGTCCTCTTCAACAATGCTGGCATCAGCGGAGCCCAAGGCATGACCCCGCGGGAGGAATTCAACCACGTGCTCGCTACGAATGTCACAGGATATGCCATGACGACTGAAGCATTCATCCCTCTCTTGCGAAAGGCTCAAATGCCTCGTCTGCTGTTCATGTCATCTGGACTAGGGTCGATTACCTGTACTTTGGATCCCAGCTTTGCCCTTTACGGGTTCGGACCTACATGGAAGCCATACTGCATATCAAAGTGTGCTGACAATATGCTCGGCGCGCTGTATGCTGTTCAGCTCGGCAAGGAGGGTTTCAAGGTCAACTTGGTTGATCCGGGCTTCAGGGCTACCAACCTGAATGGATATCATGAGGCCGGGGGCAACCCAAGCGAAGGGGTGCTACAAGCATGCAAGCTGATTGTTGACACTGATAAGAATGGTTTGCATGCGACCTTCACGTCCATAGACCAAGTGTATCCATGGTAAAGGGAGGCTGGCGGTCCATGAGGCGGCTGTTTGGGCTGAAATCTGGAGGCACCTGATGAGCTACTCTACACCATTCGACATGTCGTGTTGTCTACTACATAGTCGTCTGGCTCTATTTTTGATGAGCTTTCGCCAATTACAATTCAATGAATTCAGCGCCTAACCACCTGTGCACCACACCTATGTGACTCAATTCGGAGGACATGATAGATTCAAAGGGGTCGGGGTAGATGCCTGACTATATAGTTACGAAAGCCTACGGTAATCTTACGAGCGGGTCGTCCTTGGCGTAGTCTTTACTCGTACAGACCCTCGGAGACCCTTTCCAGTCAATGGGAAAAGTCAGGTGACATGAGAATCTCAACCTAAATCTTACTTTATATTTTGATCTGCTACTTTAAGCTTCAAATTACTACTCAGACTCTACGGAGGTCAGACGATACCATGGCCGAGCGGTTAAGGCGTGTGACTAGAATTTGATTCTCTAGGTTTACCTAAGGTTCTTACTACTCTAGTATATCACATCTCTTCGGAGGCACAGGTTCAAATCCTGTTGGTATCGAAAATGCTTTTTTATTTCATCTTCATCGGTTTCCTGATCAACTTTGTGACGATTTTTTTATTTTCTTTTTGAGACCGTCAAAGATCCCGCCTCATGTGGGTACCAAAAAGCTCGACTCGGCAGAAATTGTGGCCAACCCCTCCTTCCCAACAACAGCGCTTTTTGATACTCGTGTCTTCAAATGTTAATTCTTTCATATCCTTGGCGTTCAACCCGAGAGCCTATGACCATACTGCAAGGCAACTAGAAGATACAGTGGCTCAGATTTGCGGAAGCGGAATGAAGGCTAGGGAATAAATACTCCCAGCCGCCTTTCTGCAACCAAGGGTAGCATTGCAGCTGGGAAAGAAGGTCTACACACGTCTATTCCTGAGTGCTCAGGTTCCGCGAACAGAGACCTCAACAGCTACCTTGGAACTAACCTACCAGTCTTGCTTGTTCGTCGTCTTCATCTTCTTTGCACTGTATCTGATTCTTTCAATCCATCTACCGACACGGTCGTGCGCAAACTCTACAGCAACCCTACAGCGATGCCCTTGTCCCACCTGAGACCTAATCCGCCGTCGTACAGGAAAGCAGAGCAAACAAGATGGAGCAGCCAGACCAGATTGGGTATTCAAATCCACCACCAACAGGCAAAGCAGACATGCAAGCAGGCATTGATACACTCACGGCTTGCGGCTTGTGTTTGTGCCACCACCACACCGGCGCTTGTCTCAACCTCCTTTCTTCAGCTAAGACGGCCGGTTTGCCAACTCAATTTTCTTTGATCACACTTTTGTCGGTGTTTGATCGTATTGTTTCATTGCCATTATCTTAGACTATATCTGCGTCTGGGTGTGTCGGCGACCCAACGTTAAGAGAGAACCCAACGTCTTATCTGCCGCAAGTACTTATAGATTGAGGTATCTTCACGGCGGAAATACCGCACACCGCTACCTACTTCCGAAGAACCCGGCGCACCGAAGTAGCGACCAGATCAACAACACCAAGGACAACAACACCAAGGACAACAACACCAAGGACAACAACACCAAGGACAACAACACCAAGGACAACAACACCAAGGACAAC